>JAKOOJ010000002.1:109423253-110023253 GCA_022577455.1 Arizona elegans | reverse complement strand
GCTTCAATCCCAATTATCCAGGAGATTGCTTCTATAAAATGTAATTTTGAATACAAAATGTTTCCCAACAGAGGCAACTTTGAAACTGCCTATCTTCTCTCTGAGAGTTTCTGATTATTCTGCCAGATCTGTTAGGGTGGGGGCATGATCAAGATCTAATCTACTAAACAGTAGAGGTCCAAATAGGCTTGCCTGCTCTGTTATGCCCCCTTCCCTGTGAAACAGACTCCCTCCTAAATTTCAAAGAGCCACAATTCTTTGGTTTTCCAAAAAGCTATTAAGACACGTGTTTTTCTCTAGGCCTTAGGATCAGGATATTAGGGAAGCTCACTATACTTTATGTGTGTCTATTTGTGAATTTCTCACATGGGGCCTTGCCATTTTTTTCTTTGCATTGGATTATTTTGATTTTTGGTTGTGGAGATGTTTTTAATTGGTTGTTAGCTACACAGAATTAGTTGTGTAGAATTATTTAAGATGAACAATGAGATAAATTATAAATAAAGGCAGACCATAAGAGCCTTGATGGTACAGTGATTTAGTGCACCCTGTTATTAACACAGCTGCCTGCAATTTCTGCTGGTTCAAATCTCTCCAAGGCTCAAGGTTGACTCAGCCTTCCATCCTTTCTAAGGTAGGTGAAATGAGGACCCAGTTTGTGGGGGCAATAAGCTGACTTTGTATAAAATATACAAAAGAATGAAGGCTATTGCTTAACGCATTGTAAGCCACCCTGAGTCTCCGGAGAAGGGCGGCATATAAATCAAATTAAAAAAAACAAAAACCTATTATCTCTAAATTCATAAATGTAGACTGCTTAGATTCTAATTCAAACAGTGATGAATCATTAACCTCAAATATGAGCTCTATTAAAATAATATATGTAGTCTATTTTCTCTTAAGCTTCCACAGCAAAGGGATACATATTACATTATGTTATGTGCTTATGTATGTATGTATGTATGTATGTATGTATGTGGTTTTCCACAACTTCTAGCCTCTCTCTTTAAATGAAAGTGGACTATATGAACCATTCTGATACAATAGTGCAGGTGTGTCAAACTGGCGGCCTGCGGGCCAGATGTGTCACACGCAGGCCACACCCACCCAGCTTCTCGAGGGGAAAAATGCCACGATACATCAAGTGATGGCAATGTGATGTTGTGAGTTTGACACCCCTGCAATAGTACTTCAGAAATACCCCTTCCTGGAATTGCTGAATACAAGGATAATTTCTAAAGCTAATGCACTGTGTGTAGTCATCTAAAGCAGGGGTCCCCAGCCTCTAGTCTGCAATGCAGTGATGGGCTGCAGCCCATTCAGAATGAAGCTGCAGAAGCAGTGGGCGAGTGTGTCTGTGTGCGCGCGATACTGTATTTGTGAAAGTGGCATGCTTCCATGCACAAAACTATCCCCTCTCTCATCCACCCTGCCACTGCCTCCATCAGTCCTCCAAGCCGGAAAGGTTGGAGACCACTGATCTAAAGTGTAATGATCTGCAAGTTCAATTCTCAATAAAGGTCTGAACCTCATAGAATGCCATCTGGCTACTCATTTCTAAGGAGTCCTCATATGGTTGAGACTGATCATAGTGGTCTGGTGGTCAATGCAACCAAAAATATCATGTAGCATATGCACTGCATAAAACTAAAGAGGTTTTTCCACCTCTAAGAGATCAGGTTATATGTGTTGTGGTCCACAAGCAGCCTGTGGAGCTGGCAGCAGAGTGGGGAGGCTGGGGAGGAACATGGGCCAGTCCTGGAGTCTGGGGAAGACTCGGTCGAGGGCTCTGTGTTGGAGGGAGAGAAAGGGCCATCTGGGAGGTACATGCTGCCTCCGGAGCCTCAAGAGTCAGACCTCAGTGAGGCAGAAGAACAGGGGAAGCTTGTTCCCAGTGCGCACATGTGCAGAGCTGCCAGAAGGCAAGAACAATTAAAACAAAAGGGACGACTCGGGGGTAGGGCTTGGAGATGATTGGCCCCTCCCATAAGACATAAAAGAGGACCAAAGAGGGCCTTTGCAGGAAGTAATGCTGTTAATTCTGTGCAGTTTAAAATCTGAAGCTCTGTTTGATTCTGGACTCCGTGTGGCTTTGTCAATTAGGTCTTTGGCAGTGTGTCAAGGGAGATAAAAGTGGGTGATTATCAGCCTTATCCCGAAGGACTCTTTACAACTATTTGGGACTCATCTGTAAATGAACAGAATTCACAGCTGTTAAAATAAAACAGGTTTTTGGGACTACTTGTGTGTTTTACTGACTCAGGAAGCCTAGGTCAGAACAATATGTTAATAGGAAGGCCTCTGTGTAGGCCTCTGTGGGCCAGTCATTTTTCTTCTATTTCTTTTCTAATGTCAGTTTTCAATGATATCAGAATCCTTACAGATCTTAACAAGAAGGAAAAATAAACATTCCAAGTCCATTTCATAAGATAAATCAGGTGACAGGACCACAGAACTCTATACGGCTTTTGGTAAGAAGCAGATCTTTCTGATATTTGGTGTTGGACATGTGTGTCTATTATTTACGTTTACGGTTTGGTTGAGGCAATTACATGGGGTGAACTAGTTAAATCCCAATGTATAGTGTTTGCATGAAACAAACATAAAATAATCTGAAGAGTTCTAAAGAAATCTATTTTGATATCTTTTCATATCAAATTAATGTTTATAAAGAATTTATTTGGGGGACCTCAAAGCTTTCTACATTTATTTCAAAATGCATTTTTTTCAAGGAAAAAGTTAGCATGTGAGGCAAGAGAAAATAACATCATTTCCTCTTTCAAAATACATTCATTGTCTAGACTTAAATCTCACTGATTTCAATACAAATAAACTCATAATCAGTATTTAAATTGCATTTCCTGCATGTCATGACTTCCTCATTTGCAACACCAGAAGCAAAACACATTTTTCTTCCTTTTTTAAATAATTTTTATTCAGCATTTACATCCTTAACAGCTTTGTTACATTTTTACAGCTTTCCGATACCAGCATCTTTGGTAATATCTATTTTATCTTTTGACCAACTATATACACATACATTTTATATATTACTTATTAATTCCTATATTCACTACAATATATACCTATCTTGTTACGATATTTTCAGGATCAGACTCAATAAGTAGATTATCAGACTCAATAAGTAGATTAAGAATTAGATATTCAAATAAAGCACTGTTTATTTACAGAAGGCATTCTATATTCATTGAATATTCACAGATAGAAGCACAGAAGGAAAGCATACAGCTCCTTATATATACATGGGGTGGAGCTAGATATAGGAGTGGTTAAGTATGAATATATTAAATAGAGAAGAATAAGTTAACCCCTGATACCCTGGTCATATATTATTTACATAAAGGAGAATAAGGCATTTACTTGTGACAAATCCCCCTCTAAATGCCGATTCGATATATAACAATAATTACATTCAGATTCTGAACAATATAAAACTTGTAACTTAGAAGTCAAATATTTGTGCTGCTTAGAGGGTAAAGGCTTTGTTAGTATGTCAGCAATTTGCTCTGACGTTTCACAATGGACTGCTTTAATAAATCCATCTTGAGATAACTGCCTCACATGTTTGAATTTTATATCTATATGTCTGGATCTTTGTCCAATGGCATCAGATCTAGATATTTCAATAGCAGCCTTATTATCTTCATGTATGATAAATGGTAATGAAGGTTTCATCCAGGTGTCTGACAACAAGTCATTAAACCATACGAGGTTATTTGAGGCTTTAGACAAACAGACATATTCTGCCTCAGTCGTGGATGTGGCTACTAAGTCTTGTTTACCAGTATACCAGTAAACTGGACAATTGTTAAGAAAAAATATATAACCAGATGTGCTTTTTCTACATGTGGTGTCGCCAGCCCAATCTGCGTCGGCGTAACATGTGAGGATGGGCTCTTTGTCACTATTGGGTTCCAATAATAAACAAAAATCTAAGCTATTTTTCAAATATCTTAATATTCTTTTGACAGCTTCCCAATGATATACTAGTGGTTTGCTGACGTGTCTAGACAACAAGTTGAGAGGCAAAGCGATATCGGGTCTGGTCCAATTGGAGATATATAGAAGGGAACCGATGACCGATCTGTAAAGAGTTTAGCATTGTTTAAGTTACATTTGTTCAGGAGTTCTATAATCTTATCTCTTTCAGAAAGTTTGAATCCCTTTTTTGTTTTGCTAATTTGAACTCCAAGATACTTATTTACCTTACCTAATGATTTCAAAGAGAAATGTTCATTCAGTTTTGTTACAAATGTTTTTCTTTTCTCTTTGTGTTTACCTATATACAAAATATCATCCACATAAATTAACACGAATTCTAAAGAGTCATCCTCTTTTTTAACAAAGAAACAGTTATCAGCAGTAGTGGCATTAAAATTCATAATTTTGAGCACTTTTACTAAACATTCATACCATCTTTTGCCAGATTGTTTCAGCCCATATAAACTTTTATTTAGTAACCACGTTTCATTTTTGTTTGTATATTGACTGTGAGGCGCTCTTACATATATCTCTTTATCTAATTTTGCATGTAGATATGCAGTCTGTATGTCGTATTGGAATACATCAAGGTTAAGTGCTGATGCTATGACCAGTGCAGTTTTAACACTCTCAGTTCTTACTGTGGGAGAGTATGTATCCGTGTAATCCTCGGGATATTTTTGTGCATAACCTTGAGCAACTAGTCTAGCTTTGTATAAGGTGTTGCCTCCTTCTAAGTTTTTGATTTTATATATCCACCTAGTACCAATAACAGTTTTATTTTTAGGTGCATGTGTAGGTGTGAATACATTTAATTTCTGCAAACTATCCATCTCTTTAGTCATGGCTGATTCCCACTTTTCCTTTTCTTCGGGGGGAAGTTTTAGCACTTCCTCGTATGTGTTTGGTGTTGATGTTTCTCCATCCATATACATTATATAATCTTTGTATTTGTTTGGTATTTGGTTTCTGTTATTCCTGATTGTTCTTTTTGGTCTACTATCATTGTCATGTAAATACCTAGCTTCCTTTTTTGTTAATGAATCTGTCTTTATTTTGTATTGACTATTTGTTTTGTCCATGTTTTGTTTTTGTTTTTATGTATGTTGTGATTGTATTCTTCTCCAGTTCTTTCCTCTTGGTGTTTAGTGTTTGTATAGTTGTTTGGGAAAATTTCATTAAGATGTATTTTAGACCAGTTGGCCTGTTCATGGAATACAGCCGTTCTGGAAACTATAAATCTGTTGTTATTATCGATGAATCTGTACCCTTTTGTGCCTGTTTCGTAACCCATGAACCTGAGTCTCCTAGATACGTTCTCACCTTTACATCTTAATTGCTTAGGTATGTGTACGTCTGCAGTGACTCCAAATATGTGCATATGAGCTATTTTGGGTTTCCTATTATACATCATTTCATATGGTGTCTTGTTAACAATGCTGGACCAAGTTCTATTTTGTGTATAATTGGAATATTGTAAAGCTTCTGACCAGAATTGTTTTCCTAAGCCAGCGTCTTCTAATGTGCATCTAATCATGGTTTGTAATGTCGAGTTCTTTCTCTCTACCACTCCATTTTGGAATGCAGAGAAAGGGCTAGACGTGTAATGTAACATCCCTTTGTCTTTAAGCCATTGGGAGAATTCTTTTGACATGAATTCACATCCCCTATCTGTCATAATTTGTTTTATTCTAATATTATGTTGTGTTTCTATACGTTTGTAAAACTCCTTAAATTTCTGAAAAGTTTCATCTTTGTGCTTTAGTGTATAGACAAAGCCATAACGACTATAGTCATCCACAATGGTTAGGAAATAACGTTTTCTATATGTGATTGATGGTGTTAATGGACCAACTAGGTCCATGTGTACCAAATCAAAAATTTTGTTGGTTGATCTTGTTGATTTTTTGGGTTTGGGGCTAGTTTTGAGTTTTGTAGATTTACATACTGAGCATTCCAAATAGTTTTTACAATTTTTTATTTTAACACCTTCAGCATGTTCAGTCATCTTTTGAACTACAGGAAAACTGGCATGTCCTAATTTCCTATGTAAGACATGAGCACATTCATCATGAATTGGTTTACCAATATTAGGTATTTTGTTGTTGTGTGTGTCTTTGTGATTGTGAATAATCTCATGTTCCTCATTGTTACTATTACTACTGTTTTCGTTGTCTATGTTATTGTTATCTTCCATGTTGGAATCAATGTTGTGTAACCATTTTTCTTTTGTCATTAGATAAGATAGACCTCCTTTAATAATCACAGTACCTATGTTTGTTCTGTTTTTCTCTAATGTTGCTTTTCCTTTTGAGAACACAATATTTATGCCAGAATCTCTGCTTAGTTTTATTGCACTAAGTATGTTATGAGGTATTTCAGGTATTAACAATACCCCCTCTATTTTTCCTAGGCCAGGTAAGGTTATATTTCCTCTACCTATGACTTGAACCTTCTCTTGATTAGCTACCTTAATTACGAATTTATCCTCTACAAATGAAGATAGTATATTTTTATTATTTGTAGTGTGGTTGGTTGCTCCAGAATCGATAAGCCAATCATTGTCCTCTGTCTGTTGTATGTTAGTGTTGTCATGTTTGTTTAACCCATTCAGTGAACCAGACTTTCTATCTTTTGATTTATCCCTGCCCCCTCTATGTTCCCTATAGATGGGTGGACTTCTATATCTATGTCTATCAATTGATGACTGTCTGTTTTGATACCTATTTCTGTAGTCAGGATTTTTTCTATTTCTGAGGAGTTTTGGACAGTCTCTCCTATTATGTTCTTTGGATCCACAATTGTGGCATCCTATTGGTTCATGATATCTTTCTTGAAAAACTACCCTCTTATATTGTTTATGTTCTATGTGATTGTTACAACGACTTCTCCTTGAATTATCTTCAGATATTAGCTTGTTAGATAGACTTTCTATGGATAAATATCCTAAATTGATTGTGTCTAAATGAGATATATAGTTATCCCACGATGGGTCTAGTGAGTTAATGATAACACTCTTCATTGTTTGATCTGAAATTATTTCCCCCCTTAAATGCAGTTCTGCTCTAATTTTGTTTAAAGATATTAAATGTTCACTTATGGTAACCCCTGGCTTTATCCTAGCTGAGAAGAAATCTTTAGACATTCTTGTTGTAGTGGCTACACTTTCACTGTGAAACAATTTAAACATGCATTGAATAATTTCTGATACAGTTAGATTTTGCTTAATACTGTGGTACATGGCAGGAGATATACTGGAAATTAATAAGAAAAATGCCCTATGGTGCAGACAGTCTAATTTTAGAGTCCAAGGTCTTTTTGGGGGATTAGTGATAAAAAATAATAAGTTTTCTTTTAGAAAGACAATCTGGAGCTGCTGACACCATTAATGCCAACTATTCTCAGTTTTGGGAAATCATTGGGTAAATTCCCAATATTGTTGGATCCATTACTTACAACTGGAGGTAGTCCGTGGTCTTGCAAATGTTGAAAGTTACAAAATGGCGTGGGTATGCTTGCGACGATTCTGAATGGTTCTCTCTGTTCTTCATGTCCTTCGAAGTTGTCTGTGTAGTCTTGCACATGCGCGTTGTTCATTTCGCTCCTGAAGCCGTCGTGAGAGGTTCTCGCTGCCGCAGCTCCCTCACATCACTCTTCTTCTGAGGAATCGGTCTCCGGCTCGATCTTGGGAGTCCTGGTGATAGCAGGCGCTCGCTTTCTTTGGTTGAGAACGCTGGTCCCTGGGATCGTCTGTGGCGTGGGGTGGTATCTGCAGGGCTCTCTGGGTTCAGGCGTCGGCGCTTTCGTCATTTGAATAGAAGTGGGTGGATTTTGAGATGTTTGTTTGCTTGCTTGCCTTTTTGTTGATTCTTTAGTGATTTTCAATTTTGGTCCAAAAATAGCAAAGAGCATTTTCATTGCTGATTTTACTTGCATATCTATCGAAGTCTCTTCAATCTCTGTGTCTGATTCTTCTGAGGTGTAAATTTTCTCTTTTTCATTTCTTGCATCGAGTAAGGCTTTTCGCGCCAGGTATTTTGAATCTAGCTTTCTGATTGGCTCTGCTTCGCTCATCTTAGGGGTCCGTTGAAACCAAGATGGCTGCCGTTCGAAATTTTGCGCGGGACTGTTAGTTTTCTTTTTCACTGTATTTTTATTTTCAGGCAGATCGCTCATCGTTTTTGAGTCTTTAGATTTATTCGTAATGATGTGCTTCTCTTTCGCTGCTCCGTTGTTTTTTAATATTTCTTGGAGGTTCGCGATGAGATTTTCATCGTTCTTTTGGCTTTTTAAGAGTTTTAGTATCTCTGACCTGAGTTTGTTGTTTTCTATTTCTTTTTCTTCTTGGTCATCGGTCTCATCCATTGTTTCTTCATTGTCAGTAGTGCAGTCTTCAGATTCTCTCGATATTGTATTCGTGGACTCATCGATTATTTCTTGATCTGCTTCCATTTCTTTGCTGTATGCCCTGGTGTTGGGTCTTTCTCTTTTATTTCTGGAGTTTTCTCTCTCAGACATATTTAAAGTTTTATTGAGTCAATTTAACCATCCTCTGCTACCAGATTGTTACGATATTTTCAGGATCAGACTCAATAAGTAGATTAAGAATTAGATATTCAAATAAAGCACTGTTTATTTACAAAAGGCATTCTATATTCACTGAATATTCACAGATAGAAGCACAGAAGGAAAGCATACAGCTCCTTATATATACATGGGGTGGAGCTAGATATAGGAGTGGTTAAGTATGAATATATTAAATAGAGAAGAATAAGTTAACCCCTGATACCCTGGTCATATATTATTTACATAAAGGAGAATAAGGCATTTACTTGTGACATATCTATTACACATTAACTATTTATTTCCTCTATAATATCTTCTCTTACATTTATACATTTATACATTGATTTTAGATTCTTTCTCCAACCAGCTATACTATCTATTCCATGTTTTGTAATAAATAAACACATTTTTCATACCACAATAAATTATATTTGATTGTCCGGTACTAATTTCAGAAATAACTTAATCAGACTCAGATTGGTGTGAGATTCCAGCAAGGAATCAGGAGGAGGATGGAGAAAAACACATTTCTCTGATATATTTTTCTTTCTTTCAGCAATAAATAACACTGCATCAAAGGAACCACAATGGATTCATCACAGTTTTCTAACTTTTTTACATGAGAGGGAGACAAAGCACCACGAGGAGTCTTATTTCAGCCCTACCTGTGGCAAACAGGATAGTGGGAGAATTGACAAAGTATAGTTCTTGGTTGCTATAAATCAGCTTGCACTAAAAATCTCCAAATTTAGATGAAGAAATTAAATCATTCTAAAGCACTGTGTTTGAGAATTTCTTTTGGTTTTTCATTTTTTGAAAAGATGACTGTGTACTTTACATTAGCCTACTCCAGTCTGATGGTATGTATGTATGTATGTATGTATGTATGTATGTATGTATGTATGTATGTATTTATAAAGTTCATTGGCTGTCCATTTTACCATAGGGTAACTCTGGGCATCTTAGAATCATAAAAATATGTCTATACATATACAATTAAAACATAAATAATTACAATCAAACATTAAAACCTAAGAACACATGGAGAGGGCAGGGGTTGAGTGAGGTAGAGATGGGATATGTTGTTACTCAACCAATCACCTCCACTATGTTGTTCCTCCACTGGGTCCCCAAGCCAGCTGGCAGAGCCATGTCTTTAGGTGCTTATGAAAGGATACGAGGGTTGGGGCCAACCTCACATCAGGGGACAAGACATTTCAGAGGGCAGGAGCAACAGCAGAGAAGACCCTCCTCCTGGACCCCACAGCCAGAATAACCAGGCTGATGGGATCTGCAGCATGCTTCCTCTGCTGGCCAATGCAACCAATCAATGCAATTTGTGGAGCAGTGGTGTTACTAGGGCCATTCTTGGACCCCCCCCAAAACCGGCCACGCTGCCACACTTTGCCCCAGTTGAAGCTTCCAAATTTTTGATGACAACTAGATACACTGAGAATACAATTCCTAGTATCCTCAATCAATCTGTCCAATGGAAATTGGGCAATGAACTTTCCATAAGAACCTTGAGTCATAGCATAGAGCTGTTGATGTCTATGTATATAGGGATTGAAGTATATGATACAATGATACACAGCTGATAAATGCATCTCCAAGTAGAGAAAGATTATACACTTTGGAGGTCTTCTAGTCCAATTCCCCCAGTCGTATCATGAAAATAATAAGACTGGAAGATACTGGGCTTGACAAAATAAAAGCACTGGAGAGTTTACAAATCATTAACATGGTTTGTTTAGGTAATTTCTAAATTGCATTGGTGGAACTCAGCTGCTGTGGTTTATATACCATAGTTTATGGCTGAGCAGAATATATGAGCCTGCAGTGATGGCCTAGGTTTGATGGCCAAATTTAACATGAAGAGGGTCCCAGGCAGTGGTGGGCTGCAACCAGTTTAACAACTGGTTCTGTGATCGTGCTCTTTGCGTGAGTGCATCTAACACGCTTGTGCGCAGCGTTCAAAATACAGCAATTTGAAGCTCAGTTGCTTACCTTCTAAGGCAGCCCCAGTAAGTAGAACAGTGGAGGCACAGAAATCAACTGTGCCATGCAAATCAGCTGAGCCAGAAAGAAGCAAATATAGGACAGGATAGAGGAAGGGTGAGTGGGCGGGGCCAGCTGACTGTCAAAACTACCGGTTCGCTTGAACCGGTCCAAACCGACAGCAGCCCACCACTGGTCCCAGGTAACAGTGGTTGAGTAAATAATATCAATTGAGTAAAGTTATTCCTATTTTCTGAATGAAAACAAGATTTTTTTTACATTGTTCAGGTATTTAAATACATCAAAAAGGTATACCTGAGGGATCTGGGATCTTAAGTCCAAAAGACCTGCCAGATTTGGCTGTAAAAAATCCATTTTGCAGCAGAAGAGCAAAATAGAAGGCTCCCTTAATCTTGAGGTCCAGAACTAGTCTCCTTTAGGGTTTAAGTAAACAAGAAATTTCATGGATTAGGAGGAGAAAAAGCAGATTCTGAGCTGTGTGAAGGCCAGGATCTCCAGTTACTTGTTTTCTATGCAATGTGTGAAGCAGATCTTGGTTTTGGAAACTTCAATCTTTTCATTTTAAAGCACTTCTCTTTATGGCAGAAAATAGCTGTTCCTCTCTGAAATGAAGACACAAGTGCTTCTCTGGAAGAATTATTTGCTATGCTTTGCTGCATGGGTAGCCTCCAGCAGGTCTGTGTGTCTCTTTGTATCTGTTTTTGCAATAGGAAGCAGCTGATCTAATTTTAGACCAAATACCATTAAAAAAAAAAAAAGCCAAAGCATAGCAGAAGGGAAAAATGCCCCAAACAATCAGCCAATTTTATTTGGTTTTACAATCTGATTAATGGAAGAAAGTATAATCTGGAGGAATGTTTCCTTTCCACAGAAACAGCAGGCAAGCAAGTGATAAAGAATTCTTGTTTTGCAAGCTGACAGAAGCTCTTGAAGGGATAAGCATGTGATAAATCAAAGTGGACCTTGCATATGGGAATGGAGCATGGAATCCGGAAAAATGAAATTTGAATTTTGAGGAGGGGGATTATTTTAATCAGTGGAAGTACTGTTTCATCTGCGTTCCCCACTTACTTGCCAACACTCTGGTGTTCAGGGGCAAATATATTAAGTTCCACTTAATGATGGGAAAAACTAAAAGGCTTATGATGATTTTCAGTCCACAGCAGTCCTTCCTCCTTTTCATTAGGTGTCTATTTAGATATTGCATCTTAAAAAAAAAATCATTGGCCACCTTGCCATACTTAACAATACATAAAGCTTAATGTTTAATCTTGCTTCTGTAAATGTTACTACTTGTTAAGGAGCTTTTATTTCACACATCATACAAACTTGGTCTGTCATTCGGTGCAGTAATTCTTACTTCTATAATTTCCCTGCAAAATTGGAGGACATAACATAGATCAAGTAGTTCTGAAACTTGTTGAAAAAACTTATTTTAATAGTGTAAGAAAGGACTTGCTAACACAAATCAAAGCTTGCCTGGTATAATGTCTTTCTGGTTTCTTTCAGCAGCCAAGTGGATTCTTTTGAAGGCCACAAACTACATATCATTGTTTCCCAACCTCCTCCATAAGTTCCATACTATAATATATGTTTACTGTTACATTTTCTCATTCAAACAATATGTTGACAATAGCTGCATGTGGTTTATTTATTCCAGTTATTGTTTTGTATGGGATGCAATTATTCATATTGCTCAGAACTTAGGTGACTTTTTCTGATTACTTTTCTGGGGCTTAAAGTTTAGGCAGTTTTCTTAGTTCATCATTAACAGATTGTGCAAACCCTCAAAACCTATTAATTGATAAGATGATTGTGTATTGTGTGAATGCAGCCACAGAAAGAGATAAGCTCTAGTAGAAGGACTACATTCAGTAGAAATGCAAAAACACAGCTTTTGAGATGAATACTATAATCAGATACTAAACAACTCTGTCTATGAGTTGAATGTGTTGTGCCCTATTTGGAAAGCACCAGTAGCCCAATTTTATGAGTGTTGACTTGGAAATAAGATCTACTTAATCTTATGTGGTTTTAGAGGGACTTTTTCAGGCGTGGAGCTGTTGTAGCACCATTTCTTTCTAGTCTGCCAATGAACGTCTATCTTGTAGATAAGGCATGGAAAGGGCTCCTCTAACAATTCCTTTACAAGGGAGGAAGAAGCTGAGACTATTCTATTTTTATTGTCTCTGCAATATCATTCTGTAAGATCCTATTGTGAGCTTTCTAGGCCATTCTCTTAATTGAAATAGATTGATCACAGGTTTAATTTTTGTTCCTTTAGTTTACCAAATCAAACACAGAGAAGCAGAGGTAGAGAGTCTGCATGCAATATGGCAAAATATAAAACAGATTTGTTGACTTTAGTAGAATTATCCTGGGCAACCTAGGAATAAATTAAACCCAAGACTCAGGTGCCAGCTAAGCTTCTGTTACTATAATCTACTCATAACACAACGGAGGGGGAAAAAAAGCCACAATGCCTTCTTTTGTGTAAGAATCTTTTTTTTTTAAGAGCAAAAGAATCATGCTGCCCCCAAATAAGTAGTTTTGCTGATGAAATTAAACAATGGGATCTGAGGGTGCTTTGGGAATTAGAAAAAGAAAGCTAAAAGAATATACAAATCCTACAATGCAAATTTTTGAAAACTGATGATTTATTACCTTTTCTTGGCATCACAGTTTCAGTTGTAGGTAAAGAAGTAAATTCTAGCATCAGATGGTGGTTCTTTAGGGGTTTTAGTCACTTTACAGAGATTTGGGACAGTGGTGGGATTCAAAAAAATTTACTACTGATTCTGTGAGCATGGCTTGGTGGGTGTGGCTTGGTGGGCATGGCAGGGGAAGGATACTGTAAAATCTCCATTTCCTCTCCACTCCAGGAGAAAGTTACTGCAAAATCCCCATTTCCTCCTGATCAGCTGGGACTTGGGAGGCAGAGAATAGATGGGGGCGGACCAGTCAGAGGTGGTATTTACGGGTTCTCTAAACTACTCAAAATTTCCGCTACCAGTTCTCCAGAACTGGTCAGAACCTGCTGAAACCCACCTCTGATTTGGGATGATGTATTTGCCTAGAAAGTGATGTACAATCACTTGTACAATTTCAGATTGTAGGTTTGATAGCAGGATGATGTTCCTGTCACTGAATATTGTTCCATGTCCATAACTGTTTTCCACTAAGGGAAATGGAGTAGCAGTGAAAAACAAAACAAAACCTTTTCATTTTTGCATAATCTTTAACATTATGAGAACCCCACCTTACCATTTTTATTGGTAACAGTCCAGGCACAGGTTGAAAAATAAATTTAATGTCCTGATTATGAGAAATAAAACAAAATAAATACTTTTATCTCTCCCCCCCAATCCCCTGTACCATTGTTCCTCCTTTATTTTTTAAATTGGAAGTGACAATTTTAAATTATTGTTGCTCATTACTTTCCCCAAAGCCTTTCACTTTTTTATTATTTTCCAGAATAATAGCCTTTAACACATCAACAATATAGCATCTGAGCTTGTTTTAGATTTGTGTCTCAATCATTAAACCACCTGTTTTTGTCAAAGGCAACCTTGACTCCAAAATAGCTGAATATGATAGGAAAATATTTTTAAAAAGTGAATGAGTAAAAAGCTAACAGGAAGAATGTAACATAATACAGTATTCTTAGTATTGTCTAGATAATTATAATCAATAGACCATTAATAAACTGGAAACTACAGATTACAAATGAGTTTTATAAATTGTTTCTCTTCCCCCTTTTTAATTCTTGAATAAAAATGTATTTCTGTGATACTTGTTTATTTAGGGTGACTTGAAAATAATAAAATGAATTAGATTTCAAGGTTAATATTTTTTTTTCTTTCTTGGTGGCAGAGAAAAGGACCTAGAATGAAATATTCTTTCAGAGATGTTTTTAACAACTATCTCATATGGAAAAATAAAATTTAGATCAGGAATATATCAGAGGGAAGAGAATGAACTGTCTCTTTTCTTGGACCACATTTTCAAATTCAGACGTGTTCCTATTTAATTATTGTTTACAAATGGAAAATCATGTTAGAAGGATATGCTATTCCCAGATATATTTCTGATTGTCTTGTTCCAGTTGGCCTCAATTTAACAACTTGCTTGCCAGGTACACTTAGCTTTATTGTTCTAAAGACTCGAGTTAAGAGGTGGAATTTTCCATACATAGCAGAAAATTGTTTATTCTGTGACATAAAATATGCTTCAGGCTGCTGCACCTTAAATTTTGTTACATATTTCATTCTATTTATAGCAATGGCACCAGGTGTTCCATACATTTTACAACACAGACATTTCATATTAATTGTAGCTGTCAGCATGGAAGCCTAAAAATAGCACACTGGAGCAGGTGAGTTTCACTATCAGTGTTCTTTGTTTCATTTGGATAATACAACTTAAAGCTTTCACTGAAAAGACAGCAGGAAAAATGATGCCATTTAAGTTGAATGTTTTTCTGCTTAAGCTGTCCAACTAGCAGCGGTCTGATTTTGTTTCCTTATAAGAATTAAAAGCCTGTCCTCAAATGGACTTGAAAATTGAAAGCAAAATATAAAGTTCATTGCCACTGTTTCAACTGCAGACATAAAAGGGCCCTATAGGTTTACTTGAGCAACTTGGAATGAATTGTGTCAGGGTATATTGCTTTATCCATTTCAGTAGCAAGAAGAATGTAAAGAATTTGAATGATTAACAAGGTAGGACCTTCTAGACACACAATTGTACCAATCACTTTCTAGGCAAATTGATCAGCAAAAGCAAGAGAAATGTTGATAAGCTCCATATGTCATACTCAAAGTATTTTCACATTTGATTTCAAAATAATTCAGAAAGCAAATAGATCTCTACCCCCCCTTCAATTAATTGTGTTAGCAAACATATTTCATTGTGCCAGATTTAAAGGAAGCTGGAATATGATCAGGGGTGAAATGCTACTGGTTTGGGCCGGTTCGCCTGAACCGGTAGTAAAAAATGTTAAAAAAAAAAACAGTTCCGACGATCAGCTGAGCGACGCGTGATTGAACTTTTTTTAACTTTTTAAGCATTTTTTACTATCAGTTCTATGGAACCGGTAGTTAAAAATGCTTGAAAAAGTTTTTTAAAAAAGTTCTGACAATTGCACATCGCTTAGCTGATTATTGGAACTTTTTTTTTTTACTTTTTAGGCATTTTTTTTACTACCGGCTCTACCCCCCCGTGCCCTGTTCTACTTACCTTCCCAAGCCTCCTTTTGGTGTTCACTGCATGCACCTGTGCGCACCTTGGGTTTTGTGTGCACTGCACATGCACACATGCAGCACATGTTTGGCGCATACGCAGCCAGGGAACCAGTAGTAAACCAGTTCAGATTTCACCATTGAATATGATGGAAATTCAATGGAAAAAGCTCACTTCCTGTGTGCAACTAAAGCTGTGTTTGGCTGGCTATTTATTTGGTTTTAATTTAACCAGATATGTAAACTTAGCTATTATGGTTTACAATTTATAGTTTATGCCATGGCCTGCAACATAAATTGGGCTAATTGGAACATATTCAGGAAATCATGATAAAATATATCAGGGCTTAGCTGTAATATGTGAACCAAATTCTTGATTATAACATTGAATTCTGGCACTACCCAGCATCTTTTCTGGAAACAACATTCTCATTTTGCAATTTAGCACCGTTCAGAAAAGTAACTTTCTAAAAGACACCAAAATTGGATTCTGCAGTACATCTGATTAATTTCAGTTTATGATTCTCCAGAAGAAGCAGACCCCTGTAATTAAGTATAAAACCAACCAAATGTGGGATTATTTTTAATTAATGATGACACCAAAAATTAAAATTAGGCAGTTTGTAAATCTAATTTAATTTTGTAGGACCATAATTTCCAAACACATAATGAATTCTGACTTCATTCCAATAAATATAAATATGTTTGTAATTTAAACTAAAATTGATTACTACTCAATTTATAATTTCTGGGAGTCTATGATAAAGTACCTACACACTACCATTTTTTTTTCATGTACTTACATTTTTGATGACTGCAATTCTTTATTTTCCAGTGAAATGAGCAATTCCAATTAGCAATGGACAGCTGCTGGGTTTGTTTTTATTTTAACGCTTTATTTACTCCAGCCAAAAGATCCAAATGGTTTTAAAAAGTAGGTCTGAAATTGCATAGCAGTTACATTTGAAGAGACAGCCGGATAAAATTGTCCCATTCCTTATTCAGTATTTCTTTTTTTAAAAAAATTGAGCATTCATTTTAGTTCTGGCTAGTGAACTTATGGTCAATATTTCTTTTAAAGAACTAAATGTGTGTGAGGGGGAAAAAGTATAGACTGAGTATTGGTACTATCTGGAAGCACATTAGACAAGTTACACATTCTCTCTATGTTCAACAAATCACTGAATTTGCTTGTCCCACTTGTGTTGATGAATTAATGACAAGGTTGTGGTATTAAGTGGCATTATGGTAAAGTAGTAATAATTTTCCTTTCCTTTCAACCTGCATGTAACGATCCATTAAATCTTCTGGCTTAAACAGGAATCTTCTAATGAACATTTCTCCTTGCTTATATTTTTTGTTTCTTTGGTCAAAAAACTGGGGGTTAACAGTGAGTTGTACGGATTGTTGTACCTGTACACTTGCTTTTACTAATCAAGCTCCCTACACACATGGCTCAGTTCTGTGTTGTCTGCTACCATAAAATAAATACTTATGGCAACCAATTAGAGGTGGATGCTTATCACGGCATGAAGATGCCCCATGAACCATTTTTAAAACTTATGTCTTTATGATTCTCTCTTATCCCCAACCCATTCCTGAGGCAATTTAAAGACCTATTCGATTTCCAGTTTTGAAGTCGTGTTTTCATAGCCATTTTTGGTTATGAATAATATGATACTTCTTCGATGATGTGTTCTGGTGACACATGCTGATGACAGAGGGTTAGGGTAAGCACAGCACTAATTGGCAACTTCAGATTCCTGTAGAGACACCACTTTTTCTCCAGTTGCCAGGCACTGCCCTCCATGGACATTTGTCTTAGATTATGTGAAAGAATTGATACCTTCTTATGGCAGAGTGCTGATACAGAAAAGATTTTTTGGGTATTACACAGGCTCCTTACATAGACAGCACTGTGTATATTTTGAAATAATGCTATACATATGCTTTAAAAAAAAAAAAAAACTAAACATGACTAGCAGTCCCTGGAGAGAGGGCTAGTCCTGTGCTGTAGAGAATCTGGATTTAAATTGGGAAATTAAGACTGATCCTGCCAGCTGTGTGTTACTAGTTTTGACTCAAATGAATACAAGTTTTCCATTGCTTCTGCCAATAAGAGGTTCTATACACCCATTACCCCTCCCCCCACTGTTTTAATTATTTTGGCGGAGAATGTCACTCAAGCCTATGTCATTCTGCATACTCAAAATTTGGCATACTTCTGGATGCAGCAAACCTTGAGGTCAGAACTGTGCCTCTTGTTTACTCTCTCCCAAGGCTGTCACTCACTTGCAGCAAAGTGTAGAGAGAATGGAGAATTTTAACGACCTATTCATATTATATTGTGATCAAGGCATATCAACAATGAATTCCATGTGTATATAACTTTGCTCTAGCCTAACCGACAGGTAACAGACACAATGCAGAAAAAGTTTTTCATGGCTGTATTTTTTTAAAGTATTTTTTAGTGTTTATACCACTCTGATGAAGGAAAAGCATTTCTACTTTTGTTCCTCCTCTTTGACAGTGATCCGGACTGGGTTATCATTGAAGACAAGGTCATCACCTTTCATAAAAGCACTAGACACATGTTAACAAATAGTTCAACTTTTTGTCACTATTGCAGAGCACTTCCATGCCAGACATTTATGTTTCAAGCAACTTGAAAGATGATTAAACTTTCATCCCAGAGATTGACCTATACTTATACAAGCACACCCTGTTATGTGTTATCACATAACAATGATAACCCTGTTATGTGTTACAGAGAATAATTGGTAGCTGTTTTTCCTACCAGCAGGTGATATTGGGTGGAAGGGGAAGCTGGGAAAATACACAATCCCTTCCTTTAAATTATTGTTCTTTAAAAGTGTAAGGTCAACAGAAGTAATTAGTTCCATTATTGAGGCAGATTAGTGCTTGAACATCTTAGCAGTTCTATTTCTATTTTGATGATTTAAAGATTTGAGAAGTGTACATTAACATGTCCAAAGGTGTTGTGGTGATAGGAGCACTCAGGGCTGTGACTCCTAAGGAATGACATCTAAGGTGCAGTTCTAGGAACAGGTAGGATACTGCACAGAACCGTCAAACTTTCAGGCCTGTGATGGAAGACCTGAGATTGAAGAAGGTACAGACCATTCATATATATCCAAACTCACACACAAACACATCAGGGGTGGGTTCTAAATTTTTTTACTACCAGTTCTGTGGGCATGGCTTATTTTGTGGGCATGGCTTGGTGGGGGTAATGTGACTGGGTGGGCGTGGCCAACTTTTTTTTTTTAACTTTTAAAAGCTTTCAACTTTACTTTAAAACTCCTGGAGACTCCATTTTTATTTTACAGAAAAAGCGCACACATGCGCAAACACATACGAATACCGAAAGAACATTTACCCGTCTTTGGTTTAACACTGTACTCACTTGTGTTAAATGTTTCATTCTCTATGAAAGTGAGTTCCCCCCTTTTTCTCAGGAATATGGTAGCATAAGGGATATATCAGCATAAGAGCTGTGATGGCGCACTGGTTAGAATGCAGTACTGCAGGCTACTTTTGCTGCCTGCTGGCCGCCTGCAATTTGGCAGTTTGAATCTCACCAGGCTCAAGGTTGACTCAGTCTTCCATCCTTCCAAGGTCAGTAAAATGAGGACCTAGATTGTTGGGGGCAATATGCTGACTCTGTAAACTGCTTAGAGAGGGCTGTAAAGCACTATGAAGCAGTATATAAGTCTAAGTGCTATTGCTATTTAAGAGACATTTTATAATGGTGGGCATTATCTTTGCTTATATTCTTTTATCCACTCAGACAATGTAGGTATTTCTCTTTATCTTTAAAGTCCCACTTTCCCATCCATAGTGATGTTGGCTTCTTCTCACAAAGGTTTGCACTCCAGGAACATCATATGGCCACAATAGCACTTCCCACAGTGTTGCCAAAGTATGTCATTGTGTTATGAAAAACCTACACATGGACTATTGTAAAGGAAACTCCTCCCCAAGAATAACCCCTTCCCATCAGTATTTAGAAGAAGGAAAAAGACCTTTTGGCTCTTGACTGTCTCCCACAATAAGATCAATCCAATATCTCTGTTCTTCATTATGATTTTTTTTAAAAAAAAATGTCCTCCCTTTTTTTGTAAGCTTTTTAATTTTGTTCTCATTTCTCACAAAGAACCAGGAAAAACATGGGGAGTGCTTGCACATAATCAATACACTTAATACCATGTCTCATTTCACCCTGTGAGAAAGAAGTGTTTGGCAACCTCTGACCAAACTGAGTTAAAGCTCCCAGCTGAGTGAGGTTTGTTGTTGTGTTATGTGCTAAATGTCACAAAGCTTTACCGAGAAATTTGAACTGTGTTGTGAATCAGCTTGCAAGATAGAATCTCTCACAACTGCAAGCTGGGTAGCTTGATTTTAAAGAAGGAAAGATTGCTTCTAACAAAGGGAATTCACGTTAAATCTCCCTCTGTCTGCCTTCCTTCCTTTGGCCAGACATTCCCCTAAAACACAGACTTTTCTGTGGAGACTCAGGAGCTTCTCCTGGACAATGTGGGATATTTTTGATAGCTCCACCTTAGCCTCTAGGGAGTGTCAGGAGACAAGTACATAATGGGAGAGACAACATTTTATTTCTATAAACTTCCTTCAATTCACTTATCTGAAAATCCAGTCCACTGTTTGAATTGTGGTGTCTTTGGTCCTTTCCGAGCTTGATTGTTACATCCATTGTCTGGATGTAGACATTCATTGTGAATCCTACAGAGGATTCTGCCTATTGTAGAATCTATTTTTGTTTAGCCCCGGTGCACTAGGGTCATATTCAGAGACAATAAACATGTATTAGGCTGTCTTTATTCTGAAAAGATTCAAAAAGGTCCTGAAAAAATATTCTATGAATTCTGCCAGAGCAGGAAGAGTGAACAATACTTTTTATTTCAGCAAGAAGTTGTATTTGATTTGGCATTCCCTTTTTCCTGCTACAATCTTCCATGGATTCCCCCCCCCCCCCCAAATGATGTCTGGATATCTTCCATTTTATCTGAGATTGAATAATATCTCTGCAGCACTGAAAATAAAAGATGGAAAACTAATATAGGGAAAGTACTCAGGGATTTATTGTCTCCTGTTGATGTTTAGTAGAATTTATTTGACTAATTTATCTGTTAGGACCAGCATTTTGTGACTTTATGATTAAGCAAGCTGCACAGATATCAAAATCACCGGTGAGATATTAGAGGAAGGCATAATGTGAAGTTATTATTTGCAAAAATAATTAACAAATGAAGTGGTATAATTGAGTTGCATTTTACCCTCAATAATTTCACTGTTGAAAAATCCATCATCATCATCATCATCATCATCATCATCATCATCTTAGCTAATGTTTAGCTACTGCAGGATAAAGGCCTCTTCCACATGTTTTCAACCAACAGGGTCCTGGGCTTTCTTTTGCCAATTGGATCCGCAATACTTGCTGATGTTGTCAATCCATCTTGTTTTACGTCTCTTTCGTAGATGCTTTTTATCAAAGTGGGATCCATTCTAAGACTGCCTTGGCCCACCTGCCATCCATTCTTTTTGCTATGTGACCTGTCCATTTCCATTTCCATACTTTTACTCTCTTGATGATATGGTATACTGGGCAGCTCTATAACTGTATTAAATAAATGAATAAATGAATACAAGGGAACAAATACTGAAATATCTCATGCTTGAATCTCTCCCAATAGTGCTCAGCTTGTATATGGAAAAAATGTGAGCCTTGAAAAAGAGAGGTCTCTTGAAAGTACTGTATATATTGACCATTCCTGTAAAAGTCATAACTGTGATTTTAATGTAACTATTATCACTGTATTATTATAATTCTCACTTTCTTTTTATTTTTACATGATCTAGTAATAATTGTTGAGACCTACATTGGGGAAAATATTCTTCAATTCAATTCTTGTATCTTTAGAGGGTTTTTTTTAAATTCTCTGATATTATGTTAAAGGGCAGCCTTGAAATCTGAGAAATGCATTCACTTTTATAGTCCTTTCTTCCACTCACTCCCTTCTGTATACACAATCAGAGAAGGCAAGAGCGCTAAAAGATACTATAGGTTAAGTGAGCTGTTAATCCCAGAAACCAGGTGCAAACTTTATCAATATATAACATGATTTTGGGGGGATTATCCAGAAGCAAGGAAAGTAAATTAACTGAGAAATTAGAGGTTCAACTATTATTTATATATTTACATGATTCATGCCTAGTCTTTCTCCTCTAGCAAGTATTTAAAATGGGGAACAAATTTTTTAAACAAAAAGACAATATGAAAAATTAAATGGGAAATTTAAGTTTACAAATGAAAGAAATCAGGGATGGGCTTCAAAAATTTTAGCAATGGGTTCTCTGCCCAGTTGCTCGGTGGGCGTGGTCATGGTGGGCGTGGCCTAGTCTGCCTCCTGCACCATGGTGGGGGGCAGGCGTTTTTGCTTTCCCCAGGCTCTGGAGTCTTTGCTTGAGCCTCCAGGAGGGCGAAAACAGCCTCCCTAGGCTCCAGAGCCCCTCTGGAGGCCTGTTTCTAGCCTTCCTGAACTTCCAGTAGGCCCTTCCCAAGCCTCAGCACGTCCCTGAACTTACCAGCATCCAAAACAGGCCATGTGGGGACTACTAGGAGGGGAGGGGCGGGGTGGGGTGGGCGATTCACGATTTTAACAGTCACACTAAATTATCTCTGATAATCAACTAAAATATTTTAACATAGTACAGTAATAGTTGCATCATTTAATGGTCTAACAACTGCATTTTGCTCCAAATCTCTCAACACTTTACAAGGGTAGCCCACATAGAATATGAGAGTCAGTTTGGTCTACTGGTTAAGGCACCAGTTTAGAAACTGGGAGACCATGAGTTCTAATCTAGTCTTAGGCTGAAAGCCAGCTGGGTGATCTCAGAGCAGTCACTCTCTCTCATCTCAATTTACCTCACAGGGTTGCTATTGTGGGGAAAATAGGAGGAGGAGGGTATTTATTTTATTTTATCATATTTGTATACCGCCCTACTCCCGAAGGACTCAGGGTGGTGAACAGCCAAAATAAAATACAAAGACATACAAAAGTTAAAAAACTATTAAAAACAGATTAAATAATTTAGGCTCAAAAAACAAATTAAGACATCCAATTTATCTAAAAAACATTTAAAACCCAATTTAAAAGCCAATTTAAAAGGGAGAGTTAGGCCAGACCAGCCTGTTGGAATAAAAATGTTTGTTGGATATGTTCATCATCTTGAGCTGTTTATAAACCTAATAAAAGTGGGATATGATAGATAGATGATAGATAGATAGATAGATAGATAGATAGATAGATAGATAGATAGATAGATAGACAGACAATGCAGCAATAAAGATTGATGCAACAAGAGGCAAAACAACTGCCAAGTCTCAATGTCATTTCTTCAAAACAGGCCATATCAGGAAATAGACACCATAAGAATTATTGGAACTCTATTTTATTATTATAAGATATAATAACAGAATAATAGAATATAATAACAGAATATTGAAAACCTGTCTCTCAGTAAAGGGGAGCAAATGGTGCCTTAGACCTCATTGTCCAAAACACTCCTTGCTCACAGTATCCACCTGCAATCCAGTAGCAGTCAAGAATCAAAGAATATTCTCAAGCTCTCCCAAGGGAAGCACAATCTTGCTTGATTGGGCTGAACCTGCATCCTTCAGTCTGTTTTCTTGCATGCTAACAACAGCTCTATCTTGCCTTCATTTAACTTAAGCAATGCTCAAAGGTTCCAAATGTGTCTTTGGAATGGAAGAGGAGGAGGAGAAGGAGGAGGAGGAGGAGGAGAGGAAGAGGAAAGCTTATTATCAACCTACATGTTGACATAATGATGACCAAATAAAAAAATCTGGGTGAGTTCCAGCAGTTTCACATAGATTTTAAGGAATAAAACCCATTGATCAACAGCTTAAGTATTGAGCAGTATTTTCTCAGCAGAAAGCCTGCCAAAAAGGACTGTGCCATTCTAATATATTGGCAGTTGTTGGTACTGCAGTTCCATGGAAATGGATCTACTGGTAAATCCAGAAAATTATTAAGATATATCTGAAGCTGCAATACCCATCATCTTTTTAATCTCCTTCCCCTGTACAAGTAGTTCTCAACTTATAACAGTTCATTTAGTGACCATTTGATGTTACAATGCAGTGAAGTATGACCATTATTCACACAACTATTGTGGAGTTCCTACGGACATGTGATCAAAATTCAGATGCTTGACAACTGACTCATATTTAGGATGTTTGCAATGTGGGTCTCAGGGTCATGTGATCATATTGTGCCACCTTCTGACAAGCAAAGGCAGTGAGGAAGCAAGATTCACTTAACCCTGTTCATAACATAACAATTGCAGTGATTCACTTAACAACTATGGCAAAAAAAGATTGTTAAATGGGGCAAAATCTATTTAAAAAATGTCTGATTTAGCAACAGAAGTTTTGGGTTCAATTGTGGTGGTAAGTCAAGAACTATCTATATTGAAAACTGGTCTTTAACTTTACAGGCCAATAAAGAACATCAAACATTTTATTATTCCTCCCTTCTTGATTTAATCAAGCAGAAAGAACATGGGTCAAATGAGCAAGTACTAATTCCCATTTTTTCATCTCCTGTTGATATCCTCAACATCTACCAAGCTGAAAAGAACCCAACATGACATGAAAGTAATTGCCGGGTTTACAAGTAAGTGACTCATTGCAACTCTGGAGTCCAAATCAAGAATCTGGAGTCCAAGAATCTGATTGACTTGGTCTGCAATGAATAGTGGACATTGTTCAAATGTTCCACTAAATGTTCTGGCTCCCTTCAAGTTCTTGTTGAAGAAAATGCCACACCATGTGGAAGAACAAAGTTAGTCTTTTTTGTGTAGAAGCATTGGAGATAGAGAAGTAAGTACTCTTAACTGCTTCTGCTACACTGGAATAGGAGTTGAGAAAGGTTTCATTCTGTAAGTGATCTGATGAGTCTCGATAATCCTTCTTCTTGCAGTCCAGCTAATATCCCTTCTCTATCACTTTTGGCTCTTATCCAAGAGGGTGATTTGATTTCACAAGGAAGAGAGTGCTTAGCATCAACTAGTTGGGCTGTATCTGTTTTTATCAAATTGGCCATTACATCAGCAGTATCACCGACAAACAACGTGGGAAATTTCCCAAACACATTCCAGAAATTCTCCAGATATACTTGCTCAGATGATTTTAATAAATACTAATTAAAGAAGAAAGTTATATTTTATCTATGTTATCAGTTTGCACAAAGTTTATGTGAGCAATTATATTATAATCCAGGATGTGAGCAAAGGGCTTTTTGTTTAAATCTGCTATTTCCTTTTGAAGAGTAGAAGACATATTTTCTGGTACACATCACCAAAAGGACTGAGTAGCCTGCTACTATTAGTTGTTTAATCATCATGGTTTTTGTTTGTAGTTATTTGTTTTTTTGGATGCTTTTATTGTTTTAATGTTTTTAAATTGATTTTATTGTTTTATAATTTTAGAATTGTAAACCATCCAGACTCATTTGGTTGAGTTATGAGGCTATGGAAAATAAATAGAAGATAGATAGATAGATAGATAGATAGATAGATAGATAGATAGATAGATCATAGATACATACATACATACATACATACATACATACATACATTTATTTTATTTCTATACCACCCTTCTCCTGTGGGACTCAGGGCGATGTACAGTCAAGATAAAACATTGCATATAAAATTTAAAAACAATTTAAAAAACAATTAAATAATTTCGGCCCAAGATATTAAAAACAACCCAATTAAAACCGATTTCAATTGAAACTGAGAGGATGGGATCAAGCCAGCCCGACTAGATGGAATAGGTGTGTTTTCAGGGCCGAAAAGTCCGGAGGTCTGATATCGTGCATATCTCAGGGGGTAGGTCATTCCAGAGGGCGGGTGCTGCCACAGAGAAGGCTCTCCCCCTGGGGGTCGCCAGCCGACACTGTGTGGCCGACGGCACCCTGAGGAGGCCCTCTCTGTGCAAGCGAACCAGTCGGTGGGAGGCTATTGGCGGCAGAAGGCGGTCTCGCAGATACCCCGGCCCTAAGCCATGGAGCGCTTTAAAGGTGGTCACCAACACCTACATACATACATACCCTGTTTCCCCCAAAATAAGACATCCCCTGATAATAAGCCCAATCAAGCTTTTGAGTGTATGGCGCTTATTTCAGGATTCAAAAAAATATAAGACAGGATCTTATTTTTGGGAAAACATGGTACATACATACATAAATAAATACATAGCATAGAAAATAACTGATGCAAAATTTAACCAAGATTTGGTTAAGTATTCTAATGAATAATATACTAGTAAACTAATGAAACTATTAATATAAGGTTAAAATCCCTTTTCTGCCATTAAACCAAAATGCTTGGTTTATCTTTTTATAAACAGAGGAATTGACAAGTTAGGGAAATTACCTTATTAGTAGCTCTCTGCAAGAGGGCCAGACATGATGCCATGTTTGAAGATGAGCCAAATAAATTGTTCTTTGAGGATGCACAAAAGGGAAATTCCAGAAAAGAAAATCCATTTTAATAACTAATACAACAAACTATTAGAGGGAGACCATTGTTTCTTAGCCTGGAACATCTCCTGTGAAAAAGTGTCCTTAAAAGGAAGCAAAAGAGGTTGGAAATCTTCCTTGTGAGACCTCAAACTCTAGAAAGGGCATGCATCTTTAATAGCTGTCAACCCAATTCAAAAACATTGTTTTGGAAGTAAGACCCAGAGACATTGGGAGAAAACATGTCAACTGTTAAGAAACTATCCAATCCACATTTAAAAGTGTTAGGTCCTTGACATCTTTTCTTTTTAAGTTATTTTTTTCAATCAACATTATTGGTATCTATAGTTCCTGGCAGTTCCTAACCAAACAGGATATTTACACAGGGTCTGCCTGTACTTTTAAAATGTATGCACCAAGAAGCACGCTAGTTCATGGCCATAGGTTTTATCATGATTTAGAAATTCAATCCAAAAGTTAAAACACAGCTAAAAACAGCAAGTCATCATTAATTGGTACATCTTCAGCGATCTGATCTGATTATTATACCCTTCCTTTTGCTGGTTTATTGTGTTGAAACAGCAACCATGTTTGAAGTCTCTTCAGAATAGTAATTTATCTAAGCCCCATCATTTCCTTAATGCTGTTTTTGTGGATTAAGACGAAGAAAAATATTTTCAAAATATGTGCATTTGAGGTGATGTAAATTAAACTGAAGTTATAGGATATGAAAAAAATTCAGCATTAAGGGGATCTGGTAGAATCTGCTTTTGTAGTCTTGTTAACTTCGAAACTGGTCAATAGCAGGACTCCTGAACTAGTCAATAGAGTTGTGTATTCTTCACTACTGACAAATGGTATCTACAAATTATTCCAAATTGACTACTGAGAGCAGCCTCTGTTATACTCTCACTGCCCTTAGAACTGCTCCCAGATAACCAAGAGGCAATAACTCTTGAATTTTAAATAGGAAGTAAGTCATGACAATTAACTTAATGAACACACACAAAAAAAAGGTTGCTTAAAGGAGCATCACTGGTTTTTACTGGATAGTGATTACTACTTATGCAACATCTGAATAATATGGGGTAGAGAAAAACAGCTATAATGTATCTCCAGCCAGCCAAGAAGAAAGGACTGCATTTTCTAATTAGTTGACAAAAGAAAATCTTTTTTTAAGAATAGAATAGAATAGAATAGAATAGAATAGAATAGAATAGAATAGAATAGAATAGAATAGAATATTCAGCCGAAAAAAATCCTTTTAAAAGTAAAAAAAAAAGCCTCTGATGATCAGGCAACTCAGCTGGGATCGTCAGAGGCATTTACTGTAAAAGAAAAAAAACCTCTGCTGATCAGGCAACTCAGCTGGAATCGTCGGAGCCTTTTGAAAGCATTTTTTTACAACCTCTTCGCCGAAGAGGTTGTAGAAAAAATGGTTTTAAAAGTAAAAAAAAAAAAATGGCCATGCCCACCCAGTCACATTACCCCCCAAGCCACGCCCACAGAACCGGTAGTAACAAATTTTAGATTTCACCACTGGTGTTAAGAGTACCAAAGTTGTGATTTTGATACAGAGAAAACCAACTGTATGTTTATGCATAGTATATGTAACTTAAATATGGAATTTGAAGAATAGTTTCTGCCAAATAAGGCAAGGAAAAAGTCATTCTTCTGATGCTTTAAGTCTCTATTTCATCTTTAACAGGAAACATGAGTACCTTGAATTGACCTTATATTGTAAACATGAAGTCAATGTTGGTATTTTCATGAAACGGGAAATCCATCAACATAAAGGGTGAGTTATGTGTGGCTCACCCACTCCTTTTTGAAATTACTTCATCTATCACAGTTACCTTGGAAAGTAGAAAACATGTGAGTTGGTTCAATATCTGAAAGGTAACGCTTTTTATATACTTGATCTAGATGAATTAGCCAGAATTCTAGCAGCATAATTATCTACTGGTTATAATCATGTTCAAGGGCAGCCCCATCTATTCCATTACAACAACCCAACTTGAAAGTTATAAATGAATGCTGTTATCTTTCTTTGTCACATGTAAACCATACTGTCAGGGTTCCAAGTAACATCCCCAACGAAATAAACCTCCAAGGCTTGAGTTTCCTCAAATTTACATTTTATTAGAGATGTCATATTGGCACATCTGGGAAAACCCAAATCTGAAAGTTTCCAGATTTTCCCCACCCAAAGAAAAATTCTCCCTGCCCAATACCCATCACATCATCCCAACTGGAGATGCCTTCCAGATCCAGCCTTCCAGGTGCAGGGCAAGTTGTTCTTGACTTTCTGAGAAAGGAATGTTATTATGACTATATATCACTCCTGCTCCATCTCAGTTTCCCATAGTAATGGGAACTCATCCCCCCTCTCAGTTTCCCATAGTAGTAAACGTGGCAGGTCTGAAGGCCTAATGCAAAAGATAGCTTCCAGGCCTGACACATACAGTGTCTTCATGATATGAGAACCTTCATTTATTAATACTTTTTAAAATGTTCAAGCTTTTGAAGCAAAGCAAAGCAAAGCAAAGCAAAGCAAAGCAAAGCAAAGCAAAGCAAAGCAAAGCAAAGCAAAGCAAAGCAAAGCAAAGCAAAGCAAAGCAAAGCAAAGCCTGGGGCAATTTTATTCTTCAACCTGTTAGCAGTAAGATGTTGCCCTGGAGCATGTAAGAAGACATTAACAAAGGGACAGTGAATAGAGCTTGGAAGGAAGATATAATAGTTTTCTGAGAGGTAATATTTTAAGAACCATTGTTATTTCCCAGACTCTTACACTGGCTAAAACAAAAGCATCAACACATTAATGTGATGACTTCTGTTGCTTCACTTTAGGCAAGTGCACTGTGTTTCAAGAGCCTTCCACTGCTACCCACAACTAAACACTCCCGTGCATTTGGAAGTCCATGTTATGCACACCATACCTTTTATAGTAACTGGCTGGCAAAAATAATAGAAGCATTTTGCAGTATAGAAAGCAATAGAGAACAAGTTATATTTAGTTCCATGACCTTTAAGGATATCAGTAGATATATACAACAAAATTGGCTAATAGCAGGTGGATGTCTTAAAACGGCTTGGCAGATGATTTACAGATATGTATAATGCAGTTCCAAATACAGTCATGTACATGTGTCCCCCATCCCTTCCTTTTCTCTAGCTGTTCATTTCTTCATCTGGGTTGGCTTCAAGCCAGTTTCATGACCCCTTAATAAAACAAGTTAAGAATAGATTAGAACATTTCCCTGGTGATGTATAATATTTCTCTCTTGACTCCGCATTGTTTTTCCATTTTCCCTTTTTAGTCCCCACAGGAGGGGATTCCTTAACCTCCTGGAAACTCAAAATGTTTTCCTTTATGCTTTCATGTATTTCACAGCTTTCAACTGCTTTGAACTGCTTTCAACACATGACTTTTCTAAACTACAGCTCACATGCTGGTGAACAGACAGGGGGAAGTTGGAGAAGACTCACTACAACTATAAAAGGATTTGTGTTATTGATGTAAAGTGAAATTTATAAATTCATTCCTCATGCAAGGAAATTTGGCAACTCTATTTCCATATAGAGGAGTAGAAAAGAGGTAGGAATTGCTAAAATATTTTTTTTTAAATTAGCCACCAAAAATTGTGTGAGATTATTGGGGAAGACCTAGCAATGAATATGGTTGAAATAGGCAGGGCATGGTGGAGAACTGAGTGTAGTCAGGTAGCCAAAGTCCACATCTCTACCATCCTGTATATATATGACTTCTGCCACCTTTTGACCCTGGCATCTGAAGTCATTTATTCTTAGTGCAAAAGCAGGTAAGGAGCCAATTATTTGCAATCTTCTGTTTGAAAGTTGATGGTAATCTTCCTTCTTGAAGAGAAGAAAACTAAGGTGCAAATGAAGCAGATCCATTCTTGTTGGCATTCTTGTAGGACCAGTGACAGCCTCTCAATTTCACTCACTTTCTGCCCCCCATTTCCTTTTAAAAGGGGAGGAATGCACTTGTCTTAGGGAAATTTTATTTCATTTAAACTGTGGGATTTCAGCAGCTGGAGCTTTTGTGGCTCCTGGTGATATTTTATCCCGCCCCCTTTTTCATGGCTTTTGTCATTGTTTGTTTGTTTGTTTGTTTATATATTTGATATAGATGGCTGCCCATCTTAAGCAATTCTGGGCAACTTACAGCAACCGTAAAACCAAGAAATATAACAATCATAAAAAATAAAATAAAACAATAAACAAAAACCTTGTGCCATTATTGACTCCTTAGTCCTTGCAGTTTCCCAGGCAAGATTTCAGAAGTGATTTGTGCTTGCCTGCTTCCTAGGGCTGAAAGAGAGTGACTGACTCAAGATCACGCAGCTGGCTTTGTGCCCAAGGCAGGACTAGAACTCCCAATCTCCTGGTTTCTAGCCCAATCAACACACTAAACTGACTCTCTATTCTGCCCTTCTGCACATATATTAATCTGACAGGAGTCCTGCCCTGTTCTGCATTTAGCCAATTTTTTTTGCACTAATGCAGAATTTGATACCTATTTGCCTCTCCCACACCCACAGTTTTAATGGAAATTATATCTCATCCTCCTACTTCCTGAAACAGGTTCTATTTTATCCTTTCAGTTTGGGATTAGAGTTTGTTAACAGTTGGCAACAGCCCCCTCATTTGCTATTTAAATTATGATCACAGCTGCTGTCAAAGTTATATTTTTGTGGAAAACTTTCAAAGCTGGAGTATAGATGCATGCATCTTGAAACTCTTCTCTCTCATGGCAGCTGTATCAGAATTCATAACCTGAATGACACAAGTTTCATTTTTTATCCCAAGAGTATTAAGACGTCATCTAAGTTAAACCTAGGGTAGATGCAGACAATTACTCACATTTGTCAACATTAGGAGATGTGATTGAAGGTGAAATAATATGATGATAGAGGGGGAAACACCCCAAAGTGAATGGGCTATCTTAAAGTATTAATACATTTATTTGAAAATTAATTAAAAAGGCATGTATTTGGATACTTTCAGATACATGCAAGGTTCATGTATGATTAATTCCTCATAAACTCTGAAAAGGTGAGAGAGGAGGGAAGATTATTTCAGATGAAATTTGCTTCAGGCCTCTACCTTAAATTAATACAAGGAGGTGGTTTGCAGAAAGTTCTGCAAATAATGTTTTCTTTTGGTGAACATAAGGAATGAAAAACTGGATTCATACAACAACATGCTGGGACAATGTTAAATAGTGCACATTATGGCTTAGTGCAAATTTGTGAATCCTCTCCATAGCTGGGTTCATTTATCATGCTAAATCTTAAGTATATTTGACTGAACTTCTAGATCAGGGGGGTCAAACTTGCATCATCATGGCGGTGTCATGTAATATATTGGGACTTTTTTCCCCTTCACTAAACTGGGCGTAGGCGTGGCCAGTATATGACGCATCCAGCCCGTGGGACGCAAGTTTGACAGCCCTGTTCTAGATGTTAATCCATACACAATGGTTTGTATAGTATGATAAGTTAAAAACCCACTAAAACAATTCAGGATTTTTCTCCACCACTGAGTTTAAGGTGTGTCCATCCATTCTTCAGTTGTCAGAAAACCAACTGTCATGAAATTGCTTGTTCCCATTGCCAGTCTTTGCTATGCACAATTCTGATTATTGACCCAGGGTAGCTCTTTGAGGATATAATAGAAGGATGAAGTTGATATGGGTATGGGCTATTAATGGGGGAAGAAGCATGGCTGTATCAACTTGAAATGGTTAATAACTCCCTCTCAAATGCCACCCACTACTAATCACCTGGATTTGCCTCTAATATAGCAGTTGGTAAAATGTAACAGATACCTCACAGCTGTCAGTTGTTGTAAACTTAAGAGAAAAACAGTACCTTAACATTAGTGTATCTAAGGATGGCCTGGTCTCACTCATGGGTTGGGGACAAAATAAAAACATTGTGGGATCATGGCAAAAAAAAAATAAAATCATTGATCAATGTTAGGTGCAAGTGGGGACATGGCCTCAGCGCGATGTGTGAACTCTGTATTAGGTGGCAAAAATATGCCTTCTCTTATCTTCCTGAATGTAATTTGTTCCTACCAATCTTTTTCTCATTCTTATGCACGGTGATGCATACAAAGTCTTACATATATGCAAATATTGTACTTTATTAAAATTTAGATTTATCCCATAAGAAAGTTTCCCTTTAGAAAGATCAACATATTAAAATTGTTGCTACTCTTCAGCTGCGCTGTTATTCCTGACTCTGTGTGACCTGATGGACATCATTATGCTAGGATTATCTGTCAGTAACAGCTTCTTTAAATTCTTGTAGGATCACGCTTGTCTCATCACTGATAGTTCTAGGTACTTTGTTTGTCAGAACTGTTTTTGATTACCTTTGATTTTTCTAAGCATCATGGTCTTCTCCAATGCTTCTTGCTTTTCATAATATTTAAAATTTAGCTTAATATTCATACTTTGGAATTCTGGTTTTACTTCAACTCATGCTGATTGACTTGTTTTCTAATGGTCTACTATATTCCTAACTATTTACTCTAAGACCCCAAATCAAAAGCATTTGTATATTTGTTTATTGAATTTTGTTTACTCTTTCTGATGATCCAGGTTTCACAGCTTTTTTCCATGTGTAACAGCCTTATGTTACACATGGGGAAAATGGTCTTGACAATATGTTGTTTCTGTGATGTCTCTGACCTAGATATGTCAGTATTTCTCAGAGATAATAGATATCTTTTTATTTCATGACTATGTAACTATCACTGTGAATTTTTGAACCTAGAAACATAAACCCTGTTACTATTTCACCTTCACCTATTTGCAAGGACTGCATTGCCCGTTGATATAATAGTAAGTTCATGTTTTTGTTTTAGTTTGAACAATAGATCAGTTTTTCTACTCTTATATTCAGCAAAAAAAGGTCTTCCTCACTTCCAGCCTTCACAGCTGAATGGACCACCAGCATATCTAAAGTTGCTGATGTTTTTCTGACCAGTTTTAAATCTAAATTCTCTTTCTTCTATCCCAGTTGTTTATATGTTCATTTTCTGCATGTAGATTATATGAGTAAAGTGGTACTATATAACTTTGCTACATTCCTTTCTCAATTTTGAATTATTTAGATCTTCTGTATTCCATTTTAACTGTTGCATCTTGGTCATTATATGAATGAATGAATAAATGAATGAATGAATGAATGATTGATTGAATGAATGAATGAAAAAAAAAGTGTTATGACCAGATTGCAACTAAAATATAGTAAACTAATATAAATTAATAAATAAATAAATTATAGTTAAATATTTATATAAAAACAATATGCTTAAATATTTAAGTGTTTCCTATTAAAATTCCATATCTATAAATTTTTAAAATGAAGGCTGGATTAGCCTTTCCTGAAAGACAAAATAAAATGTTCAACATGGAAGAATATGTACAATTGTTTCCATCTGTTGATTTACTTGTATAAAACTTATGAGATATTACAGTATCTATCCTCTAAAAATGCCAAGTGGAGAGCATCATGGTGAGCTCTAATAAATGCACCCCCTCTCCAGTTCAAAAATGAGAACAATAAATAAATGAATATGGGATAGATGAATGAAAAGAATTAGGTTGCTGAAAAGTTTCTCTTAGTTTCCTTGAGTCTACAGATGTTTAAGGAACAACTAAGATTTTTTTTGTGACTATATTCCCCAGATCTGCTGTTCTGATTACTTTTATTGTATTATGAACTATTAATAATAATTACTCATGAGAAAGGCTTCAGGAGAGTAGTTTGGTTATAACACTGTTTTATTATTTTGGCTTAGAAGTTAGCAATCATAGAAATTATTCAGTAGAGAGACAATTCATTGTGATCTACATAGTCAAAAGTCCTTCGTATAATATTTTTGTGTGTCTATTTGTGCATACACATAAGCAAACACAGTGTATGGATCTTTGTTGCCATTTCCATTATCTATCAGATGTATGCACTATGAGTTTTATTTATTTATTTATTGGTTCGATTTATATGCTGCCCTTCTCCGGAGACTCAGGGCGGCTTACAATGCATTAAGCAATAGCCTTCATGCTTTTGTATATACCTGCTTAGTAAGGCTTTTGGCCCCCCCTAAGTGGTGTTCTTTTTTATACAAAGTCCGCTTATTGCCCCCACAATCTGGGTCCTCATTTTACCTACCTCGAAAGGATGGAAGGCTGAGTCAACCTTGAGTTCAGGTGGCCTGCAGCTTCTTGAATCTAACCTATACATGTGCCAATTGTGCCCCATGTATTTTGCTGAAATTTGGACCACAACATCTTGAAGTTTATCTTAAAAAGATTTTGGGTAAATGCAATGGTTGAAAGTTTGAATATTTTATTGATTAACCAATCAGTGAATCCAGAAATTCAGGGGTGTCAAATTCACGAAGTCACAGCTGTGTTACTGTATGTGATGTATTAGGACTTACCCCCCCCTTTGCTAAACTGGTGTGGGTGTGGCCAGCATGTGATGCATCCGGCCTGCGGGCTGGGAATTTGACAGCCCTGTAGTAACAACTCAGGGTAACAACTCAGTTACTATGGCAGAGATGATAAGGCACACTGAATAGCAAATTACTCAGCATGTACGTTTTAACCCAGTATATTATGACAAACTAGCCAATATGATTAATGGATTGATGTGTCATGGGAATCCAGAATATTAGTTAAACAAGTAAACCATAATAAACGATAGTAAATATACCACGCATGGCATACCATTATCTACTCTGTCTGCAAAAAAATATGCGTGCCGTGCCACTGAACATTTGGTTCAGCCAGTAAGGATCCCTGGAAAATAAAACCTGACATGCCCGACAAATTCCACAGTAGAACCAAAATAAATAAATAAATAAATAAAATGAACCAAAGACCCATTCTCATAGAGCAATCCTATCCATGAATGTGTATTGTACTGTGGGTCAAGAATGTGTGTGTAGAAAGCTATACATTTTAGATATTCTGGGACTACCCCAAAATATTTTGTCCATTCCTATGTAATATGTCAGAGATACAAGTCCCTCGGGGGCCTGCTGGATTGGATTGATGTATTGGCAGTCTTCATTTAACAATTGGGACTGGAAACTCCATCGCTAAGTGACACAGTAATTAAGTGAGATGTCATGAGTCTGTGACTTGCTGACTTGCTGATTTACTGTTTTACTCTCCATTGATTCACCTTGTCAGACGCTGGCTGTGAAGGTTACAAATGGTGATCTTGTGTTTGTTGGAAGCTATGACAGTTGTAAACACCTGCTGGTTGTGAAGCGCCTGAATCTCAATCACATGACTGAGGGGATACTAGAACAAAACTAAGAGCAAGGAGCAGTCATCAAGTTATTTTTCAGTGCCCTCATAACTTTGAACAGTCTCCAACAGGCCAACCAGCTGTCAAGGGTGTGTCAACCAGACATTTTTTCCCTAATGTGCCTCATTTTCAATGCTTGTTGTGGACTTTCCTCCATTCCTGAGATAGCTTCGTTGTTTACTCAAGATCTTCCAGAACTACAGCATATCCTAGCATCTCATTTCTCAGACAGATCCACAATTTATGGCCTGTTTGGATAGTTTGATAGTTTGACTTGAATACTAAAACAGAGAGAATTAATGCCTCTGTATAGCAATAGCTTTCTGCTATATAAACTGCTAATTAAGCAGTTGACCTGATCTTTTACTTAATGGTGATTTCTGTTATAATAACATAGCTAATGCTGCTACTCAGACAGTCCTGTTTTAGGCCAAATGTTTCCAGAGTCTCCTCTATTCTAGGAACTGAGGTCGAGACTTTCTTTAAGGAGCAGGTAGATTGGGTCAAGGCTTCTTATAAACACTCTGCTCTTACAAAATCTCTTTATCATCAGGAAGCATTCCCTTCCCTAGCTATTTGAGATACAACTGCCTTTCAACTGAGTTTCTCCTATGAAGAACCCTACCAAAATGCTGGATAACAAATGTATTGGTCTATTTCCTGTTTTTGAATAGATAAATCCATTGTCTTTTCCTTCAACTTTCAGCCATGCTGAAAATATATCCAATATCCCATTTCGTCCTGATCCTATAATGTTTCCATTGGCCTTTGCAGATTTTTCCCTCTGTGTGTATATGTGTGTTCAAAAAATGGATTTTCAGAACACAAAAGAGACTGTACTTTGTCAAGCATCTCTTTTCAGTTTAGGAAAACTAGTGAATCTTTTTTCAGGCTCACATTCCTGCATTCTGTATCAGTTATTCTGCAGGGCTATGATTTATTCAGCAAATCCATACCTTAATTTAAAATGCTATATCAACAAGGCTGCAGATTTCAGTAGTATATTCTTTCTATTTTCTAAGATGCAATCCATCTGCCTACTGGGTATTAAATTAATGAAATCAACTAATATTCTCTGTTTTTGTTTTTGTTTTTTATTGCAAAAGTTTTAAAATCTGTTTTTATTAGTTTCAAGTTTCAGTCCACCGTCCTGCATCCTGTTCTTCGCAATTGCCTCATGGAAAGTATAAATTCTCCTCTGAATAGACTGGGCCAAAGCAGGAATTTCTTTGTCCCTGATTACTTCACCTTCATTGAGTAGCTGGCATGTGGTTTCTGTTTCCTTCCTTTTATTTTCAATATAGTTCAAAAAGCTCTATTGTTGGTGTTGCTGTTCTTAGCAACCTGGACAAAACTTCAGCTCAGTTTAAATTTTAACTTATTTGACATATTTTCTCTGTTCCAGGTTATTACATACTCTTCTTTGGTGTATAGTTACTTTAGTATAGTCTGACACTAACTATACTATGGAGATGTTATAGTAACAATAGTTATATTGCACACTCCTATTTTTTTAAAAAAAACAGGACAATAAATTAAGACAAAATAGACAACCATTTGATTCCAATAATGGTACACAGCCAATACATTTGTTATTCCATCAGCCCTTTGATAGTTTCCTTGCAGTTTTCAAGTAGGTTGATGGAAAATGCTTAAAAATGTTTTCCATACAGGAAAAGCCATCCATGTATGTAAAATGATATCTCTATTTCCAAAGCAACGTAAGAGCTGACATCAGAATAATAATAATAATAATTCCATCTCTTCATAGTCATTCACCTTGCCCTCAGGGTGAAAAGTAAGCTGAAGTGCGTGAGAGCTGACTAGGAAAAAATATGGTATGTTTTGCTCAATGTCACTTACTGTTAGTTCTGTTAGTTCTAAGAACAGCCTTCCCCAAGTATCACTCTCCTAATATGTCAGATTATGATAATGCACCGTTTGAAGGTAATGGAAATTACCTTCCCATAGCCTTATAGCCTAATATGCTCTCTACATGGGGCTCCCCTTGAAGAGCACTTGGAGGCTCGAACTGGTCCAGAATGCAGCCACGCGGGTGATTATGGGGGCGACTTGTTGCACCCACGTAACATCTCTCCTGTGCAAGCTGCACTGGCTCCCAGTGGTCTTCTGGGTGCGATTCAAGATGTTGGTCACCACCTTTAAAGCACTCCATGGCTTAGGACCAGGGTATATACGAGACCGCCTTCTGCCGCTGACAGCCTCCCACCGGCCAATATGTTCCCACAGAGAGGGACTCCTCAGGGTGCCGTCGGCCAAACAATGTCAACTGGCGGTGCCCAGGGGGAGAGCCTTCTCTGTGGGGGCACCCTCTGAAACGAACTGCCCCTAGATGTGCGTATGATCCCTGACCTGCACACCTTTCACTGTGCCCTGAAGACCCTTTTGTTTCAACAAGCCGGGCTGGCCTAACATGAATATGAATTTTAATGGGTGTATGTTAGTTTTTTAATTTGTGGGCCAAATTTTTGTATATTTGATTTTAATGGTTTTTAAATTTTGTAAATTTTATGTGTTTTAATATGGCTGTACACTGCCCTGAGTCCTTCGGGAGAAGGGCGGTATAGAAGTTGAATAATAAATAAATAAAATAAATAAAATATGGGGTGGAGTAAGAGATAGAGATATAGATTTTTTAAAAAATTATTGAACTAAGATTAACAGATATAAAATATTTTGAATTACATAAATCCATAATCCACAGGAAAAAAAGACAGAAAAATCCAAAGTATCTAGAGACAAATATTATACATATACACATTTACAAAATATCTAAACTATTACCACATTATAAGAGCCATGGTGGCACAGTGGTTATCAGTGTTAACAGAATTAACAGTGGTTAATTCTGCCGACTGCCAGGAGTTCGATTCTCACTGGCTCAAGGTTGACTTAACCGTCCATCCTTCTGAGGTTGGTAAAATGAGGACCCAGATTGTTGGGAGTAATATACTGACTTTGTAAACCACTTAGACAGGGCTGTAAAGCACTATGAAGCAGTTTGTAAGTCTAAGTGGTATTGCTATTATAATCTATGCCTATTGAGATAAACTATAAACTTATCAAGGGGACATTTTGAAAAAAATATCTCAGATCCAAGAAAGAAGAGAACAAGAGAAAGGATCTCAAAATCATTTCACCTTGATTTTCTTTGTTATAAGAACAGAGCAGAGAGTCACTCTGGCATGCTTTCAAGATTCTGCTACTTTGTGCTATAGCTATAATATTTTTTCTGAAAATCCTGCCATGCCTGTTTCTTGACCTTTCCTATCTCGACGGGATGAATTTTTTTTTAAAAAAACCTGATGAAGTGTTTTTGGTCTTGACTGCTGATCCATAACAAATGAAAAGAACTTTCTGTCCTTTGATATTTTATAAGCAATAATGAGCAACCCGATGGAAACAAGTGCTTAGTGTTAAATAAAGAATAGGTCTTTTCAATTTAAGATTGCTCAAAGCATTTCCACTCCAGTAATTGAGAGCATTATCCAGTCTTTACCATGGTGATTCATTACTATTGTAGACCAGTTAATATCAACACACTAAAGGCTGGGACATCATAAATGTTATTGGACTTTTATTTTTCAGAATGGCTATTCACGCTTGGGTGGGAATGCTGAGAGTTATAGAGTTTGATACAAATGGAGGGCAATTGGTTGACAAGGATGGAATGAAATCAAATGGTGAAAACCATAATAATGAGAATAGCATATCCCATTCTTATCCAATCTAGTGATCATATATTGAAATTTATCATCCCTAGGCAGCAAAGTTAACAGTGGCTGGAGAGTACTAAGTTTGAAAAAGTTGCTGAGAAAAGTCAGTTGCAATCCTACATTATAGTTTTCACCAATGAGAAAGCCAAGGATTAACTGATGAAAAGGTAACCTCTTTTGTTTTGGGGTTCTTGTTTTTGGGGCAGGAATCTTTGTTTATCTTCTCTCCCCACTAAAAGCCATTTATGTGATAATTTATACAGCAAGGACAATTATTTCTCACAAACATTAAACAGTAACAGATCAAGAGTAGGAGTGCTGGACAGCAACTTCTGGTCTTTCCCCTACTTTTGTTTTAGCTACTTCTTTCCAAGTATGGTTTCCACCAGGTTCAGAACCCTCCACTCAGATTTCCGTAGCTATGTGTTATTTGCAACTCATGTGTCACTGTGCTACTGTTTCTTTTTATGCAATCCAGGTTGATAAAATTTGAATTAGTTTGTTTCTTTATCATTGCTACCGATTCTCTGAGAAGCGACCTTAGCATAGGGAGGAACTGCAGCACTGCTCCAAAGTAGATCAGGTTGCCTTGTATTCCCTTTACAATAAGGCATAGGAGTGCTGAGCTATGTACAGGAAGTCTTAGTTGCAGATCTTACCTTTGTCCTTAATCTTACCAGGCTCCTCCTTGTCAGGTTGAGTGGCCTCTTCTCTCTTATGTAAATGAGAATGACGTGGAATTATGTTCCAAGGACACTGTAATAATGAGCAGGTTAGTTGTAAAATGACTCTCTAGATGTGTTGATTTGCATGTTGTTGGCATAGAACATTATAAAAAATGCAGGCATCATAAAACTATTGAGTTGCAAAAGCCAGTTTAGGTCATGGAATTCTGACCTTTGCCAAGTCAAATAAAGCTAGTTTCCCACAAAATATATGTACAAATTTATTTATTTATTTTTTATTTTATTCAATTTGTATACTGCCCTTCTCCTAGTGGACTCAGGGCGGTGCACAGCCAGAACTAAAACACATACCAATACAAAATTTAAAATTTTTAAAAGAATCACATGACTTTGGCCCAGAATTTAAAACATTCAAACTAAAATCCATTGACAATTTAAAAAGCTAAAAAAAAAAAGTGGGGGGGGGGTTCATGCCAGCCCTGCTTGATGGAAAAGAAAAGTTTTTAGGGCATGGCAAAAGACCCGGAGATCCGATATCCTTCGTATCTTCGGAGGCAAATCGTTCCAGAGGGCAGGAGCTGCCACAGAGAAGGCCCTCCCCCTGGGGGTCGCCAGCCGACATTGCCTGGCTGATGGCACCCTGAGGAGTCCCTCTCTGTGGGAGGGTACTGGTCGGTGGGAGGCTATCGGTGGCCGAAGGCGGTCCCGCAAATACCCAGGTCCCATACCATGGAGCACTTTAAAGGTGATAACCAACACCTTGAAACACACCTGGAAGACCACTGGAAGCCAATGCAGCTCACGCAGGAGAGGTGTCCCTCGCTCCCATAATCCCCTGCGTGGCCGCATTCTGCACCAGTTGGAGCCTCCGGGTGCTCCTCAAGGGAAGCCCCATGTAGAGAGCATTGCAGTAGTCCAGGCGGGAAGTGACGAGTGCCTGAGTGACTGTGCGTAAGGAGTCCTGATCCAGAAAGGGACGCAACTGGCGAATCAGGCGAACCTGATAAAAAGCCCCCCTGGCCACGGCCGTCATATGCTCTTCTAAAGACAGCCGTGCATCCAGGAGGATGCCCAAGTTGCGAGCCCTGTCCGTGGGGGCCAATAACTCGCCCCCAAATGATAGAAGTTCTCCCAATATGGTTACTACTAGTAGTAATTTTACTACAAATGTCAACAAACATAATGAAGATGTAATCAGAACCAATACATATTTTTATTGATACGTGTTAGAGTTTTCATTCCTTTTGCATGGTTTTGACTGCTTATCTGTATCTGCATACCTTTATTCGCCTTCTATTCATATTGATATCATTCATATCTATTGATAGCTAAGCCACCCAAGTCATTTCTAGAGTAAGTAAGGTATTCATTTGTAAAATTACATTTTAAAATAAGGCAAATAAGAAATGAAAGAAACACACTTAAACAGAAGATGGAATTCAGCTGCCAGTAGTGCTTGCTGGAATGAAAACATAATACTAATTAGATGAACCACATGGGTTAGAAACCATCTCTGTCCATGCACTGGACCTTTTGCAGTATCAGAGAGAGAAGAATGCTTTTATGACCTTGGCAGCTCAAGATGGTTGGCACTTCAAACAGAATTCAAATGTAGACATTGACCTGTAGACACCTGCTGTATCATTCAGGCAAGAATCCCATGATGCATTGCTCTGAGGAAGAGAGATGCTAAATCTGGAAGAGGTAAACAACTCTGTTGCCAGGCTCCATCCCATAATTCATTCATTAGCTGAGTATGGACAGCTGTTTAGAAATTAGAGAATATTGTTCTACATATGTCCAGGCTCAGTGCTAATGCCTGCCTTCTTCTGTCATGCTGTGCAGTGCCTTTCCTGCATGATAAGGGTAGCATCATGGGAATGCTGAGAGCTGTATCAAGATTCACCTTCTGCATTTCCATCACTCTTTTAAGCTCTTCTAGACAGAGTTCCCAGACTTTTACCAAGTTATGGTTTAACCATGGTTTTATTTTTTTTTTAAAAAAAACACCCCTACAATTGGCTAGATTCATACAACACGCTAAGCCATATATATTGTCCATTTCCACAATTGATTTGCTAAACTGAAACTGAGCAAATTAGGAAGTGGTTGATTGTGATGTGGGAATCCAGCCTCCTAGAGAAATCTTCGCTTCATATCTGCATAATTGTGGGATGTATATTAGAAGTGTTAATATAAAACAGGTTTTCATCTCCCTACTTTTGCTTCTATCTATTCAAGATCTGATACTTTTAGTCTAAGAATAGCTTCAAAACAACCCGTATTTTGGGAGCTATTGAGCCATTGCTTTTGTCTGGCATTGAGAATATCATGGAAAAGCTTGTTGGCATCGGCTGCAGAGCTGGGAGCAGCGTTCTCTTGATGGGAAAATATCCCTTCCATAAGATTTTCAGGCAAAATGAAAGGAAAAGCTAAGCTGGTGTGAAGTCCATGGTATGATATGGTGTGGTGTGGTGTGGTGTGGCATGGCATGGCAGGGTGTGATCATGGTGTGATATCATAGTATAGAAAAGTTAAAACAGCTTGTGCAGTTCTTTTGCTGGAGGCAGTTTTGAAACCCCTCCATGAACTGAGAATAAATAATATTTACTGAGATAGTTAGGAAGCCATTGCCAAAATAAATTCAAAAACAGCAGTTAATCAAGGACTAGTCCTATTTATAAAGGCAGGGTTTAAATCTTCTCATGTTAATTTTTTCACTCCACCCAATCTAACGGATCACTGTTTACTATACTTTGGATAGATTGCCTTACTTTCCTCTGTCCGGTGGAAAATTGGTTGATACTCTATCTTGCTGTTTACTGACAACCTAAGAACTGACTTTCACACTTATGACTCTGTCCAAGGTGCCACCTTGCTCAGACATTACAGATTTTGTATATTTTAATTCATTTTCTTAAAATAGAGAATGACAGGTGAAAAATTTCCTGGTCTCCTTTGCAATACTTTTTGAAAGACTGGAAAAATGAGTAAAGGACATTTGATATGGTCAGACCAGACTATATGCTGCCCGTGCATGGAGGGTAAATAATTGATCAGAGAAAAGGATGGCTTGATCAAACTTGCTGTACAAGCATTATCTAGGACTAATGCATATCTCCTAGTAAATGTTTCCAGATATGGAAGAACTTTCTTCCCTCACTAAGGTGGGTCCCATCCCTGAAAGCTGTACCAAAATGAGCCAAAATGAGTGGATGAAGATACAGTAAATTGGGGAGGAGAAAAGGTTCACCTCCCCCTACTATTCTCCCCATTTTGTCACTGCACATTTTTCTACTGAATGGTTTTCATGAAACCAAAGCTTTTTCTCTTATGCTATGCATATCTTTATTTAAAACCTATATCAAAACTTACACTGGGGAAGCTTTTGGTGACCATTGTTGGATCCCCACTTTGGATTATTGCCAAAAGTCAAAGATGTGGGAGTTGTAACTAACACCATCTGATAGGACATACATTCCATTTCCCAGATTCAAAGTAACCAAGCATTACTTCCTTCTGCTGCTACAACACAGGGTTGTTGTTTTCCTATTATGAATTTTCCCTATGAGTTGTAACTTCATTATGTAGTAGTTGACTGGTACATTTGGTTTGCAAGTTAGAAAAAGCCAGAAACAAAATAAACTTGTCGGCTGGATTCTTCCCAATCTATTCCTGTTTTATGTACAAGTTGCTGCCATGCTACAGGCAATTAAGGGAATATCATAGACCCAACTTTTGCGCACTGCTCTTGTCTTTTCCATCTTGCTGTTTATATATATTTTTATATTTGTTGCCAAAAGAAGCAGAAGAACAAAAGTTGACAAAAGGGCATGTCAATGAAACTCATCACAACTGGGAGTTTATAAAAGGCCGCAAGTAACCGGAATAGTTATTTTTTTCTATAAAAAATATAAAAAACTATGCACTTGCTTCCATTGAATTCTAATGACTGAGCTACGCATGATAGACCAGAAAAGAAGTCCCTATCATCTTTACCATGACTTGGCTAAGTCCAAAAATAATCCTGAGATGTATATCCTGGTTTATGGATCAAAATGGCTAAATTTGTATAACATGATAAGCAAAACTAAACAGACCCTATTCAATCCTAGACCGTGTGCAAAGAGCAATAGCATTTGGGCTTATATACTGGCCCATAGTGTTTTACAACACTCTCTGGGTGGTTTACAATGTTTTATATATTGCCCCCAACCAGTGGTGAAATCCATTTTTTTTTTTACTACCGGTTCTGTGGGCGCGGCTTCGTGGGCATGGCTTGTGGACATGGCAGGGGAAGGATACTGCAAAATCTCCATTCCCACCCCACTCCAGGGGAAGGATACTGCAAAATCCCTATTCCCTCCCCACTCCTGGGGGAGAATATTGCAAAATTTCCATTCCCACCCCACTGTGGGGCCAGCCAGAGGTGGTATTTGCCAGTTCTCCGAACTACTCAAAATTTCTGCTACCAGTTCTCCAGAACCTGTCAGAACCTATTGGATTTCACCCCTGCCCCCAACAATCTGGGTCCTCATTTTATCAACCTCAGAAGGATGGAAGGTTGAGTTAATCTTGAGCTGGTCAGGATTGAATTCCAGGGTTTGGGAAAGTTTGCCTGCAATACTGCATTTTAACCACTATGCCACCAGAATTTGCTCTGGCAAATCCTGCCAAAGTTTTAGAAGTTATGATCATCATTACCATGGCATGTGAGGACAGGATTCTTACAGATTCAGTAGTTGTTTAAAGAAAAAAAGGTTCAACAGATGAAGCTTCTAAATGGCATATGTTTCAAGCCCACTGACTGAGATCTAGGAAAAGCTTTATAGCAAGAACAAACATTCTTGAGGGTATGCAAGGACAAAACCAAATTAAAAGATGAAGATAGGAGACCACTGAGCAAGGAATAACATTAAAGGAGGATCCTATCTTGATGCTTGATGGTTGAGCTTGATAGTTGGTGTGCCTAAGTGTAAGACCAATATTCTCAAATGGAGGCTTTTAGCAGAAAATAACACGCAGCTGCGAGAACTTTCGTGGGTGCAGCTAGATACACCCACATTACATCAATTCTCCATGAGCTGCACTGGCTCCCTATTGGTCTCCAGTCACAATTCAAGGTGTTGGTTATTACCTTTAAAGTCCTACACGGCTCAGGGCCAGGGTATCTTCGAGACCACCTTCTACCACATAGCTCCCAGCGACCGATAAGATCCCACAGAATTTGTCTCCTCAGGGTCCTGTCAACTAAACAATGCCAACTGGCGGGCCCGCGGGGGAGGGCCTTCTCTGTGGCTGCCCCAGCTCTCTGGAACCAGTTACCTCCAGAGGTCCAGACCATCACCACCCTATTGGCCTTCTGAAAAGCGGTGAAGACCTGGCTCTTCCGGCAGGCCTGGGGCTGTTGATCTCGCTGCTGCGATTTGGCGAGATCCGGCCATGAATGGTGTGAATGGGTTTTAATTGTTTTTAATGGTTTAACTTTAAATTTCACTAAGACCTCCAGGTATTTCGCTGTGCCCTCAAGACCCTGTTGTTCCGCCAGGCCGGGCTATCAATGTAATAATTTTTAAATTGGGTGTTTTAAATTTTTGGGGTTTTAAATTTGAGCCGAAATTATTTAATAATTTTAATTATTTTTAACTGATGTCTGTCTTTGTGCTTTTAATAGGCTGTACACCGCCCTGAGTCCTTCGGGAGAAGGGCGGTATAGAAATAAAATTATTTATTTATGTATTTATTTTAATGTTTTATATATGGCTTTTAAATGCATTGTAAGCCGCCTTGAGTCTTCGGAGAAAGGCGATATACAAGTTGAACAAATAAAATAAATAAATAAATAAACACACCGTGTGAACGTGGAAAGACACAAAGCCCAGCCCATCTGCTGATATGTCAGCTACTACCAGAAACGTGTACTGATAATTACTTATTTTTGTTCAATGATGAAGCCAGGAAGGTGGCTTCATTCTGGAAGTCTAAAGTTTGATCTAGACATAGAAGAAGAAGAACAGCTGAATTTTATATAGTAAGGCAGAAATTCAGTCTATCTCACTTGCTGGTTATACCTGGCCTATAAATGGGCATACTTTTAAAGAAAAGAATTTCACTAAGAATTTTTTATGAGCAAAAGTTACCCTGAAGTGTTAAAAACTTATAATATGCTCAGTGCTTAATAGATACTCAGACTCTTTAAACTGTTTTCAGTGAGATTCAAAGCAATTATGGGCTAGATAGATAAAAAGTGTCAGTGGGTATAAAAGCTACTTTCTATGTTTCAAAATTGAGAATCGTACCTTGTCTTCATGGTACATACGTATGCACCGGACTTTGACTAATGAAAGGAAGCAAAGGGTGAGGATGTTAATGTTTAGTATGAAATGACACAATCTGTACCCTTATTTATATTAACACATGCAGATGGTGCCAGAAAGTCACTTTCAGTTCTTTTTAGCTTTGTACTTTATGCAAGGTGACATTCCTTTTTTTAGGTGCTGCAGTCATTTTTATTTTAGATTTGTAATCATTTGACAGAGTGGCCAAAACACTGGGGCCCCCTGTCTTTCTGATGTCTGGCAAAGGGAAACCAGCCTCACCTCCATCATTCTTCTCCTTTTCCACTATTTTTGGGTGAAGGTAAAGGAGACAGAGATGGCATTCCTAGAGAACACTTATTTTTGAAGGGCTTCTGTAACATGTAGATTTCATGTTAGAACTGGAAAGAGATTATTAACTGACCAGTAAGTAATTCTGCTTGCTATTCTCATTCAAGTTGATGATAAGGATCAGACAGTGTTTATTTTTTTTTAAAAAAAAAAAACATTCACATTAATAGCTGCACTACAATTCTCAAAACTGAGAGGGTTTTGTATTTAACTTTACTAATTAGGCAACTATGAGATTTGTAGGAATATTCTGTTGAAGTATGCATTTTTTTTTTGGCTTCTCATGCTTCAGTTAAATGCCAAAGGAAGATATCTAAAGGAAAATCCTTAGTAGGGTTTCTTCAGATTAAGAATGAGGGCCAGCCTGTATAGCTGCAGAATAATGGAGAAGGACAGCATGTGTCTCTACATTACTGGTAAACCAAACTCAAAAAGGCCCTCAAAGAAATTTTCAAGCACCCCAAGAATGAAGTAGAAAAGTAGAAGTAAGGAGGAGGAAACGGGGCACATTTTTCACAGAATTATTTTTGAAATAAATCCTCATTAGGAATTAAATGCACACATACCAATATTCATTCATACTTAGCCAAGTAGCCTTGAAGTTTGACTTCAAAGAAGGAATGTGTGAAGAAGTTTGGGGAACCAATTATTTTATTTGATTTAAAAGTAAGTGGAAATAAAGTATTTATATAAGAATTATACCTTGAGGAGCAGAACACTGTGTCCTGATCTTAACAAATGAGCCAAGAACAGTTGTGACATGAAAGTCTCCCTGTTCAAATAAATGTTATCAGATTGAAGTAGCTAACTAATAATAAATTCAGAGCTTCCCGGTTTTTGTGTCAGAAAAATAATAATCTTAGGTCAGAAGGGATATTTTTAATTTACATTTTGATCTATCTTGTAGCATTTCATGTGGAAAGAGAAAACCAAGCAATGATCCCCGTCATTCTAAAGAAATGTGATAAGCACTGAAAAAATAATAATAATAAATGAGTAAAAAGAACTGGCAAAACTGCCTACATTTTTACATGTATATAGATAGGAGATTTTCTAAATGTCCAGAACAACTGCAGACGCCATGGAAATATTTACAAAATACACATGAAGGTACAAAGGGGGAAAAAAAAGAGGGTGTATTGCTTAGCAATCACATAAGAAGGAGATCAGGACAAGATGTTACTGAATACTGGTTTTAGATCAGTGTTAAATTACTCAGAAAAAAATAAATGATGAAGATGTTCCTGGAATTTAAGATTGACCAAGCTGTATTATACCTAGAGTCGTTCATTCTAGGATTGTACTTTAAACAATAGCCCATCAAGCCTTTTATATTTCACAAGCAGAACTATTTGTTCATGGCATTTATTATTTAAAAATATTTTGCCTCTGTAAAGTAGAGACTCCACTTCACTAATAACTTGTGGCAATAAATTTTGTGATAGATTTATTGCAGCTGCCTTTTTTTTTCTATGTCTTTATTTGAAATCAATCAAGTTACTTTGATAATCTTGAGAATATATGCCACCTTTTTCAATTTCCTTCTGTATATTTGTCATTTTACATCATCTCTTTAGAAAGTTCTTGATAAATATTCCTTATTTTTCTCAGACAAGGGTTAGCTAGATTTTACAATTTGACTGGAAAGCTGCATTTTCTTTCTCTTTCCAAATAGCAACTTGGGAAGGCAATTGTCCAGGCATGGGTGGGGTGAGATGGGTGAGGTGAGGTGGTCCTAACCCTTTCTCTCATAGCTTTTTGTATCTGATCACCACTTGCCAGCTAGTTCTTTCCCATTTTTTTTAAATGGAACTTAAAATTATTTTTTTAAAGATTTTTAAAAATCTTACTGACACACAGGCAATTCAAGATAATGGCATGACATATTTAAAAAGAGAAAGTTATTTCTCCCTTCTTCTACAAAGCCAACTGTTTTGGACTTTTACCAACTACCACCTAGCCACTAGACACTTAAAGTGCTTTCTTTCCTGCTGCTCAGGAAGGATAGTTTAGGTTGCCTTTCTTTTCTATATACCAGAGTTATTTTCAGGGTATGAGGAAAAATCAAGATGGTGGGCATAATGTTTTTGAAATGTGTGATACAAATTACAAAATGGGTGGAGATTCAATTACAATGGCTCCCATTATCACTTTCTTGACCATAACCTCCAAACATCCCCACCATGTATTCATTTTCAGTTGTAAGATGGCAAGATAAATCAGAAGCTATTCTGTTTTGCTGTATTATAGAGGAATTCTAGGAGAGCATCTGATTCTGGTTCAAACAGGCAGATGCTCAATAGACAAAACAGTAACAAATGAGCACTTGCTTTATGTAAGGAAGTTATACCACAGATTCAGGATGCTCCATTTTTTCCCCCTTTGGTTTTGGTCCCTCTCTGAATCACTCAATTCGTGAACTTGTTGGATTTCTTATCAGGATAGTTTATGGTGAAGAGGGAGAATTGCATCCTTCATTTTCTTTGTCTGAAGATTTGTCAGATAGGGGAAAAATATTTTCAGTCTTTGGCTCTGTTGAAATGAGACAATTATAGGGAAAGAAAGAATGGAATAAAGGAAAGAGAAAGCTTGGGAAAGCTTGGAGGTGGACCATTTGGAAGGGAACCATCTAGTTCTGATAATTTCCTCTTTGGGCAAAAGATAATGACACACAAGCTGTGCCTGACCACATGGCATTTCCTTGGTAACAATATGAAGAGTTGCTATTGGCTTCTTCCAATATAGATTAGTTTAGAGATTTGGGATTCCCGAATGGTCTCCCATTCAAGCATTAGCCAGTCCCATTCCTACTCAGCCATATCAGCTTCTTGCTCCTACCTGCTGTGACTGACACGTGAGATAAACCATTAGACTGGTACTGTTCAGATGGATGCCACCCAATTGTATGTGGACAACATCTCCCACTGAGTAATGGTATCTATTTTTTTAAAAAAACTAGCGACTTTATTTGTGGTGTGGACATTTCTAGGTAAAAACCAGAGCTTTTGAAAACAGGAAGAAAGTAAATAGCATCGGGTAGTGTTCCTTCCTTCCTTTATATTATTTTATATTCCAGCCTATCAGACAAACTCAGGCAAATTTATCCAAAAATCTATTGGAGGATGATTGATTGATTTAAAATATGATTTTTATGGTTATTAATTGGATCAAAAAACCCCTATCTTTTAAATAAATCAATAGGGGCTCTATTTTTATCTGTTGAAGTGATCAGGGCAGGGGGTGGAGAAAAAATGGCAAGGAAGCAAGGGAGAGGAACGGAAGGAAATTATTTGTTCTTTTTAAAGGTCTTGTTATAAGTACTAAACTTAGAAATGGCTTTTCTTATTCTTCTTGTACACTTCCAACAATTAATAGATGCTGAATACACAAACATTTTGCAGGGACAGGCTTCTATAAATGGCTATGATGAAACTGCTTTTTCTTCTTTAGATGTGCTTTGAAACCCATCTGAAAATGGGGCAGCCCTGCCTGGTTAAAAAAGTCATTTCTAGCAGTGCTGGCGTCAGGCAACCATGGCTATGTGTTTGTCAGAAGAATTGATTTAGGAAGCAGATGTTGAAATTGGCTTTCTGCCACTTCTTTGGTGTCTTTGGCTTCAAAAGTCATATTTCCTTGATGTATGTAACTGTCCTCTTGCACCAATGAAAGAATCTAAAATAGAACAATTGCTTGTGTGGAGTCACTTGTCACAACTTTAAAAAAACAAAAATAAAATAACTAAAAACACCCCTTGCTTTTCAAACAGACATTCCAGATTTTCTTTTTCCAAGTTGTTGCATCACATTATTTTTCATCTCCCCCACCCCCCCACCCCCAGATGCAAAATTGGGTCATGCTGGCCAGGAAAAATACCACAATTATTTCTGGAGTTGGTAAAGCAGATTACAGATGTCCTACTCTTATTTCACCAGCCGTTGTGCATATTTTATAACATCTAGTTTCACTTTACTTTGGGTTTTATGCTCTAAGCTTGAATGTGGGCCTCTATGATCTTACCAACATGCATATTTCCTTATTTAGGCACTCAGGTGGTTCTCACAGAGCATTAAAAACCAATGTGTGGTTGGTTTGGTTTTGAAGCAGCATATTGAACAAATCCTGATTTGAAGTTAGGAAGCCAGGAAAGATAGCAGAGTCATATAAGAATAGTTTTATTCATGGACCTAGTCTTTGAACTATTTTCAGATCCATTTGTGGTTGGGATACTTTAATTGCCGTATGTATGGAAGGATTGGCAACTTTTTCAGACCTGGGATCACAAAGTTTTAACAATCTCACTGTAAACAGCTTATGCAGGGATGCTGTGCCTTCTAACTGAATGTGGTGTTCTCATTCACCCTTTTAAAAATAACAAAAATAATAAATGTGTTTCTATAATTACATTTTATATTTAGGAGGCTAAGAGTTTTTGGTGTTCACTGCCCATGGATATTCCATTACTGATCTTTGATAAACACACTGTATTTTATTCTTCTTTCAGATTTCTCAAAGATCCATCTTATTCAACAATGTGAGATCTACTCTTTATCTCTCTGTCTCTGTCTCTACTCTATCATCTATAAATACCTCCCTCTCTCTCATCTATCTATCTCTATTTATCTGTCCAGTGGTGGGATTCAGCCAGTTTGCACCACTTTGGGAGAACCGGTTGTTAACTTCCTGAGCTGTTTGGTGAAGTGGTTGTTGGAAGAAATCATTAAAGCAAAGAATGGGTTGTTAAATTATTTGAATCCCACCACTGTGTCTGTCTGTCTGTCTGTCTGTCTGTCTGTCTGTCTGTCTATCTATCTATCTATCTATCTATCTATCTATCTATCTATATCTCATCTATAAATCTTACTTCCAGGTCCTTTTAAACGAGGAAGCCAAGGATTTCCTGAACATAGAATATATGTTTTTTCCCCCTTCCATTTTTCATAATAGATAACTGAATCTCTATGGTCTGATGGTAGTCATGATATTGACAAAAGCCTTTCTTTTATTTTTCCCTTCAAGGTTTGCTTTTTTTTTTTTAAGGGGGTGGGTGGGAGGATTTTGCCTACAAAATGTTTTTCTTCCTGATGCTCAGAGTATTTAAACATAAATCCCAGCTGTTGAGGAACAACAAGTGGAATATTGGCCTGTTATAGCAGTCTTCTTTCTTTTCTTTTTCTTATGTATTTTTGTATGATATTGTAGGAAGGTGATGGAGGGTGTTTCAATCACCTGATCTTATGGAAAATGTCTCCCAAAATAATTGTGTTGTGATGTCTTTCCTTATTAACTCATCAACATATGAGAAGGCAAGAAGAATGCAATCCACTGGGGAGATGATTTTATACTGCAAAGCAGGATACTGCCAACTTCCCATTTTCACGGTTACCTAAAAAAACAAGAACACTTTTTTCCACCGGATTTTCCTTCTCCTTTGAATAGGATTTGAAAGTCATTTAATGACATGACACACATTTCTTATGCAGCGTGTCATGCTCAAAGCATATGGAGATAGTGTAATGTTGCTTTGCAAGGCAAATGATTTCTCACACTACAAACAAATGAACCAAGACACCTTTTAAGGGAAAAAAGTAAGCCTCAATATCTCAGAATCAATTAGATATGTCCAGGGGAAAGAATTAATCCCAACAATGGGAACTAGGAATCCAGTGATTGGCTCCATATTGTGGTATTGGTTGGTCACTTTCCTTGTACAGAACACTAATTTGGATGGACCTCATGATTGCTAGTTTTATATATTTAGTATAAACAAACATATCCCAAGTTCAGCAGCAGTCTAGAACACCAGACGTTCCATGTTTTAAAGTCTTTACGTGTAATTTAAAAATAAAAGCCAAACAATAGCTCCATGCAAAACACTTAGGCTGATAATAAGCATGGAGGAGCAGGAAAGCTGGCAGAAAGACAGACAAACATATAAAGTACAGGTAGTCTTTGACTTACAGCCATAAATGAGCTCAAAATTTATGTTGCTAAGCGAGACAGTTAACTGAATTTTGCCCCATTTTATGACCTTCCTTGCCACAGTTGTTAAGTGAAACATTTCAGCTGTTAAATTAGAAAACTGGTTGTTAAGTGAATCTATCTTCCCCATTGACTTTGCTTGAAAGTACGTCGCAAAAGGTGATCACATGACCCCAGGACACTGCAGCCATCATAAATATGAGTTGATTGTCATATGCATTTTGATCATGTGACCACGGGAATGTTACAATAGTGGTAAGTGTGAAAAATAGTCATGAGTCACGAGTCACTTTTTTCAGTCCCATTGTAACTTCGGATGGTCACTAAATGAACTGTTGTAAATCGAGGACTACTTGTATACTAGCAGAGTTCAGTCAGTTTGTCGCATCTCTTTTCCCAACATTGTCAAGGAATGTGCAACAAAGACTGCAAGATTGCATATGTGTGTGTATAATGGCTTCATGCCAAGGTCAGGAGTGGGGCACATAGCAGTTAAACCAAGCTTTCCTCTCAGGTGAAAATCTTGGAATACAGACAGGCATTAAATGGAAAGACAGACAGAAGAGGACATGGATGACAGTGAGGGCTCTGCCAAGGCTATGCAATGATTGGATTTGAACTTAAGGAAAATATGTGCTATTGATTCATCCATAACTCATGTTCCAAAACATTATGTAATGCTAGTTTGCCTTGCGCCATTGTAACTTAATGGGTGGCATGTTCATGTTTATTAATGCCAGTACTTTTTAATTTTTTTATTTTTCTTCCCATGTAGTGATTTTTGGAATATAGAGCAATAGACATTAGAAACCAAAGCAATAAGTTATCACACATTTTAACTATTAAACTGAAAAAAGTAATTTGCCTGGCAGGCGGCATAATCTGAAATCAGGATGCAGATGACTTTTACCTGCATTAATAAGTTAATTTCTAACACTTTGTTTCATTCTGTTATAGCAGTTCAGGTTTTTTTTTTCTAGCACTTACAACAAGGTGTTATAAAAATCTCACTTTAACAGGTGTGTTTTAGTTTCTTTCTGTATCATACAGCTATCTGTCAATCTTGCCTCCTGTATTGTAAAGCTGTAATCATGACCTAGAATCACCTTTTGTACCTTTTTAAGCATTGGTAAACAAACATTTTGATCTCTAGATTCTTGATAGATGTGATAGACACATCTATCTATTTAAGTAAATAAAATACCTTCTGGATGTTTTTATATTCAGAAACAAGTTGGGTGTGTTTTTGCAGAGTGTTTGGAAAATTGTCCTTATTGCAAGGAGCAATAAACCCATTATTTCCTGCAGTAGCAAGTCATTTATTGATTTGATGACTGGCTTCATATATTATACACAGTTAAAGTTTGTTTCCCATCCACCTACCCATTCATCCATCCACCCATCCATCCATCATAGACTGTGTCAAACAAGTAGAACTTTGGAAGTCAAACAATACTATTGGAATACACAGTTAAAACCATAATATAAATTCCAGGCAAACAAAAACTAAATAAAATGTTTATGTAGCATTAGGACAATTAGGGACTGAATACCTGTTGGTATAACATGGTTTAAACTGGCTTCCTAAGTACAAGGGGACATATTGTTGATACCATATCCTAAAGTGACAGGCTGCTTCTTTTGGCAGCTGAATGTAGATATTAAATTACATGGGACCAATCTCTTTGCAACCAATGCTATTTCTGTCCTTTGGCTAAACTTCTTTCCAGGATCCTCTGAATCTCTACAATTTTCACTACAAAATGTTGGAGACTGTGTGAAAGTTCCAAGAATGGCTAAGACCAAGAGAGGCTTCTTCTGGAAATCACCCTATGACATATTTCAAGGCAGGTGACATCATGCCTTCCCTCAAAGAACATTAACACTCTCTTAGATCCAGCAAATACATCCTGCTGGCCATCTGGAAAAGTCAAGCAGAGCATAGATCAAGCCTAGAAATAGTAGTATTCAAATCACAAAGTGTTTTATCTACTTCCTCAAACCCTACAGGCTCAAAAATGTTTACCATTATAGATTCTGTCCAGTCATCATCCTAACCACATTGGATCAGAGTGATTTCATCTACTAAGACACCTTCAGTGTAGTGCAATTTACTTCTTGAAGCTGTGGCTCCATCCTTCTCCAAAAGAATTCAAATTATACATAACACAACTCCTAATTGAGAACAGAACTGGATCTCTGTAGCCTTATTTCCACTTGTAGACTTAAACTTAAAATCTCATCAGTACTTGGTGATATTCACTTCTTGTTTTATACCAGTGATGCTCTAGACATCTCTTCAGTTCATCTTTTTCTCCTCTAGTTCTATAGATCAACCCAAGTAATCAGGGATCACAGTGCAAAGGAAAATACATCACAACCAATCAGGGTGAGTCTGTAAAGTTGCCATTAGTGGCAATCCTTAGCTCCTCAGTAAATCAAGGGGTTGGTTGGGAATGGTTATTATAGAGAAGCCCCACTGGGACAATTGTTATCAAGTGCTGTGACCCTTCTCTATTCCATAGGTCAATCAGCTATGAGACAGAAAAGCCTTCCAGATAGTTAAAATTAACTTTAAATATTCTCTTAAGTGGAGACATGGTGGCTCAGTGGCTAAGACACTGAGCTTGTCAATCGAAAGGTCGGCAATTCAGCAGTTCAAATCCGTAATCCGCATAACCGGGTGTGCTCCCATTACTTGTCCCAGCTTCTGCCAACCTAGCAGTTTGAAAGCACGTAAAAAATGCAAGTAGAAAAATAGAGACCACCTTTGGTGAGAAGTTAACAGAGTTCCGTGTGTCTTTGGCATTTAGTCGTGCCGGCCATATGACCACGGAGACATCTTCAGACAGCGCTAGCTCTTCAGCTTTGAAATGGAGATGAGCACCGCCCCTAGAGTCAGGAGTGACTAGCACATATGTGTGAGGGGAACCTTTACCTTTACCTTATTTTCTGGAAACATTGGGATGCATTCAGTGTCTGGGGTGGACCAAAACAATTGGTTTACCACCTTTGCAGAGAGTCAGAACAGCCAAAATGTGCAATTTCCTAAGAAAGTGATCAGACCATGGCAAAAAGCAAATATCTATGTCCTCTACCTTAACTGTAATCTTATTTGTACTAATGTATAAATTAGATCTAATCTGTGTGAAGTCATGTATGTTGGAGCCACAGTTATTATGAGAAGCCCTTGCTCGCCTGGAAGCTATGAACTCAAAAACTGTACAAGAATCTTTCCGTAAGTCACGGAGGTTGAAAACCTCCAGAAACAATAATAATAACTTTGTCACCAGCCCCAGTGCAAAGACCACTTCTAGCAGCTAGGTGGAAGGAACACCAGCATCATCTCAAGTTTATTAGTGTGGCACAATTTCACCCAGAGATCATCTCTGGAACAGTGCTCTTCATTACTGGAAGTGTATCTTTAACAATAATAGTTACCTTTCTCCCTATTATTGGTAACAATTGCTCCTTATTGTCATTTGGGTAGTTTTCTGATAGGGCTATATCCCTACCATTGCCTGGCCAGCAACATAATGCAAGTCAGTGAGTTCACTCATTGCAATGTCATAGATGGATTCAATCTTATTGTGTACCGATTTGGCATTAGCCAACAGATGTTGGGAACTGAAAACTTCAACAATGCAACCATCTGGACCAAAGGGGCCTCTAGTTTAGAAGAAAGAATCTGCACTATCATGCAAGTATTCCTTTTCAAAGTACATGTACCCAGCCCCCCCTGGCATCATGTCTTCTGCCCAATATAGGGCACCTTATCACTGAACCTTTGGAAGACATACCAGGTTTCCTAACCAGTTCAAATCCAACGTAAACTAATTCCTATAAGCCATAAACTAATTTAAAAATTAAAATGGTAGATTTCCATAAGCTAAACTCAGAACAAACTTTAGTGATACATGAACCTAGTTTTTGTTTAGGGTCTAAAATTATAGCAGAACACAGAACTGAGAGACCTTGAGCCGTGGTGGCAAAGGGGTTAGAATGCAGTACTGCAGGCTATTTCTGCTGCTCGCTGGCTGCATGCAATTTGGCAGTTTGAATCTCACCAGGTTCAAGGTTGACTCAGCCTTCCATCCTTCCAAGGTCAGTAAAATGAGGACCCAGATTGTTGGGGGCAATATGCTGACTGTGTAAAACCACTTAGAGAGGGCTGTAAAGCACTGTGAAGTTGTATATAAGTCTAAATGCTACTGCTATTATCAGCAGAATGAAAATAAATGCTGTTGTTCATTGAGAATTCACATCTCGAGTTACACAAAGCTTTCAGTATGCACATCTTCACTGGGCAGAAGTCACATTTATTAAATGACCATGCCCAATTATTTATACAATCAGCCAGTGGGGTTCTTGTTGTCCTTTCTTACCTTAAAATATTATGTAAATGCATTAAACTGATGGTGACCTTTTCCACTGCTGCCTCAGGAAATGAATGCTGTCCAGGAAGTCAACTGGATGGCTCTTGCAAGCTTATTTATAGCTCATTAATCACATTAGCATGTGGCCCAGCAGAGTAATTACAAGTCCTCTAAATGTTTAAGGAAAATATGACAGTAGTTTAAGTGATGGCTTAATAGCTCTCCTGGTAAGTGCTACTTATAAATATCCCTGTTTTGTTTTGTTTTGTTTTTTGCTGGGACTTTAAACTAAGCATTGGGTTGACATATTGCTTTATTCTTGGATGTAGAATTGTTTATATCATGTCTTATGAAAAGACATACTCCGTTGCTTCCTGAAGGAACTTGTTTGCTTGCTTGTTTATTTATTTATTTTTTAAAAAGTTTGCAAAATTAAATGACATAAAGCTAATAAATATCACTCATAACCTTAAAATACTGCTGAAGCATCAGCCTAATTAACATAACTGGGCCATGGGAGATTAAGCATATTAGGCACATTCTTTAACTCATACAATGGATCAACTTAAAAAACCCAAGAAAAATATATTTAGCCTCTTGAAAAAACAAAACCTGAATCTTCTTTGGAATTAAACTAATTCCCCTCTCCCACCCCCTCAGTCAACTAACTTTGTATCTTATCAATTTAGTGGGAAGTTTTATTAAATTTCAGATTATATATCTATACATCTCTAGATCTCTATAGAGCACATATTTATTACATTTGAACAAAAGTTAGATTTATTAAGAAATGTATAGGATAGAAAAACTTCACTTTTACATAAATTATATCTTGGTGAGAAGGAAGCACAAGAAAGGGAAAGACCAGAAGTTTCCTTTTGTCTTTTACATGCAGAGACTTATTTGAGTAAAATAGGCTAGGTGAGAAACAGCCACATGACATGAAGACACTTCCTCTTATTTATCACTATATTTATATGTCCTAGTGGTCAAAACAGCTCTAAGTATGAAGCAATGGGGTGGAGTGCTGAGGAAGAAGGATAAATTGTTAGACTGGAAAGTCTCTATTCTTACTAGTCTATAGTGATAGATTGTCAACATGATTGCCTCATGATTACCTCAGGCTATAGCAATAGCACTTATACTTACGATATATACGGCTCCACAGTGTTTTACAGCACTCTCTGGGCAATTTACAATATAAGCCTATTGCCTCCAACAATATGGCTCCTCATTTTTTCATTCTCAGAAGGATGGAAGTTTGAGTTAACTTTGAGCCCCGTCAGAATCAAACTCCAGGCTGTGGGCAGAGTTTGCCTGCAATACTGCATTCTAATCACTGCACCTCTAGGGCTCTAAGTAATTCTTTTGGGATGTTACTCTTACTACAGAATCAGATTAGCCAAAGATTGAAGCTGGTGAGTCATCTGATTCTTATGCCAGAGAAAACTATCTTAAGGACAATGAACAATGGCAGAAACCTTCAAGGCAAGGAAACCACAAGCTACAATGCAATTGACTTAAAAGGCAGGAGGAAGAGGCCCAGAATTCTAGCCTATGGATTAACATATAAGGAGTGGAGGTTTTCAGGGTGCTCTTAGACAGAGAATCTCCTTCCATGTGAGGTTTCATAATTCTCTCTAGTAAAGCTACTTATCTAACTTTCTTTTTGTGTCTATTTGGAAATTTTATTTATTTATTTATTTATTTATTTATTTATTTATTTATTTATTTATTTATTATATTTCTATACCGCCTTTCTCCCGTAGGACTCAAGGAAATGTGGAGCAGGGAGAGAGATTAATTATCATAACTTGACCCTGATGGCCAAACTGCTCTCATATTTCATTTCTACCATAATAAATCCTAGAAAAGCTCCAGGTTGTCAGAAGATGTATTGCTAGGATTATCAGACATGCAAGACATGGATAACTACTGGATGACATCAAAGAGTTGGAATGTTCTGTATGTTTTTCCTGACACTTAGTAATTGTCCAGATTTTTGGAGCTCAGGTACTAAAAACTTTAGATATGTGCAAATTTCATCTACTCATTTCCATCCTGACCATACTAAACCAGAAGTAGATAATACCTCTATCAAATTTAATAAACAAATGCTTACACATATTTGTGTCTATACTTATTTATTTCTTACATTATTTTGTACTTCTTATTTTATTTATTTCAGTTTACTGTATATGGCTGCCCATCTCAAATTCATGACTCTGGATAGCTAACCACAATTAAAAGCTATATAAAAACATAAAAAAAAAACCCCTACACAAATACAATAAGTAACCTAGGAAAAAAACAAACAGAAGCAGCAGCAGCAACAAAAAAAACCCCAACAACCACAAATTAGCACAGTCTGGAACCCCAAGCCTGGAGACATACCTTTCCAGCCTTTTTTTGCTATGCACAAAATCCATTATAGGATCTGCAAAGGTGGGACAACTAATTTTTGATGAAAAACAGAGAAACCCCCAACATTTATTCACATTGATGTTTCTGTTCCGTATCAATTTATTTTCTTAACTATTATGCTACTGGCCTTCTTCCCCACTGAAAGAGACTCCCCACTTATTCTTTCGTGACTTGATGGAAATGTACATGTTGTAGCAAGGGGTGGGTTTCACTTACCTTTGCTACCGGTTCGCTTCCTTGCACGCCACTTCTGCGCATGCACAGAAGCTTCATATTTGATGACGTCCGGGTGGGTGGGCGGAGCCTCCCGCCACTGCTGCTACCGGTTTGCCCAAACCAGGGTGAACCGGTAGCAACCCACCACTGGTTGTAGCTCTTAATTGAGAAAATATGGAACGTTGCTTTACATTGACTGTTCACACACTCTAATGGTTTAAACACAGTTTATTGGGGGGGGGGGGATCATAATTCACCAGGATTATAAAATATGCTCTCAAAAAGCAAAATAAAATCCCCAAAACCAGAATTAAAACAAAAAGAAATCACATTATGCCTTAGCCTTTGGTAAGTCACCGAGTAAGGCCACTGTTCTAACTAACTCACTATCAATAACTTGATGTCTTATAAATGTGTTGGAATGCATTTTCCATAATACTTATTCCCATGGCTTTGAGTGTTTTGAAACCACAGGATATTAAACCAGGTGCCTTTCTCAGCTCAACTTGCAGGTGCAGGATAGAAATATGCACTTTTCTGTAGGAAAAACAGGTGGTTTATGACTGATCCATGGACTTTCCTTCATTTCCTTCCGGACCACGTAAAGCAGAAATCCTGCTTCCCCTGTTGCTTACGCTGATCAACACATGTAGTATTGTTTCAAGGCAAAGGGCATTTAAAACATCACACTGACATCAGAAGCAACGTCATATTAATCACTCAGGAAGGTCAAGTCTAAAGAGGAAGATGTGAGTGCATATTGATAGGTTATTCTGCTCCTAAGAATGACTGTAAAATGACAATTGTTTATAAAAGACAATTCTATTCTGTAAGAAATAAAACAGTAGCTTTAAAACCACTCTTCGGAAAATGTTTTAGGGGGAGCTGACTACTTTAAAGAAGAAGAGAGATGAAGCTTATCCCTTAAAACTCTTCTGGATCTGCTTTGCTCAAACCTGAAACAGTTACGACAATATATTTAGGTGTCACATAATAGGATCAGCATTGATGATATCCTAGAAGTTACTGTTGTGTACACACATGATACATAAACATGTTTTGTTGCAATGTTTCAGTATGGTTTGTGTTGCTAAATTGATATTGGATTAGATTGGACTTCTTGCAGTGTTGCATTCAAAATGTTAGCGATATTTTGGTAGGTGGGTCAGAATGTTCACAGTTGATCCACATGTGGAGGGACCCTCACTTGGAAGTATAATCTGTCTGTCTATCTATCTATCTATCTATCTATCTATCTATCTATCTATCTATCTATCTATCATCTATCTAATCTGTCATGAACGCAATGCATCTAAATCTATTTTAAAATATCCTAACATTTATTTCATAAGTTGGGATTTCACCATATAGTAGCATAATAATTATAATAAGAAAAAAGTGGTTAATGGGTTCAGATGATTCAGGGTCGCTTAGTGTCTAAAAATATTTCTGAGGAGATTGCATAAATACTTCTTCTCAGAGTTCCTGGGAAGACTTTTTAAATCTGACAACTTTGCCAACTTGGGAATCAACATTTTTTATTATAAGGGGCCATGTCTTAGTCTTGAAAGTTAACTAAATTCAAGGATTTACTTTGAGGAAATCAGTAAGTTAATTGCAAAGCCATGGTCTAGGATAGCAAGTCAACTGAGACTTGCTTACTCACTGGTGGAAACCATTGTTTATAGCACCTCAAGTTAGATAAATAACTAATATACAAGAGAAGTGAATCAACTAGGCCATGCTGCATTGCCATTTTTCTGGACATAGAAATGTGTAAGTTGGAACAAAAATTATAGTACATCCCATTCGAAAAATGTTATTTGGAAAAGAAAAAAAAAATCTAATTCGTTTATTTCCCTAGTACATTCCCTACTCTGTTCACTTCCCCATTATGGCGTATTTTCATTTTTCTGACTCACTCTTTGCTATTGAATCATACTCACAGCCCAATTACATGATTAAATTTTGATTTGATAATGTCATAACATATCTATGCCTCTTCGTCTATCAGCCTTGCAAGGTAATCCAGACAAGAAGCACATTCAGAACTATCTTATTGTAAGGTTACATTAAAAGAATCAAGCAACTTTGAAAATGTACCCTGTTTCCCCCAAAATAAGACATCCCCTGATAATAAGCCCAATCAGGCTTTTGAGCACATGGCAATAAGGCCAAGTGCTTATTTCAGGGTTCAGAAAAATATAAGACAGGGTCTTATTTTGGGGGAAACATTATATTTTCTTCCTATTGTCTTTACTACCCTCAAAACTAAGATGTATCCCTTCTGAGACATGTGCCCCAAATATCTCAGAAATGTATTTCGTAAGTTGGGATTCAAAGTTCAACTTTGAAAATGCATTTTCTCCTTGTTGCCTTTACAACCCCCAAAACTAGGGAGTATCCCTTCTTAGACATTTCTTCTGCCAGCTAGGCTGCTAGGCTGCTGATTATTTGACCTTTGCCCTGGTTGTGGCTCTTCCTTCTGTGTCTCAAGGTCATTTCCACACACCATTACATCATCGATATAGCCAGCTGATGCCATCGCTGGCTATTGGGGGTGAATCACTCGCCCCCACGGAGAGGGCTCGTAACTTGGACGTCCTCCTGGATGCACGGCTGTCTTTGGAAGATCATTTGGCGGCCGTGGCCAGGGGGGCTTTTTATCAGGTTCGCCTGATACGCCAGTTACGCCCCTTTCTAGATCGGGACTCCCTACGCACAGTCACTCAAGCACTCGTCACTTCCCGCCTGGACTACTGTAACGCTCTCTACATGGGGCTCCCCCTGGGGTGCACCCGGAGACTTCAGCTGGTCCAGAACGCGGCCGCACGGGGGATTATGGGGGCGACGAGGCGCTCCCATGTGACACCTCTCCTGCGCGAGCTGCACTGGCTTCCGGTGGTCTTCCGGGTGCGCTTCAAGGTGTTGGTGACCACCTTTAAAGCGCTCCATGGCTTAGGGCCGGGGTATCTACGAGACCGCCTTCTGCCACCAATAGCCTCCCACCGGCCAGTACGCTCGCACAGAGTGGGCCTCCTCAGGGTGCCGTCCGCCAGACAATGTCGGCTGGCGACCCCCAGGGGGAGAGCCTTCTCTGTGGTGGCGCCCACCCTTTGGAACAACCTCCCCCCAGAGTTACGTACAATAACAGACCTCCGGATTTTTCGTCGGGCCCTGAAAACCCATTTATTCCAACTAGCTGGGCTGGCTTGAGTCAAACTTTTAAACTATTTTAAATTGGAACTGTTTTTAATTATGGCCAAATTATTTAATTATTTTAATCAGTTTTTTTTTTAATCTTTCTATGTCTGGATTTTACTTTGGCTGTGCACCGCCCTGAGTCCTATATTGGAGAAGGGCGGTATAGAAATTAAAACAAATAAAATAAATAAAAATAAAATCTGATAGTATCAAGCCCCACATCATGAAAGGCAAGCTTTAGAATGCTGAGCATCTGTATGTAACTGTATCTAATCATCCATATCAGAAGAAAATCCAGGATGATGATGAAGATTTGAATGGGCCAGGTGCTGAAGCTCTGAACCACAAGCAATATGAAGCTAAAAATACTTCTTCAGGATACGCTGTACTGACCCTTCATTTTTGCTTTTCTGGCCACCAGACAGAAAGCAAAAAACAGTTGATTGGTACCTTTCCAATTCATTCTGTTTTCTCAAATCCAGCTGTATGAAATCTCCGGGGAGTGTTCGTGCTGTAATGTAGAACAACTAATGAGGAAAACAAGAAGCCTTCACTTTTAGTTTTTTTTTTACACTGGCAGAGGCAGGAAGGTTAACATTGTTACCTCAGATGCAGGAATGAAATCTGATACATCACAAATTTGACAAGAGGCCTGATTTGTGCAACATGCATAATCTAATCATAAATCCTTGCTATTTAATTTGGCAGCACACAGCCATTTTAGTTGGGCATTGTGGTCCCCATCTGTGTTTGAGAGGCACTTGGAGCTGCCAAAGCTTGGCAATGGTTCTGTAATGCAACAATTTATTTTCCAGTCACTTGGTATCTCTAATATCTCTAATTTTGTTTCCTTTTGCTTTTCTGGAGGACTGACTGGATATGGCTCCATACAGTAATTGAGTTTTTGGATTCACAAAACATGACAATATGGAGCAATGCTGCCCAGTGTTGACTGGGTTAGTGATGTCATGCAACCTACTGACCTCATCATTGATCTTATTAAGTGTCTTGGTGAATTATGCTATGATGTATGAAACCTGCTTCTCAAGACTCATTATGGCTACTCTTAGAGCAGAGATCAACAACTTCAGATTTGCAAGATATACTTTAAAAAAGCACATACTATAACACTGAAGTCTGCTAATCAGTATCTTAAGTGGTGTCTCAGGTAGGCAGGCATATACAAGTATCTGAGGAACACTTGGAATTCATGTTCAGTCCAAGAATTTGTAATTACTATAAAAATCAATTTCAAAAGATGTCTTCCTCAATCCTGTCCCAAAAATATATGGGTCTCTCTCCCTGCCTGAATATTATTATTTTTTGCCCCAGGAAAGGGTGAAAGTTTTCTAATTGCTAATATTATTAAAACATAAAACAGAGCCTTGGTGGCGCAGCAGACTAAAGAGCTGTTAAGTAGCACCAGCTGCCTGCAATTACTGCAAGTTTGAATCTCACCAGGCTCAAGGTTGACTCAGCCTTCCATCCTTTCGAGGTAGGTAAAATGAGGACCCGGATTATGGGGGCAATAAGCTGACTTTGTATAAAAAAGAACACCGCTTGGGAGGGCCAAAAGCCCTACTAAGCAAGTATATACAAAAGTATGAAGGCTATTGCATAATGCATTGTAAGCCACCCTGAGTCCCCGGAGAAGGGCGGCATATAAATCTAACTAATAAATAATAAATAAATAAATTTTTCATCTATTGTATTTCACCCAAAGTTCCAAAGTAGATCTCAAACTTCCCTCTATCACCCCTAACTTGAACAAGCAACTAATTATGTTTGCATGATACCTTAATCAAAAATCCAGTTATTTTATATGAGGATTTTATTCCATCTGACATAATTCTTTAACCAGTTTTAGACATGTTCTGTTGTCTAAACAGAAATAACCACCATTTTCAATTTAGGAAACCCAAAACCTAAACCTTTCAATGACAATCTTAGTTACAAAGTGCTTATTTCCTATTTTGTGTCTCTTTTTTTCATAAAAGGACAAAGTGATCTAATCTTCCAGAAGTTACATTATGGGAGTGGGGTACAGAAGGATGATGCAGATCAAAACAGTCAAGAAAGGGGTGAGGGAAGCCCTAGCTGTTTGAATGATTTCAAGTTGCCAGATCTGGATAGATTACATTCTAGGGTGCTAAAGCAATTGGAAGATGATCTATGAATCACTAACTCCTGTGTTACAGATGAAATGCTGGAAAATTGGACCAGAATTAATGTTCCAATCCTGAAACGGGGAAAAAGTGGACCATTGGAACTGAAGATCAGTCAGAAATACCTAGTAAACTTCTAGATAATATCATCAAACACTAGACTTGCAAGTAATTAGAAAGGAGCAAGGTGAATATTAGAAGTCTACATGGATTGGTTAAAATAGATTGTGATGAACACTAATCTTATTGCTTTTTTTTTTGACATATGACTAGATTAGTAGGAACATAGAGAATACAGTGTACCTAAGATTTCAATAAGTCTTCAGTAAGGCATTTGAAAAAAAAGTTGACTATAGCTTATTTCTTGGGGAAAAAAATGGAACAGGATGGGATGAATAATTCCACTACCAGATAAACTTACATCTGGCAACAGTTGATTACTTATAGTTGGTTGAACAATGAACAACCACATGTAATGTGTAGTTATTAATAGATCTATATCTACATAGAGACGGATATGCAGTGGGGTATACTTCAGTCATGGACTCAGTGCTCCTCAATCATTTTCTAAATGACATAGATCTGGGGTCAGAATGGATACTCAGCAAATTTGCACATGACAAAAAGAGGGGATTGCTAACATCTCAAAACAGATTCACCATCTGTTCACTATCTGAACATTGTGCCTTTTCCAACGTTATGCCATTCAATGGCAAAATATGTAGGACTCTGCACTTAGGAAGAAAAAATGTACCAGTACAAGGTTCAGCAGCAGTACTTACAAAGGGATCTGAATATCCTGGAAGATCACAGATTAAATATGAGTCAGCAGTGTGCTGCAGCTGCCAAAAGAGCCAATGGAATCTTAGGCTGCATCAATGTATAATGTCAAGATCATAGAAAGTAATAATTCCTCTCTATGCTGCATTGGTCAGACTGTACCTGGAACAGTGCGTCCAGTTTTTCTCATTAGGATACAAGAAAGATTGCTGAGGAACTGAAAAAAGTGCAAAGAAGAGGATCAAAGATGATGATGGGTTTGAAGGCTAAATATATGAAGAATGGTTAAAAGAATTCGGTATGTTTAGCCAAAAGGAGACAAAACTAAAAGGAAACAGGACAGCAGATTTGAAGTGGTATCACAAGGAAGAGAATATGGATTTATTTTCTGTAATGTCCAAGGATAAATGAGAGCCAATAAGTAGAAGCTTTCCAGGGAAAGATCCTACCTCAATATAAGAACCTTCCTGACTGTGAAATCCTTTTGGCTTCTCTCCTGATGGACTATGACTGGAGATTTTCAACCCAAAGTGGCACAGCCATTCACAATTTCCAAGATCTTTTCCAATCCAATGATTCTATAAAATTATAAATCCTGATGGTAGTCTTTTTCAATTTAGGCAACATGAAGATCCTAAGACTGGTTGAAGAGTTGCATACAGCAGATAAAATGTTGATACCTGCACCTGAACAACAGTTATTTCTCAGACTAAATTATCCAACATGCAGAAAATATGTTCGAATAAGAAAATGACAATTCACAGCACCGAAGAATTGCTGTTAATAAAAGGAAAAGTACTCAACTTGATCAACCAGCCAACTAAGAAAACTTCTGTTCATGATAGAGTGATACCTGTGGTAATATTGACATAGCTTATAGGAAGCTTAAGGGGATTAGTGAGATAAAGTGCTCTGAAGGCTCGAAATGCTTTTTAAACAGCAAGTGGTGTCCTTGGTATCCCATAGAATGGTTTTTGTGATAGTGAATCACAGTTATCAATGGAAACTATCAACACAAATGAGATAAGGGCTTGTGGGAGACTTAAGTGTGACTTTAAATGAGTACATGCAGCCATGCGTCTCTTGTTATTCTACATGAAGTGATTGCATCAGTAAGACACTACAAGTCATCTGTAAAAACTATCAGCAAGCGCTTAAGCTAGTATCCATTGCCCTCTTCTAAAACAGACACATTCTTTCTACTATTAGACTTCTTTTCTGTTTAACATCTTTAAAATCTTCTTTCTTTTTTAATGGGTATGTTTGAAAACATAATGTACTCACAATCCAAGGTAAAATGATGTTCAAATGAATTATCCTTGTTTAACCTTCGTAGGCTGCTTTCATCAAAGATATGATAGAGCAGAGGGCGAGTGATTGTAAGACTCTTTAAAAAAAACATTAAACAACTATCACTCAGATTAGTCCTGAGAATTAAAATGTGAAGAAGCTAGAGGACCTCTTTAGATTGGCTGCAAAAGAAAAATGAATCTTTAAAATTATAAGAGTAAAGAGGAAAAAGAGGAAGCAAAAAGCTTTTCCAGCAGTTAGCACTGCTCATTTTAACAGCCATGGGAATAAAATGATATTGCTTACATTTTTATCATACGCATTCACTACTTGATCCAGGTTTAATGTTATGCTCAGTTTTAAAGGAAGATGGCTGCTTAGTTAAAATTAAGTGTGTTTGTGAATGCAACCAGTAAGGGAGAGGTTTGTATACCATGAAAGTTACTTACCGGTCAAAGGATATGTCCCTTCTCACCACTAGGCTGAACTATGTGATGTGGCTTCCACTAAAAAATAATAATAATAATAATAATAATAATAATAATAATAATAATAATAATAATAATAATAATTTGCCCAGAAAAGCAGGAGGCAGAGGACTTTTGCAAGTGAAGCAGACAGTCGAAGAAGAGAAGCATGCTCTGGCAGATTTTGTGAAAGACAGTGTTGAACCAGCTTTGACGGAGGTCAACAAGACGAAGCTGCTCAAAGTACAGCAAACCAAGAATCAATATAGGAAAACAGTGATGCAAACTCGGGCTGACAGCTGGTGTAATAAAGCACTGCATGGACAGTTCCTTGAAAAGATCCAAGGAAAAGTAGATAAGGAAAAGACCTGGTTATGGCTGACCAACGGAACATTGAAGAAAGAGAAAGAAGGCCTGATTCTTGCAGCCCAAGAACAAGCCATCAGAAGAAATGTAATCAAAGCCAGAATAGAAAGATCTGCTGATGACCCCAAATGCAGACTCTGCAAAGAAGCGGATGAAACCATTGATCATATACTGAGCGGTTGCAAGACAATAGCTCAGACTGACTACAAACAATGTCACAACACAGTCGCTCAGATGGTCCGCTGGAACTTGTGTCACAACTACCATCTGCCTGTAGCAAAGAACTGGTGGGATCATAAGCCTGAAAAAGTGGTCGAAAATGAGCATGCAAAACTGCTGTAGGACTTCTGAATACAGACTGACAAAGTTTTAGAACACAATACCCCGGATATCACGATTATGGAGAAGAAAAAAGTGTGGATCGTCGACATTGCCATACCTGGTGACAGCAGAATTGATGAGAAACAACTTGAAAAGGTCACCAGATATCAGGACTTGAGAATAGAACTGCAGAGACTCTGGCATAAACCAGTACAGGTGGTCCCAGTGGTACTCGGCACACTGGGTGCTGTGCCTAAAGACCTAGGCAACACTTAAAAACAATTGGCGCTGACAAGATCACCATTGGTCAGCTGCAGAACGGCACTTTACTGGGATCTGCTCACATAATCTGCCGATACATCACACAGTCCTAAACGCTTGGGAAGTGTTCGACTAGTGATTTGTGATATCCAGCATGGTTATCTCATTTGCTGTGTATACTGTCATTTTTGTGTATGTATGTATGTATGTATGTATGTATGTATGTATGTATGTATGTATATGTGTGTGTGTGTGTGTGTGTGTGTGTGTGTGTGTGTGTATAGTTAATATTTCGGGTTTCTTCCCATGTAATTGTGAACATATCCCTAAAAGGGTAGAAGCGACATTTCGACAGAATCTCATCTGCCATCATCAGGCTTATGTGAAGGGTCTTTTGCAGTAACATTTTGCAGTAACAGTTACTGCAAAAGACCCCTCACATAAGCCTGATGATGGCAGATGAGATTCTGTCGAAATGTCGCTTCTACCCTTTTAGGGATATATCCACAATTACACGGGAAGAAACCCGAAATATTAACTATACATACATATATACCCGTGAAAACTTACACACACACACACACACACACACACATATATAATTATTATTATTATTAAAAGCCAGATATCACAGTTGTCAAAAACTGAAACGTACAATTTATTGACATCGCGGGTACCAGGAAATGCCAGAGTTGAAGAAAAAGATCTGGAAAAAATCATGAAATACACGGCTATGGATGAAACATGTTATAGAGATACCCATTGTCATCGGGGCACTTGGTACCATGTCCAAGAATTTTATAAGATACATCAGCAAATTGCAGCTTCCTGCAATAATACCAGCGGAACTGCAAAAAACTGCGCTACTTGAAACATTGCACATCTTAAGAAGGAACTTGGTTGATACCTAGGATGCTGGCAGCAACCCGTATCAACCATTAGCACCAGTCAATGGTATTTGTGATGCATTTTTGAATGTTCAGTTGACTAAGTTTCATATTTAATGAATAAAGATAATAATGATGATGATGATGATGATGATGATGATGATGATGATGATGATACACAGGGCCGGATTTAGATTGGAAGAGGCCCTAGGCTATTCCACTTATGAGGCCCTTTCACCAGTGGTGGGATTCAATTTTTTAACAACAGGTTCTGTGGGCGTGACTTAGTTGGGGGTGTGGCTTGGCAATCATGTGACTGGGTGGGCGTGGTTAGCTGGTCACGTGACTTGTAGGCGTGGGTAGCTCGTCATGTGACCGGTGTGGGCGTGGCTGTGTGCATAGACTTTTTTCAGAGGGCTGAAAAAAGTCATTTCTGACTGGGCCTCACACTTTTGACCGGTCCTCACACTTATGACCATCCTCACATTTATGCCCGTGCAGCTTTCTTAACAACCATGTCACTCATTTCACAACTGCTTTTCTTCACCATGGTGACAAGATAGGGCAAAAATGTAAAATGTGAGGACAGTCGTAAGTTCGAGGACTGGTCAAAAGTGCGAGGACCAGTCAAAAATAACTTTTTCAGCCCTCTGAGTAGTCCATATGCACAAAAGGACTACCCAGAGGGCTGAAAAAAGTCATTTCTGACTGGGCCTCGCACTTTTGACCGGTCCTCACACTTATGACCATCCTCACATTTATGCTCGTGCAGCTTTCTTAACAACCATGTCACTCATTTCACAACTGCTTTTCTTCACCATGGTGACAAGATAGGGCAAAAACGTAAAATGTGAGGACAGTCGTAAGTTCGAGGACTGGTCAAAAGTGCGAGGACCAGTCAGAAATAACTTTTTCAGCCCTCTGAGTAGTCCATATGCATAAAAGGATACAGCAATAGAGAGAGATGAAGGAAGGGAAGGGAAATTAGAGTCGGAGAGAGAGGGAGGAAGAAAGGAGGAGAAGGAGAAAGGAAGAGGAAGTAGGGAGGAGAAGAAGAGGGGGAGGAAGAGAAAGTAAGAAGGAAAGAAAAGAGAGGTGGTAGGTTTGAGGAGAAAGATTGCTGTACAATAAAAAAGATGAAAGGGAAGAAAGCCAACCCCCCAAAAATATAAAGATATTAAGATAAAGAATGAATTGTTAAACTTTAAAGAATAAAAGAGAACAAATATGAATAAATAACAATAATTAGAAACACACATACAAACATACAATGTATTTTCTTTGAACAGAGTATTTGGCCGGTTCACAAATTTAAACAGTGTTTAGTCATTTCAATTAAATTTACAATTTCTATATTTCCTTTTTGCCATATTTATTCCTCATCTATTTTTGTAAAAAACCAATATTACCCTCATCCTCATCTCTAATCTTAATCAAATTCAATTTTTCCCTTCTATTCTATATTATACCCCTTCCCATTGTCATCTATTTTTATATCCATCTTCACATTGGTTAATTATGTAATATTACAGTTGTTTAATATAAATTCAACATTTTAATATAAATCAATTAGTTATATAACTATCTTTTTTGTATATTAATCAATATGAACATGAATATTCCAATTATTTCCATGCAATCCAATTTCTTACAAATCAATTAATTATATTTACCAATAATAATAAACCAAATAATTTTCCCCATATATTCCTCCAAACCACAACTTAACCATTTCTGCTTTCAACACAATATACAACTAATAGTATCTCAATTATTACAATTCCCTAGTTAAATAGAGCTTTTTTTCTTTTGTGTTTTAAAATCTCCTCTTTTTCCCTAAATTTCCTGTTGTTTGCACCTACCTTTTTTGGTGAGGAAAAAGAAATCTGCCTGCCTAATTTTCCAACGTGCAAAGCCAACAGCCTGCTTTACTTTCTCTTTCGTTTTTCAGTATAGCTAGGGGGGAAAAATCAGCACTCTTTGCAAGCAAGGAGCAGATCCGTGAGCAAAACAGCTGAGAGCAAATCTAAGCAAGGGCTAATTAGCCTATGCTGAAGCTCCGGGGGCCAATAAAATTACAAAAAAAACACCGAACCCTTTGTTAAATTGCTGGCTCCCCCGCTCCTCGCCCACCACTATTTATTGGCAATAAATAGTGGTGCGGAGGTGCGGGGCAAGCCAGCAATTTAACAAAGGGTTCGACTGCAGCACTGGCTCTAGGGCGGCCCTTTGAAGCCCCGCGGCAAGAATTTGAAGTTTTTTTTTCCTCCAGCCATCGGAGGCAGCAATAGATGGGGAGTGGGCGGGGAAAGCGAACGGCAGAGAGGGAGGGTGAGTGAAGGTGGGGAAGCTGCTTTCTCCATCCTGCTCTCTTGCATCCGGAGCCCACGTGGATCCCAGGCAGCGGAACTCAGGCTAGGGAAGGGGTGGGCAATTGTGGCTCTTTTACAACCTGTGGCCTTCAACTCCCAGAATTCCTCAGACAGCCAAGCTGCATCAGGAATTCTGGAAGTTGAAGTCCACAGGTTGTAAAAGAGCCACAATTGCCCACCCCTGGCTACGGTAGGCTGGCGCCGCGCGGGTGGGAGGCGAGGGGCGGGCGAGCCAGCAATTTAACAAAGGGCTCGGCCGAACCCCCTAGAACCCGCAGAATCCCACCACTGTGTAGGCCCCTCTTGATCTTGAGGCCCTAGGCTGAAGCCTAGTTAGCCTATAGGAAAATCCGGCCCTGATGATACAGTCTCTGTCTTTATAAAAACTATTCAGTCCATCTCCAAGGAATCTGAATGTTTTATCTAAGAATAGAAACATTTTTGAGCTTTGAAGTAGATTTGAAATTTATATAATGGGGGAATCTACAGTTGCTTGCTTGTTTTCTGTAGGCCAACTGACTGATGGAGCTAGTTCTGAATCTGAGAGAACCCAGATTATATGTTTACAGAATATTTCAGCATTTATACAAGATTTAGCAAATGTATTTATGGCTTGATCAGCAGCCATTTTTAATCTCTTTATTAATTCTTATTTTCATTTCATCATCCTATCTGATCAAAGCTCTTGAAATCTCAAAATCCTACACCACTTTTTCCCTAATCGTTTGCCTAATAAAAGCATTTAATTAATTCTAATGTTTGTCTTCTCATGGCAAACATTCCTCTGAGAACTACTGCATATACCACATTTAGCTCTCCATGATAAATGAATTGCACAGTGTTCTGATGGTTATCCCTAAGATAAAGTACATAGTATTATATTCAGATATTGTGGTTAAAAATTCAAATGTTAGACTAGAGTTAGTAAAATCTAGAGTTAAAAATTAATTCATGTTGCTTGCTCTATCTTCTATCATCTCTCTTTCTCCCTCTCTCTATCCCTCTCCTTCCTTCCTGACTTCCTTCCTTTCATCTATCTATCTTCTTCTTCCCCTCCTCCTCCTCCTCCTCCTCCTCCTCCTCCTCCTGACTAATTTGACTCAATAGAACTCACACAGAAATTGTGGAAAAAGTAACAGAAGCTATATGAAAAACGTTTTGAAATCCTTGGAGAAGTAATAAATTAATAATGGAAAAATTATATTAATAATACTTTTTAATATTAGTAGAATAGCATGCATGTTCTCTTTGAAAGAATAAAGAAGGGGTAGCAGAAGGTGGATTTTGGCTTAAAGTAAAGAATCTATTATCATTGTTAAAACAGGGGAAAAAATCAAACTCAGCTTTTGGTGACTTTATGTCCATGTGCTTTGTTTGGCAACAGTAAAAAAATTCTTGCGGTCAGCTATGTAGAGCTAGAAATAAGGAGTTTAAACAAACCAGAAATATTGTGGCAACTTGATGAGTCAGAGATCTGAGCTGCAGGATTTATGGCTCTCTAGATGTTGCTGAAGTATAATTCCCAACATCCCCAACCAATATGGTCAGTAATGAGGGATGCTATTGTTTAGCTATATCTGGCTGTCCCAGAGGTTCCCCACGCTTGAGTGAGCTTTCATAGAATACTCTTCCTCAGAAGCATAAAGAATTATCTTGAGTTGCTGTTATATATATACACAGATGATGTTGGAAGAATAAACAGTGAGATCAGAGGGAAAGGAAATGAAGGAAGTAGAGGCAGTGGGCAATTGTAGTAATAATAGTGAATGTTGTTGCTGATAACAAATACCTTGGCACTGGATAAATTAAGACAAACATATCTTCTGCCAAATCAAGGCGATTATACCCTGTTTTTTGTGAATGGCAGCACATTGACCACACACAATTTCCTTTCATTCCTCTTTATTCCTATGAAAAGCTAATATCCTACTTTTATTTTAAACCTGTTAATAAATATAGAATTCATGAATGCAAATATTAGCTATTGGCCCCAATATGAACCTGTATATATTCATTAATCAGTAATATTTTCCTAAAATTCCGGCACTGTGTCCAGAATAAATGGTAAGTGAGCATATGATTCCTAAAACAAGTTTTTTTGGGAAGTAAGCTTCACTTTATAATGGGAAAGAATTCTACAGCAGTAAATAAAAAGTCAAATGAGGATGAAAAAAGTTTAGAAAGTATTTCTGAGAAACAATTATAAATATGATTCAAATACATCTCTATTATGAATATTAAAACACCCATGCATTTTAGTTTTATTGTATTCTACCAGTTTACCTCAATCTGTGTCTTCCACATGTATATGAGCATAAATACCATCATTCCACTGTCAATATGCCAACTGTTGTATTTTCCTGTAAGGTTTATAAAACTGGTCAGGGAAGTCATATTTTAAATGTATCCATGCAAAAGCTAGAGTTGGTCAGTGTTGGGATTCAAATAATTTAACAACTGGTTCTCTGCCCTAATGATTTCTTCCAACAACCAGTTCATCAAACTGTTCAGAAAGTTAACAACCGGTTCTACCGAAGTGGTGCGAACTGGCTGAATCCCACCACTGGAGTTGGTGCTATAAAATAATCAAAGACCTGTATTTTAGAACTACGTCCATCCTGGACAGCTTGTAGATCTTTGCACGGTAAGTGAGCTGACGTTGTGGGTGGGGCAAAAGCAGTTGTGGGGAGCATGACGTATTTCAGTGGGTCGGGGAGGTTGTGGGTGGTTTGGATGTCCTTTTTCATCACTAGCCCCCCCCATGGCCTTCCCCACCAGGGGCGGGTTCTACTTACCTTTACTACCAGTTCACAATGGGAGCACGTGCGTGTGCTTCTGTGCATGCGCAGATCATCTTTGATGACGTCCGGGCAGTTGGGAAGAGCCTCCCACCACTTTTACTACCAGTTCGCAAGAACCGGACCGAACCGGGAGCAATCCACCATTGTTCCCCACCCTGAAATACCTCATGTGCACTTAAAAAACCACACATTCAATTAGTGAATGCGTGGGCGAAAGGAGGGAGTGTTGGTGTTCAAGGTACAAGATTCAGTCCCATGAATCCTTGGGTTATGAATGGAATGGACAGGTTCCATTACATTTGTAATCCAACGGCTACCTGTACAGTAAATGTATGAAGAGAATATTTAAATCATTATTATACTTCAGCTTCCAAGCTAGGCCAACAATGCCTTTTTTATTCCATCAAAGCAGCTATCCAGATCTTCCCAACAGTGCATTGGTGGTTCAGTGGTAGAATTCTCACCTGCCACGCGGGAGGCCTGGGTTCGATTCCTGGCCAATGCAATGAAGCTTTTGCTGCTGTTTCCCTAATAGATTTTGCCTCTGGTCTCTTCATGCAATTATATATTATAGTTCTTTCTTTTCTGCTTCCTTTAATTTATTCATCTGTCCAATAAATATATATATATTCCAAAATGGAATTAACTCTGTAAGTCTAGTGAGAGAAGGCAGCTAGGCAAATAAAATCCCCTTTTTTGGAAAAATATATATTTTTCTAGCAAAATGGACCTTGGGGGGTCACAAAAGGCAAGTTGCTTTGGTCAGAATTGAACCTGGGCCTCCCTCATGGTAGGCAAAAATTCTACCACAGAACTATCAATGTAGTTATTGCAGATTCTATGAATGATTCATTGTCTCTCTGCAGCTCCATCCTATTGTTTTAGTTATTTGATGCATTTCTCAGATTTATATATTTGCCCATCTTGCAGATGCTTGACTTCCCCACCTTCTCCCTTAATTTTGAGGGGGAAAAAAAGCTTAAGTTTCCTTCCAGTGGTCCTTGACAAAACCTCATTTTCTTGTGCCTGGTTCCCTCCCTCCCTCCCACCACCACCACCATGGTTAGCCAGAAACTGCAAGGTAGCAGAAAGGCAGGTGACACAGAGGCTGGAGTCAGCAAGGAAGAAGAAGAGAAGGCGAGGAAAAGTGTGCCTGCTGCAGCTTTCCAGTTGTGGTTTTGGCCGGGTGGGAAGGCGCCACCTCTTCCCCCATCCCCACTCTAGCTTCTCTTTTAGATGGTGGCCCCTCCACTAGGGAAAAGTGTTGCAGGTACAATTGTGAGGTTGAGTCAAAACTAAGCGTTTTAGAATCTATGAAAACTTTGCAAGAATTGGATGATGATGATGATGATGATGATGATGATGATGATGATGATAATGATGATGGTGATGGTGGTGGTGATGATGATGGTGGTGGTGGTGGTGGTAGTGGTGATTAACAACTTTCCTGCCCAAATGTTGATAAAGGCTTTGAATTCGAGCAAGATAGTATCCTGCGTCAGAAGTAAGCTAAATTCTAAATTAATTGTTCAGAGATAGACATTTTACTTCATTCTCTCACTTTTATCCTTCTTACTCTTTGCAGGTAACAGGTGACTAAAGAAATCTACAAATCGAACACAGGGCTGAGCCTAAGAAAGAGGGCTGGCCAGCACACCCTGCTGCCTGCGACCCATGGCCCATAGAAAGAGCAGCCTACCATCTGGCCACAAGGCAGAGCGGTCTCCTGCCCATGGGGGTGGGGAGAGCAGCCTGCTGTCCAGTCACAGGACAGATTCGCAACCACTGGGGGAAGTGTCCCGCCACCCAGCCATGAGGCAAGGCAGTCTCCCACTCTCCCCCCACTGATGTTTGGTGAGTTATCCTGCACCATGCAGGATAGCAGCCAGGGAGATTTGTCCCATGGTGAATTTCCCAATGCAAGACAATGGGGGATGAGAGATAGAGGAAGAGGGGCAGGGGCAGGGGACAAGGCGGTGGAAGGATGCCCGAAGCATGAAGCCTCTGGTGGTGCAGTGGGGGCTGGGGGGCTGTGGCAAAATGTGCCAGGGAGACAGGAGCCATAGGGGAGCATGGTGAAGTGGCCATAGCAATATGGCCATAGCCAATTGTCCTATTCCAGGTCCAGAATACAATTCCACAGGCAGTTTTGGATACTTGTTGAGAGGCTCATGTTATTCCTCTCTCTGACAGCTTCTAGTGGGCTACTGAGTGTAATTCAGGTGCTGATTAATACAGATTAATTTATAAAGCTCTTCAGAGCCCAGGATCAAATTGTTTTCAGTATTGCCTGTCTCTGCTGTATCTCTCACCACTCCAGAATAGGCAGAGTTGGTGTGCTCCAATCCCTTCTATTAGACAGTGTCATATTGTGGACCTACGAGTTGTGCCCTCTCTTTCACAATGTCTAGAGAATAACATATATTCAGAGATCTGGATGGCCCCAATCCTACTGGCCTTTTGTGAAGTATGAAGACTGGAAGCACTTATAGTCATAACAAAATCAGGCTCATCATAGACATCCACTGGGTGGTGGTGGTGGGGAACAAATGCCTAACTGTCATGATTACACAATGCAAACTCTTATTATTTTTGTACTTGTGTCTGATATCTCTATGCAATATGAAAAGCTATAGCTTATTTGCTGATATCACCTTGACTGGCAGCTGTGCCTTTATAGCTGTCTCTTTATCCCTCTTTGAATACTTCTTTAACCATTGTCATTTCTATTATTTAAGGTAATGTGTGAATGTAGAGTGCCATCACTTTCAATTAACTCTAACGGGAATTTCAATTTCTACCAGCTTTCCTCAATTTGATGACTATCAGTTGGTTTGGGATTACAATTTTAGTGACTGTCTGTACTCTTTAGGTAATTTATCCAGTGCTTCCAGAGGTTTGGATCATCATCATCATTATTGGTCCCTTTCGTGTGAAGCACATAGGGCAGCAAATTTCTTCCAATGAATCCTATCCAGGGTAGCATCTTCAGCATCTTCCCATTTGATGTCCTCTCTCCATAAGTCATCTTTAAATGCCTGACACCAAGTTTTGCATGGTCTACTCCACCTCCACTTTTCCTCTAGCAGCTACCATCTTACAGTGTTTTTCGGGTATCACTATTTTGGCAAGCAAATTATATGGCCAACTAGATGCATGTGACATTCCATCACAATGGACTGCAACTTCCTGGATACACTCCACTGGAAAATTTCCTCATTGGTGACATGGTCCCGCCAAGTGACATCCAGATTTCTCCATAGGCAACGTTAATGGAACACATTGAGGTTTGGTGCTGTGTGTGCTATTAATGCCCATGCTTCACTGGAGTAGATCATTGTTGATACAACAATTGTCTTATAAAGCTGTAACAATTGTCTTATAAAGCTACAACTTATAAAACTGTAACTTGGTTTTCTTAACTATTGTTGGAGCTGACCAAATAGAGTGGTTCAGATAGACTTGTATATTTCATATCTCTTCTGGACAATAAATACAGGGATGGCATTGAATTTGTATTCTGTAATCTGAACAAAGAACATTAACAAAGCTCTGAGCAAATACTTCCTTCCAGATTTGTGGGTCATTCAACATTTATAATACTTCTTCTTTCTGGAGCTCTCCAAATTCCCTCTTTATATATAAACCATCTCAAGTTAAGTCATAACTTAAAAGTAGAGATAAAATCCCATTTCCATCCTGTTTCTTCAGAGCTCTTGGCTTTACGTATTGGCTAATTACTTGACAGCTAGCCTGAGTCATTTCCTCTTTGCCATTGAAAAAAGGGGATTAATTCAAAGTTCCGTTTCTGTCCAAGAAGCATCTCACACTTGATTAAGATATTTTGATGTCAGGGCAGGAGACTCAACTTTTCAACTTGTCATATGAAACCTCTGATTAAAAGACATTCAGTACTAGAATAGCCTTTTAGAATTCAGTCCATATATAGTGGCCAGCTGTCCTCCCACTCCTTTGAGCGTGTTCCTGTCTTTTCGTGTTGTCAAGATGTCCAATAATTAATTTACGAGTTGAAACATTTCCTCTCATCTTCAACAATTACTATCAGTGTTGCCACAATAATGCATTACAGTCATACATAACTTCACTTGTATTATCTTCTTGCAATCGCTGTTTTATAACCAATCTGTACAGCAGTGTAGGATAGAATTTTTCTTATCACATGGCAGATGAAGTCTGAGGCCACCAAGAATTTGCTTTTCATGAGGCAAAGCTATGCTTGTGGTAGAGCTGAGTTTGTGGCAGAGCTGAGATTCACACTTGCAGCGTCCAGATTTGCAGTTCAATTCCTGAGCTGCTGCTGCTGCTGCTGCTCTTCCTCTTTCTCCTCCTCCTCCTCCTCCTCCTTTTCCTGTTCCAAGGTGTATAATTGTCCAATAGGGAGAGAAGCAAAGGCAAAGATAAACAGGAGAAAGGAATAATTACAACAATATGTATTTGTGGGATTAAGTAATTTTATACAAACTTTCCTGTGACTAAGGCTACTGAATACAGTGGAATGTACTTCTGAGTAAATATGAACACTTGGACTTAGATGATATGATAGAGTTGGAAGGGACCTTGGAGGCCATCCAGTCCAGGGGTGGGTTCTATTTACCTTTACTACTGGTTCACATCATGCCCACACACATGCACTAGCTTGCTCATACGTGCACTCTTCTGCGCATGTGCAGATCACTTCTGATGACGTCCGGGTCAGTGGGTGGAGCCTCCCACTGGTTTTACTACTGGTTCTTGAGAACTGGTCTGAACTGGGGGCAACCCACCACTGATCCAGTCCAATCCCCTTTTCATTCAGGAGATCCATACCATTTCTGACAAATGGCTGTTCAATCTCTTCCTAAAAGCCTCCAGGGATGGGGCACCCACATCTTCCAAATGCAGATTGTTCCACTGGTTGATTGTACTCACTATTAGGAATTTTCTCCTTAGTTCTAGATTGCTTCTCTCCTTGATGAGTTTTCATTCATTGTTTCTTGTCTTTCCTTCTGGTGCTTTGGAGAATAATTTTGCCCTTCTTCCTTGTGGTAGCCTTTCAAATATTGGAAACTCTTCAAATATTGGAAGATATCATGACATCCCCGGTCCTTCTAGAATATAGAGTACATGTTACTATATATACCACCTAACAGGACTCACTTTTTCAGTTTCTGCTGTTCATAGCCTATCCGGGGGGGGGGGATTAATAACTGATGTAGTAGTGCAAAATTGAGCAGCTCTTTTGGTCACCTGCAGCAAATTTGCTACCTGATTTGCCTTTGTTTGCATTTGTTTGTCAGACAAAGTAAGTGGAATCTACTGGTTCCTATCATTACAGAGGCATACAGAGGTTTTGATCACATGGTATTTGTCACCATTTTGGCCAGCTTGTGTAGTAGGCAACCAGCATAGCTACAACAGCATTTATTGACTCAAAACTGGAACTGAGGAACAGCAGGCAAAGGCCTGTAATTTATACTCTGGGCCCATAGGGTCTTAACCAATCATAATGCTTGAAAAACCCGCCCAAATATGAATGTTCAAAGTTTCCCTCCAAACAGTTGGAGTTAACAGTGAGGGTCATCTAAAGGTTAACAGCTAGGGTCATCTAAAGGTTAGTTTCATTTTAGCAGGGCTTAACACAACTATATACATTCAATACATAACAATATGGATCCAAATTCCCATTGCCTTCAGTATGAGTCACATACTTTAGGTGACTACGACTCCCCTAATTCTAACCCAGCATGTAGAAGCTCATAGACCAACCCCAGGTTAGCCAGGATTGCTTTGTTCTTTAATTATGCTTTACATAAAAATAGTTCTTTTTTTTAAACAAGGGTGGCAGTTTTAAGACCACCCCAAACATTATTCCTGCCAAATCCATCCCTGGAACTTGCATTTGTTTGGTATGGAGTTGTATGATAATTGAGACAATCATTTCCTGCCAAGTTTAATTATAGTAAATATGAGAAACAGTACAATTATAGCAGTGGTGGGTTTCAAAATTTTTTACTACCGGTTCTGTGGGTGTGCTTGGTGGGTGTGGCATTGCTTGGTGGGCGTGGCTTGCTGAATGTGGCAGGGGAAGGATACTGTAAAATCTTCATTCCCAGCCGACTCCAGGGGAAGGATGCTGTAAATTCTCCATTCCCACCTCACTCCAGGGGAAGGTTACTGTAAAATCCCCATTTCCTCCCGATCAGCTGGGACTTGGGAGGCAGATAATAGATGGGGGCAGGGCCAGTCAGAATTTTTACTACCGATTCTCCGAACTACTCAAAATTTCCACTACCGGTTCTCCAGAACTGGTCAGAACCTGCTGAAACCCACCTCTGAATTATAGTCATTCTCATTGTTTTCAACAGGTAGGCTGATCAAGGGCTTAACTGTCTTATTGACATTAAGTAGACCACTCTGTGTTGTATTATCTTGTTCCTGTATTTTAAAAATGTCTCTAGGAAATGTTCAGGATAGAACTGATTGATCAGAAATAAGCAACTCAACAAGCTTCTACCACTCTTGAGTCTTTCTCTTAATAAAGCCTGATGTGCAGAAACTAGCAATAGGTTTTCCAGAAATGGGACTAAAACATCATCAACTGCAGATTGGAAAATGTATGTTGAATAAATACAGTTTCCTTAAATATTTTCCCAGAAGTGCATTTATGCAGTCCCCTCAAGGGATGTGGTTCTCTATTGCTTAAGCCCAAATTCAGGATTCTGCATGGATGCAGGTTGACTAACACCCTGTAGAAGATAGAAAGTGGGGGTATGGGGCTACAGGCCTTAAACTTCTTATGCCAGTCCTGGAGCTTTTCCATTCTCAAAGGAGGAAAATCTGAAACCTGCTGGACAGGTCTATGGCTCAAACACATCCATTGTTCTCTAATCTAAAGGATTGGTTGTCATGGGAACATAGAAGAAACCCTTAATGGCCATCAAATGAGAAGTCCTTCCCTCCTGCCTGTAGTTTCAGAGCAATAATTTCTGGGCACTACCTAATTTAAGCAAAAATCGCATCGCCACAGACATTGTACTGTATGATGGGTTTATTTGTTTTCATTTATGGGCTGAATAAAACTAGCTTTTCCTAGTGTATTTTTCAAACCATCATTTATGATTTCATGTTATGCAAACTAATTGAGAACTGAATTGGAGTCTGGGTTTTTTGGGGGGTGGGTGGGTTATTCAAGTTATTAGACGTTATTAAAGACCAGAAAAAGTAGTAATAGGGTAAGTACGGTCTGTTTAAGAGTCACTAGTGTACTTACTACTGAACAAAGGAAGTTTTACCTATGAGTTATTTGTAGAATAGGGCTCAGTTAAGGGGGAGAATTTAGTTTTAATTTTACCTTAAGATTGAGAATTTGGTTCTAAGTACTAGGTTTAGGAACTCCAGTGTGACAGCATACATTTTCTTGGGTGCCTACATTGTAACACCCCTTATTCCTGGTAACTTTTTACATTAAATATGTTTAGGAATAGGGAAATCCAGGAAATTTCAAAGTAAAATGCTAACATGTAGCAAGTTCATGTCCATGAATTTTCTTTATACCCAAAAGCTCTGTTTGGAAATGAAAATAATAAACCTATAGGTTACTGGAAAAAATGTTCAACTTCCCAGGAAAGAGACATATAGTAAATAAATTGAGGTAGGTTGGATCACCTTGCAGGAGGCAAAGTTAAAGGGATTTGTGTTAGAGAAGCATTGGAGAACAACTATATACTCTGACTTGACCAAGCATTTTAGATTTTATGTTGTTCCAACAGATAAGCTGTGGTGATGCAGTGGTTAGAATGCAGTAGTGCAGACTGACTTTGCTCACTACCAGGAGTTCGATTCTGGCTGGCTCAAGGTTGACTTAACCTTCCATCCTTCTGATGTCAGTAAAATGAGGACCCAATTGTTGGGGGGCAATATGTTGACTCTGTGAATTGCTTAGAGAGGGTGTAAAGGGTTATGAAGCTGTCTATAAGTCTACATGCTATTCAGTGGTGGGTTTCAAATTTTTTTACTAACGGTTCTGTGGGGATGGTTTGGTTGGTGTGACATGGCTTGGTGGGCATGGCCGGGGAAGGATACTGTAAAATCTCTATTCCCACCCAACTCCAGGGGAAGGATACTATAAAATTTCCATTCCCTCCCCAATCCAGGGGAAGGTTACTGCAAAATCCCCATTTCCTCCCAATCAGCTGGGACTTGGGAGGCAGAGAATAGATGGGGGCAGGGCCAGTCAGCATTTTTACTACCGGTTCTCCAAACTACTCAAAATTTCCACTACCGGTTCTCCAGAACTGGTCAGAACCTGCTGAAACCCACCTCTGGTGCTATTGCTATTTACAAAACTTCCCAGAAAGTAATCTTATGCAGGTAGTCTGCAAAAGGAGTCATGTGGTTTGAGCAATGTGTTCATATTGGCTCACCCTCACTGCATTTCTCTCAAATCTTTCTTGGGTAATTATTTGATGCAGTTGATGTTTCTTGTTGTGCGCTATGTGTCCAAAATATTTCATTTTCCTTTTCTTGAAGATATTATTTGTCTGTCTTTGACTATTCTTTGGAAGACTGTTTCATTTCATTTTGAATTCAGTTCATAATATTTTAAACCATCCACTTCCCTAGGCTACTTTTCATTGGATGGGTCATTGCCTGTGCTCCTACTCCATGCAAAACCTTTATTTGCAGCTTTTGGAGTTGATCTGGAGCTCCAGCTGCTCCAGAATACAATGGCAAGATTACTGAGAGACCAGCTCCACCATTGCAAGGTAACACTTCTCTTGAAATCATTGCACTGATTACCAGTAGACTTCCAGGCCTAAATCAATGCCCTGCTAACTTTTAAAGTCCCATACAACTAGCAATGCTTGCCTAGAACTGAATCTATCTGTTGACAACATTTTTGGAAAGGCTATTCATTGCTTGCCTGAAATGAGGATGACATGGCTGAGATAACAGGCCTTTTTTATGGTAACCCCCCCTCCCCAACTTGGAATTCCTTAATCCTAGACATTTGTAAAGTCTCCTCTTCATTGTTCTGAGAAAGTATTTAGAGGCATTTTATTCCACCAGTCTTTCAAGCCTCGCTATTTTTTAATGATATCTACCTTGGAAAATGTTTACTGTATGATTTACTGTAGCTGTGGATTTCAGGATTTTGAATTAGTTTGTTGTTGTGTTTATACATTTAACTGGTTGTAACAGCTCCACAGCCTCTGGACTTGGGTGAGCTATAAAATTTTATAGTTAAATAAAAATAGAATAATAAAAAGGCTCAGCTAGACAGACTAATAAATAGTTAGAAGAGGGTGGAAACCATGTGATATTTAAGATAACACTGAGCTTTAGCCTCCAGCAGTCATCTGGAAAGCCATAAGATTCTCACCCTTGCCTTTCTTTACATGTGCAATCTTTTCATCACAGTGGTCTGACTCATGCATGATGCTGAAGAAAAGTTTAACATACTGTCTAGATGGACAAACCTCAAAGCTTATTTCCTCACCTTTTTTTTTTTTTTTTTTTTGGTGGAGCTATATAGAGGAGATCAGAAGTTCTCATTTCTGTTTTTAATTGCATTTCTGAAGCTGCTTGTTGTGTCTAAACCAAAAGAGATTGGATGTTAATTGTCATTTGAAGAAGCAAGTTTAGATTGAAATATAGTTTAGGATCCTGGCTTCTGTTTTGCTATGCACTACAAGTCAAGATGGGGAATAAGTGAGCTCATACTCACCCAGACCTATTGCCTTAGTTAGTACTAAAATCAGGTTTAGTATCATGTTCAAACACAGCCCATCACAGGCATTTCATTAATAGTGAATATTGTTGTATATTCTATGTGCAGGGGTTAAAGCTTTGACTTGAAATCAGATTCTATGGGCAAAGTCTTGCCTAAACGAGACATATACATTGCAACACGTCTTTTGATGTCCTCTGTACAAGAAAGGGATGTTTAGAAACTGATCTTATTCAACAGAGATTCAGCAATGCAATGGAAAATGTATGAAACAAAAGGGGAAGTCATTTTCAGGAAGCTTTTTTGAACGTCACAAAACCTGATGAGACACCCCAAGTTCTCATCAGTTAAAGTTCAGTAACTGGTTTAAGGACAATCCAAATGTCAGTGACCCCATGAGAAATCTTAACGCTAATGGCTCCCATCAGTACAAAGGAGGAATCTTGAAGGGAAAGCTCAGCAAAATGGATGACCACAAACTCTCTTTAGGGACAGAAAATGTCCTATGCTTTTTGACCTAGGATGTTGGTCAGATCCCATTTTCCTAATCAAACCTAACTTGCAGAAAGTTTCTCATCATCGCCATTCATTTCTAAATCCCAGATAGAGTTAGATGTAACATTTTAAAAGGTAGCTGATACACAGATAAAGGAATTGGGCATGTCTAGTCTAGTGAAAACAAGGACCAGGGGTGACATGATAACAATGTTCCAATATTTGAGGGGCTGCCACAAAGAGAAGGAGACAACCTATTCTCCAAAGTACCTGAGAGAAAGACAAGAAGTAATGGATGGAAACTTATCAAAGATCTAACCTAGAACTAAGGAGAAATTTCCTGACAGTCAGAACAATTGATCAGTGGAACAGCTTGCCTTCAGAAGTTATGGGTGCTTCATCACTCAAGGTTTTTAAGAAGAGATTGGACAGCCATTTGTCTGGTAAAGGGTCTCCTGCTTGAGCAGATGGTTGGACTAAAAGCCCTTCAAGGTTCCTTCTAACTCTATTTTTTGTCAACATTCCAGAAAACCCCAACTCCAATTAAGACCTCCGAGGAAGCCATATTAGCACCAGAAGCTTCCACGCTGCCAGTTATTCTGTTCTGTTCTGCTTCTTAGTTGCTCTGAAAAAAAGATGTATTTTTGTTTGTTTGTAATAAATTGAGACAAGTCTGATCCCTTCCTGATACAATCTTTGAAGTTGCAACTCACATTTGATGCTCTTTTTCTTTATACACACAAACACACAAAGATACATATACAATTTTTACCTCTCCATCTGCCATTCCATCTTCACAGTTTCTTAATAAGATTCCTCCTTCCTGGTTGTTTATAGTTTTTGGTCATATGTGATGCATAAGGTAACTGTAGGAAGTTAAATTGGTGATATCAAAAGGATTCCCTGACATAATTAGACCTTTATAGAGTTTCCCCAGTCTTTCTTAGCTTTAACTAGCCTGTAATCAGGGCCGGATTTAGATGAAAAGAGGCCCTAGGCTATTCCACTTATGAGGCCCTTTCACCAGTGGTGGGATTCAATTTTTTTAACAACAGGTTCTGTGGGCATGGCTTAGTTGGGGGTGTGGCTTGGCAATCATGTGACTGGGTGGGCGTGGCTAGCTGGTCACGTGACTGTGTAGGCGTGGGTAGCTCATCATGTGACCGGGTGGGCGTGGCTATGTGCATAGACTTTTTTCAGAGGGCTGAAAAAAGTCATTTCTGACTGGGCCTCGCACTTTTGACCGGTCCTCACACTTATGACCATCCTCACATTTATGCCCGTGCAGCTTTCTTAACAACCATGTCACTCATTTCACAACTGCTTCTCTTCACCATGGTGACAAGATAGGGCAAAAAAGTAAAATGTGAGGACAGTCGTAAGTTTGAGGACTGATCAAAAGTGCGAGGACCAGTCAAAAATAACTTTTTCAGCCCTCTGAGTAGTCCATATGCACAAAAGGACTACCCAGAGAGCTGAAAAAAGTCATTTCTGACTGGGCCTCGCACTTTTGACCGGTCCTCACACTTATGACCATCCTCACATTTATGCCCGTGCAGCTTTCTTAACAACCATGTCACTCATTTCACAACTGCTTCTCTTCACCATTGTGACAATATAGGGCAAAAATGTAAAATGTGAGGACAGTCGTAAGTTCGAGGACTGGTCAAAAGTGCGAGGACCAGTCAGAAATAACTTTTTCAGCCCTCTGAGTAGTCCATATGCATAAAAGGATACAGCAATAGAGAGGGATGAAGGAAGGGAAGGGAAATTAGAGTAGGAGGGAGGGTAAGAGAGGGAGGAAGAGAGGAGAAGGAGAAAGGAAGAGGAAGTAAGGAGGAGAAGAAGAGGGGGAGGAAGAGAAAGTAAGAAAAAAGAAAAGAGAGAGATGGTAGGTTTGAGGAGAAAGATTGCTGTACAATAAAAAAGATGAAAGGGAAGAAAGCCAACCCCAAACAAATATAAAGATATTAAGATAAAGAATGAATTGTTCAACTTTAAAGAATAAAAGAGAACAAATATGAATAAATAACAATAATTAGAAACACACATACAAACATACAATGTATTTTCTTTGAACAGAGTATTTGGCCGGTTCACAAATTTAAACAGTGTTTAGTCATTTCAATTAAATTTACAATTTCTATATTTCCTTTTTACCATATTTATTCCTCATCTATTTTTGTAAAAAACTAATATTACCCTTCATCCTCATCTCTAATCTTAATCAAATTCAATTTTTCCCTTCTATTCTATATTATACCCCTTCCCATTGTCATCTATTTTTATATCCATCTTCACATTGGTTAGTTAGGTAATATTAGTTGTTTAATATAAATTCAACATTTTAATATAAATCAATTAGTTATATAACTACCTTTTTTGTATATTAATCAATATGAACATGAATATTTCAATTATTTCCATGCAATCCAATTTCTTACAAATCCATTAATTATATTTACCAATAATAATAAACCAAATAATTTCCCCCATATATTCCTCCAAACCACAACTTAACCATTTCTGCTTTCAGAAATATACAATTAATAGTATCTCAATTATTACCATTCCCTAGTTAAATAGAGCTTTTTTTCTTTTGTGTTTTAAAATCCTGAACTCTCCTTTTTTTCCCTAAATTTCCCGTTGTTTGCACCTACCTTTTTTGGTGAGGAAAAAGAAAAGAAATCTGCCTGCCTAATTTTCCAATTTGCAAAACCAACAGCCTGCTTTACTTTCTCTTTCGTTTTTAAGCATAGATAGGGGGAAAAAATCAGCACTCTTTCCAAGCAAACAGAAGAGCCCTGAGCAAAACAGCTGAGAGCAAATCAGCTGGGGGTCGGGAGCCGATCTAAGCAAAGGCTAATTAGCCTGTGCTGAAGCTCCGTGGGCCAATAAAATTACAAAAAAACCCACTGAACCCTTTGTTAAATTGCTGGCTCCCCTGCCCCTCGCCCACCACTATTTATTGGCAATAAATAGTGGTGCGGAGGGGCGGGGCAAGCCAGCAATTTAACAAAGGGTTCAGCTGCACCACTGGCTCTAGGGCGGCCCTTTGAAGCCCCGCGGCAAGAATTTGAAGTTTTTTTTCCTCTAGCCATTGGAGGCAGCAATAGATGGGGTGTGGGCAGGGTAAGCGAACGGCCGGCGATCCAACAGAGCCGAGAGGGAGGGTGAGTGAAGGCGTGGACGCTGCTTTCTCCATCCTGCTCTCTTGCGTCCAGAGCCGGTGGGGAACCACGTGGCAACCCACGTGGATCCCAGGCAGCGGAACTCAGGCTAGGGAAGGGGTGGGCAATTGTGGCTCTTTTACAACCTGTGGCCTACAACTCCCAGAATTCCTGAGACAGCCAAGCTGTCTCAGGAATTCTGGAAGTTGAAGGCCACAGGCTGTAATAGAGCCACAACTGCCCACCCCTGGCTACGGTAGGCTGGCGCCGCGCGGGTGGGAGGCGAGGGGCGGGCGAGCCACCAATTTAACAAAGGGTTCGGCCGAACCCCCTAGAACCCCCAGAATCCCACCACTGTGTAGGCCCCTCTTGATCTTGAGGCCCTAGGCTGAAGCCTAGTTAGCCTGTAGGAAAATCCGGCCCTGCCTGTAAAGTTGCTGACCATAAACTTTTTTATTTTTCTTTTGTGCAAGACTTTTGTTGGGAAGACTAATTTAATCTTGGATTATGGCCATGCTTGAAAAAGGAATGTTTTTTATTCTTTCTTTGTCCTTTCCTCCTCCTCTTCCTCCCCCTTCTCCTACTTTTAGGCACACTTTTTTGTTTTCATTATTTTGCTTTCCTGCTGACGTCTGTGACTGCCTCTTTAAAGTACCAGCTAAATAAACTTTCCATTTTGCTCATAAGTACACTTTCCATCTGGAACGGTGCAATGGGCTTTCTAAATCCTGTGTTAGACTGATGCAAACAACCTGAACTCAGAACAGTTCCAAGATGCACATCATCTGTGGCTCTTAGACATTTATAGAAGAACCAAAAACCCTTACAAAAAAAAGTAACAAAAATAATTGAAACACAAAGCACTTTTTTTCTACTTTTAGTATATGATTGGGAATTTATTTATTTAATATTTATATATGGCCACCTGTATCAGATAAAACAACTACAATGTCCTACCTGTCAGTGACTACTTCAGCTTCAACCACAACAATACACCAGCACACAATAGATACAAACTTAAAGTGAACCTCTCCAAACTCGATTGCAGAAAATATGACTTCAGTAACAGAGTTGTTAATGTCTGGAATGCACTACCAGACTCTGTGGTTTCATCCCAAGACCCCCAAAACTTTAACCTAAAACTGTCTACTCTTGACCTCACCCCATTCCTAAGAGGTCTGAAAGGGGCATGCATAAGAGCACCAGCGTGCCTTCTGTCCCTGTCCTACTGTCCCCATTTATTCATACCCATTTCCTGTATTAATATCCATGTTTATACTTACATATATTATCTAATATGTACTCGACAAAAGAAATAAAATAAAATAAAAATAAACTCTACGTGGCTAACAATTCACAAATAATATATAAACAAGATTAAACTTTTAACATATCATTAGTGCCATAACGTAACTCAAAACACACACATTGGGCTTATTTCCACATTGGGGAACACATTGTACCATGAATTTGCTTTAATCGAACAGTGGTATACTAACTTTGATCCATATTATTTCTTTTGGGGGGGATAAGATTTTTTGCAGTTTACAAAGAAGCATGGAGCTTTAAGTTGTAATTGGTAACCTCCTGGAGGAAGAGTTGGGGAGAACATTTAAGAACGTAAGTGTTGTGTTTGCATAACATACTGATGATTTACTGAATTAAACTAATCGCACTGAGCTGGTTCATGGAACATGGTGCATGTTTGTTCTGGAAGCCAGTTCAATCCTAGCTGTTACTGATAGATGGGAATAGATAGGTCAAAAGTAAAGACATATCTATAGAGAAAAGCAGATCAGAAACATAAGGGAAGATAGAAGAAAAGATGGAGAAAGAGGCAATCAATGGTCTTGCCTCTCTAAAATGGACATGTGATACCTATTATCTATCTAAATCAGGGTTAAGCAACCCACAGTTTGGTGACTATATGTTCCACACATAGCTTTCAGAGCAAGGAGGACCAACATTTTAATAAGTTGGGACATTTGGGACTGGTTTAAAGGGCAAAGTTGGTATTTTAAGCTCCATAGAGCCCTGGTTTAAACTTTGATTTGGAATATTGTTTCTCATGTGGTGCATTGCAAGGAGCAAACTAGGTCCTTGAAATCCTCCTAATCCCTGCAGCATTAAGTCACATATCATCACTCCCCAAATATCTATGTGGCTTTTATTTTTACTATTTTTTAAAGTATTGCTTCTGGATGCAGGAAAGTCCCTCAGTGTGGCCAAGGGGAATGTCATCGTGATCAGAAAACAATTGTCAGGCATTTGAATTCTTTGAATGTGAATGGAGAATTTTAAACACGCAACAGACTTCTGGTTTTGGAAGTGAAAATAGCAGAAGGAAAGGGCAAGGCTGAGAATGACCTGTATCTCTGTAAGCCTGCAAAAGAAAGACAACCATTTCTTCTTGGCTTGCATTCCTCCTTGGCTTGCAGTTCCACTCGTGAGCAAAATCTCTCCTCCTGAATATGCTTTTTCCATTGGGAGACAACCTTCTGACTTTCTTATTTTTTCCATTTTTAGATTCTGAAGAAAGCAAGGGACTCAGGGCATCAGAAGTCAATTCTTTGCTTTTCGAAATCTGATTCAGGCTGGGTTTTTTTTTTTTTCCTCCCTGAGATGTCAGAGGATAGTGTCTCCTGCCAGGGCAATCTTTCAGCTTTACTTCCCAACATCTGGCTCTTAGTATTAATAAACATTTATTTTTCCCCTGTAAACAGCAGATTTGCTATTGGCTTTTTCTACCATCAACAATAGAGAACTATTTGTATTTGTTCTTTCTGCTGGGTTCCAACTAGACAACCCAATGTGACACAAATGTGGTATGAGAGGAAGGAAATGGTTTAATACATCCCAAAAGTCATTTTAAAAAAAATATTTCCGTAATCATGAAAAATAACAAGGTGCGTATTCATTTAAGGAAGATTCTCTATTACTGTCAATGAAAATATCAAAAATGAATATATTTCATATTGCTTTTGTATGGGAAATATACTGAAGGTGCTAAAATTGCAATAAATATAACTAGTCATTTGCCTTTTATTGTTACAATGAGTGTTTTGGTGCTATAGCTTTTAGAATCATTTCACTAACATTTTATTTGAGAAGAGCTAATCAGGAAAATATATTATCATGGTTTTAAAGTGAGCGTGAAATAATTTGAACATTTTTGCTGAAGAATGGAGTGGTGTGGCGTGGCGTAGCATAGCATAGCATAGCATAGCATAGCATAGCATAGCATAGCATAGCATAGCATAGCATAGCATAGCATAGCATAGCATAGAATAGAATAGAATAGAACAGAATGCCATACCTTTAAAACAGCACTGTGTCTTTGGAGATTATGTTATTCTTCTGTTCATTTAAAAAAGGTGAACTTTCTGGAAAAACAAATGGAAGTAATAGGAAAGTGTACAAATAAGTGTTCCTTCTGGAAAAGAACATCATACTTCTGGAAAAGAACATCATACTGACAAGAAGGATTGACTTATTTGTATTCATTTATGTCATTTTCATTCCACTTAAACACTTATTATTTTATGCCATCTAGAGACACATTTTTCTTGAGATGGGTGACAATATAAACATGAAAAATGAATGAATGAATGAATGAATGAATGACTTTTTTTTATTTAAAAAGTTTTAACAATCATTACAATTTTCCCCCCCTCCCACTCCCCCACCCCCCCCATCCCTCCAACCCCGACACCCACCCCCCGGACTTCCCAGAGCAAAAACAGGATATAGCATAACAAACATAAGCTAAAATAAGCTAACTTTCTGTGGTCTCCAAACTCTCCCTTGCTCTTTAACTCCCCTTTCAACTAACTAAACATATTCAAACAGGAAATATAGATTTCATTCATAAGCTATTTGAAACTTTTTAGTCCGATATTTGTTTTGAATATAGTCAATCCATCTTCTCCATTCCAATATATATCTTTCATTTGAATGGTCCTTCAAATATGCTGAAATTTTGGCCATCTCTGCTAAATTCACTACTTTTAGTGTCCATTTTCAATAGTAGGCAAGTCTTCCTTCTTCTAGTACTGTGCCACCAAGAGTCTGGCTGCTGTTATTAAATTTAAAATCAACTTAGTCTCTATAACAGTACAATCTGTAATTATGCCTAACAAAAAGAACTGTGGAATAAATTTTATCTTCTTTTTGAGAATATTTTGAATAATCCACCATATTTTTATCCAAAATGCCTTAATTTTTTTACATGTCCACCATATATGATAATACGTGGCATCATCACATTCACATCTCCAACATTTAGGTTGCACACTTGGATACATACAGGCTAGCTTTTTAGGATCCAGATGCCATCTATAAAACATTTTATAAAAATTATCTCTTAAATTTTGGGCTTGCGTGAACTTCACATTTCTAACCCATATTTTTTCCCATGTTTCCATCATTATTGGTTCTTCAATATTTTGTGCCCACTTTATCATACAGTCCTTAACTAACTCCGTTTCTGAATCTATTTCTACCAACGCATTATACAACCTTTTTATATGCATTTGACTTTGATCTTTAATCTGTTTTACCAAGTTCTCCTCATTTTGCAGAAAACCAATTTTCTGATCTTCTCTCCATCTAGCTTGCAACTGTACATATTGAAACCATGTTTGAATTGTCCTTTCTTCTCTTAGTTGATTCAAAGATTTTAATTGTAGTATACCTCTTTCCTTGTTAAGAAGCTCTTTATATGTAATCACATCCTGCCTTTGCTCTACACTTATATTCTCTATCGCGTGTCTGGGTATTGCCCACAATGATAACTTCTCGTTTAGTTTATACTTGTACTTTTTCCAGACACGCAATAGAGCATTCCTTAATATAGGACTTTTAAAAGTCTTGCCCACTTTCTTATCATATAATAAATAAGCATGCCACTCATAAGCCAAATCATATCCCTCAATATTCAATATTCTTTCTTCTGTTAAATTCATTTAATCACTCATTGCTGATAGAACAGCTGCCTCATAATATAGTCTTAAATTAGGCATTTTGAGACCTCCCCTTTCACGTGTATCCTGCATTATTTTTTGTTTTATTCCCGGTCTCTTCCCTGCCCAAACAAAATTATTAATACCCTTTTGCCATATCTTCAAATTCTCATCTTTTTTAAGTATTGGTATCATTTGAAAAAGAAACAAAAACTTAGGCAAAACATTCATTTTTACTGCTGCTATTCTTCCTAACAAGGATAATTGTAATTTTTTTCTAGTTTTCCATCTCTCTGTATTTTTTGCCACAATGGATCATAATTATACTTAAATAATTTCGCCTTTGATGTTATAATATAGGCCCCTAAATACTTAATTTTTTTTACAATTTCAAATCCTGTTAGTCTTTCTAATTCTTCTTTTTGATTTATAGTCATATTTTTAGTTATTATCTTCATTTTCCCTGCATTTATTTTAAATCCAGATACTTGTTCATATTGATTAATTATATCCATTAGACCTACAACCAACTGTAATGGTTGGGTTAAAGTAACAATCAAGTTGTTTGCGAATGCTCGTAATCTATAGTCATACTGCCTAATGAATGAATGACTTGTAGGATTATCTCTCCCTGACAGCTTCTGTCCATCCAACTAGGTTAGATAAATGTGTGTGCTCCACATCCCTTCAATGTTGCCACCTGATGGGACCTCAGATGTCTTTTTGGTGTTCACCCCAGCCTTTTGGAACAGACTCTCACTTGAGGGATCCCTAGCCTTTTAGCCTTCCAGAGATCTGTGAAGATCTGGCTCTTCCCCCAAACATTGGGGTAGGATTGGGATTGTACTGAGAAGATATTTAGTCTTGTGCCTGGAGGGAAAGGTGCTATTGCTTTTAATCATGTTTTTATGGATTGTTTTATGAGATAGGTGACCATATAAACGAAATAAATAAAACAGTGTCTTAAAGTCATTCATACTCCTTCAAATTGTCCCATTTTAGTCTTTAGTTACTGCATAAGCCCACTTCTCTTAGTAGGAAAGCAGAGGTCTCTGTGTTATTATAGCTGTATCTTTCATGTAGCGGATTAAACCTCACACTCCCATGTAACAGACAGAATGAGGGAAACTTAACTATGATTTCAAGTTTGTCAAAGAAAAGCAAACAACTAGAGCTGTGTGAGGTTCATTTTCCTTATTACGATGGAAGAAATTGGTCACAGATTATGCAATGAACCAATGCTGTTGCTCCAAGATAGGGAGTTGATGGGAACTCTGAATTGTTCTGGCAACATCTGGTATGGAATTACTGCATCATCTTTGAGCATGTGTGAGAGCAAGGCACATGGCTTGTGTATTTGTCCTCATGCAGGAGCCAGGAAAAGATTAAGTTGGAAAAAATTCTAAAATAATCTTTTGGCATTTTTTTCAGCCCTCACAAACAGATGATTCTTGGGACAAAGGACGTTTTCTTCTGAAATTTGCTTCTGCTCTGATTATTGTTAGTGCAAGGACAAAACCTGTTCTTCAAGTTTATAAAAAACTTACCAAAGTTAATGGTAATTGTTTTTTGAACTGAAGAAACCTAAATCCAGAAGTATTGTACCTTCCCTGCGATAAATTATTCTGAGCTCATTTTTGAAATTCCAAAGACCTTAACTTCCCATGATTCAAAAAGTACAATAAACATAGATGAAGCCTTTTCACACACCCAGCAATTTTTTTTACCTGGTTACCTTATAGTCTGTTTTTGCCATTTTAAATATGTTTTCCCCAATTGTGAAAAATAATAAAGTTTGCTATTCCTTAGTTCAGTAGTGTACGTGCCAATCAAAAATTCCAGCTCTTTGCAGCCTATCAAATAATTTCTTTGTTTTCACATATAGTAAATACATTATTTAGTAGTCAAAATTGAGGCAGGTGGAAATATCCAACCTGCAAATAAAAGGATGGCAGCAAGTATTTGCATTACTTCAGACAGACCTGTGAACTGGATTTTCAATTCCTGTTATGCTAGCTGCAGCCAAGGAGGAAGTTTTTAGTATATTTATTTTGTGTAGTTTTATACCCCCACTCCACCACTACCACAAGAAATTCAAGGCAGTCTATGCGGTTTTCTCTCTTTCCCATTTTATCCTTAGTTCAACTCTGGGCACTATTATAATGCTGAAAGAATGAGAGGTTCCTTTGGGAGCATCACAGTGAGTTGAAGTGGTGTGTGGGGATTTCTTTTCCCATTCTTTCTCCAACACAATCATCATCCCATCACCCTGCCTCTCAGTTTTCTTTAGCCCCTAAAAATAGCTTTCTATGAATTTTGTAAATAAATATATTATTATTGGGTACGTGAATTCATATATGTATTCCCATCAGGATAACCATATTATATGTTTCCTCAACATGTGTATCAACAAAGAAAATAAATAGATGGATCATTGAGTAAATCAAAGCATAATTTCTTACTTAAAGTACAAATGACCAAACTTACAATATCTTACTCTGGGGACAATATGTGGAGATCCAGCTGTACTTATTTATTTATTTATTTATTTATTTATTTATTTATTTATTTATTTTTCATATTTGTATACCGCCCTACTCCCGAGGGACTCAGGGCGGTGAGCAGCCATAAATAAATACAAAGACATACAAAAGTTAAAAACTATTTAAAAACAGATTAAATAATTTAGGTTTAGGTTCAAAGATTAAAACATCCAAATTTATCTAAAAGAGATTTAAAACCCCATTTAAAAGCCAATTTAAAGGCCAATTTAAAAGGGAGAGTTAGGCCAGACCAGCCTGTTGGAATAAAAACGTTTTTAGGGCGCGGCGGAAGATGCGTAGGTCTTGAATCCTCCGTATCTCCGGGGAGAGCTCGTTCCAGATGGCAGGTGCCCCCACAGAGAAGGCTCTCCCCCTGGGGGCCGCCAGTCAACATTGTTTGGCTGACGGCACCCCGAGGAGCCCCTCTCTATGGGAACGAATTGGTCGGTGAGAGGCTACTGGTGGCAGGAGGCGGTCTCGTAAGTACCCTGGTCCTGAGCCATGGAGCGCTCTAAAGGTAGTAACCAAAAGCGCACCCGGAAGACCACCAGGAGCGCAGGAGGGGGGTCACATGAGAGCGCCACATTGCTCCCGTCACCACCCGCGTGGCCGCATTCTGGACCAGTTGGAGTCTCTGGGTGCTTCTCAAGGGGAGCCCCATGTAGAGAGCATTACAATAATCCAGGCGTGAGGTGACAAGGGCGTGAGTGACCGTGCGTAATGAGTCCCGATCCAGAAAGGGACGCAACTGGCGAATCAGGCGAACCTGATAAAAAGTCCTCCTGGCCACGGCCGTCATATGCTCTTCTAAAGACAGCCGCGAGTCTAGGAGGACGCCCAAGTTGCGAACCCCATCTGTGGGGGCCAACGACTCGCCCCCAATAGTCAGAGATGGTGCCAATTGACTATATCGGGACGACGGAAACCACAGCCACTCGGTCTTGGATGGGTTGAGCCTGAGTCTGTTCCTCCCCATCCAGATCCGTACGGCCTCCAGGCACCGGGACATCACCTTGAGGGCATCATTGGGGTGATCTGGGGTGGAGATGTACAGCTGGGTGTCATCAGCGTACTGATGGTACTTCACCCCAAAGCCACGGATGATCTCACCCAGCAGCTTCAGATAAATGTTGAACAGAAGGGGCAAGAGGACCGATCCTTGCGGCACTCCACATATAAGGGGCCTCAGGGTTGACCTCTGCCCCCCTGTTAACACAGACTGCGACCGGTCAAAGAGAAAGGAGAAGAATCACTGTAAAACAGTGCCCCCCACCCCCACCCTTCCAACCGGTGCTGCATGATATCATGGTCGATGGTATCAAAAGCCGCTGAGAGGTCTAATAGGACCAGGACAGAGGAGCAACCCCTGTTCCGAGCCCTCCAGAGATCATCGACCAATGGGACCAATGCTGTCTCTGTGCTGTACCCGGGCCTGAAGCCCGACTGGAACGGATCTAGATAATTTGATTCATCCAGGTACTGAGGCAGTTGTCGTGCAACCACACTCTCAACAACCTTCGCAACAAAGCGAAGGTTGGAGACAGGACGATAATTTGCTAACACAGCTGGGTCCAGGGAGGGCTTCTTGAGGAAGGGCCTCACCACCGCCTCTTTCAAGGCGACGGGAAAGACACCCTCACTCAAAGAAGCATTTATAATCTCCTGGACCCAGCCTCGCGTCACCTCGCGGGAGGCCAGTACCAACCAGGAGGGACACGGGTCTAATAAACATGTGGTCGCATTTAGTCTGTTCAGTATTCTGTCCACGCTTTCGGGAGTCACAGGATCAAACTCTTCCCAAATAATATTCTCAGGACCTGCCCTTGTCATCTCCCCTGGATCAACCCAGTCAGAGTCCAGCTGTTCCCAAATCTGAGCGATTTTGTCATACAGATATTGTACAAAATCCTCAGCTCTACCCTCCAGGGGGTCTTCCCGCGCCCCTTGGTGGAGCAGGGAGCGGGTCACCCTAAACAGGGCGGCTGGGCGATTATCTGATGACGCAATAAGAGCAGAAAAGTAGTTACTCTTCTCTACTCTTATCGCCACTAGGTAATTCTTAATATGAGATCTTACCAGTGTCCGGTCGGATTCAGAACGACTAGCCCTCCAACTGCTCTCTAGGCGTCTTTTCTGGTGCTTCATCTCCCTCAGCTCCTCAGTATACCAAGGAGCCAGGTGAGACCGGCGCGGGTCAGAGGCCGCAAAGGCACGACTTGGTCTAAAGCTCCAGCCGCCGCCCTATCCCAGGCGGCCACTAAGTCCTCAGCCGAGTCATGTGCCAGAACCTCAGGAAATGGCTGAAGCTCCATCTGGAATCTCTCAGGATCCATCAGGCGCCTGGGGTGGAACCACCTGGTCGGTTCCGCCTCCCTGCGGCAGGGTGTGGCGGTTCGGAGGTCCAGGCGAAGGAGGGACCATGACAAGGATTCAATCACTATATCCCCTATCTCTAGATCACTCGACCACTATCCAGAGACAAAAACCAGGTCCAGTGTGTGTCCCCCCATGTGAGTAGAGCCATAAATTAACTGGGTCAGGTCCATAGCCGTCATGGAAGCCATGAACTCCTGAGCCACTTCAGACGTCTCGCCGATTGATGACAGGTTAAAATCCCCCATGACCATAAGTCTGGGGGTGTCAACCACCACCGCGGCTATAACATCAAGCAGCCCAGGCAGGGCTGTTGCCACGTGGCAGGGAGCCAGGTACGTGACTAGCAAGCCCAACTGCATCCTATGACCCCACTTCACAAGGAGGGACTCACATCCAGCCATCTGAGGAACAGTGGCCTCCCTCAGTCCAAGACCTTCGTTAATAACAACTGCCACCCCTCCGCCCCTCCCCTGTGACCTTGGCTGATGGAAAGCACAGAAACCTGGTGGGCACATATCAACAAGGGGGGCTCCCCCTTCCTGGCCCAATCAGGTCTCCGTGATACCCGGCAGGTCCGCACCCCCCTCCTGAATAAGGTCACAAATGAGGGGGGCTTTATTTACCATGGACCTGGTGTTGCATAGCATCAGCCAAAGGCCTGGGGCCCGAGATTCCGTACAACCTGGGGAACGAGAAGAGCTTTGAGGGCCGGAGCGCGTCACCGCTTGCAACCAGCAAGGACTCACTCCCGCAAGATGATATGGCCCCCTGCTCCCACCATATCTGCCCCTCCCACCTACAGTATCAATGTTATGGCCATCTGTATCGTAAGCTCTAATCTTCTCCTTGACCCCCGAGTCAGCACCTCCGATGCCACGCCCCTCAGCTGGCCCAGATACCCTCCCCCGCGGGTCTTCCCCCAAACCCACGTAACCTACTCCCCTCCCAGAATCCCTTAAAATCTTATTAAAAAATTTCCCTAAAAAACCCCATAACCCTCTTTTTGCTGTATGCCATCTCTCCAGACTCCAAAGACCGTCATCGAGATAGGCCCTCGATAGAGAAGAGGGCCAGACCTGCGAGAGGGGGGCATCTCGCAGTTTGAGGAGTTCTCCCAATGAGTACATTTTGTAGCTAGATAGTCCATAGCTGGTAGGCATGTCCTAGTTATCCAGGGTCCTGTGGAGAGAGTAACAATCAGAGGTACAAGAGATTTTAGTCCCACTGATCTCTCACATCAGCGGTAGAAAAATTTAAGCCATTTTGAACTCAGATGTAAATATCAATCACCCTCTCATGGCAACCAAATATAAGGGAGAAAAACAGCAGCTATAGTCCTGTTCTTTCAATGTTGTACCTAGGCACAGATGGAATAGCCAATCCTTGAGTTTAGAGACACGGATAGTCTGTGGGAAATATATAGTAGGCAAAAATCCAGGGAGATTCAGATGACATAAAAGTAGGGAAATTCTCATCCTGACATACAGGAAACAACAAACCTGGAAAGCAAATGATCACAAAAAGCCGAATATCCGGCCACAAAAGGGGCACAGGAGAAAAAAATACAGGAGGGGGAGATGGAATAAGGCAGTCACTTTGCAGAAGCAAAGCCCCCCATGATAGACACAACAATCCTTTTCTAATCTCCTTAGTCTTCTTCAGGTCTTCCATGCTTATGGAGAAGGCTGTAATGTTGGGAAAAGTGGAAGGAAAGAGAAGAAGTGAATGTCCAGCAGCAATGTGGAACCATTACATTGGTGATGGAGGAACTATTGGATGTTCCGAAAGACCATGTTGTGGAGAGAAAATGGAGAAAAGGTATGTAAAGATCTAAAGAACTATGTATTCTTTAAGAGTCAACAATAACTTGATGGCATATAATCACTCACTCACTCACTCACTCACTCACTCACTCACTCACTTGCCCAACTGACCAACCAACCAACCAACCAACCAACCAACCAACCAACCAGCATATGACACTAAAAGAGTCATTTAATTGTAGAGATTTGAAAAGCTTATTTTTAGACAAGTTGCATAGAGTGGGAATGGATGCTCAACATGTAAAAGCCTGTTGTAGGAGATGACCAGGCTGAGCCCAAGGGATAGTCAGATGTATCCACACTCTTGAGTCCCTTCACTCCCACAAGAGATCTAAATCCAGCCCACCTTGAATTCTGTTGACTCTTATCTACCACCAATCTGCTTAGAGTGTTAGTAGTTCAGATTCTTGTAGAGAGCTTAAGGGTTTTGCAATAAACCCTTATATTAATTTGAACTGCCTGGGCTTCTGATTTCCTGAGCGTGACACTTGTTCTTATATATACCAAGGCAGTATTCAGTGTTATTGTCAAAATGATATGTACTTTTATTAGATGTGCTTTTCAACCAGAATTTGTTTTGGGTCAAACACCTCTTTCTCTTGTTCAGCCTATGATCTGTTGCAAGATATCAACTTCCTCAATTAAATATGAACTTATAACAACTTCCCTAACAAGTTGCTTTCAAAGTGTACTGGACTTCAACATTAATCAGTCTCAGGGAAACATTAAAAAAAAAAAAACCCTAAATCAACTAAAAACTGTGGGACTTGAAATCCAACACAGCCTCTGTATTGGGGAAAGTTGATTTATAGGAAGAGCTCACAGACTAAGCATACCACTTTATTAGATCAAAGACAAATGTATGATACCCTGTTATACTATAACAAGAGCTTGTCTCATTCCTATGTCATAGCATGAGACATGAGCTGATGCTAGGCAGAAAAACACTGCATTTTTTTTCATTCATTGTGATGAAAGCAAATTTGTTTTAGAAATTATTTCAAAGAAGAGAAATTTACCAAAGCTCTCACGAATAAGTATTGTATTCTTGTACTTACCTAGTTACTGAGTTATGAGATGGCCAAGGGGTCTGTGTGAAGAACCTGTGCTTAATTGTGCAATCATTCTAGGGGCTAGTGATAGATCTGCAGCTGCTCTGACTTCCCACTCTTCAATTGAACCACTTTAATTAATTAAACCAATTAAAGGAAAGATATTATGAGTGAACTGGACATATTTTAATAGCAGTGATTTTCTAACTCCAAAGGGGTATACTATCCATTGACACACTGTTGAATTCCTCCATTTCCTGGAGACATTAGGAGAAACAACTCATCCCTTTCTTCTACCTAAAAATTTGTAGAATTTGGGAAAGCCATCTCAATATAGTGCATTAGAGACTGTTTTGACATCAGTCCAAAATCTTAGTTTTCATTATTCACCCCAGTTAGAGTCAGATTTCAGATTTGACTGTTTGCCACTTGGACATCAGTGCTTAGCATTTCCCTTTGAGAAAAAGCAGTGGTCAACAGGAGCTCTTCAGCAGCTGCAGATAAAACAAAAACTCATAATTATGGAGACAGATAGCAAAAAGCCAAATGCAATCATTGTCGGGATGCCCAGAACATAGCCATAAAATAACTTTGTTTCTTCTTTTCTTTTCACACTCTCTTCTTTAATGTTAATAAAAAGTAAGGGAATTTATCAAGGCATTTTGAGTATTTTAGTACTTTCAGTCTTTGGACTGGCTTTCAAGTTACTACGTACTTCTTAGATATTCTACAGATGGTTGTGGTCCTTCAGAATTCAGCACTGAATTATAAATACGCCTTCATACTCTTTCTGTCAAGTGTCTCTTTCATTGAAATGGATAGTGAAAACACAACAGTCTATAGGCACAATGTACATACAAGTACTTTCAGGGGAAAAATGAAAAGGATGTAAGGAAATATTTATTTATTTGTTAGATTATATTCTGCCTTTTGTTCAGGAACTTGAGGTGGCACAGAGAGTGGTCTGTTTTCCTATTCTTCCACCCAACAACAAGGCTGTGAATAAGTTGAACTAAGATAATATGATTTCATCACTGGCTCAATGACCTTCTGTGGCTGAGAGGAAACTATAGCTTATGTTTCACTGGTGCCAGTGCAATGCCTTAACTATACAGCACAATAACTAACAATGTGCTCTAAACAGAGACATCTTGTAAAGAGTATGGGGCTTACTAATAGAGTTACACAATACAACTAATTTGGTTTATTAAGATTAAAATCCACTATATAGATTGACCATACCAATGTAGAAGAAGGCAAGGCAGAGCCTGGGGGCAGAGTCAAGAGAGGAATCAGCCTAGACTAGAGTCGTTACATTTTCAGAAGTTATCCAAGTCCAACCTCTTTTGAATTCTGTTAACTCTTATCTAGTACTAATTTAGTGCTGACCATTGATTAGATTTTTGTGTATAAACATGATAAATCAGCTTAACTAGAACTTAACATTTGATCCTGATTGATGTTTGATGCTTGATATCTAATTTAGATTCCATTAATTCTTCAACCTGGTGCTATCAAGACATGTTGGTTTTATTGAAATACAAAACACCCTCTATTTTCATACATCTAAGAGATCTCATTTGAGGAGAGGTCCATGATTCCAATAGAATGGCTTCCATATACAGTAGGTAATACTACATATTACACTGCAAAGCAAATATAAACATTTGGAGTATGGTTTCTTAAGATAATATAAATTGGTTGGAATACAAAGAAGCGGCAAATCAGAAATAAAACTTTTACTTTTACAGATAATTTTATTAATTTCGTAATATAATTTTCTGTATAAAGAAAAACAACAAATTGGAAAAGAAACCATTTGAGTTGAACTTGTGGTTTGTACCTCCTTACACTAATGTGGCTTATATTAACATGGCAGCATCATTAACATTTCTAAATCAGGATTTATTTTTGAAGAGAGAAAAACGATATTACACAAATGGAATGAATATGATGTAAGCAAAGGAAAAGAAAAGGAAAATATTGCAAAAATCAGATATGGTTTATTTGGTTTGTTGGGATTACTTAGATGTCTGATCTGGGAAAAAAAAAGAATTATACATCTTAATAGCATGAGAAGTTTGAACATAAGTGCAAAACCACAGTTTCTTCTCAGTTTTCCTTCTTTGTTTTTTTCCTCCAATAAGTCAGAAAATTATATATTTTTTAATTTGAACCTGGTGATTCCAGTGAAGATATTATCTTTATAAGTGAAACATAGGTTTCACCTGAATATTTTAAATATAGAAATAAAGCACCAGTTAAAGCCAGAAAAGTCAATTCATAGTTACTGTAAACATTATTTCAACAATTTAATTTATTAGGGGATAAATATATTTTGTTTCTACTATTGTTAATCAACTGGGAATAGGAAACTGGCTTTCCACTAAATTGCATGACAATGGGAACGTCAGTTCAAAGATGATTTCTCAAAACTTTGATTTTATTGACTTTCTATATCAATTTGGAAAGTGAATTCAAATTGTCAGATTGAATTAGAATCTTTTAAATTAATTCAAAGAATTTGGTTGCTTTTCATATAGGCAGACATTTTTTTGAATCAATTTGAAAACCAGAGTGGAATCAAACTCATTCGCTCTTCAGTTTCAAGATTCAGAGTGAAGTAGATCAGTATTCCAAATTAATTCCAATATTTGAATCAACCCGGGTCACTTTTCTGAACTAAACTGATAATTTGTATTGACTGGATTATGAATCATAGAGGACAGGTAGCATATAGATCCAAATTTCCACATCCTCATCTAGAATAGCAATAGTACTACCTGTATCCCCCCCCCCCAAATAAGCCTGGGTTGTAATTTTCCTTTGGGTTCCTAAATAAGCACAAGGGCTTATTTTTGGGGGGTGTCTTATTTTTTTCCTGTGTATGGCAGGCCTCTTCCTATTGCTCATGGCATAGAAGGAGGGCGCATGCCACACCAGTGCCATCACTGCAAGGCGGGATGGTTGAAGCTGCCCCATGCACCCTGCACTAGCTTACCTCAGGGTTTTTGCAGCCAGGCCACCCATGCCCTGCAGTCTGCCTGACCTCGTGGAAGCGTCTCCAACAGCCCCATCCAGCAGGATCCCACTTGGCTGCCGGCCCATTTCTGCTTGCTCGCTGCTGCAGAGCAGGAGGCCAAGTAACACGCTGGTGCTGCAGCCAAAAGATGAGGCAGGGGCATGGAGCTGCCTCATGTGCCCCGCACTGGCCCACAGCCAGGCCATCCATGCCCCAATACCTGTATGGCCTCCAGCCATGGTACTAGCACACCTCCTCCTCTGTTGTGGCCATGAGCAGGCAGAAGAAGTGGGCTGGCGGCCACATGGGCTCCTGCTGCACATGGCTGCCGGTGCTGTGGATGGCCTGGCTGCATTACCTACCCTGAGGTAAGCTGGTGCAGGGCATGTCAAACAGCTCCACCACCTCCACCTTGCCTCGTGGCCATGGCACCATGAGCAACCAGATGGAATGGGCAGGCAACTGGCTGCACAGGTGCTTAAGTAGGGCTTATTTAGGGGTAGGGCTTATATTAGGCACACATAAAACATGCTAGGTCATATTTTTTGGACAGGTCTTATTTTTGGGAAAACAGGGTATAGCAGTTAGACTTATATACTGCTCCATTGTGCTTTACAGCACTCTCTGAGCGTGAGCATATTGCCTGCAACAATCTGGGTCCTCATTTTACTGACTTCAGAAGGATGGAAGAATGAGTCAACTTTGAGCTGGTCAGGATTGAACTCCTGGCAGTGGGAATGAGAGTTAGCTTGCAATATTGCATTCTAATCATTGTGCCACCACGGCTCATTACTTTTATTTGGTAAGGCTGCAACTGGGTAGTCAAAAGATAAAAAGGAGAGAGAGGATGATGATGGTGGTGGTGATAATAATGGGAAAGAGGGAAGGAAAATTTCTTCCAAGGAACCCAAAACTGGTTTATTCTATGATATAAAACAGCGGTTCTCAACCTGGGGGTCGCGACCCCTTTGGGGGTCAAACGGCCATTTCACAAGGGTTGCCAAAGCCCTCTCTCGCCCCCCCCACACCTTCACTCACCCTCACCCTTTGCCTCTGTTGGATCGCCCGGTCGCCGTTCGCTTACCCCGCCCACTCCCAATCTATTGGTGCCTCCAGTCCCAGCTGATGGCTAGAGGGAAAAAAAACTTTAAATTCTTGCCGCGGGGCTTCAAAGAGCTAGCTGCAAAGAGGTAAATTCCTGGAGCAGATTTTTTTCCCCTCTAGCTATGCTGAAAAAGCGACATTGAAAGTAAGCAGGCTGCAACGTGACAAAATGAGGCAGAGAAATGTCTTTTCCTTTTTCCTCACCAAAAAAGGTAGGTGCAAAACTGCAAACAAGGGGAAATTTAGGGCAAAAGAGGAGAGTTCCAAGATTTTAAAACACAAAAGAAAAAAAGCTCTATTTAACTAGGGAATTGTAATAATTGAGATACTATTAATCGGTTAAGTTGTGGTTTGGAGGAATATATGGGGGAAATTATTTGGTTTATTATTATTGGTAAATATAATTAATTGATTTGTAAGAAATTGGATTGCATGGAAATAATTGGAATATTCATGTTCATATTGATTAATATACAAAAAAGATAGTTATGTAACTAATTGATATATATTAAAATGTTGAATTTGTATTAAACAACTGTATTACATAATTAACCAATGTGAGGATGGATATAAAAATAGATGACAACGCGAAGGGGTATAGTATAGAATAGAAGGGAAAAATTGAATTTGATTAAGATTAGAGATGAGGATGAAGGGTAATGTTTTTTTTTTTAAAAAAATAGATGAGGAATAAATATGGTAAAAAGGAAATATAGAAATTGTAAATGTAATTGAAATGACTAAATACTGTGTTAGAAGAAATATCCTTCTGGGTTCTGCTCCAAGTGGGGAAAAAGACACTGGAAACATGGAGACTGCTTGGAAAGATGGTTTAATGGTGGACAGGATCATATGGCTTGATGGGGCCCATTGTGTTAGTTTCTGTTGCTATTGTGTTGCAAATGTCCTTTGACAAAGGATTGACTTTCTGCCTCTGGCCCATTAACAAAGGGTGGGGGGCAGGAAGATGGGAGCTGCTTTGTCTGTAAAATATGCTTCTCCATTTCTCATCCAGGTAGGAAATATAATATTCTGCCTTTTTAATATTTCCCAAAATATTTCATTCTTCTAGGAAAGGGGTGGGAGCTAACCTCCTACAACTGTTTAAATTTGTGAACCGGCCAAATACTCTGTTCAAAGAAAATACGTTATATGTTTGTATGTGTGTTTCTAATTATTGCTATTTATTGCTATTTGTTCTCTTTTATTCTTTAAAGTTTAACAATTCATTCTTTATCTTAATATCTTAATATTTGTTTGGGGTTGGCTTTCTTCCCTTTCATCTTTTTTATTGTACAGCAATCTTTCTCCTCAAACCTATCACCTCTGTCTTTTCTTTCTTTCTTACTTTATCTTCCCCCCTTCTTCTTCTCCCTACTTCCTCTTTCTTTCTCTTTCTCCTCCTCTCTTCCTCCCTCTCTTACCTTCACTCCTACTCTAATTTCCCTTCCCTTCCTTCATCCCTCTCTATTGCTGTATCCTTTGATGCATATGGACTACTCAGAGGGCTGAAAAAGTTATTTTTGACTGGTCCTCGCACTTTTGACCAGTCCTCTAACTTACGACTGTCCTCACAATTTATGTATTTGCGCTATCTTGTCACCATGGTGAAGAGAAGCAGTTGTGAAATGAGTGATACGGTTGTTAAGAATGCTACAATGGGCATAAATGATGACCAGTCATAACTGCGAAGACCAGTCAAAAGTGTAAGGACCTGTCAGAAACCTGTCAAATTTTTCAGCCCTCTGGGTAGTCCTTTTGTGCACAGGGACTACTCAGATGGCTGAAAAAGTTATTTTTGACTGGTCCTCGCACTTTTGACCAGTCCTCAAATTTACGACTGTCCTCACAATTTACGTTTTTTGCCCTATCTTATACCATGTTGAAGAGAAGCAGTTGTGAAATGAGTGACATGGTTGTTAAGAATGCTGCACAGGCATAAATGTGAGGATGGTCATAAGTGTGAGGACCAGTCAAAAGTCCGAGGCCCTGTCAGAAATGACTTTTTTCAGCCCTCTGAGTAGTCCCTATACATATAGCCATGGCCACCCGGTCACATGACCAGCTAGCCACGCTCACCCAGTCACATGACCTCTAAGCCACACCCACAAAATAAGCCACACCCACAGAACCAGTAGTAAAAAAATTTAGAACCCACCCTTGGTTGGGGGTCACCACAACATGAGGAACTGTATTAAAGGGTCACGGCATTAGGAAGGTTGAGAACCACTGATATAAAACATAATTTGGTTTGTTTAGCCTGGATTAATATCTGAAAACCTCATGTGTATGAACTATAATATACTGTCTATTGCCTTAGCTATGATTCATTAATATGGCTTAGTCCAGTTTAATCCTTATGAATTAGATTTATAATCATGGAGTACCCAGTCTGTATTTATAGCTAAAATTTGGCCTTATTGAAACATGGAGTACAGTAGGCAGTAAAATGGAAAGGTTTGTGAATCTCTTTGCCAATCTGATTAAAACTTTGATTTATTTACCATGCAGGTTCTGATGTTAACAATCCCTAATGATGTAGCATACACTGTGGTGATATGGAGTGCCAAATCATACATTCTAATAATATGTATCTTAGATCAGCAGAATGCAGTATTGCTAAATGTTTTGGGGATGGGTGTCATTCTTTATTGAAGAATGTAAATCTATATCCTGTTTTATGGAAAGAATGAGATTTATGCCATTCAAATGGGGGACAAGTCTAATTTCTAAGTGGTCCTGTTAGTTGCCAATACTGTTTCTATGCAATTATATTCGTTAAGTATGGCTCAAGATGACATTTTGTAGGGAAATGCATGCCCATTTATCAAAATAGCAAGCAAAATCAATTAAGACAAAATAACTTTCCTCATCTTAGTGGTTTCCAGTGATTTTTGAGGAGGCTGAAAATTTCAGGAGCATTACATTAAAAAAGCCTAGAAAATCCATGATATTAATTAAAACAGGCTTAAACCTTTCTCCCTTATTGCTTACAATCACAGGAGAAAAAAAATTGGGTTAGGTTTAGGTCACTGTTTTTCAACCTCAGCAGAGTATTATGGTTGGAGAATTTTGGGAGTTGAAGTCCATACAGTAGCCTGTTTAGGCTATGTCTCAGTGTCAACCTCCTAATAGTTGAGAACGACACAAACATATGATTTTTTTAAAAAATAATAAAAAGAACTCTATTTCAACCCCAAGTAACTCAATTAGAAATCAGTTTTAGTACATGAGATCTTTTTGTACTGACCAAGGTTTAGATCTAGCTCTCAATGAACTGGGAATTTGACACCTGGAATGTACCACTCATACTGAGCAAATGAGGATTTACATGTGATGAAATATGATATAAACACACATCACATATTTACATGTGATGAAATATGATATAAACATACCAATTTCCATACTTTCTAGGCATTCTCCCTTCCCCACTCACCCGTCTATGAAAGGAATGCTTTGTAAAAGATTCTTAGTTATGGTGTTCCCACACTCTGCAATAGTGATCCCTGATAATTTTATTGCTCCATAAAGTTTTAAAGATTTCCATCCTGCATCTTCAAGAACAGGCAAACAGAAGTGGTGTTCTCCCAATCTTCGTTCTCCATTGTTCGCTAGAATAACAGGATACCTGTTACTTTGTATGACAATTGAAAATTGCAGAGAATGACCATTCCCCTTCTTTCAGATTATCTGAAAGGACTGCCACCCTTTGATGACAATGTATCCTGCTGATTTTTAATCAAGTGCTAAGAGCTTTGCTGATAACCGCTCACAGGACCATGACAAGGTCTTGCGAGTAGTTTACCTTATCAGCAAAACTTTTGTGCTTTAGGTAGGACTTGATTAAAAGTCAGCTGGATACATATAGTCAGCTTAAATCCCCAATTGCATCCCAGCAATTGTGCCTTCTTACAATCCATTATATGATCCTCAGGGTATTATTGGTATTTTAAATTTTGCACGTTCACAGGTAATTCTGCAGCCAGTGTTTTCTTGACTTTTCATAGGAAATGGAACTAAGGTGCTTTACCTTAGGTTTGCCATTATATGTTGTAACAGGAAATAGCTCAATCTTTTTGCTTTAGCTGGCAGTTGGGCAAAGAAACCACTGGAGCAGTAAAACGACTTTCTAGTGGCTTCCTGATTTTACACATCACACTGAGATAAATCATTGAGTGGTTGTTTAGTTTAGCCTATACAATCCACTTCCCCCCTCCAGCCCCAGAGAAATGAAGAGAAGTTGTTCTTAATAAAATAAAAATAATTTATTGAAACATCTGCTTCCCAAAACAGAAGATGACTTCACTGAAGCCTGTCCTTAAAGTCAGTACGTTCAACATTGACAGGAGTGTACAACGAATTCTCTATATAAACACAAACACACACACACACAGCATTCATTTGACCAGGTTTCACTCCAAATGTTACATGCCCAGACTGAATTTGTCCCTAGCCAATTAGCAGATCATCATGCTCTGTACTTTAAATCAATTAAGTAATTGCTCTTTATCTCGAAGAAATCATACCACAATATTGGTATTTGTTGTAACAGTCATGAGGCAATAGGCTACATCTGCACAAAGCTGCATGATCTGCAGGGAACCACCTGCGTAGGAAAGCTGATACAGCTATGATTACATACTGCTGGCTATTTAGAATCAAAAGCCAATTATTCAAAGTATTTGTCAGATCTCACAAAAGGGCAGCCTACAAGAACAGTCCTAGAGCTTGTTTATATTTAAATATACAGAGGGCACTGGTTTTTCTTATGAGCATCAGCATATCCAGGTTCACATACAAAGCTGGATGATCCACACCAGTCCAATGCTGCACAAGACATTACAAAAACATATATGGGGAGGAAAATCAGCTTTCCTTAATAACTGGCCAGCAGTTTGTGTGGTTACCTTTAAACATTAATAGGGCAACTTGCTAGTCTGCCCAAGTCAACTATAGTTCCATCAGCTGAATAACTGTAAATTGCCCTTTGGGCAAATATCCTTTGCATCAGTTCATCAGACCCACTGAGCCAGCAAAGACACATGGTCCTGTTTCCTTTATTTGGCAAATTTATTCTTTGGATTTTTCTTCCTCTTCCTGCTTTATGAGTTCATGTCTCCTGAGAGTCTCTGCTGATTGGTGACTTTCTGCACAATTCCTGGTAGAACTCAGATTCTAGGAAGCGAGGGTAGGAATTGTTCTCCATTAAACTATAAACTCTCTTCTGGGCTGCACCGAAGCAAGTGTGTGTGGCTTCTTCAATGCTCTGAGCAATACTGTTTTTGGTCTGAAAGTCTATGTTGATCTGTAAGACAAGAAGAAATTCATAAGGATACTGTTTCATGGATTTATAATATGCTCTTCAAAAATGGCTGGGCTATAGGATATTAGATCCTCAAGTTACTCTCATTCCCCCATTATCAAATAATCAGACGCCAATTGCTATACATCTGTTGGCCAAAGCAAACCTATAGGGAAGAACAGTTGTTTTTAAGGAGTCCTTCCCATTCTGGTGCCCTCCTCCATGATACTCTCCAAACAGCATAGCATTCTGAGAACTAAGGTCCAACTCATTAGAGTAGGAGTTGGAGTAAATTGCTTTAAAGCAATTTAAGGGAGACAACAGCCACACTGAGAATGATAAAATTTCCTTTCCTCTTGCCAAATCCTCCTGCCACGGTAATTATAATTCTCAGCTTTTAAAAAATGTGCACCATGCTTCTTCTTGTACAACTATTGGATGTATGCAATGCTTTAATTTTGATCCAGAAAAGGTGCTTCAAAAATTGAACAAGCAACTTATTAAAACAAATACAACTGTTATTTGTTGTATTACAGTAACTGTGTCAGTACTTTGAGAGACTTTTTGCATTGTCTACAAAACTCTGCAAAATACATACATGCTAGTATTCAAACTTCTGCGTACTCTGAAGCACTGTTTCCAAATCCTAAAGCATTGCACAACTCCAATAGCCACTACTGAAAAAAAATTGTATGAGATGTCTTTAAGAATTCAATATTTTCTGAAATCTTTTATTATATAGAAGAATTCAGTTTGTGCTTTCCAAATTCCTGTCATGCATCCTAAACCTATAGCAGTGTATTGACAAAGTTCTCTAGAACTAGAGAAATAAATAAATGGTTAGAAAATCTGGGTAGCTTTTGAGTGACATTCTCAAGCATAGACATTTTCTCAAAATTCAAAATTATTCCTACAGGCAAGACTACATATAATGGAACAGAAATCTAAAAGTAATTTTGTTATTAGAATTATAACTAGGTTTTAAAATTTGAGTGTTTTCTGTTAAGCGAATTCATCTTTGGAATAATTCTCAGCTCTTTATTAGTGAAACCAAAAGCCTGAGAACATTTCTTTGGTTTAATTGAAGTAATGAAAAAGAGCAATTTAAGTCAGTCTACTTGCCTCTTTAGGAGCTTCTTTTTCAATGAAGTCACCATAAATCTTCTTAGCTTTTGCTGTCAGTTTTTGTGGGGACTTGATTTTCTTGTAATCCTCACAGGCCAGCCAGAAGTCAATGTTCTCTTCACAAAACTCGGATTTTAGGAAAGCTCTGAAAGCTGCCAGACCATCTGCAAAGAAATGTGAAAAAGATCAATTCATGCAAAGCATCCCAGGAATGTTGTAGATGTAACACACACAATTCTTTCCTTCTCTCATGCCCTTGGATTTTTCTGTCTATCCCTCCTCTAAATTGTTTAAGAAAGATGTACCAGAACAAGCTAAAAAGAACATGAGTAAGCTGAACTAGCTGGCCAATTTTTACAAGTTAAAATATTGTAGATTGCTCAATTTAAACAATTGTGCTCTTTTGTCCACTAAGTTGTTTTTTTTTTGTTTTTTTTTTAAACATTTCTCTTTTGGACTTTGATAGCATGTGTTAACCTTTAAACTGGAGAACATGTTTATGGAAGAGCTATAAACTCTTGGAAGTCAGCCACAATGGAAAGAGTGACCCAAGTCCACTTTGCAGCAAATAGAACACAATTAGAAAGTTTAATAGGACCAAGATTTCTTTTGCGTAACTGACAAGCTAACAGAGCTTCCGCATCTTTAATCGAAGTGTGCATTACAGTTGTTTAAAAAAAACTACTGTACAATGTGTTTTTATTTATAATAACTGTTGGAAAAAAAACCAGCCCTGGAAACTGATGCCATATCAAGTAACTACAATCCATTTAAAGAGAAGAATGAGACCTTAAGGATCCTGAGACTTCAAATTTCAACTAAAGTTGGGACCCCTGAATTCCAACTCTAACTACCGACAGGAGTTTTTAAACCTATGAATATTAACTACAAGGCCAACTAAAAATACAGAACAGAATTGCAGAAATACAACACATAGGCAGCTACTTCACTGAAAGGATCTGGGAATTGTACCCAAAAAAAAAAGGGGGGGGAGCATTTTATTGCAATCTGGGGCCCAGGGAATTAAGGACTAAACTAGGAATAAATATTACTACCAAATTGCAAACATACATCAGAATTCTCAGTAGCTAAGATTCTGATTCGTTCCCTTTTGGATCACTTTTCCTGAAAACTAACTTTCTAAAATTAGCAAATATGCTTGTCTGTTAATTTTTTTAAGGCAACTTACATTTGTTAGCTAGAAGTTCATCAAATGTTTCTGACCACAGCTGAGCTTCTTCAGGAGAAGGTCTGTGAAAAAAGACAAAATTGTTTAAGGTTTTTCAAAGGACATGGAGTATATAAATAATTCGACTACATAAAGATTCATCAATGTGAAATACGAAGTACATACCTGAAACATGTCTTTTGTTGTCCTTTCTTGTTAGCCTTTGCACTGGTAGAATTGGAGGAATTCTGCAGAAAGTAATTCAATCTTGCTTTCCAATCTTTTAGGCTAAAAGGAAGGGGGAAAGTATAAATAAGTTCAATTGTCCTTTTACCAAAAATGCCATATAGTTTAAATATGCAGCTAATAACTATAGATGGAGTTCAGCTTGCATTAATTTAACATTAGCAGAGCTTGGTTGTAGCATTGGTTTCCCAGATCGATTTGGAAATTTACTAACTACAGCTAGTAATAACTAATGCACATGCACATCTTCATTCCCTGAGACATGAATTATGTGAACTAAGTTATTAACCATATTTAAGAAATATTATACAGCAATGCTATGAGTTGCTTGATGGTCACTAGCCCATTCATTTACAAGAAAATTCTTATACATTGTTTGTGGCAGCGAACCAACAATGAATGTTCCAGAATACAGGTTCAGTAGTCAATAGAATGTTCTTTATAATCATGCTATAAAGTAGTAGAAAGGCAAGATAGGAAATCCCACTCATTTTTGTTGTTGCAAAGAGACCCAAATGAAAGCTGTTTTATATTCTGGACCTTATCCTTAACTTTCAAAGTAAAAGTGTTTGCATGCTGCAGACTGCCTAATAATCAGTCATAATTATCACATTCTGCAGAAGCAAATTATTTTTTCCCAGCTTCCAAGGGATTCTCCTCTGCAGGCACTTTTAATTCTCTGTGGAGATTAGTAGCGAATCAAGATCACTCATCTGCAGGACTGTAATACTTCATATAATCAGCAAAAACAAGGAAGACTTCATCTCACAAGCAACACTCACCTTCCATTCTAATGGAAAATCTACCTTATTAACTCAAGAGCTGGGCTAGTGGCCAAACTGTATAACTCAAGATGATTTTTTAAAAAAAGGAAATTTAAGAAGCAAAATTGCCTCCAAAGAATTTTAACCTTTTAAGTGAATTAGAATACTGGCAGACTAGAATTTAGAGGGAGGACTTCCTTTGTTTCATTCTTTTTAAATGCTTCCAAAGCTATTGGATGCACCTTCATACACCCTATTTTTATTCTGTTTCACAGCACCAAAGCACAAGAGGAAGTGCTTGTAAGCCTCCATTGTTTTAATGCATCACACAGGCAACACCTATGCGTACAACTTGAGATATGGAGGTGTTGAAAATTAATTTACTGAGATTAGTCATTTTGGGTACAGTAGGCACATATCCTGCACTTGAAATAGTTTTGTAATAAATCAGCTGCTTGGCTTTGCACAATAAGTTGAACTATAAATCAAACAGCCCGAGATCCCACAATGTAAGCCATAAAGAAACTAAGGTTGACGTTATCATGCTGTACAAGGATTGATAAGCGGTCTTAACATTGTCCATCTTCCTTTACTTCCCAGCAATTTTAGAAATGCGCTCATTCCACCAATGGAGTGCAGTGGAAACCTCTCGGACGCGCAAAAGCCCTCGCTTAAAGCGTCCAAATTGGGCGGAAAGGGGGGTGGGGGAAGTATCTTCCTGGGGCTTTTTCCAAACTAACATAAAGCAATTCCTGTTTAACGATGTCAAAGACTATTCAATTCAATGATCTCTGGTCTATGACCGTAATAAACTGAATTGAATTGAGTAAAATATGCTGACTGCAGCATTCTAGCCACATTTCCCCCACTTTTTTTTTTTTTTTTTTTTTTGCTTTCGATTTAAAATACTCACATGGTTTTTTTCATCTTGCCCTTTTTCTCGTCTTTGCTCTGGCAACGGCTAGCGCTTTTCTCCATTCGGCTGCGGTCGTGCTGGAACGCCAGAAACATTACACTCAGCATGCTCTTCCGATACAGAACGTCTCAACCTCACAGGAGACTTTAGCGTCTCTCGGACCCACGGGTCCCTTATATAGACGGGAGGCGGGGCTTCGAGCGCCCGCCTTTCGTCCTCTGATTTGCTTTTCCAGACGACAATCGACCAACACCTCCCATATAAGGCGTTTGCCCGCGAGTCGTGCAGAGAAGTGCTGCTCTGACGCAAAAAGCCGTCTTCTATCCATCTTGTTCCAAAAGTACTGGTTGGTCCAAAGCTTCCTTTTCTCCCCTTCCTTTCTTTTGGCAAAAACGGCATTTTTATTTATTTATTTTTTTTAAAAAATAGAGCTTTTTTATAGAGTTACATCTTTGGCTGTCAAGGTAAAAATAGTCGTCCGGGAAAACCCTCTGCAAATTGGAAGATGCAAAATCCATTTTTGTTTGTTTCTTTTTTGGGGGGAAGGCTTTTTTGGGGGGGGGCGGAGGAGGTGTTTTCTTTTGCAGGCAGGTTAATTGCCAAAAGGCTATTCAAGAGGAAAGGACTTCTAATGGATGTGAACCAGTTTCACCTGCAGGTTTTTAGTACATGAGGATTAAATCCGCAAAAGAACAAAGCTTGCTGGTTTCATAGGTTTGCATTAGCAAACAAGCACTTGCTAGGATCACTACAAGAATCTTCTCAGCAAAAATGGGTTTTATAGGTTTAGGCTGTTAGGCTCCTGGGAATAAGTCCCAACGAATTCAATAAAACATTTTTGAGTGAAGAAACAGTATTTTAAGAGGGGGGTTGGAGGAGACAGAGAGAGAGAGATTAAGATTGAGATTCAGATTGAGAGATTGAGATTCAGATTCAGATTCAGATTGAGAGATTGAGATTTAGATTCAGATTGAGAGATTGAGATTGAGATTCGTGACAAAATTCAGAGGTTACGGGAATAAGTGTTTTGATCTTGGTCTAGAACATGCTGTTATGTGTGAGTTATTGTACACAACCCTCGCTTATCCGTCTGGTGTGTGCTGAATGCCTGCCAAAAAAGACACAAGTGATAGATATGGGAAAGTACTTTTTTCTCTGGATGTTGATTTTGGAACTGCTGCCCCTGCCCACCCACCCACGCCCCTCCCACATAAAACTTATCTAAACTTAACTAAAACTTATCTAGAGACTGCTTTATTTGATTGGAACAAGATTAAGGAAAAAATGTTCAGCCATGTGGCACAAAATAGCTCCAGGCCTGGATCTGAATGGAAACAGTTGTATTTCTTTAAATAGTTTTTTTTTTCCTTCATGGTCAAAGTACAGTTCTCTGGGTGGTGCTGCTATTGGAGGAGGAGGAGAATTGGATAGACTTCATCAGACACGTGGAATGGCTAGACTGATAGAGGATGAATCCATTGATGTGAGCTTTAGCTCATAAAAGCTTATGCTTTTTAATAAAATGGGATGGGTTTGTTATTGTTGTTTTTAAAGTTGCTATTGAGGTCCCTTTGATTTTATACTAATATTCGAGCTCATAGTTAAATTGAGATTTGCACTGAATGCTTCTAAGGTCACGCATCTGTTTACCTCAATATATAAATAGATATGTTCTTAGAAAATCAGATGGAGTACTGTATGTGATGACAAACAAGTAGGTGGAAATTTTAATGTTTGTAAAATTCATTTCTTAGTTTGCTAATTTGGGCTATCCATACTTAGGATAATTACTAGCCCAAATAAACAAACTAAAAATTAGTTTCAATTGAATGATTACAACCCCTCCCCCCCAAAAATGTTATCACTGTACAAGCCTTTCTCTTTCTTTCCAACATACATTTATGATTCCATAGCTAGTGGCCATGTATAGCATATCCCTCTGTGCTAAATTCTCGGGGATTCCCTTTCAACTTTTGCAAATGCTGAGGTTCCCCCAAGCCTGGTGATGTTTCTCTCACATAGATGATTATATTCTTTCAGTTATGTAAATGACACTCAAGCACGAGGTTACTAAACAGGTGCACATGTTTTACCCAGAGTATTATCTAATCTTATTCCTGTTTTCTGTTTGCTTTTAGGTAGATCCTGCTAATTATATCTTTTAGATAATTTCATTTAAAATAATCTAAAAAAAAAATCAGCTAAAGAACTCATCTATATCATAAAACTCTTCTATCTCCTCCTACTCTTCCTCTTCCTACTGATTCTCTGCTCATATATTTGAGATTAGTTTCTGCTAGGAAGATTTCTGGCCAGCAGGGTCTGATGTAGTACTTCCACATTACTATTCCATGTTACATTCTTTATCCATTTCCACAGCTATAATACTTGTCTTTTTTCAGAGGGTTAAAAGAAGAATAAATACATAGAAATGTTTGTTGTTGTATTCACTAAAATCAGATTCCTGCTGAAGCACACGTTTACTGAAACAGAACACAATTGTCTACATTATATCTTTTTTAGCAGATCTCATCAAAAGTGTACATCAGAAGTATCTCCCATTTGAAAAAAACTTTGCTTGATATTTAATCCGTGGGACAAGAGAGAGAGAAAGAGATGATGGAAATAATTGGGTTCCCACATTGTATTCTATGCTTTGTTTGATTTAGATGCTGTATTTAGATGCTGCATGAATACAACATTGGAATTTGTAAGACATATTTTATTACTTAATACAGTATATCAGGGTATCAAACTCGTGTCGTCACATGGTTACATGATGCATTATGACTTTTTTCCCCTTTGCTAAACCGGAGGTGGGGGTGGCCACAGCATGACACATCTGGCCTGAGGGCTGCGAGTTTTATAGTAGATAAAGCCAAAATATCAGCACCATAATGCTTGCTTATTTTATTTCATCAACACCACAACCTTTTCCCAGGAATAGTAAACCCAGTCTGAACTGGACTTGACTATGAGAGGATAAGAAGAATACTGTAACTCTTTCCCCAATATGCCTGCATTAACATTGCCAAGGAAGACAGATAAACCTTGCTTGCAAATGGATTCAGTGTAGTTTACGGAAATCAGTTGTATACAAACTTTGTGTTATGTCCAGAACAAATGCCTTTGGAGTGAACAAAGGGCAAAATCTTTGTGTGGCCTGGAAAGAGCTGAGCAACTGCAAAAACTTGTCTAGATGACATGTAACAAAACCTGGAAGTGAGAATAGCCACTTACTTATTAGGAGCAGACAAACCAGTTGGGCTTTAAAATAGGAAGAACCTGAAACCTAGCTCTAAGCCTTACTCAAAATAAAACCAGCAAAACTTTCAGAGTCATGTAACAAACGTAAACAGAGTAACTTCTTATTCCAGCTTCCTGTTATCCTAGTATGACTTTTCTCCAGCTATAGTGCACAATGGTTTTATTACTCGTTAGGTGTTTCCTCACTTTCTAGGTGCCTGATTTGATTTCACTGAAAAATATCTCCTAATTTATTGATTTATGGAGAATGGATTTTTACTTTAAAGCAGGAATGGGCAACCTTGGCTATTTTGAATGACTATCATGAAATCACATTCATTATTTGCTTATTAGATTTATATTTTACTTGTCTTTTGGAAGTTTAATTTAACATGCATAATATTTCCTCCTTTATCTTTTTTTTTTTTCCAAAACAGCCACCCTAGGCTGGGCTAGGGAATTATAGAGAATTACTGGTTCAGAATCTACCCATGTTTGAATTTCCTTGGGTAAAACTGGTCTTAGTACTGGGTCTTTCCAAGTCCAGAGACAGTTGTCTAACTTCTGTATAAAGTCTTATAAGGAACAACATTGGGTAGTTGTGTCTGCTGCTAAACTCATGTTAGGAAATTTTTGTATCCTTCAGTCAGGATCTGCCTTAAGCTACAGCTCTAAGAAGCCTATAGCAAGATGTTCATAGGTAAAGAACAGAAGTATACTTCTGTAATATAGGGAGACCAATATTAAGAAGCTATTGATGTGCCTGCAAAAATAAGCAAAAATAAAAATAAATATTTGCTGGGATAAAGGTGGAAATTCTGCCACCCTCTTTCACCTGTTTCTTTTTTTGCACTTACTTTTTCTTTGTACCATTTTATTTTCTTATATTTTATATTAGTTTATTCAATGAAATTTCTAATAAAATTATTATTCGTAAAAAAGGCTATTGTTCTTAATTATATCTTGATGCAAGTTGCAAATATCAAGGTTACCTGTTGTAATAATCGTCTAGGATCTATTTATCGTTGCCCTGTGCTCTTGTTCCAGCCCTTTGAACAGAACTGGGTGGCTGAATCTGCCCCTAACTTTAATTTTCTTCAGTGCCCTGAGCTACATCACATAAAGACCTTATGGGACATAAAATATCAGTAAGTTCCTTTATTTTGTTTAATGGCTAACCTAAAAAGACAAAAACGGTAAAGCAGAGGGCAGGCAGTTGAAGAACCAATACAAAGCAGAAAAATATGAGATCCATTAAAAAGATGACTCCATTCCATTACCTACAGTGGTGGGTTCCTCCTGGTTCGGCCCGGTTCTGCCGAGCCGGTAGCGGTGACGATATGACATCATCGAACCGGTTCTCCCCCCGCCCCCCGTTATTCTTACCTTTTATTTGGACCCACCTCCAATCTATTGCTGCCTCCTGAGTCCCAGCTGATGGCTAGAGGGAAAAAAAAACTGTTTAAACTCTTGTGGTGGGGCTTCAAAGAGCCACCCTACAGCTGATCAGTGTTAAAAGAAAACAAATGAATAGACCGGTGCCTGCAAAAATACATGAGTAGACCGGTGCCTGCAAAAATAAATGGGTAGATCGGTACAGCTCTGCAAGCAGTTTAAAGCCTGGTAGACCAGTACCCCTGCTAAATTCTAAATAATTGTCACATGACCCTCAAACCACACCCACAAATTAAGCCACGCCCACAGAACCGGTATTAAAAAAATTTAGAACCCACCCCTGATTACCTACCATTGCTTGAAATGCTGCAAACAAACAGAATCCACTGACAGAGGTGAGAGCAGTATTTGAGTTTTCTAGTTTACCTTCTAGATATATGGAACTTCAGTTTCTAACTAAAGCAAAAGGACTACAACCCTTCTTTAGATACAATTTGAAGTTCATGAGATAGCATTTCCTTCCTTACAGATAGGACAGTACTGTGTTACCTTAGTGACACACATTTTACCATAAATCATGGTAACAAAAGAATGATTATTTTTTAAAAAATGGTGTAAACAAGAATAATAAATAAATAATGATAATAAAAATGTCCCCTTTGACTTGTTCATCCATTTTTGAAAGCATTTCATTACAAAGTGGGTTTATCACTGCAGAAGAACATTTCAGAAGTTCACAAATGGAGATAAATTTGGAATTCGTGAAGGTTCCCTTTGAGACTCCTCACATGATAACGATGAATGGAAAATTAGGACATTTCCTCTCTGTGCTTGGCACTTCTTGGTGAGTGGAAACTCTCACAATGTCTCCAATGTTTCCCTTATCTTTTTTTTATTATTATTGCAAGCCTTTTTATTGCTTTATTTCAATTAACCATAATATTGGCAGTGCTATGAAAAGAAACTCTTGCCATCTTTTTATAGCCACAAGAGGAAGGAAAAAGCAAATATATGTTCAAGACTGCCCTAAAAATAAGACTATAAATACATTCTTGCTATGGGTCTGCCTGAACTCCTATAAAATTAGTAGATTATAAAGCATGATCTAGATAGTTTTCTCTCCATGTGTGTATTTTTAACCTAAAATGATATTGCAATACCACAGCCTTAGTTGTAATAAATAAATAACTGCAGCTTGTTTTGGATTATGAACATCCTCATGTTATTGGAATGGGTTGCTGCTACATATTGTTTTAAAGCGGTGGGTGGGGGAAGATTACAGTTTAATAAAACAAGGCACTTGCCTTTACAAACAGCACAACGAATCTTTTCACACCAAGATCTCATCCCTAGCTGTATAAAAGTGATATAATTTAACTGAATTATATTCTATGGATATCTAGGGTCATATTCTCACATCCCACTGACTTTGTCTTAAAGGTGCTTCACAACCTTTTTTTTAAGGACCTGCACGATCCAGATTTCTTCTCATTTCCAGCCCATACCTCTGCTTAGCTCTGGATTTTTTTCATCCAACGTGGAACGGTATCCTATCTTCTGACACAAGTTTTGCTATGTGGATGATTTGAGTGGCTTTGGAGGTGATTAACACAAGAATTGGAATCTTCCCAACTACTATTAGTTAAGTTCAACTGCTGTGGACATAAACCAGGGGTGAAATCCAGCATGTTCTGACAGGTTCTGGAGAACCGGTAGCAGAAATTTTGAGTAATTCGGAGAACCAGCAAATGCCACCTCTGACTGGTCTCAGAGTAGAGTGGGAATGGAGATTTTGCAATATTCTTCCCACAGGAGTGGTTTGGGAATGCAGTATCCTTCCCCTGCCATGCCCACCAAGCCACGCCCACAGAACCGATAGTAAAAAAAATTGAATTTCACCACTGACATAACCCCCTTCTTTTATGACTACTGATTCCTCCTGCATGTTTAGGTTTGGGCTATTGAATTTATGTACCACCAGTAAAAACACCTCTACTATCTTTTGAAAAAGTAAAGGACCAGGACATAATTAAATCACCTCAAAGAGGACCTGATCTTCCACATAGAGCACTTGGTGCTGCTTTAGTGACTGGAGAGATTCTGATTTAGAATCAGAACCTCTAAAGCAGGGGTGGTTTTTTTCTCTCTCTCAAAGTTCATATCTTTAAGATGTATAGACTTCAATTCATAGTGCTGGCTGGAAAATTCCAGACATTGAAGTCTACACATCTTAAATGTGCGAAGTTTGAAAAACAACAGGCCCATTAGAGTGACGTTCTGTATATAAAATGGTAGAGCAGAGTGACTCTAAACGAGCATTTCTCGCAGGGGTGTGAAACTGGTGGCTCGCAGGCTGGATATGTCACACGTAGGCCACACCCACCCCAGCTCCACAAATGGGAAAACTCATAAAATGTCACCTGACAGCAACATGATGCGGCGAGTTTGATACCTGTACCTTAATCAGTTGGAAGCTTTTTACTAATAAAAGTCTAATAAGCAAAGTATGTCCTTCCCGATCTAGCCTATGTTTTAGCAATGGTTTGGTGGATGTTTATCCAACCAGCAAGAAAATCCACCAATCACTGAACCACAAATTACCCTGCTGTAAAATGTAAGGACTGCGACAGAGTAGTAAAATCTAGCTCTCTGGACTGTGAATTGTGCCAGAATGTTTTTGTGCTCCCTCACAAACTGAAGGATAGCAGAGCAAACTAGCTCTCCGGATGTGCTGTAAGAGAAATCCTGTTGAACTTTGTGCAGGTTTTATTACCTGTGTAAAATTGCCCTTTGAGACTTTCATCCTGTAGGCATTTATTGGGAGTCCACCCTATTGATTTCAGTCTTTAAATAGGCACCGATAACAAACTTCTATTAATAGCTAAGCATGTCTAAAATTTCTAGCCCTGTATTATTTGTGGAGCACTTTTTGAGGAGCGAAATGTGTGTTTAATTAAAAGTCTCATGTTCAATGGTGATTACTCCCAAATAAATGTTTAGAAATAGCAACCAAGGGGTCATATTTCTTAAGGTAATACATAAGAAAGAGCATGCACTTTTTTTTCACAGAGTGGTTCACCATCTAAAAGCCTGCATGTTCGTTTGTAGTATTTTTATCAGTTTGGTCAATTTGTAGAGATAGGTGCCTTATTTAAATTATTTGGGGGTTTACCCAGTGGTAGGGTTCAAATAATTTAACAACCAGACCGGTTCTCTACCCTTCCAACAACCAGTTCACCAAACTGCTCAGAAAGTTAATAACCGGTTCTCCCGAAGTGGTGTGAACTGGCTGAATTTCACCACTGGGTTTACCTTTTTAAATGCCTGCTTTGATAGTTTTCTTTCATAGACAGAGCAGCACACAGCTACGCATTAGCAGTGTGTTTAAAAATAAAGTAAATCACATGCTCCCTAAGCTTACCTCAGATCACCCTCTGCTGGTTGCATTTGCAAAAATGCATGCAGTATGTATCAAAACACTATCATACACATATAATCTGTTCCGTATTTTTTTTTTAAACTGGTCCAATGGTTATTCTTTTTTCATGGTGGGCATTTTACCTGTTGTGTTAAGCACATCAACAGATCTATCTCAGAGTTTTTTCTTGGAATCGGGGATTGCAATAAGGTAATATGTATAAAATAGATAAAGGCTTTATGTAAAGTTCAACACATGCCTGGCCCAGATAAGCAGATAAGGAACTGTTTGGGCATATTAAGCCATTCATTTTATCTAGATCAGTATTGCTTTTGTATGCTATGCAAACATGGAGCTCTCCAGATACATTGGAGTGCAACTGTAGAACCCAGTTTGAATTGTTTACGTATCCTTGGTGGGAGTTTTTGGAATAGGCTCAATTCAGAGCTCTGGGTTGGGGAAGACTGATCTGTACTAACTGGGAAAAGATCTCCAGGATTTCAGATTACGGCTAATCCAAGTACTCTTGGGAGAAGCTATCCCTTGAATTTATATTGCTTGTATGAGCTCAATGGCAGCATCAGTTCAGTAGCACAACTAGAGCTTCCTCCAAACATTTTTCCCATGGCTTGGAACATGTTCATAGCAGGTAAATGAACAATCAGTAGAAGCACTGAGACTCAATGTTAAATTACCTTGATAATGCTTTTGTTGACTCAGTTGAGATGATAGAAGTAAACCTAAGGATCCTGTGTGACTTTAACCCATTTCTTCTAGTTTTTCCCATCATCTGGGATTCCGACTAACACATAACTGCCACAGAACTAGCCTTGATTTTTTTCTTCCAATCAACTAAAAAAAATAGATTTTGCCTGCTATGTTTTTGGACAGCTCAAAGCATATTGTTACCTGGAATGAAATACATGAAGACATGAAGATGACTACCACCATCTGAATTTCATTGGACTACAATCTATTCTTCTACACTGGAAACAGGACTAGGTTTTCTCCTTGTGGCTGGCTAGCATATGCTGCTGATCAGCCTATGAAACAAAAACTTGAGGGATAATTGACTCTAGCATGTGACCCTGCCATACATGAAGATGAGTGGTCAAGCAGAAGAAAGCCTTTATTAAATTGTCCAGTTGGAAATGGATTATGGACATTCTAGGTCAGGCATGTCCAATTTGTTGCCCATGGGCTGCATATGTCTGTGAACAACTAATAATGTAGTCCGATAAGATAATAAAACATACAAAATAAAAGTTTATTTATATATATTAACTATGTCGTATATTTTATATGCAGCCCAAGACAATTCCTCTTAACTCAATGTGGCCTAGGCAAGCCAAAAGCAAATCCAGAACCATGCTGTAGTCTAGGTGGTTGTGGATTTGCTGTAAAGATTAATTTTTTCCACTAGTCTAGTCATTTACGTAAAAAGTAGCCGAATTACTAATGGATACTACTTTTGAGATCCAGGCTGGAGATTATAAAATTCTTCTGTTAATTAAGTAAGATCTCAAAACGGTCTGATTCCAGCCCTTAAAGAATAGTTGTTACTGTTTTCTTAACTCCCTCTTGTTGGCCTCTGTTCCTGATAATACCATGAAATAACTTGGGAAGAGAAAGCTAGGAATAGAAAGGGTGGAATTTAATGTGGAAGTTGATACTGCAACTGATGCTTTTCTTGAGGCAATGAAATATATGCCTCATTCTTTGTTTCATAGATTTTATTGATTCAGAACCAGTTTTTTTCCCCCTGGGGAAGGATTGATATGAAAGACATAGAGACAGAAGTTGTAAGCTGGAAAATATCTGAAGAATTTGAGACTGGTCAGTGAGCACTTGATAGGTGCTCAGCACTTCCTCTCCCTGTCTTCAAATGTCTTTTCCTGCTTCATCATTTTAACTGTGCAGCTGAGGCAATCTGACACACTCATAGTGAAGCTTGGTTGGTATTTTTTTTCCTTCCACCCAGGAGATGTCCTAGGTTTTTTTCCACATTGTGTAGCTTTTTGTCCCCAGTCTGGAATCATCTAAATGTGTTTGGGTAGCAGTTTTCACAATTCCCGTTTTTAGACTGTGATGAGAACAAATAGTTTAGATGTTGGCATTCACAATCTGAATAGTAAATTATATTGATTTGTAATAATGAGTAATTATTTGATTAATGAGTAACATGTAAGATTTTTATTAGTTTCTAGCAGCAGTAGTCTCAGAACTTTACCATGAAACCGAGTTATCTCATTTCAGTGGATGATGATGATGATGATGATGATGATGATGATGATGATGATGATTATTTAATCTTTAGTGAGATTCACAGCCTTTGAGGCTGGTTAATAGCTCAGCAGCTCGAGCCCTAACCAAGGACCTACGAACTGTTAAGGTATCGTCGGAGGATGTAAGCTGTTCCAAGTAAGGTGGTTTTTTGTAGAGTCAAAATGTTCAAGTCCGGCAAATTTAGAATTTCTAAATAGCAGGGTAGCCCTTTGGGTATTGCTCCAAGGGCTCCAATTACAATCGGGACAACACACGATTTCTTTTTCCAGTGTCGCTCAACTTCAATTTGCAAATCCCGGTGCTTTGTGATTTTTTCTTGCTGCTTATCTTCAATCCGTGCATCACCAGGTATTGCAATGTCAATGAACCATACTTTTTTTCTTTTCAACTATTGTTATGTCAGGTGTGTTGTGGACCAAGTGCCTGTCAGTCTGAATCCTAAAATCCCATAAGATCTTGAGTTTCTCATTCTCTAAAACTTTCTCAACCTGATGTTCCCAGTGGTTTTTGCTGTACTCAAATCCAAACTTCTGGCACAATTTCCAGTGAATGATCTTAGCAACCCGGTCATGGCGTTGTAGGTAGTCAGTTTGTGAAATTTTGCTGCACCCACTGATCAGGTGGTCGACTGTCTCATCTTTCTCATTGCAGAGGCGGCATTTGCTGTTGGTGGTGACATGTTGAATTTTTCCCTTCATGCAGTTTGTGGCTAGGGCTTGTTCTTGAGCTGCCAAAATAAAGCTTTCTGTTTCTTTTTTCAGTACTCCTGATCTTAACCAGTTCCAAGTTAGTTTCTGGTCAGCTTTGCCTTCAATACTTTTCAAGTATTTGCCATGCAGAGCTTTGTGTTTCCAATTTTCAGCTCGCTGCTCAGTTACTTCTTTCTTATATTCTGCTTTTGTTTTAGTTGTCTTTAAAAGGCCTCCTTTAGTTACTTCCTTAATCATTGGTTCTTCACTTTTCTGGATGTAATCATTTAAGCTGCATTTTTCTCCTTCCACAGTCTGCTTTACTTGTAGGAGTCCTCGACCACCCTCTGCTCTTGGTAAATATAATCGGTCAACATCACTTTTAGGGTGCAAGGCATGATTCATTGTCATAAGCTTCCTTGTTTTTCTGTCCAAATTGTCTAACTCCATCTGGGTCCAGTCAATTATTCCTGTAGAGTATCTAATCACAAGTATAGCCCAGGTATTTATGGCTTTTATGATGTTTCCTCCACTCAATTTGGACATTAATATCTTACGAATTCACTGAATGTATTTGGCTGAAGTTAATTCCTTGACTTTATTATGCATTAAGTCAGAGGCTTCTAAAATTCCCAAGTACTTGTAGCCTTCTTCTGATTTTACTGCCTTTATCATTTCTTCATTCTCTAGTTCTATTCCATCCTCTTCTATGATTTTGCCTGCTTTGGTTGCTATTGTTGCACATTTGTCTATTCCAAACTGCATACCAATGTCTTGGCTGAATTCTTTTGTGTTTTCAATTAATAAATTCAGTTCAGCTTTTGTTTTACCAAACAGCTTCAAATCATCCATGTACATCAAGTGCGAGATTTTCAGTCCTTTCTTTGCAAGTTTGTATCCACAGTTCATCTTCTTCAAAATGATTGTTGTTGTTGTTATTATTATTATTATTATTATTATTATTATTATTATTATTAATAATAATAATATTTAAATAGAGTTGGAAGGTGCCTAAGAATCGAACCCCTTGCACACTTTAGGATTCATTATAGCATCCCTGATAGAAAAATCCTCCATGCAATAATCTGTTTCATTGGTTGACACTTCTTATTGTCAGGAATTTCTTCCTAATATAAAATCTGTACCTACATCCTTGAAGTTTCATCCTATTAGTTCTAATCTTAACCTAGTGAGACTAGTGAGAATAAATCCAAACCCCCTTCTTATATGACAGCCCTTCAGATATTTGAAAATAGCTGTCATGTCCCCTCTCAACCTTGTCTTCTGTACTACTATGATTCAAAAAGAAAAAAAATGTTTCTCTATTATAGCCTTTTAATACAATTGAAAAATTTGTATTTCCACATTTACAGTAGCTGTAAGTGAAAATGAAAGAAGTAAAATACAATATATCATCAGTGAATATTCAGCACTGTTTCTCCCATGGCTAACATTCTTCTGTAGAAACACTTCTCACAAATTATCTTTAACAATTTGTTTTGTTATTCCCTCATGCTAATTAAATGTCTGCTGTTGCAGTCACACATTGTTGATCAAGGCTGAGATGTTTGTAATGAATAACTGGTCACTGAAGTAAGCCTTTGGAAAAAAGAACCCTCTTATCAGTCTTCTTTTGGTAGATGGATATTCTTCATCTCAAGGAAATTTTGTTTTGGGAAATAAAATCTCACGGTAAATTAAGTCAGTTTGGGTTAAAGAGAATTTAGGATTGGATCGAGGAGAGCTTTGGGAGATGTTACATTATGCTAAGTCTTTTCTATCCAAATATATTCAATAAATTGTACTTCTGATTAATATAGTTGTGCTGTAAGTCAAAACAATGAAATGTTCATTTGTGTGTGTGTATATATATCCTTGATTCTCATTTAGAGACCAAATGTATATGATAAAAGAGAGAACTTCATTGCTGGTTGATATCGAAGTTATTTATTTGTACAGTATATGTAATTTTTTGACTCCTATTTTATGTTTTGATTTCTCTCATTGTCTTTTATACCATTACCTGTGCAGGTTTATTAGAGCTCTAAAAATAACATTAAGATACCTCAAAAAAACAGATAGTATGTTTCTATGTCCATATAAACAAGTTAAGGTTGCATACTTGTTTGTTCTAGAGAAGTATTAAATAACGGGTATTCATGAAACAGTTGGTAGATTGGTTTGTTTCCACACTGTCCCTTGGTTCTGCTGTCTTGTGACATTTGGCCTGCTTTGTTTTAATTTTTTGCAGACAATTTTTTTTTTAATAAAATTAAGAGTGCATAAGAGAACAGCCTGTTTCCTAAGCATGCTGGGTACTGTTCCGGATTGTTATGTAATGGCTGGCTTTGTTCCTTCTCTTCTGCCTCTGAAAGGGGAATTGAAACAAGGTCCATGAAAGCATTTTGCATTTTAAAGGACAGGACATTCTCTTCTGATTTACACCTTTTGTCAATAGAGGAAACAAATCAGCTCAATGGGAACAAGTGTATTTTTAACCAGTGATTTTTCTTAACAAACATTCAGAGTAGAGTAAATATCATCTGGGAAGGCTATGAGAAGGGCCTTCTCTTGTTGAAAGCTGAATTAGAGTGTGCAAAAAAGACCACGGTGATTCAGGTTAAACTGGTTTTTGTTTTAAAGCAGTGAAGAATCTGCTTTATGATAGAAGGTATGATTTCCAACAGTGGAGAGAATTGCTTGCATTTTACCAGATTTTTTTTCAATTCCTCCAGAGAGCAACTCCCAAGTACAAGGAAAGCTAGGGAACATAATCAGATGATATACTAGGAAATAAGAATTAACACGTGCGGTTGAAATTCGGCTGATAAAAATGAATTTGCACTGTGCTTCTGTTGGAAGAAACATCCTTCTAGGTTCTGCTCCAAGTGGGGAAACAGACACTGGAAACATGGAGACTGCTTGGAAAGATGGTTTAATGGTGGACAGGATCACATGGCTTGAGTTCCTGAACAGAAAAGGGCTGATAAAGTAAATGTTCGGGTTTTTATGCTCTCTCTGGCTCTGCATTTCTTGGGGCCCAGAAAGAGTTTCCTGATTGGTTGTCAGACTCCCAGGGGATGGGGGCCTTGCTGGCTGATGGTCACATGTGCTTCCCAGGTCACATGTGGTGAGTTTCTGCTGCTATTGTGTAGAGGGCTAATCCTATCTTAGTTGGAACTTTGGCAATTCCTACTATGGCTCTGCCTGAAGGAGGCAGATCTTTGTTATGTAGAATAGACTGGCCCAGGCCTTAATGGCCTATTGACAAAGGGTGGGGAGCAGGAAGGTGGGAGCTGCTTTGTCTGTAAAATATGCTTCTCATATTTCTCATGCAGGGAAATATAATATTCTGCCTTTTTCATATTTCCTAAAATATTTCACTCTTCCAGGAAAGGGGTGGGTGCTAACTTCCTACACTTCCTTGTGACTATTTGTATCTATAAAATATATGGAAAATATATGGAGGCCTAATACAAATGTTGGAAGAGTGGATTATTGGTGGGTTGACATTCCACATTGCAACACTTGTCCAATCTAGTAGCTAGTTCCTTATGTATTTCTGTCACCTCTCCTCTATCTCTGTCTATCTCTGTCTCCTTTGTGGTGATCTCTTGGATCTGCCTTAATCTACAGTCAATGGAGTGGAAAACCAAAATTTAGGAACTCTTCCATATACCGTAGATGGCACACAGTACTACCAGTCAGAAGCCTTACATGCTTGAGCACTATTGATCCATGTAAATATTGATTAGATTTTACCAGCAATAGATTGGGAGATCTGAAGTCAACTGCTAATTTGTAGTGAAAAAAAATTTTTTTTCATCAAGAGCCATTCATATTCTCCTCTTATTTTATATTGCAGTTGTAACTGGAATAACTGCCTTTTAAGAAGCCTTTCTCTGCTTCTTAATCACGTCATATCACTGGAGGTTCTTTTCTACATAGCACTTCCATGTGGTTACTCTAGGTAACAGAAAAAGATGACTGTTCCCAAAACATGTTGCTGAATATCAGAAAGTACTCAGTCTCTAGATGTTGAAGTGGTCTGTGAACTTCCTATGCCATTCTGAGAACCCACAGATTCAGAAGATTTCTAAAACAATTTGTTCTAAAAATCCAAGAGGCATATGAATACTGCTGGAATCAACTCCAGCAACATCTCCAAAAGCATGCATTGCTTTTGTTCTCCTATTTGCATTTTCCACGAACACTTCATTCCTTCATTCATTATTGTTTGGCAACCTGGACTGCCCTCCCTCTCCCACCACCCGCAAAAAAAACAACAACAGAAGAATTTTGGCATTTGCAAATGTCAAGCGAGGTGGCATCATGATGTAATAGTGAGCAGGAAGAAGCCAACATCTGAGCAGAATGGAACTGAAAAGCAAAGAAATTTTGGTTTCTGTACCCTGTAGTGCCATATAGTTATCTCATTTTCTTAAATGTTAGTAAGTAAGTAATATTGTTTCAGGGCAGTTACATTCTGGATAATTAGGTATTACAGGATGCACATCACTTTTGAGACTCATGAACTTTAGATGTAATACATAATTTATTAGCCTTTTCTCAATAATCTAATAATCTATTATAATAATCTATAATAAACTATATAATCTATTAATCTCTTCTCAGTAGCCTTGCTTGAAGTTTCTAACATACTTCTAACTAACTCATAACTGAGAATGGGAAAATTAGTGTGTTCTATCCACGGTTTCTGTGTATCATGGTAACTGATGTCTAAAATCAAATTATGTTAATATCTTATGTCATAGAAAGAACACTGTATATCTAGGAATGTGCAAAATGGGACATTCCTGGAATGGAACATTTCAAAGGACTCTAGCGTACATTGTTTCTGCTCTGGACAATACTAATCTGAGGATGTTTAGTGGTTTCCTGAAATAGAAGAAATTTGTGGTGTCTGAATCACTTCTACTTTGGAAGATTAACCTCTGTAAAACCATTGGACCACCCCTGGAACTGATCCATTAGGAATTCTGGGAATATTACATTTTGCACATACTCAGTGACACCTCTGTTATGGGTATGAATGTTTGTATATTACTAGCAAAATATACTTCATTATGATAGGTTTGATGTATTGGATGAGAGGTCAGGTGTTTCAAAGATTCTTGGGAGGAGTGGCATGCTCATTTAAGTTACTGAATTACACTTTAGATCTTACTAGTGAAAAGCTATTAGTATCAGAGATAGAAGGAGAACATAAACACTGCCTTTATTTCAATGATGCTCTCAGATAAGAAAACTTTTATCATTTACCTAGAGAGGAGTACATTTCATCTTTGCCAACGCATTTTAGATAATTTACTGCAGGGGTAGGAAATCTCCAGCAGTGGTTGATATATACAGAACATGCCTGGGATGAAGTCAGCTATATTTCTCAATCTGTATTTTGATTTGGTGCCACTTGATCAGAGGTTAAGGGCACCAAGTTAGATACTGGGAAACCGTGAGTTCTAGTCCCATCTTAGGCACAAATTCAACTGGATGACCTTGGACCAGTCACACACATTCAGCCCTGGAAAGAAGGCAAGGGCAAGATTTTAAAATCTTGCCAGAAAAGCTTCAAGGATCAGCCCAGGCAGTTCCTAGGACTCAACCCTGACTCAAAAGACACACAAACATGAACAAAGGGCTTGGTGGAAATTAAGGACAAAATGAATATCTTAAAATTTAGCAGATTTGAAGAAACTTTTTCTTGAGGGGTCTTTGGTGCTCTCTGAGCTTGGTTGTTTTCTTGCAGATGTTTCATTACCCAAACTAGGTTATATAATCAGTCCTAGTCCTGATGTCATAGACCAGTATTGATGATACAGCTAGTTTGGGTAATGAAACATCTGCAAGAAAACAACCAAGCTCAGAGAGCACCAAGAGGTTCTCCTTTATAGATTTTTTTTCTTACCTTAGGAAAGTTTTCATTAAGCAAAATAAATACTATAATGCTATTTTGCCCGTTGAAAAACCTCCAACTTTCCCAAAAAGAAAAGGCAAACATTTTGGTCTTGCCCTCTCTACAGTACTGCAGTAAGAATGTTATCAACCACATCCCCAAGAAAATAGCTTATCCCAAACAGTTTTCAAAAGAAAAAGTTGCTCACCCTGCTTGATTTTTTTTAATGATGGAATACAATCCAGGAAGTATTGTGCTGAAAGAAATGGATGGTGATGAAAGATGGACTTTCATAAGGTTACATAATATATAAAGTTATATAATGGAAGTGCAGGCCAGAGAGGAAGGGCAAAATGGTAGCTAGTTGCTGCCACAACACTATAATAACTAGGTTTCTAATGGTTGTCATTTCATGTTTCTTGTCAAATCCACAAATATACATAATTCTCTCTGCTCTCTCTCCTTGTCCTGAGCTCTGCATTTTGGGAAAAGTCTTGCGCAGAAATTTTAATAAGATCTTATATGATTGTATTCACAGTGGATCTCACTTTGTTTTTCCACAGCCAATATTTCATATCCTCATGGCATTCAGAGGCTCTGAAGAATCTGACCTTGAACATTTAAGAAAGGAGAATGTAGCTGAGTATGGTCATCTTACTGATGACAACTGAGCCCACATGATCCTTTATCCATTAATGTTACCAGGGAAAACAAGACAGAACTTTGGAGGAGCCTAGAGAAGTCTTCCAATGTCATGTTCTAGAAACACCTGGAGCGACAGGAGGAGAACACAAGATCTTTCAAACTGCTGAGATACTGAAGAATATTAACATAATTACATTCCAACATAAATCATCTTTCGGAGAGATCAATACATTCTGTATTTTCTGTCCTTGTTCTAAAGATAGAGGAAAAAATAAAAGATCAATTTGATCTGTTTCATCTAAAATGGCTGATATTATCTCTTGTCTGAAATGGTATATGGCAAAGGTGTCAAACTACCGTCATCACGTGACATATCAGGACTTTTTCCCCCTTCACTAAACCAGTGTGGGCATGGCCAGCACGTGATGCATCCGGCCCATGGGCTGTGAGTTTGACAGCCCTGGTATAGGGTTTCCTGTTTGAGTGGGGGGTTGCACTACAAGACCTCCAGGGTCCCTTCCAACTCTGTTATTATGTTATGCTGCTTTGCAAGATCAGATAAATCAGACAATTTGCCCCAGAAATCCCAAGGTCAAAGCCTAAAACTTTCTGCATGCAAAGACTTTTAAAATTTTCTCCACCAGGACTTATTGCTAAATTTTATAGATAAAGAACTCGTTTCTGGGATAAATGTAAAATGCTACAAGATGCAGATCCACATTATGTATTTTACTTACAAGATTTTTATATATCGTGATTGAATAAGCAAGCAAAAAAAAATCTAAATAGAAGTGAAATCCTGTTTAATTCAAGTGATTGTCTTGGCAGTTACCTTACCTGAATTAAACAGGATTTATGTGTAGAGATATACACATACACACAATCTTGACTCCCACTTCAAAGGAGCGAAGGGTAAATAAGGACACATTCTGAGGAGAGTTGTAATCATACACAATCTTAAAAGGCAACACTGAGAACAAAGCTTCTCTTGAGAATTACTCCCAGTCATCCACTAGGACATTGATGCTTGAATAGATTTAGTAACTGTATTCAGATAAATTATGTTCATGAATAAGAATGTAATTGCTGAGTTTTCTTATGAAAAGACTGTCTGCTAGTCTTAGTGGGAGACTGTTTTGATTCCCCATTAAACTTAGTTTCAATGATTTACCTTGCAAATTCTTCCCTTTTTTGAAAAAGAATGGAGGATATTACTCTGTTTTCCCCAAAATAAGACATCCCCTGATAATAAGCCCAATCAGGCTTTTGAGCACATGGCAATAAGGCCAAGGGCTTATTTCAGGGTTCAAAAAAATATAAGACAGAGTCTTATTTTCGGGGAAACACTGTAGATAGCAAGAAATTATAAAGATGTGCAATCATTACATTTCCATTAAACTTTTTGCCTTTTTTTTATTGAACTGGATAAATGTAAGGAGTCCTTCCAACTGAAGAGTTCACATGCCCTATGCGTAGCATGATGAAACCCATATTCCACAAAGTGGGTAGCACCAGGAAGAACTAAATTGAATTATCCAATGATGTCCAGTTAATAAGGTTACTCTCTGTATATTTAATCTTTCCCCATTGTGTTTAAATGAATGAAAGATCATCTTCCGTGAACTGTTCCATTGGCCAATTTCCCACTGCTGTCAATCAAGGTCAGCATTACAGTTGTTTTGTTTCAAGCTGATAGGCATTTTTGAAACTGTGAGAACATGGCTTTTTACAATAAGGTTGATGTGGTAGTAATGCCAGTAATACAATATCAATGCAACAGAAGGAAGGCAGACTGATAACCTAAGGCACTTTGCCACCCATTCAGTGCCACAGAATACTTTTTGTCTTTCACAAGTGGCTAGTTTGCTGCAGCTACCCATCTTTTTCATTTGATAAAAATAGCACTGGGAGCATTGTAAGGCCCAGAAAAGTTCTTATCAATAGAGTGCTTCATTTTTTTTAGAATTAAAATGTTTTTTTTAAAAAAAATACTGATGGGGGTACTCTAAGAAAACAGTTTGCAGATATAAGTTTTTTCCACAGGGCAAATTCTTTCTGGTTCAGGTATTCTGAACAATTTGTCTATATAATCCATTCCACAGAATGAGGGTAGACGAGAGATGTGGATCTAACCATAAATATATAAGAAACAGACTCTTATTAGAAAATGGAGGTATATTTATTCTGGTTAAACTGTTCATATACAATTACACGTGGTCAGCCTGTTCTGGAATACCTTTCTAAGTATCAGAAGCACAGTTGCAGGACTGTGAATTCTGGCTAAAATTGTGTTGGAAGGAAAATCCATCTGGTTTAGTTCCAAGCTGGGAGAAAGACACTGGAAACATGGAGGCTGATTAGAAAGATGGTTTATTGATGAAGCAGAACGACATGTGATTCTGGGCAGCTGAAAAAATGGAGTTGAGAGTGGGTGGGTTTTTATATCTTCTTTGGGCTTTATGTTTGAGCTTCCTGTTCCTGTGCAAAAACATGTCCTTTAATATTCTATTGACTGTTATCAGATTCCTATGGGGCCATGTAGGGGTTATGTAGGGGTCATAGCTGGCTCTATAAGCAAAAGAGGAAATGCAAACCCTAGGTGCTTGTCTGAGCTAGTCTGGTCAACCTTTGGTTTATTGTTTATCTGAGCTCCCAGGCAGGGGTGAAATCCAGCAGGTTCTGGAGAACCGGTTTAGCGGAAATTTTGAGAACCGGCAAATACCACCCCAGAGTGGGGTGGGAATGGAGATTTTGCAATATCCTTTCCCTGCCATGCCCAAGCCACGCCCACCAAGCCACACCATGCCCACCAAGCCACACCCACAGAACTGGTAGTAAAAAAGATTGGATTTCATCACTGCTCCCAGGTGAAGTTTGGACTGCTCTGGGGGTCATGCAATGAAGGGACTTGTGTTCTGAAATGGTGTTGAACAATTCCTATTGTGGCTAATGGCTTTCGTCCTGTGTTGGATCTTGGATGAAGGGCTGCTTTTAGTATATGTGCTGCCGAAGCGAGCACAAGGTGAAGGGCTGCTTCTAATCCTACCATTCTGCCTTTGTTTCAAAATATCATGTCTTGAATGGATTACCAAATCTGCATTTCTAAAAGCTGGCCTTCTCAGTTTTTGCTTGGGGGCAGGGAGATTGGGGTGGTTTAAGAGCTTAATGTTTCTCCACTTCTCCCTTTGGGGAAATATAATATTCTGCCTTTTTAACATTTTCCAAAATATTTCATTCTTCCGGGGGATAGGGACATTGGAGGTTTTCTAGTCCAGCCCCCTCTCAAGCAGGAGAACCTATACCAGTGATGGCGAACCTTTAGACACCAAGTGCCCAAATTGCATGTGCATGCCTAAACTGAAAAGTGCACGTGGGTGTGCATGAATGCACATGCGCAGACATGCACAAATGTGCATATGCTCAGACATGCATGTGTGCATGTGTGGACATTCATGAATACACACATGCACAGACCTGTGTGCGTGCATGTACAGCAGAGACTCGAAGACCAGCTGGCCAGCGGGAGGTGGAACATCCCAACACCGGCAGTGCGGCAAGAGGTAAGATCTTTTTCTTTCGTGAGCTTCTGTTTCATTGTTTGCAGGGAAACAGAAGTTCACAAAAGAAATGCCACGGAGATCTGACTTGGGGCGATGGTGCTCTGCATGCCACTTCTGGCATGCGTGCCATAGGTTTGCCATCACGGACCTATACCATCTCAGACAAGTGGCAAGTTCAGTCTCTTCTTAAAACCCCCCCAGTGATGAAGCACCCACAATGTCTGAAGGCAAGCTGTTCCACTGGTTAACTGTCCTCACTGTTAGGAAGTTTCTCCTCAATTCCGAGTTGCTCTTCTCCTTAATTAGTTTCGATCCATTGTTTCTTGTCATGCCCTGTAGTGCTTTGGAAAATAAATTGACTCTTCTTTGTGGCAGTCCCTCAATTACTGCAATACTGCTACCATGTCATTCCAAGTCCTTCTTTTCTCTAGACTAGCCAAACCCAAATCCTACTACCGTTCTTCATATGTTTTAGGCCTTTAATCATTTTAGTTGGCCTTCTTTGCACTTTTTCCGAAGTCTCAACACTTGCTGCTTCCTTGCCCAAGAGAATAAAAAACTAAAGCAAAAATAGCCCATATCTTGAAGTAGCTGTGGAATAAACATATATTAATGAATGATCTTCATGTTCTAGGCAGAAAACAGAAAAATTCTTGGATTCTGGATTATGGAATCCTGTAGGCTATTGTTAGAATCCTGAGAAGTCCAAAGTAGAAAACATGATTACTTAGCATGATTCCTGGCATAAATGCAAGCTCAATTTTCACCAGTGAACAACACACTAATCGGACACAACTAAACCATAGGGATTAATCTTGCAAATTATGAGTAATATCTCCAACTGCAGGATGATTGGACTCAAACTTGAAACATCCTCTGAGGAGTTGAAAATAATTTTCTTGGCAACAATATGGAAGTAGTTTTCCTTTGCTTTCTTCTGGAAAATAAATACTTTAAAGAAAACTTTGGATTCTTCAAAATCTTTCACTAAGTACTAACCCAGTTTGACCATGGTGTCACTCATACTTTCTAATTTTATACTCTTGTTGTGCTACCAAAACTGAAATATGCTACAGTATATTTCTTGGATAGTTTTAGAGCATGGGGATATTTGATGAGAGTTCCCAAAGGGGCCCAGCTGTTGCTTAAGTCAAACCCAGTTTCCTCTGCCAGTTGTTATTTCAGAAAAGCCACCCACATTATAGCTAATACCATGAATGGTGCTTTGTTTAGATTGGCCTTAGTTTCATCTTAAAAATGGACTAAATCCACCTCATCAAATGAAGTTGATTACAAATCTAAACTATGTATCAAGATGAATCTGTAAAATTTTAAGACTTCATGTACTTTGAGCTTTTGCTGCATCAGGCACATAACTAACTCTCTTGGAAATTATTTGTTTAGAAATAATAACACTGTATAAAAATGTGGCAAGAGAAAACAAACCCCTACTCTCAATTATTTTGGATTACATCATCCTTCATCTTCAGGCAGTATGGAAATTGACAAGGATAATGGCATCTGAGAGCCAATAATCTAGAAGGCAGAATGATTACTCAGCGTATGCTAATAAATGCTAATTGACTTTTCCATTTATTGGTTTGTTTGTTTATTTGCCTACAACTTGATAAACTTTCTTTAATGGATGTCAAGGATTTCTTGAAGAAACTGCAGTGGATTTAAATGGATTTGAATAGCAACCTTTTTCACATTTGGACATTGGCTCATATACATATTTAATAAATACTATTATTACTTAAGTACGATCATATAAGAACAGGTTTTATTTGTTATTGTTGTAAAAGAATAACAAATTAAGTTCTAGCACTGCCTTGAGAAAATCCATAATATATTGCCAGTAAGAAACATAGGACAATATGCTTAAATTGTTGTTGTTAGTTGCGAAGTTATATCTGATCCATCGCGACCCCATGGACAACTTTCCTCCAGGCCTTCCTGTCCTCTACCATCCCCCAGAGACAATTAAGGTCACACTGACTGCTTCAGTGACTCCATCCAGCCACCTCAATTTCTGCTGTCCCATTCTTCTTTTGCCCTCAATCATTCCCAGCATTAGGCTCTTCTCCAGTGAGTCCTTGCTTCTCATTAAGTGGCCAAAGTATTTCAGTTTTATCTTCAGGATCTGGCCTTCTAAAGAGCAGTCAGGGTTGATCTTCTCTAAGACTGACCGGTTTGATCACCTTGCAGTCCAAGAGACTCACACGAGTCTTCTCCAGCACGATAGTTCAAAGGCCTCAATTCTTTGACGCTCAGCCTTCCTTATGGTCCAACTTTCACAACCATAGATTGCAATTGGGAAAACCATAGCCTTGACTATACACACTTTTGTTGGCCGGGTGATAATAATCTAGTTTTCTAGATCCCAAATACTCCTTAATAGTTAAGAAAAGTTAGATAACTTAAGTAGGATATCTTAAAAAACACCTGTGATCTGTTATAAACAACTGAATGGAAGTTCATGTTGGATAGCAATTAGTTGCATTTAGAACTGCATTTTTATATTACACTAAACCAGGATTTTTAAACTCTGCTTTGTTAAACTTTGCTATTAGGATCAGAGGTGGGTTTCAGCAGGTTCTGACCAGTTCTGGAGAACCGGTAGCGGAAATTTTGAGTAGTTCGGAGAACCTGTAGTAAAAATTCTGACTGGCCCCGCCTCTATCTATTCTCAGCCTCCCAAGTCCCAGCTGATCAGGAGGAAATGGGGATTTTGCAGTAACCTTCCCCTGGATTGGGGAGGGAATGGAGATTTTACAGTATCCTTCCCCTGCCATGCCCACCAACCCACGCCCACAGAACCAGTACTAAAAAATTTGAAGCCACCACTGATTGGGATCATCTATAAGATAAATTACGTAAATCAGCAAGCACAAAGCACATTATGGTTCAGCCTTAATGTGTGAGGTAGATGTATGTGTGATTGTGTCAAACTTAAGTTTTTATCTTAAATTGGATTAATTCTGAAACTAATTGAAGTTATGCTCTTTCTGGTGTTGGAAACTATGTTGATCATAATGCGTTAAAAATGGCCAAATAATGAGTCAAAGGACAAATTTAATCTGTCTGGGATGAAATATTTCCTGTTTGTGATTTCATGGTTTTACCTTAGTAATCCAGATGTAAACAATTACTAGACTGAAGGATCTTTTTTCTTGTAACTGCCAAGTACTGTACAATGTTTTGCTGTTATCTATTACAAGTGAGCTTTAATTCTTATTTGGGGTTTGCTCTGTAGGGCAACCCGGGGTCAGTAACTGAGGCGAGACCAGGTAAAGTCAAACAGGAACGTTTATTGCTAACAGAATAGATAGAGAGAAACAGAGAGCAAAGAGCTAGGCGTTTGACAGCTATTTATACCATAGCTGTCAAACCAACAACCAATAAGGATTTAGTATTCTCCCGCCGGCTGGATGGTGCGTCAGTTGATTTCCTGAATTAGCAATGTATTAGGTATCCTTTAAATACATTATTAACTCTTTGAATATTAGAATGGGTTATGGGGAAATGATTTGCACAACATTCTGTTCATTGGTAGATCTTCCATAAACACTTCATGGGCTGGATGAATGAGCCATTGCTAAATAAGCATTACAAAAACATTCTCCATTCCAATGAAAACAAGACAGAATTATTTCCAGTGAAATCTATTCACAGATTCATGTCTGAGTGATCAGTAACAAGGCCCATAATTTCTCTTGCAAATACTCTACCTAAAAAACACAGGAAAATTATTATTGTTTTTGACATCATTTTGCTCATGCCAGTATTTTCAAATAAATTCATTGGCAATGCATCACCTGCCCAAGTTTCTTTAGGCTTGGGAATCAAGCAGGAATGGTTCTTTTCAGTACTTGAATAGAGATTGTAGCATAAACCAGGTAGATAAAAATGTTTAGGAAGAAAGCAAATATTCTGTTATTATCAAGAAAGCATGTGTCCCTGAAATCATCTGAAATTCAATTCAGCTCAGGGATGTTGTCTGTCTGTCTGTCTGTCTACCTATCTGCCTACCATCTACTCTATCTATCTATCTATCTATCATCTATCTATCTATCTATCTATCTATCATCAACTGGCAGCACATCCTTCGTTTTTAACAAGAAGGGTGTGTGCTGGCCTTCTGATCATTGATTTGTAAGAGGAAAGAATTGGAAAAAAATATTGTTTTGTTATCCATGATGTATCAAAGAAAAAAATGGCTATTTTGCTCAACAAAATCCAAAATCCATAGATCTATTAAGACCCAGGACACTATGAGTTATAAAAAAGAACACATTATTTTCTGCATTCAGGACCGAAGTTTGAGGGTAGGTCTACTTTACTACCAATAATTGTATAGAATTACAACTAGATTTGCATAGACAGAAGAATAACTTTACATAACTGTAACTATTGAACTCAATGGCTGGAATCTCCAAATCAAGAAGCTTGCTCGGCAGCCCTCTCACACAACTTTACAGTTTCCTTAAAAGGGACAATTCACTTTCAGTTACACAGTCCAACTTTTCCTATGGCAAATGATATTCAGTTGCTTTGCAAAAAGGTCTCACTTCTGGAGATTTGAACTCTCTTGGACTTCCTTTATTGGCTTTTCTAGATCTGGTCACTTCCTGTCAATTCTTTGGTTCTTTCTCCCAGCCATCACACACTAAGTACTTCTCACTTGGCATCAGTCCTCTTTCCAATTGACATATTGGATTGATTCCCTGCAAATCCACCTGCATTAACCCAAGTTGCAGGAAGGTGAAAAAAGGTGGAAAAAATAGAGAGCTTTTTCCAGTTACCTCTTACTCATGAGTAATATTTATTTCCTTGTTTGTTACTTTGATAGACTGCCACAATGCTAAAGGATTACTAGCAGTTCACAAAGATAAAATATAAAAACCACATAAAAATAATACACAATACCCAACAACCCAAATAAACATAAAGTACAAATTATGCAAGCAGCCAATTAGTAAACCCAGACAATATGACATCACAACCCAAACACCCTGTGATCTCCTTCCAGAAAGCAGTCGAAGTGGGAGACATTCCAAAGGACCAGCTGTCTCCCCTTCCGCCTTCAAGTGGTATCTTCTCTCAACTAGATTGAATTGTCTGAGCCAAAAAGCAATAGGGGACAAGCCATATAGGACTTTATAGGTCAGCACCAGCACTTTAAATTGTACCTAAAAGCTCATAGATAACCAGTGCTGTACCCAGAGCACTGAATAATGTATTCTTACCAATAAACCCTAGTTAGCATATGTGCTGCTAGGTTCTGAACCAACTGAGGCTTCCAAATGCAGTTCCCAGTAAAGGCAATTCCTGTGGAGCATTGCAAAGGTCTAAGCAGTGATGAGGGAATGAGTCATATTGGCTATATCCTGCTACCTAAGGTAGCAGGATACCAGCTAACAATAGGCTTCCCAGACTGCTGCCTCCACCTGCTGTTCCAGTAGGAACTATGAGTCCAGAAGGATCGCCAAGTAATAAAGCTACTTCTTTAAGGGGCAACAACATACTAACAAAAGAGGTCTCTGTAGCAGACACAGAAGCCAATGGACAAATGGTAACTACTTTTTACTATGATTCAATTTAATATTCTCTCCCATCCCAACTCTTACAACCTCCGCGCATTGGGACAGGACTTTAACAGCATCACTACTCTGGCCAGGAGTAATAATGTAAACCTGAATATTCCCAGCACAGCAGAGGTGGTATTCAGCAGGTAACGTCTGACCAGTTCTGGAGAACTGGTAGCGGAAATTTTGAGTAGATCAGAGAACCGGTAAATACCACCTCTGACTGGCCCTGCCCCCCATCTATTCTCTGCCTCCCGAGTCCCAGCTGATCAGGAGGAAATGGAGATTTTACCTTCCCCTGGAGTGGAGTGGGAATGGAGATTTTACAGTATCCTTCCCCTGCCATGCCCACCAAGCCATGCCACACCCACCAAGCCACACCACAGAACTGGTAGTAAAAAATTTTGAAACCCACCACTGCAGCACACTAATGATGCTGAAGCTCAGACCTCACCAGGCCTCTTACAATGGCTTCATGTAGATGTTAACAAAGGGTGGGGAGAGGATTTACTCTTGCAGCAGCCTACAAGGGAGTAGCCATTGAGCAGTCCTCTACTTTTCAACCACCACAAACTGGAACCAACCATTTAGGAAGGAGCTAAACCATTGCAACATGCATTTCCCCAGCCCCAGTTTCCACAGGCAACTCAGAAGGATATCATACTGTAATTAGAATATTGAAAGCTGCTGAGAAATCTGAAATGACCAAGATGGGTGATCCCAAGGAGACCTAAACTGTCATCTCCATCCTATGGACAGGCCTGAACTTTGACTGAAAAGAGTTCAGATAATCTCCTCCCTCTGATCCTATGTATTTGACTCCTTTCCACCACCTCAATAACCTTCCATTTTTAGGGAAGGTTGGAGACCAGGCAATAACACCAGGCAATAACACCTCTGGATCCAAAGAGATCCTTTCTAGGAAAGGGAAAACATAATATTTGGGTTACCTGCTTTCCTAACTGGAGTATGACTTAGAGCAGTGATGGCTAACCTTTTTGCTGTTGCGTGCCAAAAGCGGAGGGGTTGCACTCGTGTATGCACACACCCATAATTCAATGTGTCCCGCCCCCCCAAATGCACGCACCCCCCAAATGCACTTTTGGCATGCGATGGCATGGTGGGCCCAGTGGGCCCATTTTTTGCCCTCCCCAGGCTCTAGAAGCTTTCTAGGAGCCTGGGGAGGGCGAAAACGACCTTCCCCACCCCACAACTCCTAAATTTTGTTTCTTTCTTTCTTTCACCTCTCTAGGGTGAATTCTCCCCTCCTTTTGGATGTCCCCAATTCCAATCTCTTTGCAGGCTCCATTCCATCCACTAAGAAGCCACACATCTTGTGATATAAATTATAGTATCTTATTTCTATACAGCTTCCCTTTGCAACTAAGGCCCCTTTCCTATGCCCTGCTAATTTAAGGATCCTGAATATTCAACTTTACAGATTACAGGTTAACAGAGTTGGAAGCGACCGTGAAGGTCATCTAGTCTAACCCCCTGCCCAAGCAGACCCTACAACATTTTTGACAGATGGCAGTCCAGCCTCTTCTTGAAAGCTTCCAGTGATAAAGCTTCCACAACTTCTGGAAGCAAGCTGTTCCATTGGTTGTTCTGTCAGAAAATTTCTCCTTATTTTCAGATTGAATATCTCCTTGTTCAGTTTCCATCCATTATTCCTTGTCTGGCCTTCAGGTACTTTGGAAAATAGCTTGACCCCCTCCTGTCTGTGGCAGGACCTCAAATATTGGAACACTCTATTATGTCTCCCCTGGTCCTTGTCTTCACTAGACTGACCATGCCCAGTTCCTGCAACCATTCATCGTATGTTTTAGCCTTCAATCCCCTAATCATCTTGGTTGCTTATACTCCACCACCTTAGTTAATTCTTTGCTTCTCGTGGCAAAGCCCTACCAGTTTGCACCTGTTTCATGCATTTCCCCTACTTCACCAAGGCCTCCTGCATTGTAGAGAAATCACTACTTTAACACCAACATACCATATTTTTCGGAGTATAAAATGCACCTCCCCCACCAAAAAAAAGAGGGTGAAAATTGGGTGTATCTTATACTCTGAAAGTAGCCCTGCCCAGCCTCGCAAACGGAGATTTCAGAGGCTGAAAGAAGCCTCTGAAAGAAGCTTCAGAAAAAAAGCCTCTGAAAGGCTTTTATCTAAAATAATAGGGCAAGCAACAAAAGAAGAATCAGTAAAGGCTCTGACCAAACTATGTTAACAAATCTGGAGAATGACACAATAACCAACAAATCAGAAGAGGTTAATCTACATACCAATACCAAAGAAAGGAGATTGAACAGAGTACAAATAGTCCTTCAGAATAAAAGCCTCTGAAAGAAGCTTCAGAAAAAAAGCCTTTTTTTTTGAAGCTCTGTTTTGGAGGCTTTCAGAGGCAGAAAAAAAAGTTTTTTCTGAAACACAGTTTCAGAAGTTTCAGAGGCAGAAAAAAAAGCAAGGCACAGAGCTCACAACCAAAGAACCTATTGCTAAAATTTACCTCTGGAAACAGATGATTGGGGGTATTCCGGGAGGCCGATCCACCCACCAATCAGCTTTTTTCTTATTTTCCTTCCCAAAAACTAAGGTGCGTCTTATACTCCGGTGCATTTTAAAGTCCGAAAAATATGGTAGTTGGTTTCCTCAGGTATGTGTGGAAGAAAAGAGGCACAGAAACGTTTGAAAATTGTAGAACAAAGAGGTTGCTGGGTTGTGCTTCTTATATTATTACCTAACACCCTAATCAGATCTGGACCTGCTTAACTCTAAAAAGAAAAAAGACCCTTACTTTGTGTGTGAACTAGTAGGCCAGTTACAATTCAGTGTTTTGTGTAAACACAGAATTCATTCAGGAAGCAGGTATAGTAATGTTGTGCCAACTCAGTTGAAGAGTAAACAGACCATGCCTTTTTCTTAGTAGTTTTAGAGCAAAAGGTTTATTTACCCATTTTATTTTACTTTAGCTTACTTATTCTAAAGGGGTGGGTGGGTCAAGAAATATCTTGCTGTAAATACTTCTAAGTGTCAGCTTTGGAAGCCATATTAGCACCAGAAGTTTCCACGTTGCCAACTTCTTGCGCCTGGGAAAGTAGGAGGGGGGATTCAGGAGAGTGAATATAGTTAGACATAATAGCATTCTTCTCTTTGGTCAAGGTCATGATGTTTCTGCATCTAGAGGAGGAGTGGTTGCAGGGATGGCTCAAGTTGGGACGAATGATGATTGGACCATGTGATAGACTGATGGGTGAAAGGGCTGGATTTGGGGTTTTGATTTACTGAGGGAAAACCTGGAACCCTCAGATTCAGGTTTTCCCAGATGTGCCGGTATACCTACTCTAATAAAATGGAACTTTGAGAAATGCCTGCCTCTGAGTTTTTAATTGGAGTTGGGGACTTTCTGGAATGCCAACACTAAGTATCTAGCATCAACTATGCATTTTAATGAAAACCAGTGTGCTTGACACATTAAAAATAAATCAGCACTTCAGCATTTGGTCTTAGAGCACTGAGCTAGAAATTCTCCTACTTTCTAGCCCAGTACCCTAAGAGTTCAAGGCCTGCCTTAGCTATGAAAGATAGATGGGTAACTTTGAGCCTATCTCTCTCTCTGAGATCAACCCACCTCACAGGGTGGTTGTTGTTGTGGGGCAAATAGGAGGAGGAAGGTGTGTTGGGCATGTTTGGGGCCTTAAGTTATTTGTAAAAATAGTAAAGGTGGTGTATATATGTATATTAATGTGTATACACCAGGGGTGGGCAACTGTGGCCCTTTTACAACCTGTGGATTTCAACTCCCAGAATTCCTGAAACAGCCAAGCTGTCTCAGGAATTCTGGGAGTTGAAGTCCACAGGTTGTAAAAGGGCCACAGTTGCCCACCCCTGGTATAGGCACACACATACAGTATATAAATGAATTTTCATTGATGCTTTGGTTTTATTCTCTTTTGTAATAATAATAATATCATATTGACAATATACCATGATAGCTTTTTATAATATGTATGCCACTGATGGCATGCTCATTCTGCACTCGTGACTGATCATAGTCGTCATTTTTAGTCTGTTCATTTCTTCTAGTCTGGAGCTCTGACTCTCAAAATCATGTCTTTTTTAATACAGCTGTGGATTGAACTAGTGGTGTTGCTTCTGTTACTTGAAGCATTTGCATTGGGTCCAGCAATGTGTCACTAGGATGAAATAAAGCAAACTTGATCCAAGTTATCTTTCTGGATCAAGTGCAGCGTGCATAAACGGCAATTTCATGGCATTTGGGGAGGCAGGAAATTAAGCTTCCACATCTGACTGGTGACTTTCTCCCAGGACACTGGCTGGCTGCTGTTAGAAGCAGACTGTTGGGCCAGATGGATTGCAGCCTGATCCAGCAAGGCAATTTTTTTTCATTCTTTAAAAATAGGTTATATAAAATGTGTTATTTTCAGATAAACATAGACTAGGATACACATATTAGTTAATTACCTAACTCATAACAAAGAATCATTCAGCAGCATTAAGTGGAAAGAATAAAAAGGAATGGAAAAGTTGCAGCAACGTATTAAGTTAAAGATAGTATATTTTTCTCTATTTTCCTTATGTTCAGAGCAGAGGTGGGTTTCAGCAGGTTCTGACCAGTCCTGGAGAACCGGTAGTGGAAATTTTGAGTAGTTTGGAGAACTGGTAGTAAAAATTCTGACTGGCCCCACCCCCATCTATTCTCTGCCTCCTAAGTCCCAGCTGATTGAGAGGAAATGGGGATTTTGCAGTAACCTTCCTCTGTCATGCCCACCAACCCATGCCACGTCCACCAAGTCACACCCACAGAACCAGTAGTAAAAAATTTTGAAACCCACCACTGGTTCAGACCGGCAATACCATTGCATAAGTAACCTGAAAGCAGGAAACATGGCTCCAAGCTTCTAGACATGCAGAAAATGAAAAGTTGCATGAATGCATGAAGGTAATGGGACATGTAGAAGAAGGCATAGCTCGCAGAAAAAATGAGAAAGAGCATTCCAGATTGTAACATTCTTTGACCTTCCAGGGTCCCTCACTGTTGGCTGGGGCTTCTTAGATTTGTAGTTCAGCTGCATCTGATGCACATTTCCACTTCTTGTATCCAGCTTCTCCTTAATCTCTCATCATCACTACCAATATTTAATTTCACTTCAGTGTAATCGGAAAACTAGATCACAAGAGTGGCGAGATCAGCTCTGCCAGTGGTGGGTTGCTCCGGGTTTGGTTCGGTTCTATAGAACCGGTAGTAAAACTGGTGGGAGGCTCCGCTCACCCACCACAACATCATCATGGGTGATCTGTGTGTGCATTCCCATTGCAAACCGGTAGTAAAGTTAAGTGGAACCCACCCCTGAGCTCCACCCTATGGTTCCACTAAGCCACAAGGCTTTCAACAGGCTTTACACACTGAGCCAATTAACTTCACTATCTCAGTTCATCTGCTGAAAGGTAGGGAAAATACTGCACACAAAGTTGCATTGTGTTTTCTCTAGGGGCAGTGTGGGTTGTTCCCTACTAATGGAAACTTCTACTTTGCCTCAACCCTGACCTGAGGGATTCTCCTTCCCTCTAAAGTAAACGTATTGTGGTGCTTTGTCATTGTTCCCTTATTACTTTCTAGTTTTTCTAAGGGACAGGTTTGCTTTCTCCTGAAGTCATGGGTGTGTGGTTGTTGGTTGTTTACTTTTTTAATCACTGTACAGAGCAAACACAATGAGAGGAGAACAAGAAAGAAGGTTGGGAACTGGTTAGCCTGCCAGCATTTATACTCTTTTGTTGGTTATCTGGAATAGGAGAATTGGTCATTTTGCAAACTGGCATTTATGCAATGCGTATTTATGCACATTTATTTATACATTATTCATTTAAGCATATTTATACAAAAATATGGGCATTTATGCAATAAATGCAATGGGCATAAATGCATAGACAAAAGTAGGCTTGATTAATAACAGCTGCAATCATGGAAACCTCCCATTGATAAAGAGTAGTTTTGTCACTTACACCAACAATGTTGGTTTTGTTGCATATAAGTAAAAGGCTTCTAGTCAATCTTTTCAGGGAACATAAAATGTTATAGTTCCATGCAAAGCTATCATGTTCTTTAGTGATTTGAACCCTCTTAGCAGAGACTAATGTGTATATGTGCATGGAGTATACTGCATTCTCTAAGCATCTTTCTATAAACTGTTGCAAATACATTGATCATATTGGAAAAACTGTAAGCATGCCTTCCTTTAGGGCATGTTACTCATACTTATTACTTATACAATAACTATTACAATACAATACTTATTACAATAACTATTGTAATTTAGAAACTGCATCTAAACATTGCTCTGTTTTATAATTTCAGTTGATTTCCAGTTAAAGAATACGGTTTCTGGAATTGAGGACAATTTCATCCAGGGAAAGTAATTCTGAACTCACATTACTAAAGACACTTAATGAAACAGCTGAATATTAAAAGTACACTTTTAATTCCATGCATGTAAATATCATGGAAATTATCATTTAGCAACACTCCTGAACTCCCAGGCTCGAAAACCTAGGTTTAATTTCCACAGAGATTCTTGAGTTCTTCACTTAAATATTTTCTCTTCCCTTGAAAATTTCCCTGTGGAATAAAGAATGGTTATTACAATAGCTAAAACTGTTTCTTAATTGCTATATCAACCCATGATTGTGGCATATGATACAGTTAGGTATTCTATAATCAGGAATAATAAAGTTAGGGATTCTACTAAATGATATCATTCAACACCTCCCGCCCTGGATATATTATCTTTTATTTTCTCCCAATGACTCTATCTGAAGAGTTTTGAAATCAATAGCATGCCATGCTTTTTGAATAACTATAAATAGCATCTGTGGCTTGTCTGTATGATGCATGTGTATGGTCATGATCACTATACATGGTATCTGTTATAGGTTGGATTTAGGATGCTATCAAGCTCAAACAAGCTTTTATTTTTACAATCCCGATAGAATGTATACACGGATCTAGTCTACAATTGCTTTTATTTATTTTGTAATTTGTCCTACTTATGATCCATCAAGACATCCAAGCTCTTCTTTAGTGGCTAAGGTGGTTTCCATCTTCCTGGTACTGATGTCCTTGATTTTTCCTACTCAGATGAAGGACTTGTTACTGCTTAAATTCATCCTATTTGATTTGGCCCATTTTTCCAGCCTGTCAAATCCTGCTGAATCCTATAAAGTTCCTACAGTCAGGTCCAGAAATATTGGGACATCGACACAATTCTAACATCTTTGGCTCTATATACCACCACAATGGAGTTGGAATGAAACAAACACAATGTGCGTTAACTGCAGACTGTCAGCTTTAATTTGAGGGTATGTACATCCAACTCAGGTGAACGGTGTAGGACTTACAGCAGTTTGCAAATATACCTCCCACTTGTTAAGGGACCAAAAGTAATGGGACAGAATAATAATCATAAATCAAACTTTTCCTTCTTAATACTTGGTTGCAAATCCTTTGCAGTCAATCACAGCCTGAAGTCTGGAACGCATAGACATCACCAGACGCTGGGTTTCATCCTTGGTGATGCTCTGCCAGGCCTCTACTGCAACTGTCTTCAGTTCCTGCTTGTTCTTGGGGCATTTTCCCTTCAGTTTTGTCTTCAGCAAGTGAAATGCATGCTCAATGGGATTCAGGTCAGGTGATTGACTTGGCCATTGCATAACATTCCACTTCTGTCCCTTCAAAAACTCTTTGGTTGCTTTTGCAGTATGCTTTGGGTCATTGTTCATCTGCACTGTGAAGTGCCGTCCAATGAGTTCTGCAGCATTTGGCTGAATGTGAGCAGATAATATTGCCCAAAACACTTCAGAATTCATCCTGCTGCTTTTGTTAGCAGTCACATCATCAATAAATACAAGGGAACCAGTTCCATTGGCAGCCATACATGCCCACGCCATGACACTACCACCACCATGCTTCACCGATGAGGTGGTATGCTTAGGATCATGAGCAATTCCTTTCCTTCTCCATACTCTTCTCTTCCCATCACTCTGGTACAAGTTGATCTTGGTCTCATCTGTCCATAGGATCTTGTTCCAGAACTGTGAAGGCTTTGTTAGATGTTGTTTGGCAAACTCTAATCTGGCCTTCCTGTTTTTGAAGCTCACCAATGGTTTACATCTTGTGGTGAACCCTCTGTATTCACTCTGGTGAAGTCTTCTCTTGATTGTTGACTTTGACACACATACACCTACCTCCTGGAGAGTATTCTTGATCTGGCCAACTGTTGTGAAGGGTGTTTTCTTCACCAGGGAAAGAATTCTTCGGTCATCCACCACACTTGTTTTCCATGGTCTCCCAGGTCTTTTGGTGTTGCTGAGCTCACCGGTGCATTCCTTCTTTTTGAGAATGTTTCAAACAGTTGTTTTGGCCATGCCTAATGTTCTTGCTATCTCTCTGATGGGTTTGTTTTGTTTCTTCAGCCTAATGATGGCTTGCTTCACTGATAGTGACAGCTCTTTGGATCTCATCTTGAGAGTTGACAGCAACAGATTCCAAATGCAAATAGCACACTTGAAATGAACTCTGGGCCTTTTATCTGCACATTGTAATTGGGGTAATGAGGGAATATCACACACCTGGCCATGGAATAGCTGAGAAGCCAATTGTCCCATTACTTTTGGTCCCTTAACAAGTGGGAGGCACATATACAAACTGCTGTAAGTCCTACACCGTTCACCTGAGTTGGATGTACATATTCTCAAATTAAAGCTGACAGTCTGCAGTTAACGCACATTGTGTTTGTTTCATTCCAACTCCATTGTGGTGGTGTATAGAGCCAAAGATGTTAGAATTGTGTCGTGTCCCAATATTTCTGGACCTGACTGTATATGTTGCTTCTTATTTCCTTCTATTTTTATGTCGTCCCCAAATTTGATTAACATATTTTATAACTTTTTATAGGGCTTAAACTGGAGCTATGCAATATGCCCATGATGGTGAACCTATGGCACACGTGCCACAGGTGGCACATGTAGCCATATTGGTGGGCACACGAGCTCAGCTCTGGCGCAGACTGATTTTCAAGCCTTCTGGGCCCACCAGAAGTAGGGAAGCAGGCTGTTTCCTGCCTCTGGAGAGCCTCTGGAGGTGGGGTGGCGAAGGCCGTTTTCGCCTTCCCCAGACTCCTAGAAAGACTCTGGAGCCTGGGGAGAGAGAAAAATGGGCCTATCGGGCCCACCAGGCCATCACATGCCGGGAGCATTGGGGGGTTGCACATGCGGGGTCAGGGTGCATACAATTATGGGTGTGTCACGTGCATGCGCGTCTCCCACCCCACTCCCGCGCTCCTGGCACACGATGGCAAAAAGATTAGCCATCACTGCAATATGCTATTGAACATCTTCCAGACTGATGTGGAGTCAATGACATACACTCACTGGATATATGACTTGGACCCTTTATTTTTTTCCCTCCTGTTTTCTTTCCCCTCTTTTAAAGATAGAAACAATATTTTCCTTCCTCAATTTTTTTCTAGTCTTCTAGAGAAATTCTCAATGATTTCTCTAAGATCACAGAAGGGGTTCCATCCACAAGCTCCTTGAAGACTTCAACTCTAACTGGCTTAAATTTTGAAGCTGAAACTTGTTTATGGTGGTTAGAGTTCCCTAGTCATCTCTTTAGCTACCTGGGGTTGACATTCCTTCTTTTTTCTCAGTGGCTCTGTTTAGGTTCATCTGGATACAATTCCCCATTTGGGAGAAGTCTGAAACCAAGCAGTAGTTGACAAGCTTTGCCTTTTCCCTGTAACTTGTGATCATCCTCTAAGAACTGGTGTCCCTTTTTCTTCTTCTTACTGGTAACCCCACCCACCCCCAAATACCCTTTCATTATTGTGAGCATCAGTGGTGGGATTCAAATAATTTAACAAACGTTTTTTCTGCCCTAATGACTGGCTGGGTGGCATGGTGGGTGTGGCCAGGGGATGTGACAGACACACTCGGCCTCCTGCACCCCCCTGGTAGCAAAAATGGGCCGTGGGGGGGGATGCAGCCTCACGCCTCATTTGGGGCTTAAGATACCTCTCTGCAGGCCCTTGGGAAGCGAAAACAGGCCTAGGATGCCTCCTTGAAGCCTCCTGGGAAGCGAAAATGGGCCTAGGAAGCCTCCCTGAAGCCTCCTGGAAGTGAAAATGGGCTGCAGGGAGATTCCTGGAAGGGGCGGGAAGGGGTCAATTTAACTACCAGTTCGCCCGAACCAGTCTGAAATGGCTGAATCCCACCCACTGGTTAGCATCCTTTGTGAGTTTAAGTTCAAGTCTGCTCACTTCCTTTCTTGACTTTCTCTTTCGCAAGTAGTACCTACTTGCTGATCTTCTTAGCCATTACACCTATTTTCCATTGTCTATAAGCTAAAATTTTGTATGCATCCTCTGTAATTTTTTTAAACTCCATTCCCCGCCCCTTCTGAGAGGGTGTGAAGTTGCATTTCCAATATCTTAGTTTTGAGATAGTCCTCAACTCTCCTATGCTCCTCTTGACTTGAAGAGTTCTGTTTGTGGAATTCCACTTTGTCCTTCTCAAAGCTTAAGCCCAATTTTTTTCTGCTGAGATTTATTTTTTCTTGCGATTCATTTGAATGAAATGCAGATGCATCCCTCTTCAGCTGCATGGAGAAATGGGGTTCATGCATGAAATAAATTGTTATACAAACAGAATGTACTGTTTTCATGTCCTCAAAAAGTTTACTTCTTTCTCCAGGGCCTATGATCTGAACTCTTGAGGATAGCTGACACATTTTGCCTAACACTGCAGTGTATGCCTTGGAATCTTACTGTCCTTTAAGCTGCATGCCAGAGCTCCATTTGAAAGAATAAGTGAAACCAGGACAAATTAAAATTAATAATAATAATTTAATTTATATTTAAATGTAATAAAAAGTAATTATTTTTATTATGTAAAGTAAAAGAAATTTTTTTGCTATGACAATTCCTCCAATATTTAATAATATTCTTTCCCACATTTGAAATTACAATTTGAATGAAATATTTTGGTGTATTCTGGAGGAAAGGAGAAAATAAACTTAAAAAAAATTCTTCATCTTTTTTTCTGGATTGCGACTGTTCACCAGTTCAACATTTTTTGATGAGGAAGGGACGGCAATGATATTAATTCAAAATGTTACCTTGCTTTCTTTCTGCATTGGCTACTAAGTATTACATTTCAAATTCAACAATTTGTTCATTATTTATTTATTAAATTTATACGGCCACCCAGCTAACACATACTGTAGGTGATTCTGGGTAGTTTATAACATTTAAAAATCCACTACATAGAAAACTCACAAACCCACCTCCCAATGGCAGCAAGAACACAATCAAATCAATAATTTGTTTTGGTCCATCTCATTTTGTGGTTCCCAAGTCTTCTGAAAGAACCACATTTTTAGGACCTTTTGGAAAAACAACAAATTTGGGGCCAACTGTACCTCCAGAGGAATGATGTTCCATAGAGAAGGGGCCATCACCAAGAAGGCTCTTTTTCTGGCCCCAGCAGATGTACATCCTTAACCAATGGGATCTGTAATATTTCCTGCCTTCCTGTCCTCATGGGCTGGGTGGATGCAATAGTGGAGAAGTGATCCTTCAAATAGCCGGGCCCATACCATTTGGGATTTAAAGTTGATAACCAACACCTTAAATTAAACCTGGAATCAGACAGGAGTATATGTGTGGAGGATGAGAGAAAAAAAAAATCTTCAGCTCTTTGGGGAATGATTAAAAGAGCTTGTTATACTTGGCTTAGAGAAAAGAGGACAAAACACTCTAGACTGTCATGCCAAAGATGAATCAAATGTATTCACTGTTGTTGCTAAAGACAGGACTACCTCAAGAGTAAGGAAATGGAGCAGGGGTGTGATTCAGCAGATTCTGACAGGTTCTGGAGAACCGGTAGTGGAAATTTTGAGTAGTTTGGAGAACCGGCAAATACCACCTCTGGCTGGCCCCAGAGTGGGGTGGGAATGGAGATTTTGCAATATCCTTCCCCCAGGAGTGGGGAAGGAATGGGGATTTTGCAGTATCCTTCCCCTGCTACACTCACCAAGCCATGCCCACTAAGCCACACCATGCCCAGCAAGCCATGGGCACAGAACCAGTAGTAAAAAAAATTGAATTCCACCACTGAAATGGAGTCATAAAATATCTGAGAAAATATTTTTATGAAACGTTATCATCTCCTTCATGGGAGATGTTTAAACACATTCATTAGGGATGCTGTATTTGCATTCTATATTGACTAGGTGACATCTGCATATTTGATTCTAGAAGCAAAATATAATAGCAGAGTAATATTTGTTGCATTGCATTCTCCTTGAGTGGAATTTTAGGCCACTTGCCTGGAAGAATGTTTATTGACTTAAGGCAGGACACTTTGGAAGATAAGACATTCATGTTCAGAACAATATGTCTGCCAGATATTCTGCAAAATACTGAAATATCCTGTAGAAAGGAAATGTATGATATCTGATCCAGAATAGATCAATAAAGAAAGAATATGGTCATTTTTTTCAGCTAGAGCTATGTTTCTAGGCATGCAATCCTGTGAAAGAACACTGAAGCAAGTTTTTATTTGAGTAATTTGTTGACAAAGTTTGCACAGACACAACATCCCATAAAGTAATTTATATTTGCTAATCTCCCACTAATTCTGACCATAAAAAACATTTCATCTGAGCTGTGTGTAAAGTTTGCCAATGTTTTATAAACTCAGTCAATAGATGTCAAAAGCACATTCCTATATTTGATCTTTTTTAAAACTGTCAGATGTTGAAATAATCTTTTCCTGGAGATCAAATAAAAGTATTTCTTCCCTTTCCAGTTCTATTCAGTGTCTTATTTTCATCAAATGTAGTTTCCCATCCTCTACTGCAAAGTCAGAATTTTGTTTTATCAAAACAATTACTCAAGGAAACTCCAAATAGTCCTATTCCAGCAAATGATGTACAGATAAAAAAATATATAAACCCAGAGAGTTGACATCTTTCTCCTATAATAGCCTTATTTCAAAATGAGATTAAGACCTTTGAGGGGAAAAAACAGTCACTCAGATTGGGCTTTTTTAGAGCATTGAAATAATAATGAGAAATATATGACTTTTTTTTTTCCAGAATCGGGGGAAGACATTCTAAAGGATTTCTAAATCTGTAAGCACCACACACCCTCCCCAATAATTTGCTAATTGGAAACATGAGCAACAGCTTTCTAAAGATTTACCAGAAGGAACAACCAGTGACTCATTCTACTGCTTATACACGACAAGCAGGAGATGAGCTGTCTAGGTGGGTGGGTGGCTAAGTTGCACGATTCATTTTTGGCATGCTGAATGTTGAGGGGTGCTTCTCCTTACTGTGGCTATATACTTCACACCACAGTAGAATGGTTCCTCCCACCCCAGCATGTTTGATCTCCAGAGAATGAGAGATATTTATGAATAAATTAGAATACGCTTCTTCATATTAGGCACTGAAGAGGAACTGATATTGAGGCTTGTGTTTTTTACATGCATCTCAAATATTATTTAAATTCTTAAACACGAGGCAAACAGTTTCCCTTTAAAAAAGTACCTATTTCCAGACTAGGTTAGCTTCACAAATTAATAATACATGCTCCCATGGGATTTTTTTTTTAAAAAATGTGTGATGTGAATGACTTATTCACATTTTTAAAAGGATACACTACTTATTAGTGAAATGTTCAAAATGAGACTCATTTTGTTGCTAATTCACAGCAAGGGGTAAATGGGTGTTCTTTTTGGGGGATGTCCCTCAAATGGCTGATCCACCAGGCTGAAGATTTGTAGAGATCACCCAGAAGTCATTCTAGTTTGGACTTCTCAGGTTGCCCAGTGTGAAGGATACCTTTATAGGTTTCCCAGTCCCAACCTATGAAAGTCCATAAAATTGCTGCAATGAATAGAATGTTCGTTTTGGCAGAGAGGTATAGATCAGATTCCTTGCTCAACTCAGCCAATGTTCTATCTGTCCACTAACCCATCTAATTTACCTTGCAGGAGTATTTGTAGGTAAAACTAACAGTATCCTGGAGGAAGAACTGGATGCAATGCCACCTGTTCAGTTGATGGGCTTTCTTTCTTTCTTTCTTTCTTTCCTTTCTTCCTTTCTTCCTTCCTTCCTTCCTTCCTTCCTTCCTTCCTTCCTTCCTTCCTTCCTTCCTTCCTTCCTTCCTTCTCTCTCTCTCTCTTTCTCCTCTCTCTCTCCCTCCTCTCTCTCTGTGTATGTATGTATGTGTATATATGTGTGTGTGTGTTTGTGTGTGTATCTTTCCCTCCCCCCTCTCTCTTTCTCTCTAAAATCTCAGAATGTTTCTAATGGAGATTTTGAGTATATCTTGTACTATTTCTGAACTCACATGATTTTGCATGAGAATGATGTAATCTTGTTATAACAGCAAGCACCCTGCTACTAATCTCCGCAGCATAATTAAAAGGTAACTTTAACATTTTATTCTGTTTTAACTCTTCATGCTTATAAGTTTTCTCTCCTTGTATTTAAAACCTCCATCAAATTGTATATGAAACCTATGCAATCATTCTGAATCTCCTCAATTGTGCATAATGCAAAACATCTAGAAGTAGCATAGACCTTTGTGTCTGGGCAAAATTGAACAAAATTGTATAGTGTTCCAAAAGCACGCATCTGCACATAACCCTTTTAGCATCATGATAAACTAAAGTGGGAAAACCTGTTCTATTTAGATAGTAGTACCGCCCAGCCAATATTTACAAAGTCCTACTGCCCTGGAAAAGATGCTACCTTGCTGTCATGAGACTTGAATGGTGCTGAAAGATAAGTGGTAATTTCAGGTATATCAGATTTTATTCCAACATGATAAATATCTAATGTAAACAGGTTCTCAGGAGGAGAACATCTGCCCTCCTGGGTTTGAGTCATGTGATGTTAAGAGCTGATAGAAATGCTGTTATCAGCTGAATTGACTTACACAAACCAAAATGAACCAACCAAAACACTAATGTGTATGTTTACCTTACCTTGGGGGGAAAAAGTGAACTAATTTGAGTAATGTGTTTTTTTCATTATAACCATCTGATGGCAATCTGTCAAAACAGGCAGACACATTAGTGATCCAAGGTTGATGGGTCTCTTCCTATTGCCTGGACAGTTAATTTGCTTCTTGTATTTTACTGTTTGACCAAATGTCAGATTAGGTAGCCTAGTCATGTCTTGTGACTGTGTTGTACAAGATGTTAGGGTTTGCCTATGAGAGAAAGCATATACGTGAAGATAACAATTCAAAGGGATGCAATTATATCCCAGAATCTCAGTGGGAGGTTAATTTTTATGGTTGTGCAATGCTTTGGAAGAGGTGCTTTGGAACACATTACAATGATCCCAGCACCCTCCCTCTGTGGATGATTAAACAGACATGCCTTTTTTCCACATGATCATGGGAAAAAGAAGCAGATGCTTTTATGACTTGCAGACAGATGTGATGCTCATGTCTCTATGTGTTCTCAACCGTCTCTTCCAAAGAATTTCAGAAGCACTTTGCATATTGAATGAATTTATCCCTGTGACTAATTTGGCAGAGGAGTAGAGGGAGACAGAGATAGATAGATAGATAGATAGATAGATAGATAGATAGATAGATAGATGATAGATAGATAGATAGAGATAGATAGATAGAGATAGATAGATAGATAGATAGATAGATAGATAGATAGATGATAGATAGATAGATAGATAGATAGATAGATAGATAGATAGATAGATATAGATAGTGTTGGTGAACCTTTTTGGCATGAGTGTGGAAATAGTAGTGCGTATGCTGGAAACCAGAAGAGCAGCGGCCCAGTTCACATGCACGCCAGGAAGATGACCTTCCAGTTTCTGGAGCATGCATGCACACTAGCCACCTGATTTTCCAATTTCTAGTGTGCATGTGCGCATGAAGACCAGCTATCTGGAAAACAGAAGACTATCTTCCCAATGTGTGCATGTGCACTGGGCAGCTGCTCTTCTGGTTTCCGGTGCTCCCGCGCATGTGAAGACCATCTGGCCGACGCACTGGAACCTGGAAGAGCTACAGGCAACAGCTCGCCTGCCCAGAGAGATGGCTCTGCGTGCCACTTCTGGCATGCATGCCATAGGTTCGCCATCACGGATATAGATACACACATATACCCACCCACACACCCCACACACACATATCTCTCTCTCTCTCTCTCTCTCTCACACACACACACACACACACACACACACACACACACATATATATATATATATATATATATATATATATATATATATATATATACACATACACACATACATACACAGAGAGAGAGGGGGGGAAGCGGGGGGAGAAAGAGAAACACTCAAGATCATTAGTGGCTATTATGGTTGATTGAGGACTTCATCCTTGCTTTACTTAGTCCAGATCTTTCATCTTAACAACTATATTCTTCTGAATCTTCTATTTATCTTCAAGAGTCAAAGGTGGACAGATACTTCTCTGACAGAGCATCCTGGCCAGTCTGGCATCCCTAAAGGTACTGTGATTGCATAACCCAGAATGATGAACAAATGTGGATACAAGATTGATTTTTCAAAAATGGCAATAAAACATTACAGAAATGTTATATTTCTATGCCTTTAACTCTAATATGTTTTGTTTTGTCTTGTTTTAATTTGCTAGTGTAGTGTTAAGAAGAAAAGCCTTGCTTCATTTTCCCTCATTTCATTCATATCTATATTGGATTATAGAAAACAAGAGGTCTGTCTCCACATTTTCTTCCTACTTATTGATTCTTAAATTTCTCTCCCTGCTTTTCTATTCCAATGCATCCTCGCCATTTTTGGATCAAAATGAAATTCCATCAACGATGAAATTAGGACTGTCATATGATGCTCAGCTAACATCAACTTTTACCTGACCACAAGTGTACTTGCTTCACATCAGGACATGTGACCAGCAAGGAGGAGTGGGGGGGGGGGGGCATAGAATAAAGCAGTTGCAGCAATCTGAGCCACTCTCCTACTAGATCTCCCTTTGGGGAACATTTTAGTTTTGCCTTGTTTTCCTCCATACAGTAACTCCAAGCCAAACCCATTGCATTTTCAAACTTCACCTTCCTTTGGAGGTTTCACCCTCTTCCAATCTCAAAATTGGTGCTATTCTATCTTACTGATGTGAAGAAAGATGGACAGAATCCTGAGCCTCTTTTTGTGGAGTCATAGAGCTGAAGGAACCATAAAAGTTGTGTAATCCAACGCCCTGCTCTGTTCAGGTTGCATCAAACATATCTGATTGAAAGTCTCTAACAAAGAAAACTCACTGTGTTATATGATAGCCTATGCTACTAGCTAATAGCAGCTGCAGTCCAGATGTTTTTCCCGATATCTTGCTTGACTCTCATTCTGTGTAGTATTAACCAGCTAGCCCATTTCTTCTTTCATGAGGCAATTTTCAGATATTTGTAGACTGCTATCATGCCTTTTCCGAATCATCTTTTCTATAAGGTAAACATACCAAGATCATTTAGTTGTTCCTCATACAGCTTTGTTTCCAGATGCTTCACGATCTTATTCAACTTCTTTCAACCAGGGTCAGTAGCTTCAGGACTACTGGAAGAAAAGTTGTTTATTCATTGCAAATATAGAAAGGCTCTTGCAAATCAAATCCAACAAGAAGAGGACATTTGAAAAGAACGCTCCATTTCTGGGAAGAACAACATCCAGAATCAGAAATAATACTTAGATCAGCATTGATTATAATATGAAATAAAGTATTAATGGAAATAGAATTGAAATTTAGCTCAGTGGCCACTTACTGAGTTTAAATTTAAAAGTGAAATGACTTCTAATAAATTCTTCATTTGTAATTTAAGCCTATTTTATATAGAATAGTTAAAAAAGCTTCCCAATTTCAATCTTCAGATTTTGAATTGTTCATAGGTGTCTGCAGAAAAATGAGTTTATGTGAAATGATGAAAGGTGTGCAATAGCATGCAGTGCAAATCTGGAAGTTATGCTCTGGTGTTTTGGCATGTGAGTTGCACTTTTTGTGTTATGAGATATTATATCTCCTACTGCACCCCTGTGCCTCATTGCAGAGACTTGTGGATCATACAAACAGCTCCTTTCAACCATACACATATTTTCTGTAGATAGACATGACATTCCAGAGAAAGATTGAGACTGGATCCTTTTTTCTTCTTCCTCTTTTTCTCTTTCTCTCTATCCCCCTTTCCCCCATGCATGGATTTAAAAGTTCAATGCTTTTTTTCCCTGTCTTCGGCTGAAATGTTAGTCTCCATTTCATTTTTGCATTTTGGTAAAAATAATAGATAAACTACATAGTTTAGATATTATGCTGAGGACATTTTATACCTAGCTACATGCATATAAGCTGTGGTGGCACAGTGGTTAGAATGCAGTACTGTAGGCTACTTCTGCTGCCTGCCGACTGCCTGCAATTTGGTAGTTCGATTCTCACCGACTCAGGGTTGACTCAGCCTTCCATCCTTGTGAGGTCAGTAAAAGGAGGACCCAGATTGTTGGGGAAAATATGCCAACTCTGTAAACTGCTTAGAGAGGACTGTAAAACCCTGGGAAGAGATATATAAGTCTAAGTGCTATTGCTATAACAAATTAATCTCCATTAATTAATCTCCATGCATTGAGTTACTCTCCTGGCAATAGACATAGATATATCCACATATTTGCTTAGTAACAATAATGAATTGATTTGCCACTGACTTCCTGGATTGTATGGTTTTGTGGTAGTGGTGGTGATCTTCCCAATTTGGCCTATAGGTTAAGCAGATATGATCCAGCTTAGCTTTTGTTAAGACTTGGTTACATGTCAGGTAGGATCAGGTAGATGCTGCCATCTGGCTGGGCATTTGGGAGGAGATGAAGATAATGGATCTTATGAAATTATAATCCTCCAGCTTTTTTTGACAGGATGGAAATATCTTTGCGTGGGCAATTCATAAATAGTATGTGGAAGTAGTCCCTTGTGTTCTAGTACACAATAATGTGTTGCAAATATTGACAGTTTAGCTGGATAGGTTACATAAACCAGTGTATATGGATGACTCATGTACTTGGCTAACAATAAAGTACACTATGAGTGCCACATCATAATATTAAGTTATTTGCTCCTTAATCCACAGGTCTAATGAAGCTAAATAATTGGAGGTAAGCCAAAATTATACATTGGGAACATTAAAAAAAAACCAAACCACCTCTTAATTCATTAGCTATTAACCTAGCAAGAACATAGTTTGGCATTCTGGTACCATATGAGGAATCCAGACCTGTTTGAATTTAACTCTTTCAGTAAACTAAATTATTGAGCTGGAAGATGGTACAGTATTGTAGATTTCATTGTTGTTGTTCTCTTTAGACTGTGTTCCTTTCTTGGGGATTAAATGAAACTGGATATTTTTTAGAAATGGAAAGGATTAAGAGCCAGATTTCTGAAAAATCATACTCCCCCGAAGAAATAAACTACCTCTTCAGAGGATGCTGTTCTAAGCATCTCTATTAGTATGTCTAGACATTATTTGTCCCAATTATCTTGCCAGGTAAAATGTAAAAATGTTTTCAGATTACTCCTGAAAGTTTTGAATAGTTCAAGTTAATTGTTTAAACTGTTGCCCAAAGGATGAAAATATTTTGCAGGCCCTATGCTGGGTTCACAAGACATGATAAACCCTAACCCAAAATTAATGAAATGCAATTACAGGTAGTCTTCGATTTACAACAGTAAAACCATTTGAAGTTACAATGCCCAAAGTGAAGTATTTATACCACTTTATAATACCTTGATAAGACCATACTTGGAATACTACATACAATTTTGGTTGCCACCACATAAAAATATGTTGAAACTCTAGAAAGAGTGCAGAGAAGAGCAACAAAGATGATTAGGGTACTGGAGGCTAAACCAATGAAGAATGGTTTCAGGAATTGGGTATGTCTAGTTTAATGAAAAGAAGGATTTAGGGTGACATGATAGCAATATTCCAATATCTAAGGATCAATATCTAAGAGGGTCAACCTATTCTTCAAAGCACCTGAAGGCAGAATAAGAAGTAATGGTTGGAAACTTATCAAGGACAGAAGCAACCTAGAACTAAGGAGAAATTTCCTGACAGAATAATTAATCAGTGGAATGATCTGCCTCCAGCAGTTATGGGTACTCCAACACTGGCAGTTTTTAAGAAGAGATTGGACAGCTGTTTGTCTGATATGGTATATGTTTTTTTGCCTGAGCAAGGGGTTGGACTAGAAGCCTTCCAAGGTTCCTTCCAACTCTATTATTCTATTAAAAAGTTTCTTCTGCCAGTTTATTTATTAACAAATGGGCAAGTAAGGGAGATAAGAAAAGTACCCAGTTTTACCATAGCTATAAAGAAATATCAGTCTACTACACATTTGTTACCATTTGTTATATTTTCAAGAATTTATTCTGGTCAATGATAAAATTCACCCAGAATCACTTTGAGAGTAAGATGGATGGTATCTAAATTTAAATAAATAAAAATGAAATGAAATAATAAATAAATAAAATTTTAAATAAATAAAAATAAAATAAAATCCAGATTATTTTAATGCTGTGTCCAATAGCATTTTAACAAGCTGTGGCAATGTCAAAATGATGATGTGTACAATAATTTATCTTGCAGATACTGCAATCATATCCCTATGTCATGACAACTAGTATATGTATGTAAATCAAGGCATTGCACATTATATATGTCGTACTTTCCACAGATATGTCCTAGCTACACACGAAAGCAGAAAAAGTTGAATAAAGTGATGAAACATCTGCACAGGACATTTAGAGTTAATAATTTGCCTTTTCAGGGGCTGTGGATAACTTATATTTCTCCATCCCAATGGCACAGTGATATATCCCTATGGAAACTCAATTATATCATCTGATGAACCAGATAATGTTTATTTGCTTGTTTCACTTTGGCCTCTTCTTCTGAGGTAATACGTGCTCAGTCTCCAGGTGACTTAGTTGCTGATCACTTTGATAAAGCTCAGTGACCATTCTTTGTTTTAGCTTAGCCTTCTATCTTTGTTGTTTTTGTTCAGCACAATTAGTTCCTCGTTTTATGCTTCCGGCTGGTATATAAAATCATGATTTCTTGTGCTTACTGGCTTCAGAATACAGCTTTTACCAACAGAACATGGGGACTATGATCACAAAGTTTGGACACTTAAAATCTTAACTTCTGGGCTACACATTTCAATATGTTTGTTCTGAATATTTGGATTTAAGGATATGCAAAAGATTTGATTTTTCTTTGCTTGTGTAATTAACAGTCCACAGGCAAAGAGTTAAAGTGCCTGGGCCATGTGTTCAAAGCCCTGCCATGTTCTGGTGGTAAAAGCTGTACTATGAGGTCAGTTGCTTGCATATTCAACTTAGGTAGAATGAAAGTAGACTTCTCATTTTATATAGATTTTATGATAATGGCCATTAACTTGTTTTAGTCAATGAAAGGCAATGTTCTCATTTTGTTTATCTTATTCATTGCTAACCACTTTTTAAAAAAAACTAACTTGCATTTTTACAATACGTCTGATATTTTATGTGTCTTCTTTCTACTCTACCCGGTTACCTAGGTAAGAAGTATAACTTTCTGTGCTTTCTTTGGGTCAACATGTTCTTGCTCAGCTGGAAAGAGAAATTGATTTTTCCTGTGGCATCAGCTGTGGTATTATCTTACTCATGTTCCTTTATTAAGCTGAAACTGATCATGCACATTAGCACACTGTAATCATATGTAACAGAGGGGTTACAAATGAGAAACATTACGCATTATAATATTGTATCTGGACTGATTTTATTTGTTTGTTTGTTTGTTTGTTTATGTGCCTTCACACCATTGTTGAGCCCTCCGTCCCTGCAGTTTTCTTGCCAAGGTCTTTCAAAAGCATGGTTTGTCTCCTTCTTAAGGCTGAGAGAGAGTGACTGGCTCAAGGTCTGCCAGCTGGCTTTGTATCTTATGCTCTCCTGGTCTCTAGCCTGCTGCTTTAACCACTACCCCAAACTAACTCTTTGATGGACCTATATGTGGAAGATATAAAGGTTTATAAAGGTTATAAGCCTCCACTTTGAAATTCCCTAAGGATTCTTCATTCCCAATCTGGCTATTTGACTGGAAATGTTTTCCCAATCTTTTGCCACTGATCATTTATAGGAAGAAATGTATCATCCTGCATAGATAATAATATTTTCTCTATTTTAATCAACATCCTTTTAATACAATGATTTGTATTTTGGCTGTATGGTTATTTGTGCCTTGTTAAGCATATCAACATTCAGGAAATTTATAGAGCTGAAGCTATGGTCTGGATCAGAACAACAGTTCATGGGCTGTACAATTGTAGTAAGGAAATTTCTACAGTGTTTCTGACAAAATATAGGGCCTTTGGTTTTAGGCTCCTTACTTTCTGAGTAGTTTTTAAATTGACAGTTCTTTTTAAATCACATTGGCAGAATGCAGAAGAAGAGTCTGCCTGTGGTGAGATTTTAATTCAAAGGCTCAAGTGAGCTTCAAATTTTATTCCAGAAAAGAGGTTAGCGGAATTAGTCACTATTCTAGTCTTTTGGGCAGCATTTGAAAAACCAGCCTTAGAACTAACTGAAAGATTAAACACTCCCTCAGTTCACGCTAGAATGAATCATGAATATGCAGTTTTCTTGGTAGTAGTGGTTTAGAAGTGGTTTCTACAATTTTTTTTCTACTTCTCAATAAAAGTAGCCTACAATTCCTGCTAGAAGTCTACTGCTAGTAGGATACAAAAATGGAATACTTGCAGGTTTGTTTGGGGTTTTTTGCCTCTCTGAATTCTGAGAGTCTCAAAGCAGGATTATTTTAAATATCTTTTCATATTCCTTCCATTCTAGGAACTATACTGTCATTGCTGTTATTTGCATACTCTTGTATTATCCCTTACATGTTCTTGCATTCATTCATCAACTTTATCTCTCCAATTCTATGTCATAAACTGAGACAGCCAATCAATTCAGATTTGCTATATCTCTGCATTAGGAGTGTGATTGGATGAGTCAATTACTCCTGATTCATTAATGGTCAGGATTACCATCCTCATAGGAGATGGCCTGTTGTATCTCTAAAAGTCTCATAGGCACCATGGACTTGGTCCAATCAGGAGGTAAACTCAGGCTGCATATTCTATAGAAGCAGAAGCGGTGAACCTTTCTCCTTTTTTGTATATTTTTAAATTTTTTTTACAATGTAAAACGTAAAAGATTACATATCTTTATAAACAATATGCTGTCTGAGTACAACTGAGTTTGAGATATAGTATTGGTAATAGTAAAAATAATATTCTTAACATCAGTAATGATTGCATGATAATAGTAATATTTACTTATCCATTTTAGTAAATCTTCATTGTAATTGATCCTTCTCTTATTTTTTTAGGCTTCTAACTTCTGTTTCTACTGATAAAACAAATCCCATGTTAAAAAATATTCAGTTTCTTCTTTCATCTTAATTTTAAATGTTAATCTATCCATTTCTGCACATTTTAATATTTTTTTTATTACAATTTCATCTGTAGGAATCTCCTCATTTTTCCATTGTTGTGCAAACACAATTCTGGCTGCTGTTAATACATGTAAAATTAGATATGTATTCCCTTTATTGTATTTTTCTGGTAAAATACCCAACAGAAATATATCTGGCTTTAGATCTATATGATGCTTTACTATTTTTTCTAACCATGTGTGTATCTTTGTCCAATATTTTTTTGGGCATGTGATAATACGAGCCCGGTATCTGATTACATTTCCAGCACTTAGCAGACATATCCAGCAGTCAACCTTTCTAAGGGGAAGATAAAAGTATTCAGATCTGCTGCCCATTTTAAATACTGGAACATAAGTGTCTCACTCTGTTTAGACATTTACAGGTTTGTATTACTGAAGACATGCCTGGATTCCTCTCCGTAATAGCTCTTTTCAGCTGTTACAATTAATAGTAGCACTTTGATTGGAGTTGGTTCAACGTAATGGAAAGGGCAATTAAGCCTAATGTTCAAGTGCTTTTCCTGACAGTTCAAGGGGGGTAGTATTCCTGTTGCTACAGGCGTGATGAGCATCTCTTAGGATGAACAATGTGACCTGAAAAGGTGGTGCCATTTATTTTCTAATAAGTAAAGGAGAGCCTATTCAGAAAGAATCAGACCTTCATATTTCCATCCCAAATGTCATAACTGTATAATTTGGAGTAAGCAACAGCATTCTTAACTCTTTAGCCATCTTCTGAGAACCGAATCTGGAAGACTCAACATGCTGCAAACAGAGCTTGTGGTTAGCAGAATGCAAAATGGGTCCATGTGCTCCATTTCTAAACAGACTTGCTTGGAAAATTAAACCCCATTTAACCCAGGCGGACCTACTTCCCAGTAAACATGCTTAGGACTGGATTGGATCAAATAAGTTAAACAAAGTACGAATGTTATGATTCACACTCAGACTTAATGGTGGTGTTTCCTGTAATTTCATGAAATTTAATTCCCTTCCCTCTATGTCCACTCTTCATAGCCTACGCAACCGTACATTGATGTTATCGATGATGAAAAATTTACAGAATCATCTGAGTGCCGGACATCAATGTTATTGTTAATACTTCTATATGAACAATGACTGCTGCTCAGTATCCTGAGAACATCATTCAGTCTCTGCATCTGAGAGTTACTCTGGGCAATTCCACAAAAGTGACAGGCAATTTGTTGTGATGCTTGGTGGGATGAGATTGTAAATTCAGGGCTTGTATCTGCCCAGTTTTCTGGCCACAGGTAAAATGCATTTTATCTTGGCTTCCAAACTGTTCAGGTATCACTTCAGTCCCAGACTGCAAGAAATAATCAGTTGAGACATTAAGTTCCTTATATATCAGTATACTCCATTTAAAGACAAGCAATTCTATCCACCATCTCTTTTCTCTCCCATCCAATAGGTTTTTCCAGATTTGGAGAGAGGAATTACTTATTTCTGCCTTCAAGCAGTGTTACATGCAGCACACTTTAACTGGAAGTGTGAGGAGACAGACACAAGTCCAGGACTTCTTCTCAGATTTCATCCTCACTTTGGGGGCTTTAAGTACACTAGTTTTGTGGCATTACAATTACTGCCTGCAATTTTATATTAGACTGGGTGCCCAGTGATACATCACGTTCATATGTTCTTATGAAACTGATGTATTGGATATTCTGATGTATTTATATCTGAAGTGTTCTGATTTTGTCAATATATTGGTTGGATAAAGGCTACAATTTGTTGCCTTGTAAGGTGGTTTTTATGTCAGTACTAGGATACAAGAATGATGTACTAGGATAAAAGAATGATGAAAGCCTCTTAATACTTTCTTAATACAAGTGATTTTGATACAATCCACAGTTGTTCATGGGAAAATGAATGTGAAAAAAAAAGGATTTCTTTTGAAGAATATAGATAAAGAGGGCAAGAGAGGAGAGAGAGCGAGACGGAGAGAGAGATTTAAAAAATAGAAAGTAGAGTGACTGGAGAAGAAATCATATGAGCCCTGTATGAAAAAGTATAAATTAAGTGTATGGAAAATAAACATAAAGAAGTATAAGCTGTTTGCAACAAACTGAAATGACTATGTGCCACAGGGGATATAAAATATTACTGAGCTATATAAAAAGGATTACTTGATGGAATGATAGAGCAAAAGAATGTGCAGAAGAGAAAAAAAATGTACATAGGGAGTGATTGCTATATTGGTAATAGGTGCTCTGTTGTGAAGTATGAATGTCTCTTGAGAGAACCAAAAACATCTGTGTTTTAAAGTGTTCTTCTGCCCACAATATTATGCGTAAATCAGCATAAATGTTTAACATAGTGGGAATAGGGCACTGAAATGTGTGGAGGAAAAGAAAAAGTGAGAGGATTAAGAATGAATCTGTGCTAAATCAATATAGACTGGATGCAAAATAAAGTAACCAGTGAGAAAGGAGTTAGAACAGTTATGTAGCCACTCAATTCTAGCAACCTGACTCTGGGCAGCATACAAAAATTGCTAGACAAAATAGAAAAGAGGAACAGCACACACAACTAAAGCAAAACAAAAAATAAATATACAATGTGCATATGCTATGTTGGATAGATGCTACCTGATAAATTAATTGCTCTATGGGTAATGTATATAGGGAAACAGAATATGTGCTTCTACAATGCATCAAATGCCAGCCAGCTGATTTGTAAGCCTGGTTGTCCAGGTGCAGTTCTGATTTTCTTTTCTTAATAATTCTTTATCTGGACTTGAACGGAAAAGCCTTCTTTTAAAGGACTCTATAAATTAGTCTCCTGAGACTCATGGGCTTTCCCGATGTGTGGGTTTGTATAAGCTTTATAAAATATATTCCACTGAGTAGGATTTTAGATACTGTTTATCCTAATTGTCAAAGTGTTCCATCTCTGAATTAGCTGAGTGCATTGTGTTCCTTCCTGGTGCCCTTTCCATGTTCTGCAAATGAAAATCAAATTTCATTGCCACCAATCTTATGTGTACACACATACACAAGAAAAAAAAACATTAATCACATAATTGTATAGCTATAAAAGGAAAAACTGAGTTTAATTCAATCAAATAACATTTAATTGGAAGGAGAAAAGTCATTTCTTATCCAACTGAGCAATGAATTTGGTGGGCAGGTAGCCCGGACTTGGTAAGAGAATTAAAACTGCCAGGATTTCCACAATTCTAATAAACCTCAGGCAGACAGTAAACAGACCTCTCACCGAATTAATTTAGTTGCACATTCTTCTCCACATGACCCAATAATCAGATATGTGAAGCGATTGCTGTCACGACTCATTAAACTAACTAGTGTCCAACTTCTAGCTAAGATTTATTGAACTGCTTTTATCCTGGATTCCTAGCTGAAATGTGAAATTCTGTGTAAAATGAATCCTATTAACATGAATCCACATATGCAAAGGCAAAAATCCAACACTTACAGTATTTAACCACATGGATGTGACTGTTTATGACTGGACTTAATAGAAGAGTGCATTATATTGACTGGAACTCTTAGACTGGATTTGATAAAATTATGTTAAATAATGACAAAGAAATGGATGAAGCCAGGGCACAAAGTAAAATATTTCATTAATGTATTTTATTTTGCTTTGTACTACCAAGAGTACCTCTTTGAGGGAGATGTGTGTTCAGAAATGTGATAGATCGATAGAGAGACAGACAGGCAGGCAGACAGACAGGCAGATAGACAGATGATAAACAGAGAAACAGACAGACAGACAGACATCATGGAAGATTTGAAATTCATACACAAGATATACTTCTACATATTCTCCTAACTTCAGTTTGGAAATATCTGGTTAACCATTGTTGGATAGGTATCTTTCTATGATGTTGTCATTTTTCTCAATTCCAAGGCCAGCTGACGTTGGAATATTTTGATCTTCACAAGTCTCACTATATGCACAATTTGTACTGCTTTCATAACTTCTCATCATCTCTTGGTTGTTTTTGGCTGCTGCGTACATATCTTTCCAATCGCCGCCACTTTGTTTCCATGGTTATTTTGATTTGTCATGTTGGACTACCTTAACACCAGGTGAGGGCAGCAGCATCAATGTTGCTAGAGAACATGATACTGGTAGATCAGGTCCTCTCAGCATTCTTAGAGAATGAAAATGATCTACCATTTTCTCCAGCTGAATAGAGAGGCGCTGGTCTGCTGCTTGTAGCATTACCAACACTGAGATTTCTAGAGAAAGGAGTAGATCAGGATTTCTGAAATGCTAGCTGTAAAAATTCTGATGGATGGCTTAATCCTCTGCTCAAGCCATCATTGAAACTTGCCTTTTCCAATAGCCACAGCCCATGTAAGAAGCAGATTTTCCTGTCAGTTGGGATACACCAGGCACTGCATCTTCATTTCTTCCACAATATTTGTTAGCTTTACAAGTTATCTTGTGTGGGAAGCCACCCCACTTCTAGAAGAATGAAATATTTTGGGAAGTATTAAAAGGCAGAATATTATATTTCCCTAAAGGAGAAATGGAGAAACATGCTCTTGGAGACAGAAAGCAGCCCCCACTTTTCTTAATAGTCCTCAGCAGATGTCAGCACTTAAGAGATAAAGAGCTTATTGAAAGAAGCCAAGTATTTAGGTAGCTCTATTCATAGGCAAAGCAAATACTGCAGGCAGAAATCCATTCAAGACAGGATATTTTGAAATTCCCTCTGAACAAAGGTAGGATTAGTCCTCAGCCACAATAGGAATTGCCAAACACCCTTTCAGTTGCACTACCCCCAGCAACCTTCAACTAAACCTGGGAGCTAAGACAAACCCCTAGGATTTGTACTTTGCCTATAGAGCCAGCTATAACCCCTATACAGCCCCATGGGAGTCTGACAACAACCAATAGAATACATATTCTTGCACAGGAACAGGAAGCTCAAGTGCAAAGTTTAAAGAAGGTATAAAAAAACCCTCACTCTCAACTTCATTTTGTCAGCTGCACCAGAACCATGAGCTTGGTGGTTCTGTTCATCATTAAACCTTCTTTCCGATCATCCTCCATGTTTCCAGTATCTTTCTCCAAGCTTGGAACTGAACCAGATGGATATTTCTTCCCACACTCTTTAGTTATCTTGCTAGTATAGATGGAACAAATGTAAGGTAGCATAATTTGTGCTGCCTTGCAGACTGGAGTGAATACTGTTAAGCTGACTTATGAATTGCCTTTTGACAATATAAGGAATTGTTAAATATTCACATTACATTTAATTAACAGTACTCTAGGGAAAACAGCTTTGTGGCCTTGTGTTGAATTTTAGTTTTATGAGGAAACTCATTTATCCATTTACCAACAGATCTTTTATACAGATTTCAAGTTTCAGATGGAATCACTTTGCTTCATAAATATTATGCTCAGTTTGTTTTCTTCTTTTCTAGTGAAACAAAAGGATTTTAATTCTCTTGCAGTAACTGAGAAGATACATGCCTGTAGCTTAGCAAAAAATATAAAAGGTTTTGTTTGACTGTTTGTTATCTGGCACCAGAAGCCCCAATATCACTAGTTATTTCTAAGATGTCTATTCTGTCAACGGTTCCCTAGGAGTACGCTGAATTCAGGGGTATAGGATTGTGCTGCAAGAATCTTGTTTTATTTTATGATTGTCCATTGGTAGCAAGTGACATAAGGAATGGTCAGTTGTGTTTCCAAAAGTGGGAGAAGTAAACAGTGCATCTTTCTTCAAAGGCTAAGCATAATCTAATACCGGCAATAACTGATGTAGGTATGTCATTCCAATAATCTCACAATTCTGATTTTTTGGGGGGGCATGATCTTGTAACTTATCCATTGAAGACAAATCATCAAATTAACAGAAGAAAAAAATAGCAGAGTTGGAAGGGAAGGAACTTTGGATATTTTCTAGTCCAACTGCCTGCTCAGGGAGGAAATCCTATACCTTTTCATACAAATAGTTATCCAATCTCTTCTTGAAAGTTCCAGTGTTGGAGGATCCAAAATTTATGGAGGCAAATCATTCCACTGATTATTTTTTTAGGAAATTTTCCCTTAGTTCTAGGTTGGTTCTCTCCTTGATTAGTTTATATCTATTGCTTCTTGGCCTGCCTTCAGGTGCTCTGGAAAATAGACTGACCCTCTCTTCTTTGTGGCAGCTCCTTAGGTATTAGAACACTGTTATCATGTCATCCCTAGTCCTTCTTTTTATTAAATTACCAAATTCCTACAACCATACTTCATATGTTTCAGCCTCCAGTCCCTTAATCATCTTTGTTGCTCTTCTCTACACTTTTTCTAGAGTGTGAACATCTTTTCTTATATAGTGGTGGACAAAACTGGATGCAATATTCCAAGTGTGGTCTTACCAAGGCATCATAAAGTGGTATTAACACTTCACGTGATCTTGATTCTATCCCTCCATTAATGTAGTCTAGGACTATGTTGGCTTTTTTGGCAGCTGCAGCACACCGCTGACTCATATTTAAATGGTTGTCCTCTAGGACTCCAAGATCTTTTAGCAGTAGGACTATTATATTATTCTGTGTTTATATCACTGTTCCATCAATCAATTGGGAAAATAAAGACTGTGACCAAGGACCAGGGAAGTTTATTACTGCTATAATGTACAATGGTCAATTGGAATAGATTTGCCTACCAACACGTGCAGTTTGCAACTCAGACAGCACTAGTTCAGTGGGGGAAGGATTGCATTGCGTATTCTTATTCTCAAAACATGGTAAGAAAGCTTGAGCAAGCTGATCATTTGGGTCAACCCACCCTCTTCTCCCTCTTATCCCATAGAGCAAATAACGGATGCACACAAATGGTATAAACTTGTTATTAAGAGATATCTTGCTTTACATGAATATATGTTTGGTGGCCCACTACTTTAAGCCCAGACAAGCATTATCTCCTGCCTTCTCCCAATTTTTAAAAACCATGCAGTCCCTACTATTCCGCATAAGAGGTGATCAGAAGAGTAATCGTACAAATTAATGTAAAGATAAACACATGAAAAACAACTTTAGGACATCTCCAAGGGAGACTGCAGCAGGCCTCACAAGCTGAGGGTCTTTTTGCAGTGTCTGAACAATAAATAGAATGTTATCATGAATTAAAACTTTTATTTCAAAGCAATAAACTTAATTTTTTAAAAAGTTGAATATCAGTCTTAGGATTCTCCACACAGTATTGCCATTGACTGAGTCACTCATTTAATGGATAGAAAACAATGGTAGTTCAAATCTCGTTTACATAGAGTCCAATGAAAAGAATCTATGTATATTCTACTATCTTTTCCGTACAATATTAAGTTCTTATTGAACTCCGGTCTCTTACATTTCCAAAAAAAAAGTCCTGCCATCCACCCCTAACCTAAGTACTGTGACTGTTAACTATTCTAGATAATGTATCAGTATAACATCTGATCATCTCATTCTATCATGTTGAAGATCAGGGCTGCACATTATTTCTTTGAATTCTGTCAAGTTGTGATCGTAGAAGAGGGTATGACCAGATTGAAAAGGAGATGAAAAAAGGCAGGCAGAATTTGTTAGTTTTGTTGTGCAATTGTTTAGTCACTTTGCAGCAGGGGTAAAATGTTCCCGGATTGGACCGGATCACTCAGTCTGGTAGCGATTTTGGCTGGTAGTTCGGCAATCTGGTAGCGATGGTGGAGTAAAGCTCTGCCCACCCACGTGCCATTACTTCCTCATTATAACCAGTAAGTAATGTGCTTTTACCTTCTGCGCATGCACAAAAGGTTTTGCGCATAAGCAGAAGGTTTTACACATGTGCAGAAGGTTTTGTGCATGCGCAGGTCTGCATGTGCATGTGACACGCGAGCGAAGCGAGTATATGCACAGTGTGTGCGCTTCCGAACCAGTAAGGATAGTAAGTAGATTTCACCCCTGCTTTGCAGCCTGTCATTTCTTCAGAACTGTATTTTGTAACTGCTGATCTGAGTTTTTATAAGCTTCTGCTTGAGTTATCAGTGATAGAACGTAGCCACCTTGCCTTCTGTCAACCTCTCCAATCAATTTTGTTTATTTATTTAGTTTACATGGCTGCCCATCTCAGAATCTTGACATTGGGCAGCTAACAGCAACGGAAAACACCATAAAATAATAACAACAACAATAAATCACCAGTATTTGAGATAAAAACAACCTCAACAAATCAACAGGCTCTGCCAAGCATCTGGATCCTTAAGCTTAGGGACAAAACTCTGCCTCTAAGGCATTGTGAAAAGCCAGCAAAGTCAGATCCAGTATAATTATTGGAGAGATCATGTTCCAAAGGGTGGACCCCATGGCAGAGAAGGCTTTCTTTCTGGGGTCCACCAGATGGCACTTCCCCACGACTATACAGTATATATTAACAATTTTATTAAATACATTCCCTAATACTGTAGAAAAACCTAGAGCATATATCTCCTACCAAACCTAATGGGATGGGTTAGGCATAATTGAGGAGCAATGGTCACTCAAATAAGATAATAAATAAAAGAATGTTATTGTTAATAAAATGTATTATTAATATGTTAATAATATCCAACTTTAATTGGATTGTTCATTTGCATTTTATTAAATATAAATATTGTAAGAAAAAATAATTTAAGTATCTTTCAAATGATCTCCCCTTTCACTTAAATTCACTCATTACTTATGTTCACTTACTTATATTCATATTAACTTCACTGTTAACTTTCACTGTTTGTGTTCGATGTCTGCTTGTTTCCTTTGAAAAACATAGGTTTGAATTACAACTACCTTTCTATATCAGTTAAGTTCTGAAGCACTTTAATTTGATATCCCTGTATTTCTAAACCACCCAATAACTACAGTTCTTTTAGGGGGTGGGGGTGAACAAAATTTCTAAAAATATACTATTTAAAATAAAAGTAAATTTTAAAAGGTAATGATACCAGCATTATATAGATTTTTAATATAATACTATAAATATAGCTTGCCCTTAATATATTGTTACGGATTTACCTATACAGTACTGTATCTTGTTTGCTGTGGCTTTTTCATCGTGTAGGGTGAATGCCAGCAGCAACTGTAGTCTTCCTTGAATTGTTTAAAAGAGACTTAATAGCTTAATGGCTGGGTGACTGGCTGAATGTTGATAGAGATTCTGGCTATTGATTCTGTAGCTTGCATAAGGCAGGAAGTGCCACAGATCAGTGTTAGATCAAGAATTTGCTAAGACTTGGAAGTTCTGAGTTGGTTAATTCAACCACATCAGCATCTAACACTGTGTTGGTTCCATTACTCAGGCAATACTAAAGCTTTAGTTGATACCTTTGAATTTTATAGTTCCATTTTATATAAACGTTCCCATGCCAACTTAAAACAGGAAAATAATTGTCATGTCAAAATATTTATATTTTCTAAGTGCGTTCATTTAGTGCGTTCTTCTCTAAACTGAGGGACTTGATTTTGAGTGCAACTCAGAGGGCATTAAATCGGGAAAGGTGTTGCTGGCTGGGAATGATGGGAATTGCAGTGTAGTATATTACGAAAGTGCCCTGCTTGCTTTTATCTGATTTTGAAACTCAAAATAAAGCTCTCACTTTTCCTCTTTGAGACAGAATGTTGATTGTTGCTGGGCTGAAAGAGTTAAGATAAGGCTTTGGTAGATTTCTGAGCTAAGAAACCTGGGATATGAGTCTCTTTCCATATGCAGATAAACAATTTTCTGAGCCTCATCGAAACAACACTGGGTTGGTTCCTGAATCTTCAAGGTAATACCTTCTCTCACTGGACTGTCAATATTAATCTGAAAAACAAAAACAAACAAACAAACGGACAAGGAAAGTAGTTTTTATTTTACTTTTTAAAGAATAGTCAGAAGCCAAGATACTAGACAGAGTAAGATGCTGAAGAATGTAAAAAAAAACAAACAAAAGTGGCATCAAGAAAGATGGAAATCTTGACAATGTCACAAAATTTATTTATCTGGGTATATCTACTCAACTTGCAAATAACCTGGGTAACTTGTGTATGATTAAAAGCATAAAAACAGAGAAACCAATAAGAAAACACACAAAACACCACAATGCAGAATAACTGAAGCCAAATCAAATGTATTCCAATTAAAAAATCGTATCAGGATGGACTTAGAACTAAGGGTCAGGCCTACTGTTTTACCGAAGACCAACAAATATTAGAGGCAGTGTGATCTAGAAGCTATGATGTTGGCTAAAGTGACACAAATAGGTGTCATAGAAGATCACTGGGTGATTTGAAGCCAGTTATTCACAGCCCAAATTCGCTCACAAGTTTGTTGTTGTAAGAAAAAAATTAATTCTTACCATGGATACTATATTTATTTATTTATTTTATTGGTTCGATTTATATGCCACCCTTCTCCAGAGACTCAGGGCGGCTTACAATGCGTTAAGCAATAGCCTTCATACTTTTGTCTATACCTGTTTAGTAGGGCTTTCGCGCCCCCCCCCAAAGCGGTGTTCTTTTTTATACAAAGTCAGCTTATTGCCCCTACAATCTGGGCCCTCATTTTACCTACCTCGAAAGGATGGAAGGCTGAGTCAACCTTGAGCCTGGTGAGATTTGAACTTGCAGTAATTGCAGGCAGCTGGTGTTACTTAACAGAACTTTAGTCTGCTGTGCCACCAAGGCTCTATAGTATTTGATGCATCGTTAATTCATTGTACTTTTATTTGTAATGCATTTATTTATAAAGGTGGCCTTCTAGAGATATATCTCTTGCTAGCAGCCTACTTGTGTAGTTTTATGTTGAGATTTAATGAGGTATTCCTCATCTGTAAAGAAATAAAATTCTTATTCATTATACAAGCTATTGGTAAGTCCCAAAGGTGCTTTTTTTCAAGAGGCAGATGGATTTTCTGGTCCAGTTGCCTCTTGAAAAAAAAGCACCTTTGGGACAACCATGACCTGGATGACTGAGAATCTCCATAGACAAAAGCTATTGGTAAGGTTTCAATCTGTAATATAAATTGTCCACTTGGAGAAATTATTTAAAATGCTCAACATCTGTGAGAGCATTCACACAGTTCTTTGCAAAATGAGAAATTATATTGTATTCCTGCCCAATTTATTAATTTACCTCTTTTGGAGCCTGGGGTTGGATAAATTCCTTAAAAAGTTTCTGTGCCTCTGATATTCTTTTCCTCTGTGATAAAATCTTCTTATACTTTTCACAAGCCACCCAGAATTCCATGTTCTCATCACTATATTCAGTCTTCAGGTAGGACTTGTAGACGATTGGCCCATCTGAAAATAATACATCAACCATTGATTTGCAAACTCTACTAAAAGTAATTATGATAACAGTTATGTTTTATTCTCTTATAAGATATGTTATAAAGAATCATTTTCTGAGGTGCTGAGATTATAACAGGAAGTGAAAATTACCTCAGCAGATAACTAGCTATTTTGTTTTCCCTTCCATTTACCATAATATATAGTTAAGGGTAACAATGTTCTGTGCGCCTTTGGCATTTAGTCATGCCGGCCACATGACCACGGAGACATCTTCAGACAGCATTGGTTCTTCGGTTTTGAAATGGAGATGAGCACCGCCCCCTAGAGTTGGGAACAACTAGCACATATATGTGAGGGGAACCTTTACCTTTATAGTTAAGGAAATATTCAGGGGAATATTTTTCATTTTTCTTAGTATTCTCATTCTCAAGGACATGGCCAGTTATATAGATATATCTATATGTTTATCTATATGTCTACCTACATTGGCTTCTTATATTAGGCTTAATATATCTCTATCATCTCTATCTCTCAATCTCAATCTCAATCTCTATTTATCTCTATATATCTCTGTCTCTATTTCTAATTATCTGGGTATCTGATGTATTGTTACTCCAAAATAAAATGTTTATTAATTTACTTGTATCCCACCTTTATTATCTTTACAATAACTCAAGATGGCAAACATATCCAACAGACCTTCCTCTTTTTATTTTCCCTACAACAAGAACCCCATGAGGTGAATTAGACTGAGAGACAGAGTGTGTCCCAAGGTCACCAAGCTGGTTTTCATGGGTATAGAAGGACTAAAACTCACAGTCTCTCATTTTCTCCCTTGGTACCTTAGATCTTATTTGTATGCAAAACCTCCCACCCCCCACCCCCCACAAAACCTTCTGATTAGCAGTAACATCCATCATAGGTATTTTGACTTCAGCAGAGGAAATTCTTTTTAAAAAGAAATACCAGTCTGGAAAATCCAAAGAACGTAAGCAAATGAGCCAATGTGCCCAAAAGCAGGGCTGAGTAGTCTCTTATCCAGGGTAAGGAATAGAAAAAATAAGCAAAAGGTTGTGAATGTTATTTCTAAATATAGATCGTATTCTTGAAACATAGCCGTTGCTGAGCTTCTTTGTTATTGTTTCTTAAGTTCCTTCAATAAATATTGAAGAAGTTCTTGGATGCCTTTTGAGCTTGGCTAAGTGGTTTGGTCCTGTCTGTGAGATGAAGTCTGACACTGCCAATGGCTGTCAAGGGCCTCCCCAGCCTCTGTTTTTAGATAGAGAAGGAGTTAGAGAGCAGTAAAGAGTGTGAAAGTGAGGAAAGAGATAAATGCAGAATAAATGGGTGATAGAGTAGGTGATGGAGCATGGGGGAAACTGATTAGCACAGAGTGAGCAGGAGAGTGAGATGGAACGTGACAGAAGAACAAGTAAAAGAGAAATAATTGAGAGAGGATGCAAGTGATGGAGTGAAAGAGGGAGAGTGTAAGAGAGTTAATCATCGATTATCTGTGGGGTGGGTGGATGATCTAGTGCTTGATCCTTGTGATCAGTGGATGTGTGGGGTCTTCTCAGTAAAGCAGAAAAGGCAGATATCCCCCACTCATCCTGAAAATCACTCATCCTGAAAATCTAGTTCTGGCAGATGGTTCAACTGCTGGTATAGCCACTTGTTTAAGTTCACCTCATCTCACACAATGCATTATGGAGAGCAATCGGTGGATGTTTTTCAGAAAATTTGCATTTTGTTGAGTTTGAGAAATATACCGTGCATGGAGTGATCTAAATTCTTTAAAAGTCAGTGCAGATTTTTGTTAACTGATTTTTTTTTTGAAGAGTTTGCAGTTTCTTTTTGACCTGTAAGAAATGATATTTGCTGTAACAGAATCATTTTCTGTGGGGAACACTTGCATTTTAGACAGTTTGGGAATGATAGCATATTACAAAGTGAGAAGAGGAGTAATCTGAAATGTCCTTAGCAGACCTCTATCGGTAAGAATTCCCCAGTGAAAAATAATTACTTTAGGTTGCCATAAATCAGCTTGAAACTTCTGACACCCATTTGTCTGATCAGTTTCTACTTTATCTACTTACTAGTACTAGTTTCAACTTTATCTTCAGCCAAACCATGGGGGGGGGGAGAGACATTTTGGGTCTTCTTCTCCTGCTTTACTGGGACCTTCCCAATCAGATTTGAAAAGATGGCTAAACTCACCATTCTAGGCATCTGTCAGAACTTGTCTCCTTGCCCAGTCCAGCCCAACCTGCCACACTTTAAAGACAATGATTGGTGGATCATTGCCTGGGAAATCCACCAATTGATGCATTTTAATTTGCCCTGCAGGAAACTGTCAGGATAGCATTATTTCCCAATCTTGTTAATGAGGCAGAGTTGACATCAGTTATATAGAGGGAGAAGATTTATGTTGGTATACTTCATGCTGGAAGATGGCCTGCTGCATTGGCTATTTGAATATGTCCTATGCCATGAATGCCCTTTACTTATTCCCATTCCATCTTACTGTTCTGTTCTGATTAATAATCATGTATTTACTCACATTTAGTAGCCATAAGCTTTTCAAAAGACTGAGACCACTGAAGTACTTCTTCCAGGCTTATCCTTTGAGAAGCAAGGGCAGGGAGAGAAAACACAAAGTTAGAGCAGCCAATGACCACATTTTCACAACTAGCTTTAATAAAATCTAAGACTAGGGATATTGAAGATCTATCCTTGTGCTTTGCTGAGCATCCACAAATACTGCCTGAGTTTGTTTCCTGGTATTTTCAAGCTAAGGGGAGAGAAAAAAGCAATGCTACCTTTAATGAATATTTCCCATGGCAGAGAACACATCTACATTTTCTGTATTTAGACAATTTAAATAATCACTTGAAATAATTACAATTGCTGTAATATTACTGCATGTGGGCCTACTTATCAAGAAAAGATAGGGCAGCAAATCCAAGTTTCAGAAATTTGGATAAAAACTAGATGGCAACAAGCAGGTAGACAAAATTTTAATCTTTCTGCTCCTCAGATGAATCCATAAGGAAACAGTTTGTATGACTGGGTGCTTACATGATGGAACCTCCAGTTCCAGTGTTGAGGCAGAACATTATTTGTATTTTGTTTTAGAAGTAGCCTTGAAAATCTTTTTATTCTTAAGGTACTATGTCTATGTATAGTACGATTGAATGAATGAATGACATCATCAGTAAAAGTGAACATACTTAATAGAAAATAAGTGCCACTGAACTTACTGCAACATTAGGACCTATTTTACTTAAGCCTCCTTTGTTCAGAATTTGAAATATTCATGTTTCAAATGCTCCGATGTAATTACATCGTAATTTGTAGTGAAAATCGTACTTGCTTTTGAACTATGTATTTAGTCATTCTTGCTCAATGGGTGCAGTGGGAAATATACCATTGGCATATACCAATAAATATACCAAATATACCAATAAGCAACCTAATCAACATTTAAAAATAGACCCAGAGAGTTGATCGGCACCTGTTCCTAGGCAAGTAGGGTTGCAGACATTATATTCAAAATTATATTAGAAAGAAATTACTGAAAGGAAGAGTAGTACAAAAATAACAAAATGTAGCAATTTAAGTTGTAATATTACATTATGTTACAAAGTACTATGAAGTAATCTATTTTTGTAATTATTGAAATGGATAGGTCACTATGGATTCCCACTGTTGGGAAGTGAAGTAACTGATTTTCTGGCATTAAAGAAATGGAAGAGATTAGCTCTCTTAGACTACCATGTGCTGGGATACAAAATAGAAGCATTTGTTTTCATCTGCTCCTTTGGCCTGTTATCACCTCCAAACACTCACAAAAACAACTTCATTATTTTGAACTTTAGTAGTAATCCATTCTTGATTAAAAGTAAAATTGGCTTCCGAATGTTGAGGCCAAATAAAAGATTCATAAACCAGTTTGGCTGTTTGTAGGGTTTTATAGGCTTGCTAATTTATAATCTTTTTCACTATTTTTATTGGACAACATGAATAAGATATGTATGCACATATGTCTATGTATTATGCTTGTAGTACTCCTCTCCCGATAATCATTTATTAACAATCAAGTGAGGAAATCTTTGGTGACAACGTAATCTGGGTTATGTTTGTTTAGCACCCAGACACCCTATTTAGGACCATCAAAATGGCAATAAAAGGTGTGCAGCTTTTTTTATCCAAATACTGTAGCTCCATACCTAACTGATTGTAGTTTTACCCTGCCCGTGGTCTGGAGCAGAAAAGATATAAGCAATACGTTAATTAGAACTATTGATCAGAGCTATGAGCCCCTGAGAGACTTATTTGACCAGGAGACTGAAGATTCCCCATGCTACTCCATTTATGGGGTTTCTATTCTCAAAAGATTTAGGCTTTATTCATACTTATATATATACGTCTTTTTATATTCTTCAATGAAGATTGTTAGACTGAGAAAATATTCAAAGTCAACAATGAGCTTCATGGCTAAAAGATTTGGTCCTAACTCTCTTTTGTTCTAGCTGTTGTAATCACCACACCATCCTGGGCAGTGGTGGAATTCAAATTTTTTTACTACCACTTCTGTGGGCGTGGCTTGGTGGGTGTGGCAAGCGAAGGATACTGCAAAATCCCCATTCTGTCCCCACTCCTGGGGGAAGGATATTGCAAAATCTCCTTCCCTAATCCCACTCTGGAGCCAGCCAGAGTTGGTATTTGCTGGTTCTCTAAACTACTCAAAATTTCCTCTACTGGTTCTCCAGAACCTATCAGAACCTGCTGAATAGCACCCCTGATCCTGGCTCTCTGCAAGGGAAACTTTCTATTTTATCAATGACATTTATTTACATTTTCTCTATTTAAAGCAAAAAAGAGCTACTTACCTCTAAACCACACTTTGAATTTTGAATGGACCCGCATATAGGATTTAACCCAAAGTTTCCTCCTTCTATTGTTATCTCTTCCAACATTGTATATAAATGGAGGTAGGATAAGTAACATGTAAAACTCACTCTCAAAAAACGGAAAATTCCTGGTTTCTTCCTTTACCCTTTGTTCTGTAAATAAGACTTCTTGTAGATTGGTTTGTACTTACTTGGAAATGACTCTGTTTGTGCCATCTCTGAACAAACTGCAAAGCCAACAGACGCTGCGATTCATAATCCTGGATGAAGAGAACAAATATATTTAAGCATTCTGTTCAAGGGATATTGGTAAGATGCAGGAAAGATCATAATGCTTATGTATTGATGTGATTTTAGGTCACCTTCCAGACAAAACAAACCAGTTTTCATCTTATCCAGGCTTACCTTGAGCTCAGTACATATGGGGTTGAGTTAATATGCTGATTATTAGCTATCTTTCAATTCTTGCAAGATTATACCCTTTTTCCTTTGTTTTCCCATATGCCTGGGTCAGTTTCCCAGAATATCTTTATGACGAAAGCTTTCTAAATTCCTCATAACCTCTCTGTTCCTTGAAGCCACAGCCTCAAATTTCAAATATCCACATGTAACTGCACCCAAGTTAAAGATCTAGCATGTCTCTATCTAACATACATCAATTTTCCTCTTTTTCTTTTGTTTTTCACAGCTGAATTTTAGATTGTAAATTCCCTGATGCCAGTTCACTTTTAGTGCATCTGCATCATGGAACACCATGCATATTGGTGACATCATTATCCACAAAGTATCTTTTCTTATTGTGTTGCACTCCTGTGCCCATATTTCTGGTAATTAAGATGTGCTAAATATAATATAACTTTTGGAAATACACTGATGAGGATTGTTCTTTTTCTTTGTGGAAAAGCAATTCAAGGGAAAAGCAGCATCTTTGCTGCCCCTGTGTGGATTCCTCTGACAATGCTTTCCTATGTCCTCTGATAATGTTTACTACAAACACATACAGTCAGAGGATCTATGCCATGTGACTAAGCTGAGGTGTGAAGAACTAATATACAGCAGTCAGTTATCTGCCCTTTAAATGTGATTGGGTATACAGCTGTAGTATCCATCTGTGGTATCTAGATTATTGGAAATGTACTCCTTAAACCAAAATGTTTTATTTCCAGAACTAGTTTTATGATTAACTAATCATAAAACAGTAGAATAGCTGCAACTGGGTGTTCTGAAAGAGAGCAAATTTTCAGTTATTTAACTCACTATTATACATTTATGAAGAAGGAGAAGAGAGCAATAGTGGCACATATCTGTAGCTCAGATGAGGGTGGAGGTTCGTTCTCCAAACTTGGGGGTTGGTTTCTGAATGTTTTGTTACCAGGCTAGATAACAACTTCAGGAGAAGAGATTATGAAATGGTTTACTTCATACCAAAATAAATTGCTTGGCATTGAGATCCTTTTTTTTGACTTGGCTGTTAATGGAAGTCAATTGTTACCTGATGTCAGACTTCAAACTGAAACAGGCACATCAAGATTTCAGGAAAGTGGTTAACTGCTATGATCTTTCCTTTATTATCAGCAAATTCATAAACGAATTAAATACACATAGACTATTTATCCTGAAAGTCCAGAACCCTGGAATGCACTATTCAGGGCTTCTAACCATACTCAATAACCATGTTTGTATATTTGCTTGTTTGTTTTTATTTGACATAAATGCAGTAGCTTTCACTGAATCTAAGATGAGACGTTTTTCAGTCTAACAGATATCTTCATCAACCCTTCCTCTCAGTTCCTCAAAAATGAGCCACAAGCTTTACAAAGTTGTGAAGCAATCAGCCAGAGTCTGTTAAACAAAAGACTGCTTTATGCTTTTTGACAAGTATAACGTCTCTTAATAAAATCATCTGCTTTTTTTCAAATCATTTTTAAAAGGTTTACCTGCTTTTGCAAAATTCAACATTCAGCAAGGCAGAATTCCCTAATTATAAGTCTTGGCCTTTGGTGAGGTTGCAAGCAAGTTAATGGTGAGTCACAACTATGTATGCAATTTAAATTTTGATGATGCTTGTGCACACAAAGCAGAAGTACTATCAAATCTTCCTGTTTTCACTGGACAAACCTTGCATACAAAATAAACTGTAAAATGTCAGCACTTGAATACTGAGCGTAAACCATCTATCACTCACAACAGCAGTTGACTTCTCACATGACATTTTTAGTCTTTGAGGGTGTCCATTGAAGTATGTGTACAGTTGTTAGTGAAGTTCTATATTTTTTACACACTATTGTTCATTTCTAGACTTCTAAGGGAAGAAACATTTCTGTTACCTGGTATGAAAAAGGCTAAAGATGATCTATTTACTAATAGTGCTGAGAAAATAAATTTAAGTCAAGGAAGTATGAATATGGTCCATATTTTAGTAAGTAATATAGTCATATCTTTCCTAGCACGAATAGAATTAATTTTATTTATGGGAGGAGGGGTGTTATACAAATTCATTTATTATTGGATTGAGGATGAAAATTTTGAAAATCCCTGCCATAAGGATTGGATTAATTCAACTATAGTTCTATCTGCATTGAGGATTTATCCTGACTGTCAATAGGGAGTATCAAAAACCTATTACACTTGTACATAATTTTTTTCTTAAAACTGAAACACTTCTTCCATGCATTTTGAATTCTTATATTCACTAAAAGATTTACTTTTAGAATGTATAAACTTGGAAACCAAAAAACCCCACCCATTGAGAAGCCTTTCTTTCTTTCTTTCTTTCTTTCTTTCTTTCTTTCTTTCTTTCTTTCTTTCTTTCCTTCCTTCCTTCCTTCCTTCCTTCCTTCCTTCCTTCCTTTTTTCTCTTTCTTTCTTTCTTTCTTTCTTTCTTTCTTTCTTTCTTTCTTTCTTTCTTTCTTTCTTTCTTTCCCTGCTTCCTTGATGAAAGAGAAAAATGGAGAAGCTAATTCATGCAGAAATGCAGCAAAATGGATTTCATGAAAGAAGGTAATTGGTGCATCTTATTCCAAGCACACCTATGGAAGAAATGCAGCATTATGTCCTACATGTCCTACAAATGCAGCACATTCTTCTTGGAAGAAGACCCAGCCAAAGCAATGCAGCGTGCATTTATTTGTAAATTACTGTGGCTTATATATTACACTGTTTACAAAATCCTTGAGTGGTTAATAAATAACAGCATCAGCACTGAAATGTAAAAACTCATTGATATGATCAAGGCCCTGATGTGCTATCTTTCAGGTGATTTGATCTGGTAAATGAGTTTTTCCATGAAGACAAGATTGTTGAGTCTTCCACATTGTCAATGACTCGTCCAATGATTGTGAAATGTTAAAATTGAGTTGTAATAAGTAGATATACTGCATAGTAGATATGAATGAACAAACCTAGTTCCTTTCTTAAAAATGGTAAAAGCAAATGGATAAAGCTGTTATTAAACTTACTTTAAACTTGCTCTTTGTTCAAAAATGTTTTGACCACAGGGCACTTCAATTATAGGCACAAATAAGACTCATGCCTTCAATATATTTCTCTCTCCCTTCTATCAAAAATATTAAACTTGGACTATCTTATATATTTTAGTTTCAGAAATATAATATCTTAATATTGCAAGGCCTTAATTTTTCACCTTTACCAAGTTTGCATTACACAATTTACACAGTAGTGGACTTATTTTAATTGCAGGTATTCCATTGTAACTATATGTATCTTAATCACAGTTTTTTTCTAATCTGGGAAAGCGTATGAAGAAATTGTTTAGAACATGGCTCATATCCACTGATTCAGAGTTAATAGCTAAGAATTAAGAAATTAAATGATAGACACTCATTAACTACCCTTAATAGTTGTTGAACATAAATTATTTCCCAAAAGTCTGAACTAATGGTATCCCCATCCCTTCTGCCTCTCGTCAACCCACTCATTCTTGTATAACAGGCAACAGAAATTCACCTCTTTGGCAGAATTAGGGTAATAGGTTTCTGGGTGTTTTTATTAGAAGCACAAACATGTGATGCTACATGAAACAATAAAATATTTCAAACTGAGGAGATCCTATTAAAATGATGCTGTACTTACTCTTCTAGACTCTTTTATCCTGAAATAATACAGTAGCTGTTTTTAAAATCCCTGGCAGTTAGGTATAGACTAGTTACTTACTTACCACAATGTCCTCCAAGTTTTTGAGGAGGGTTTTATTGTGATGGTTGAGGAAATTATTTGCTTCTGTTTAAAATCAGAAGTATGCCACAATCTGACCACGATTGGTAGTTTTTGACTTGCAGAGGATACAGCATTGGGTATCTGCTTCTGAAAAAGAACAAGGTCTCATATTAATGCGTCCTTCTTGGTGTTACTGAAAGCAGTAAGTGCTTCCCTTCTGCTTTAGGGAGTTGTCATCTTCATGTGTTTACATTTAAACGTTGCTTGTGGTTAGTGGGAAGTTCTTTTTATTTAAAAAAAAATTGAAAGAAAGTTCCACCAGTCTTCAGAGATCCATTGATAAGAGGATGTTTGTTCTGTCAGTTGTAGAATATCTTTACTGATTGACTAAAGCCACATTATTATTATTAGTTTGGAAAAAGTTATGAACAATGACTGCAATCAACAGATAAGGCTGTCATTTTGTGACTAAAAGTTTCCAGTCCCTTATCAAGTGACACTTCTCTTCTTCAACTACCAACCCTCATCTGAAAAGTGATGAGGAATTAGATATAGGTCAAAACCACCTCCCTTCTATAATGAAATAGCCATAACATGTGATCAATTATTAAAATATGCTTTTGGTGAAGTCCTTTTCTTTGCAGATATTCTGCTCTGAGTTAAGACACTGCATCTTGGAATGGAAGTTTTGGCTGAATCTGATGTATAGTATACTTAAATGTTGGTTGCTAGGGAACAGTGGAAAAGGGCTATGACTCTTGCATCCTGCTTGCGAGTTTCCAGGATGCAGTATGTCTTAGGGACAGACAGTCAAATGCCTTTGAATATTTCCAGAATGGTTTACTACTTATAGTGCTAGCAGGAACTGTTAGGAGTTCAGAATTAAATTTCCTTATCCATTTTCTGAAGCTATAGAGAAGAAAGGAATGTAGCAATGTGTGTTTTACTAATGCAATGAAAATATACCACTGTGCGTATTTTTATTTGCATGCAATTTGCATGTAGATTGAAAGTTGTCTGCTCTGATATATCAATCATAATAAAAGTCTCTCTTCTGGGAATCCCTATCAAATACAGTGAAGTAGATTTTGGGTAGTCACATATTGCAGAAAAGAAGAGAAAAAGGTTACAGCATAAAATTATATGTATGCTAATTATAAATGTAACATCAGTAGAGATATTATATATGGGTAATGATAATATAAATAAAACTAGAGTGGGGAAAGCTTTGGCAATGTGATCTGGGATCTGTGCAATTTCTCATTCAGCTATCCAGCAACCAACTGTTGATCTATAGACTCCTGCTTTCCTACTTTTGACTCTGTATTTTTGAATCAGGCATACATTACAAGCTCTTTTATTAGGATTGCCTTCAGGAAAGCAGTTCAAATAGATATTGTTTTCTGCAAAGTAGGATTCACAGATGAGCTGGGAAGAGAACCTAGTTGCACTGAAATGTTTTTGCAACATTGCTCTAGAATACTTTCTCTGGGGCACATTGCCTGAAATCATCAGGAAATGAGCTTAATTTGAAAAGGACCAAATCTTCATACAATGCTAACTAGTAATATCCAACACACTTTCCCCAAGGCTTTGTATATCTGATGGAACAGCTTTTTAGATTTCTGTTGCTTTATCTTTGTTGTCTTATTATCATTGTTTTTAGTGTCTCTATTTAGGTTAAGGCTGTTTGTGACCCTTGAATTTGGTTTTTTTTTGGGGGGTGGGGAGTGGTGGTGTTGGGTAGTGGTGGTACCCAACCTAAAGCATGCAAACAAGCAGGCAGTAAAATTTAAACGTGGTTAATTAAGGTGAAATATTTGGTGAGGTAAATATTTTTCTTGCAAACTTCTTAGGTTTTATATTTTTTAAAAATAAATCCCAGCTTGCCTCACTCCTTTCTGGGCTGCTGCTGATTCTTTGCCAATATTTCTTCCTTTTAAATCTTTCTTCCTCTTATTACACATAGATGACTTCCTCCCAGCAAAGAGCAAATGGGCTGATGTTTCATAGCTCCAAAAGCATTCATGTTTCACTGCAAGAGCTGATGTTGGATGAACTGAAACAATTTTAATGAATGAAGAAAGTTGCTTTCTTTGTTTTTGTTTATAAACGCTATAAGCATTTTAATCTACTATTGGCAGTATGAAGGTCCAAAGCCATTCTCTAAGCTTTCTCCAGCCCTAGTTTTCCTGCTTTCCCTCCTCCTCCTCCTCCTCCTCCTCCTCCTCCTCCTCCTCCTCCACCACCACCACCACCACCACCACCATCATCACCACTTCCTTCTCTTCCCCATTAAAAACTCCAAAGTGGGGGGGAAAGTTATAAATGCTTGTCATTCTTACTTCAAGCTCCTTTTTAATTGTTTGAGAGCTCCAGGGACAGAATGATCATTTGAATCATTTCACCCCACATACTTTGGAGTATTCTTTTTTCTTTTCCTCTTGTTTGTCCACTAAAGTAAGTAGTCCAGCAATTAGGACTGGGTAGGGGAAATCTGGAACAAGATTTAAAAAAATTAATTTTAGAATGTAGAGAGATGGTGGAAATTTTTACCAAGGTTGAACAAATAGGAAAATAAATTTAGTTTCTCTGTCCTGTAGTGAAATGCTGCCTCTTCAGGTTCACCTATCTAAAATTAGCAATAGGATAAAAATACCCATAAAACCTCACAGAATTATATATTTTTTTTCTATCACTAGGGGGAGTTTTTCCTGGATTTTTTTTTTTTTTAGAGATGGAAGAATTAACTCTCAAAAGGGGTTAATCCTGACAGTTTATGTGCATCAAAGTGTGCATTTAAATACCTGAACATTTTTACATCCCACAACACCAGCTATCAGTATATAAAAATGTTTAACTACCAAAATGTTTAATTACCTATTGTGAGACACTTTAAAATGCACAAGCAGATTAAAGCAAACATAACGGAATGGGACTGAACTACTATATAAATGAAATCATATAAAAATGAAATGGAACAGAAAATATTTATCTGGCATGATTTAAACCTGAATCCAAAAGCTTGAGATATCAGACTATAGCAGACAATTGTTCATATGAGTTTGGTTCAATGACTAGCTTAAACCTAAGAAATATAATGAAATAATGAAAGAGGAATATACAGAAATGTACATTTGGCTGCATTCAAAGGCTCTTAATGGCTCACCCCATGGGAACTTAAATTCATGGTATGTGTTCATCTTGAATTCATCTTGATGTGGTCTGAGCTTGGATGTTATCTATCCTGCTAATGAAATATCTTCAGGAAAACAACTAAGTTCAGAGAACACCATGAACTCAACAGCTCATCTCTGAACTACATTTAAATTATTGAAACATGAATTCATGAAAACTACCCAAGGCCTGATATTTTTATTGCCTCTCCTCAAATGTTTTCCCCTTAATTTGTTACTTGCAAGTTCATGTTCTGGCCTTTTGTGGCTTAACCTCATTTAAAATGGAATGTGATGAACACTTAACCCTGTTCTGTCTTCACCAGAAATACTCAGAACACCAATTTGATCAGATTTTAAACAATGGTTTAACTGTGTGCACAGTTTTCTGCAAATTAGACTTCCTGCATTTTTTGGGAAATCATCTCTTTCTGTAGTTTTGATATAACTGAAACATTTTTACTGGATTCTATTCTTTCCTTTGCAATGAATGAAAAAATATGGCTAATGCCTGAGGTCAGTAAAACTTAACTAAGGATGGGTGAGAGATATCATGGGAAAAGATCTGTGTCCTCAGTGTAAGGATTTCCTACCCTGATTTTAGATTGCACTCATAATTTGCTTATTAATTCCCATGTGACTGATTGGAACAGATTGCTCTGTTAGTATATGATAGGGATGGATAGAGGATATGATCTCTATCTGCTTGAAGTAATTTGGAAAAATCATCTGAATGTTTGCATTTATTAATCAAGTAGATAAACTAGGAATACAATAGGTAAACTAGCAATATACAAATTTTATATTTCCCTATGTCCATCTGTCCTCATGCCACCATCAACCTTGCTGTTTCATATCCTTCCTGCTCTGCTTTTGGTTATCTCTGTGCATGGGGAATTTAGTAAGAAAAGTTGAGAAAAAGGACATTTGCAAGGGAGAAAGAAAGGATTAATATTTTCTCTTCTGCTTTCTAGTTCTTCTTCCTGTGCGCTCCCAATCCACGAATGCCTTCTCCTAATGGAGAAAGGAAGAGCTTACATCTTCCTCTTATATTGTGGTTGCATCTTTTTTTGCTTTCAGTCAAATGCCATTTTATTATTATCATGTGCTTTGTGCTACAGGAGGTTTCAGGATATTTTTGTCTCTTTGGAAATGTGTCAGAATGAAAGAAGGCAACTTTTAAAAATAAATAATGGATGAGAAAAAGGAAGGAAGGGAGGGAGGGAGAAAAGGAAGATGAGATATAAGAAAGTTAAATAGATGATATATAAGAAAGTTAAATGTGGTTTTCTGTTAAATGTTGAGAGAGAAAACAGATAGTATAGCTGTCACAAACCAGGAATGGTTCTATTAATATTGTCTATCTTTTAGAAAGTCAACATATTTTTGTTCTCTGCATGTCCATAACTTGTGTGCAAATATTTATGTTTTCCTATTTTTCTTTGCAGTCTGGAACCTAAGTATATATATTGATTTATATGCCGCCCTTCTCCGGAGACTCAGGGCGGCTTACAATGCGTTAAGCAATAGCCTTCATACTTTTGTATATTTATACAAAGTCAGCTTATTGCCCCCACAAACTGGGTCCTCATTTTACCTACCTTAGAAAGGATGGAAGGCTGAGTCAACCTTGAGCCTGGCGAGATTCGATCTTACTTTAATTGCAGACAGCTGGTGTTAAATTACAGAGCTCTGTCTGTTGAGCTATCCAGGCTCAACATATTTACATAAGACTCAGATTTAGAACGATTGTATTAAACAAATTTATAGGCATAAGGCCTAAGATAGGGTGGTCAAAAATGCCTCTCCCACCCCAAAGGAAAATAAGACAACTGCAAGAGTTAATATTATTTCAGTGCTCATAATACTGGTACAGGAGAGCAAAACATTTTTCTTTCCAACAAAAGCTTGTTATTTAGATTAAACGATACCATCACAAATATTAAACTCCCAATGTATCAAACAGTTTAAATGCCACTGCAAAAGACTTCCATTTCTTGCAAAAAAATTAAAAAAAATCAGAGTCTCTTCTTCCAGAAACACAAATTTTATATTATTATATAAAATAAATTAGCTTTGCAGCCATCTCTAATTTGTGACCAGATTCTATGTCTGTGTTTACATTCCAGCAAGATAATTTTTAAACACATAGTAACCCTTTAAATGTTTGTTAGTATTTAAGCTATTGTATTGCCCTGATGTGTTGAAATAAAGGACTTTTTACATGGGGATAGAATTGTCAAGTTTTCATCCTGTTATTGAAACTAGCATGTCTAACATTGGTTTGATGTATGAATGCTAAAAAATAACAAGTGGAAAATTCTCTTTCATGTTGCAGGATGGAATATTCCTGCTTAGCAACCAATCAAGTATGCCTTCTTCCAGAATTATCCATTCCATCCCACCCCCAGCTTTTTCATTTTCTCTTAATAAGGAATCAACATCTTGAATATCCTTAAAACTTTTTGTGTTCAATTTTCCTGCCTGAATTTTATTTTACTATTCGACGTGTATATTATTATTATAGTCAATAATGTTTTATAGACTATATATCTAAATATCAGTGGTGAAATCCAGCAGGTTCTGACAGATTCTGGAGAACCGGTAGCGGAAATTTTGAGTAGTTCGGAGAACCGGCAAATACCACCTCTAGCTGGCCCCAGAGTGGGGTGGGAATGGGGATTTTGCAGTATCCTTCCCCTGCCACGCCCACAAGCCACACCCATCAAGCCACGCCCAGAGAACTGATAGTAAAAATTTTTGGATTTCACCACTGCTAAATATATACAATTTTATCCATCGTCTATCCACTGCAGGATGGACGCCTTTATATACATAATATACACTCAAGTTTTTCAGAATATTGCATTGCAAAAGTAAAAACTAGCTTTTTAAAATAATAATAATAATCTGTGGACAGCCAGAAATAAGTTCTCAAATCATCTAATATTATGAGCTCAGACAAATCCAGAGTTGCTCCTGAACTATTTTAAATCCCTCATTTATGAGGAATGCTGGTTTGATATTGGTTATACTGTACTTCTCTAACAATAGCTGTCAAGGTTTTAGTGGGGATTTTACAGAGGTGGGTTTCAGCAGGTTCTGACCAATTCTGGAGAACCAGTAGTGGAACCAGGAGTAGTTCAGAGAACCGGTAAATACCACCTCTGACTGGCCTCACCCCCATCTATTCTCTGCCTCCTGAGTCCCAGATGATTGGCAGGAAATGGGGATTTTGCGGTAACCTTCCCCTGGAGTGGGGTGGGAATGGAGATTTTACAGTATCCTTCCCCTGCCAAACCCATCAAGCCACACTCACCAAGCCACGCCATGCCCACCGAGCCACGCCCACAGAACCGGTAGTAAAATATTTTGAAACCCACCACTGGGATCTTACCACTAAATGTTTTAGCTTTTCTACAAGATTCTGCCTTCTGAAGCAAGATCAAAGGACATGGTCCTGGGAGCCCACATTTTCATAAACAGACTTTTGTGCTATTTGAAGATATTCATGACAGCAGAACATCTGGTATTTATATTTGGAGAACTGGGTGAACCTTATGAGTGACCAAAGAACTTTTGAATAGTCAAGACCATTTATTTTCAAAATGAGATGTTTGCCCTTGTACAGGGTGATGACTAAATTAAAAGAATTCTACCTTCTTCAATTAAAAAAAAAAGGGTGTACTGTACGCTGAGTACAGAAGATCCATGTCCAGTAGACTGAAAACAGATTTTCTTTCCTGGTGCCAACAATGTATGCCAGGAATAAGCTCACCCAGTTCCAGTCCTGGAAGCATAGGACAAGCAGACACCTAAAATAGCGGTCTAATAGAAAACAAGTCCAAAATGTGAATATGCTTAACTATGAACCCAGATGAGTAGATTACAAATGCTCTGCTACTTTTATGAACAATTATTATATATTTTATTTTATTGGGATGGGGCAATGGGAAGGCAACAAATTTTGCCTACTCCTGCAGTCTTTTACAGACTATTCATAGTGGCAGGTCACAGATTCACCTGGACTATTTATGAGCTCAGGTCTATCTACAATAGTGTTTCTCAACCTTGGCAACTTTTAAGATGTGTAGAGTTCAATTCCCAGAATTGGTGGCTGGGGAATTCTGGAAGTTAGAGTATGCACATTGTAAAGCCTCCCAAAGTTGCATGACAGTGAGATGGGTCGCATTTACACTTAATAAATAGAGTTGCCAAGGTTGCGAAACACTGCTCTAGAAACATTGTTTTGGCTATGTCCCAAAACAGCCAGCTTATTAGTAAGTAAACAGAAAAGGGCAATGGATGAAGAGGGCACTTTCAGTGCACTGAGAGAGTTTCGTCCTACTTCACCCTGCTATCCTCCTCTGCTGAACTATTGACTGAGTGGGTTTTTTTGGCACAGGTTTAGCATTATTCCAGAAGAACAATGCATCTTGTTCAGAAATAGCCCAATGATAAGTGATTGGTATGGAAAAACTGCAGAGAAGTACCAACGTCTATATGCTGTACCAGAAGTCACTTTTCTACCTTGTAGTCCTATGGATTTTTGAAGCTCAGTTCCACTGAGCCCTACGCTGTGGCAAAATAAATTCGAACCACGGGTGAAATTCAGCAGGTTCTGACAGGTTCTGGAGAACCAGTAGTGGACATTTTGAGTAGTTCAGAGAACTAGCAAATACCACCTCTGGCTGGCCCCCGACTGTGGTGGAAATTGAGATTTTGCAATATCCTTCCCCCAGGAGTGGGAATTTTGCAGTATCCTTCCCCTGGAGTGGGGTGGGAATGGAGATTTTGCAATATCCTTCCCCCAGGAGTAGGGAGGAATGGGGATTTTGCAGTATCCTTCCCCTGGAGTGGGGTGGGAATGGAGATTTTGCAATATCCTTCCCCCAGGAGTGGGGAGGGAATGGGGATTTTGCAGTATCCTTCCCCTGCCACGCCCACCAAGCCACACCATGCCCACCAAGCCATGCCCACAGAACCGGTAGTAAAAAAAAATTGAATTCCACCACTGATTCAAACAGGTTTTTTTGAAGAACTAAGCTCAGTCAGTTCAGTTTAATGTTTTTACGACTGAGGTTGCAAGTTTATGCTATAGAAAAAAGGGGGGGGGATGGGGACCATGCAACTGAGATAGGTAAACAACTGAAATATACCAAAATATCTAGTTTAACATTATTCTTTATTATAATTTGTTATTGCAGTTTGCAGGGCTTACCAAGTATAAACAAAGTGAGTATGTTCTAGCTTATTGGTTTAGCTTATTTCCATTAGTGGATTGCTATTTATAGTATTTCCGCACCTACAATGTTTTTTCTTTTCTTTTTCACATGTCCTTTTTCTCCTATTGATTCTCCCTTTTCTCCTTTTGTTGACAGTTCACTAATTTTTTTTAGTTCTAGTTCTATTGTTTATTCACACTTCCATTCTAATGTCTTTGAACTTAGAGCTGTTTGGAAATTCAGTTTCACAGTTTTATATGAAGCTGATTCAATCAAGTTGTCATTGAAATCAAAGTTTTAATTGAATCTTTGATTCAAATAAAGAGTGCTTGAGACAGTTTGCTAAATACTTGACCATATATTTATAGTAGCAGGGTGTAAGATGCAGGTAGGGATAGCATACCCTGAAGAGCCAGACAGACAGTTAGGTACCAGCCAATCAACCAGACATTGTGGTATTAGACAAGAACCCAAAGACAGTGGTGGTAATAGATGGAGCGGTGCCAAGTGACAATAACATCAGGAAGAAGGAGTATGAGAAACAGGAGAAGTACCAGGGCCTGAAGGAGGAGAGAATGTGGAAAGTCAAAGTCAAAGTGATCCCAGTAGTGGTAGGAGTATTCAATGTGGCGACTCCTAAACTTGGAGAACAGCTCTCACAGATTCCCAGGAACGACATCAGATCTCTCTGTCCAAAAAAATTCAGTGCTAAAAACAGCTAAGATCCTCTGCAGAACCCTCAAACATCCAAGCTTCTGGCAGCCTGAGGAAGACACAGACTCTCCCTCCCTCCCCCCCCCCAATAAGGGACAGACATACATACAGTGCATATCTAAAAATTGAATGGGCAATTTGATTGATTTAATTGAACTGACAAGTCATGAACTGATAGTTCACATGGAATTGATTCAACATCTTGAATTAATGATGAAGTGAGACTGTAAGCCATTTGCACAGCAGTATTTATGAAAATTCAAGATAGCAGAAGCAGCATAACAATGTAGATTTTGATCTTTTTTATATACTGTATGTGCTGAAGCTGCACCCTAAAGAGTCAAGTTTTGCATTGGAGCTCCACTTTTGCCAACTTAATTTACACATTCCTAACATACAACATTTTTCTTTGTGCCAAATAAAGTAGTGTGTGCGTAACAGAAAGAGGGATATTCTAGTACAGTGATGGCTAACCTTTTTGCCATTGCGTGCCGAAAGCGGGGAGAGCACAGGGACCCATAATTCAATGCACCCCATCCCCCCAACCCCCCCTGCTTTTGGCACGGTGGGCCTTTCTGGGAGCCTGGGGAGGGCAAAAACAGCCTTTCCCGCCCCTCTGGAGGCCCTCCAGAGGCCAGTAACAGCCTGTTTCCCGACTTCTGGTAGGCCCAGAAGGCCTGAAAATCAGCTGGCCAGTGCGTGCCTGCGCGCTGGACCTGAGCTAGGGCAACACTCATGTGCCCACCGATATGGCTCTGCGTGCCACCTGTGGCACGCGTGCCATAGGTTCGCCATCACAGTTCTAGTATATATATATACCCGTACATTAGTTAATTAGAAATATATGCTCTGTGTTAATTCTGACTTACAACTCAAACATTATAAATTCAACAGAGGAAACAACATCTATAAAACTCAGCAGATTGTTTTTAGAAAGCCTGGACAAATTATTTATTGACCTCTCAGAGAGAGAGAGGGGTGGGCAGTATATCTACATGTGTTTTTGTCTGCAGAAACTTCTTAACAATATAGTTTGAATGAAAAGCAAGTAATTTTGGTCTTTCAAATTTCCACATAAAGTTTTCTACTCCTTTTGGGAAAGAGCCATCACAAAGCTAATGCATCCAGCATCAAATGTAACATCGGGCTCTTTGGCAATTTTCTGAATAGAAAACAATTACTTTACAAGCACAGTTATCACAGAAGCTTTTTAGCAACAGTTTTTGAGAAGAAAGAGGTGGCTTAAGAATTCCAGTAACTGCAATATTTCCCATCTAAAGCCAGTATTTCCCAAAATACGTTAGAGAAGAGACTGTTTTATATTCTTTCGAACTGCTTTCATGTGAACTGGTGGGACTTTTCTTTGATAACATAGGAGTTTGCATTTGACTATTTACACCACAATCTCCTGAATCTTTATCACTCTGGGAACCAGCCATTACAAGCTACTGGGATGCTGATGGGAGATAGCCTTTTAAGGAGAGGCATGGAACAAACGGACTGCTGAGTATTAGACATGAAACAACAAATGAGATGGAATCCAAATGAAAAAGTGATTTAAGCTAAAATATAAACTAAACTTCTTTTAACAGTAATAGAAATAGCACTTAGTTTTATATATTACCCCATAGTGCTTTATATTACTCTCTGGGCAGTTTACAATGTCAGCATATTGACCTCAACAATCTGGGTCTTAATTTTACTGGCCTCAGAAAATGGAAGGCTGTGTCAACCTTGAGCTTGGTCAGGATTGAATTCCAGGTTATGGGTAGAGTTTGCCTACAATACTGCACTTTAACTACTGTGCCAACAGGGCTCTTTAACATCAGCTTATACATTTAATTACAATGATTGTTCCCCATGTACAGCATTTAATGTTTTCTATTACAATACATATTATAACCGGATGCCATTTGAGGCTTTAGTTTTTGCAGCTGGCTATGATTCCTCAGGTTTGTATTAACCATATCTTTGAAGTTAGATACATTAATGTGTGATATTAATGGGCACCATAGGACAGTGTTCCCCAACCTTTCCAGGTTGGCAGCCCGAGGGAGTGGAGGGGATGGTTTTGTGCGAGGGGCAGTTGCCTGCATACCCTCACAGCTTAATTTGTGTGAGCAGCAGGTGCACATGCCTGCCACACACATAAACTAAGTAAGCAAAAACAACGACACCATTTGCAGTTTTCCCTACTATCCTTGTTAAGTCTTATCTGATAAGAAAAATACACGCTGCTAATTAAATAAGTTCATGGAAGATGTAATAAAATCATAAAAGATGGGCCTGCAATTGCTAAATTGTCCTTTGGCTGCTGTTGTTGCAGAAGGCAGGATACTAAACCAGTAGAAATTATCCTATGCTTTTATCTTGCTATTGCTTCTGTTGTTGATCTTAGATGTATGTATGTATACAACTTATATGGCCACCCATCTCAAAACATGTCTCTGTGTGAATAACAATAAATAAAAATATGATAAACATTGTAAGTAAATAATAAATGATAGCTGTAGTCCTTTGCCATTTTTCTTCAAATCTTCCTTCCTGGTGTGTGCGTGCGTGTGTGTGTGAGAGAGAGGGGGGGGGAGAGAGGAGGAGAAACAGAGAGAGAGGGAGAGAGGGAAAGAGACAGAGAGACAGAGGCAGAGAGAGAGGGAGAGAGAGACAGAGAGAGAGACAGAGAGGGAGAGAGGGGGGATTATGGAGGAACATGAAATGACTAAACCTCACATCTCCACAGAACAAGTGAGCAAAAAAAGGCTAGATTTCTAGATGAGACAGAATACTAGAAGCCAGCAATTATAGTCTGTATTGCTGCCTTCTAACACACATTTTAGAAGGAGAAAAAAGCAAAAAAGAATAGACCATGTGAAGGATAATGTTCAGGGTAGGGTACAGTGGCCAGAAGGTTTTCCCCCTGGTAGTTTCAAAATTTCCTAAAAGTATATCCACTATAAGTTTTACATTTGCCTTTGAGAGAACACAAGTGCTTTGGAATGTTCCTATTTCATGAATTATGTTTGGGGATCTCTGGAAATGTTATTTCTGGCTGTATTACTTTATTTATTTTTATTTTTTTAATTTGATTTATATGCCGCCCTTCTCCAGAGACTCAGGGTGGCTTACAATGCGTTAAGCAATAGCCTTCATTCTTTTGTATATTTTATACAAAGTCAGCTTATTGCCCCCACAAACTGGGTCCTCATTTCACCTACCTTAGAAAGGATGGAAGGCTGAGTCAACCTTGAGCCTTGGAGAGATTCGAACCAGCAGAAATTGCAGGCAGCTGTGTTAATAACAGGGTGCACTAAACCACTGTACTATCAAGGCTCTTTTATGGGTATAAGTTATACACCTAGCTATACCACCCATCTTCTAAGTCACCCCAAACTTCTTGTCAATTCAAAGTTCACTTTTCAAGACTTTTCATATGCTATAAGGGTGCCATGAGCTGCATGGAATGTCATATTGTTGATATCTAAGATAAGAGACTGCCAGTGAGGTGATAATGCCACTCTTTCCTGAACTCTATGCTCTGTTTTTGTTTCCTGTACTGCTACCAACTGAACATCTAAAACACCTTTCAAGCATACTTTGTATTATGAGCAATTCAAACGTTTTCAAAGTATGTTAAAATTATCCCTGTGATTGAATGTTTACAGGTTTGAAGAAGTTATTTTCATTTCTGGAACAATAGTACATTCAAATATTCTTTTTTTTATTGAAAAGTTTTACAAAAAACAAAATTTTCTTACCCCCTCATATTCCCCCCACCCTTTCCCTCCCCTCATCCCACCCTCTTCCCCAGACTTCCCAGAGCAAAATACAAGGTGTTTCATTTAGCAATCATAAACTAGATTAACCTACTTATCCTCAGACTACTAACTTCCCCCCTGAAACCTTAACTCCACTATAGATAACAAAATACTTCTAAAACTTAACGTTCAATCATAAGCTATATGATATTTTCTTGTCTGATACTTATTTTGAATATAGTCAATCCATCTTCTCTATTCCGATACATATCTTTCTTGTGTATACTCCTTCAAGTACGCTGAGATTTTCGCCATTTCTGCTAGGTTCGTTACTTTCAGTATCCACTCTTCAATAGTAGGCAAAGAGTCCTTCTTCCAGTACATTCAAATATTCTTGAAAGTTGTTTCTCTGATAGCTTTAGACAGAATAAAAGCAGTGGTAATTGGTAATTGGACAGGTAATTTTCAGATACAGTAGGTCCTTTGATATGGAAATATACATATTTTTTTTAAAAAAAATCAGGCTGAATTTATAACTAATTTTATAACAAGTTTAGGCCCATTTCTAATAAAACATTAAAGGTATGTCTTTTCATCTGACTGTCCTAATTAAAAGAAGCTTTGCAATTGTATTAAAAATTTCTTATTTGTTTTATTAAATTAAATTAAAAATGAGCCTCTTGTTTTCCTTTATGAGAAGAGAAAGTAAAAGGAAATACCAAGAGATTGTATAATGCAAAGAGATTGTAGATCAGTTTGGGTGCCATAGATGACCGTGCCTCTCTGCAACATATTATTGACTGATTCTGTGCATATCATGTTAAACATGTGATACTACATATAAAGCTTGCAGTGGTTTATTCTGACATATTATTCTTAATATAAAGAATGCATATTTATTTTGCTATTAATATTCATAATAAATACAGATAATAATTTAATAATGTAAAACACTATTTAATAATTTAAAGGGGTCTTCCTCCAAAGAACACATAGATAGGTGCTATCTTTGTATTCTTCTAACAATAGACCTCTTGTAATTGATACATGCAATGACTCTTAAGTCCACTTCTCTTGATGTTCTCACAATGAACATGACTATCTGGAAGAAGAGGGCAACTATGCCCTTCTGCTGAGAGTCCTTATCATGAGAAAGACTAACACCTTTTCATCAAATGCAGTCATTATCTCAGAATGCAGTTATATAAATATATATATATATATTTGGTTGCCTAGAAAAGACTCAAATGAGGTTAAGGCATAAGTACCTCAATGTGGGAAAGATCAAGATGGAAAATATCCAACCTGACACACAGATCTCTCTATCCTTTCCCCAGTCAGAGTATTGATAGCCTTAAAATACAGATCAGGTAATTAAGTGGGGAGTGTTATTCTTATTAAGCTTCCCCACCACCATCAACAGTGGAACAATTTTCCATTATCTTCAGATGAAGTATTTTCAAACTAGGTAGTTTATATGACCCACCTTTCCAGGACTGCATGGGAACAGAACAATGTGGACTTATACTTATCATGAATAACTTCAAATAACTGGTGGGAGACCCTTAAGTTTCACAACAATTAAATCATGAAGTCTTCAGTTCAGACCTTGCATCTTTGCTCTATGTGCAGTCCTAGTATTTCATTTCAGAAAAATCAGCAGAAATAATAATTGTCGGGAGGTAGAACACTAGGAATATAAATTCTTTCCCTCCAGCAGTTTCCTCCCTTTTTGATTCTCATTAGGAAATATGACTGATCTGATTGATAGATAGATTGTACCAGCTATTATTAGACACTGGAAAAGGCAATGTGTAATTTCATTCCATTCTGAGACAGCTTGTTCGGACCACTGCAAATCTAACAGGGAATATGAGCATCCAAATAACACTTTGGTTGACAGATCCAACTTAATACTTTATTACTGAAAGCAATACAGAGAGTCTTGCCACACAGATGGTATGAACACCAATTTTCCAGGCATGCAGCCCAAGATAATCTGATAAAATGCATCTATCACTTCTTGTCTCTTTATCTCTTTGCTCTTGAAATAAAGAGATGTTAAATTAAGAAGAGTTATGCTTTCATGAGTGGCATTAGTGCTACATTAAAGAACAAGTTGTAGCACTAATAAAACAAGTTATTAGAGTTACTTCTTCCCTGCCCCAAAAATTAAATATAGCACCTTGAAAAGAGGAGGCAGAATTTTTAAGTATGTTGGCAAGATTAAAATACTTTTTTTAAAAGAAGGAAGACATTTTAATGCCTGAGTCAAGACAACACTTCTTGCTATCCTATATGAAGCCAAAAACCAGAACAAGAGCTAAATGGAGCACTAGATACTGGATATCACGCACCTAGTCACCTGACATCAGCACCTTAATTGAAGGGCAATTAATGAATACATCTGGCCTTCAGTACATCTCCATTCTTTTTGCTCATATGACATCTCTTGTTCAGATAGTTGCCTGCCTGTCAGCAAAGCTGAGACTTCGTATTAAATATTATTTAATCACTTTCTTTATTCCTACCAACAATATCTAGTCATCTCGCTGAGGTAAACATGCAAGTTAACAGTAACAGGATTAAGGATTAAGATAGACTAAACTGCTGGGAGATTTGTTAGTTGGCAGTATAAGAAATTGTGTAAATATATAAAATAAACTCAACAGAGATAGAAACTGGTGGCTTCTGGTTTTGCAAGTTATCTCCTGTTTCTCAAATGGAGTTTATGCTTTTGTTTATCTGATGTGATGTAAATGCGTAATCATTCTCAATGCTGGGAAGAAAAACACACATTGAAAGTTACTCCAGATGTGAGTGTTCATTTTAGCAATATAGTGTTAGAAAAATCTGGTTGTGGGGATAATTTGTTGGCTAATCGCATAACATAACTAAAAGGATTTTTTCTCTTTCTCCCTGACTTCCAGAGCAGTTTTCCAACTTTTCTTGAAGTATGAATATATCCTTCTTGGAGAAAAAAAAATGCATGTCTGTTACAACTGTAATAAAAGAGAGATTATGGTTTTTATCTTTGTATTAGACCGCAATGTCAATTCAATATTTATTTATTTATTTATTTATTTATTTATTTATTTATTTATTTATTTGTCAACAAGTACAAGGAAACAAGTATCAATATAGACATAGATATGGACATATGAAACAAATGGCACAAATAAATGGATATAAATAGGCAAAACATAGCCATAAACACATAAAATGAATACATATAAATGGGGACAGTAGGACAGGGATGGTAAGCACACTGGTGTGCTTATGCACGCCCCCTTAGGGACCTCTTAAGAAATGTGTAAGGTCCACGGTAGACAGTTTAAAGTAAAAGGTATGGGGGTTAGAGAAACTAACAACAGGATCAGGTAAAGTGTTCCAGACATTTACTACTCTATTGCTGAAGTCAAATTTTCTGCAATCAAGATTAGAGCGGATTACATTTAGTTTGTATCTATTGATAGCCCTTGTGTTATTGTTATTATATCCAATTCACTTACATGTGAATCTTTAGCAAAAAGTCATGATATGAGAGAAGACTCTTCCAGGTTTAGTATTATGCCAAATCATCATTATGATCACCATCATCATCCTTTTTTTCTTTTTTTTAATCCTTGTTTTGTTTGATAAAAATGAGAAGCAAAGGGGGAAAATGGATGAAATTTGCAAAGATGAAATAGGATTGGATGTCTTCTATTTACTTTAATCAGGATGCAGATGAGAGGCTATGTGTGTGTGTGTGTGTTTAATGATCTGCAGGGTTCCTGGCACCCCATACTTCAAATAAAGCCCTAAGAAAAATTGGGGAACATTTTTTCACTCTGGAAAGACAATCAGAGGGACTACAGAATATGGAGAAATACAGACACAGACACATGCACGCACGCACACATACATATATATGAAAAAGAACACACTCTGCTACCTAGAAACTTTTGAGTTTATAACTATTATCTGAAGAATTTTTTAAGAAAGTCTAAAGTTTGTTAAACGTAAAGAAGAAACGCAGAAAAGGTGGGGTGGGGTTTTTTTTTGTTTTTTTTTTTTTGAGAGGGGCGCACATCTGGGAAGTTTTGACATTTGGATTATCCTTAAAATATCTTGATCTTAAGGAGTTGCAAAAATTGCAAAGGAAGTGGAGTCTACAAATCCATCATATGTGGTTGTCACTAGCTCCCCCCTTTTGTAAAAGAACTGGAGTAAATTAGGAAATCCCTTTGAAAAACAGTGGGCCTGTTTTATCTTTCACATGATGGGTTGCTGAGCAACAAGAACCATTTTTATCCAGACATAGGAATCTCTGTCTAAACAGCGGCGCTGAAACCCGTTGCATTTTTTCTGCTTTTTAGAGATATCTCATGTTGCTTCTTCTTTCACTTAGGGCACATGCTTTAGGTAAAATATGGAACAACGTCATCATCATAGGGTAGTCACACCTCCCCACTTTGTTCCTGAAATTAGAAACAATTTTGGTCATGTCCCAGTGACTGACTACGTGGGAGACAGCTGAACAAGAAATCACAGGCTGTCTGGTGACTTTAAGCCACAGTTAATTTTACCTTTTCTCAAAGAATGAATGGCAGCCCTTTGTTTAAAAGAATGAACACTCAGGAGTGACTTTGACCATATTACATTTCATGATGGAGCACATCCTTTGTCTGCCTTTGATAACCCTTGACTGTTAAGAATAAATAATAAAAGTAAATGCTATGTAGCATCAGTCTGGGATTTATTTCTGAGATTTATTAGTATGTGACAGAGTGGACTCTGGTTTTTATACGCAGGTCTTCTGATTTATCTACTTATTTCTCTCTAAGGATTATTCTTCTAATTCAAGATAACCAAGGCATTAATCTGTTGGCCATTGCTTTCCATTAGGAAAAATTATGGTGACTAATGTATACCAAGAGATGTGCATCAGAATTCATTTTTTAAAATATTCCAAATTTTAAATGTTCCAAATTCCAGGATTTATTTTTTGAGTTATAGGACTTAAAATTCAGGCAGATAGATAATTGAATAGGCATAAAGAAAAGGCCTGCTTCCATTTTACAGTTTCCAAATAAATGAAAGTTCACATACTGTACTTTCTGGACAAATGGTTGTTTTGGAAAACAAACATATATTGATCGACTGATGCATATATCAAGGGTATATTGAGCTAAAGAGGACTTTATGTGGGAGGTCTCCTTTCTTTTATTCTGTTCTACAATAACTCTGTGAAATAGGCTGGGCTGAAAAGAGAGCAGCTGGCCTACAGTCACCCAGGGCTGAGGACTTCAGTCTAACTTTCTTCAGTTGATGCCCAAGGCATGTACACCCTTATACACACATGCAAAATACTGAAACATACAATCCTAAATACACATACTCTTATATACAGTACATGCATATAAGCCGTGATGGCGTAGTAGTTAGAATGCAGTACTGCAGGCTACTTCTGCTGACTGCAGGCTGTTTGCAGTTTGGCAGTCCGAATCTCACTGGCTCAAGGTTGACTTAGCCTTCCATCCTTCCGAGGTTGGTAAAATGAGGACCCAGATTGTTGGGGGAAATATTCTGACTCTCTAAACTGCTTAGGGAGGGCTGTAAAGCACTTTAAAGTGGTATATACCATATTTTTCAGAGTATAAGACCTAAGAGAGGGAGAAAATTTGGGTGCATCTTATACACTAAATGTAGCCATGCCCAGCCTCTGAAATGGAGGTTTCAGAGGCTGAAAAAAGCCTCTTTAAGGTAGGTTTCAGAGGCTGGAAAAAAAGCAAGACACAGAGCTCACAACCAACAAACCTGTTGCTAAAGTTCCCACACCTCTGGGAACAGCTGATTGGGGATATTCCAGGAGGCCATCCACCCACCAATCTTTTTTTTTTTTTTGCTTCCTTCCCCAAAACTAAGGTGTGTCTTATATTCTGGTGCATCTTATAGTCTGAAAAATATGGTTAAGTCTAAGTGCTATTGCTACTACTATACAGACTCCTACTCCCTCAGTGTTCTTCTTATCTTCCTACTCTAACCCTATTCATCACCGACAATAGCAGCAATAATGTAATTAGATAAATGGAAGTTGAAGTCCAGATTGTGGAAACAGGAAATGAGGAAAAGAAAATTTGAAATGCTGAGTGGGACTGAATCCTCGGTTGAGAGGGAAGGGAAGTAAAGGACCAGGTCCTAGAAACAGAATTAGGGCTGGGAATGGTGGAAAAATTGGAGATTGAGCCACAAAGAGATCAAAGTTGATTGTTCATGATTGTTCTGAGTAATCAAGAACAGGTTTACCATCTCCTCTGTGCAAGAATCCAAACAACTACTGAATGTTATAATGAGATGTAGAAAGCTTTGTCTCTTTGATGCCACCTAGTGATAATCAGAAATCAAGCAACTAAGGTTTATTTGCCGATTAGATCTGGAACAAAGATGCTTAGTGTTAACAGTTAACAGTTAAACAGTAATAGTTATTGTTATGGTATTTTTTCTGTGTAGTACAAATTATACACAATTTGTCTCCTTTTGGAATGTGTTTTATGACCTTATTAGACAATCTGTGGCCTTTCAAGTGTAGCTGAACTTCAATTCCTTCACAACTGACCATTTTGAAGGGTCAACTTTGATGGTCCATGGATTGTTGATTCTTCTTCCTTGGACAAATGCAACATTACCATAGTAATATCGTGAAATCTAGAGATTTCACTGGTATTTTATCCACAGATGAGGAAAAGGCAAATGGGAATGGAAAGAATTAAACACTTTTGCCATATAGTTCATATACTGTGGGCATTTTGACAAAATTGGCTTTTGGACAACATTCATTGGTTGATTTCCACTGTTTTATTTCATTAAATATATTTATGTGCATCACATTTGAAATCATGGTACTGCCAATGTTCATTGCTATGTGTAGAACAACAGATATATAGTGCCACGTTCATGGCAGGCTAAAGGAGATAGGTCTTAGGTTTGGATCTGCTATTTATTCCTTAACAGCATAGGCAATGTTGCTAAACTGGAATATTTCTGCCAGTAGGCTTTCATAGACAAATTTGCCTTAGTTCTTGTCTTCTCAGAAAAGTATGTGATAGAGCAAGTTCAAATGAATGGAAATAAGTCGGTACGTTTTTCTTTGTTTTAGTCTTCCTGCCCCAACCATGTTCATATGGTGTGTTCACCTGTTGTGAAGCTGGATCTGATCTGGAATGGCCTCCTTTTTGTGATTAGGTAAAAATTTGTAATGAAACTGTGATAGCTTCCAGATTGAGTTTCTAAAATTTTAAGAGTAATGAGCAATTCATAGAAGTGAAAGAAATAAGCTAGGGTAACATAGTGCTTGGAATGTATGTCTGGGTTGCAAGCTAGTTAATTATTTCATTTAATTGCAAGCATAGGGGAGTTCTGATGGGATCAAGGATAGAATTTGTGGGAAGTGAGATACTTATTATTTCCCTCCCAAGCCTCTTTCATTTTCTTTCAGTCTCTTTATCTCTGTCTTTTTAATATTTTTAATATTTTTTTTTTAATTTAAAGTTTTAAAGAGAACATGAAAACTAACACAACCAATACAGAAATAAGATAAACAGAAAAGAAGAACAGAAAGAACAGTAAGAAAAGATAAAAAGAAATACTAAGGAGCTTCCACTTTTTATGGCTGATGTATTGTCAACCTTGCAAGGTAGTCAGAGAAGAAGCACACACAGAAGCCATGGTGGGTTTCTACCGGTTCGCCTTGGTTCGGGAGAACTGGTAGCAGCAGCAACAGAAGACTCTGCCCGCCCGCCCAGACGTCATCAAAAATGTTCTGCGCATGCGCAGAAGTGCTGCACACTCCCAAAGCGAGTGTGCTCCCATGCACGCTACTGATAGAAACAGGTAGTGCCAGGATTTGAATCCCACTACTGCCCAGAAGTACTAGTTCTTACATTACTGAAAAGTAATATTTACAGAATCTTGAAAGTCCAAAAGTAGATCTTTCCCCATTTGCCTTTACAGTCCAAGAAACTAGGGAAGGTCCCTTCTGAGATGTTTGCCATGGCTTAATTCCTTCTGCAGGTTCAAACTGCTTTTCCTTCTGTTTCCTAAGGTCTTTCCCTCATGTCATTATAAATATGGTAAAAATAAGACATTCAGATGTCTCTAGCGTCCAAGGTTTTTTTTTTATCCTCACACTAAAAATACTTATTCTGAACAAGATTCTAACGATGTCTTCTTTAAAAAAATATTGAGCTGAAGGGGGCAGGATTATATACAGTATAAAAATTAATAAGATAATTATTTTCATCTTAAAACCAACCGATCACCCAGGACATTAAGCTAGAGCCTTTTGGGGGTTTCTTTTTAATGACTTTCCTGTGAACCTGCAAGAAGGAGGTTCTTTTCAATGGTAGCTTCTGTGAGTGATTTAATAAATATCTCCTGAATCCTTAGCAGTCTGTGATCATTATGTCTTATTTAAAAAATTCTGCAGTGATGTTAAGGTTCTCCATGGCATTTGCATTCTGAACTTTAATTCTTCTTTTTCTCTTAACCTAGGTTCTCTCTATTGTACCATTTCTCCCTGTATTCTCGTTTAGTGCCATATTCCCCACTCAGTCTTTGCTTTCTATTGCCTTATCTTTCCAAAACTTATCAAAGGTGTCTTCTGTTTTCCTCTTAACAGAAGCTTTACAATGTAGTTAGCAAACCTTCAACTTCCTGTGTAGAGTTGAATTCCTGCAGTTTATTATTGGGCATATGCCATTGGAGTATGGAGATGACTGAAGCATGCATAGGACCAACATCATAAATGAGTGGCCATCCATTTTCCTCTGATAAGTAGATTTCTTGCTCTACCAATGCCTAGACAGGGGATAAATCATCCCAGATTTAAAATATCACTTGCAGAACAGGGGTGAAATTTACTTACCTTCCTTTCCAGTTCGCACCGCATCTGCATGCATCACAGGCATGTGCAGACCCTCTGGACATACGTAAAACCTTCTGCACATGCGCTTAGAGTAAGAAACACTCTGGGTGGGCGGAGCCTCGCACTGCCATCGCTACTGGTTCTCTGAACCACCAGCCACAATCGCTACTGGATCACCCAATCCGGTCCGAACCAGGAGAATTTCACCTCTGTTGCAGAGGCTTTTAAGCATAGGACAATAGTTTCACGTGGCCTTATGGCTTTGTCCATATTGAAGTGGTTCATATATTAGTTATGTTGGTATCCTTAAACAGAAATGAAACAAAATTAGATCTGGAGTATGGAAGAATTAAAAGAATCTTATCTAAAAGTGAAAAACAGCTTTTTTATTTGTCGCATGACAAGATTTCAAAGATGCAATCAATAACAGCTTTCTTTTTATTTATGTCCATCATAAATGTTTACGGCATAGGGCTATACTTTTTGCTATTCTTTTTGGTATCACTTAGTGATTCCAAAACACAGGTATTGTTTTGAGGCTTTGACATCAGCTATCAACAGGCACTGTGGTCTTCTCTGGCAGAGGCTCTAGAATTTCAAGTGGAAAAAGATGCAAGCAAAATGTAAATTGCTCTTGTAAGGCAATATTGCCATTGTAAATTATGCTTTGTTTTTTCCATGAAAAATTCTACCAAGGCAGAAAAAGCCTGGCCTGATGATTTAGCTTTGCCAGTTACAGACCTTCTTGATAAATAACCTCTGCAATGTGTCTAGAGCTTTTAACAAGTCAACACAATGAAATGTAGATTTGATTATGCAGCTCAGCCCAGCCCTACAATTCATCGGCTCAAAAGATGTTGCTCTGCTTTTCTTGCACACATCAAATGTCTTCATAACTGTTAAATGCTGCTTAACATCAGTAATATAATGTGCTGTCAGGCTTTCCATAAGTTTAGATTTTGCATTCTGGGGAAGTTGGATTCCAAGCAATTTTTATTTTTTTAAAGCGACCCTTCACACTTGCTTTATATTAAGTTTTTAAGAACTGGGAAAATAGTCACTAAATTCAAAAAGCCTTCCAAAATCACACTCCTCCTCCTCCTCCTCCTCCTCCTCCTCCTCCTCCTCCTCCTCCTCCTCCTCCTCCTCCTCCTCCTCCTCTTCTGTAGCACTATAGCGCTATACAAATCATTGAAGAAGTGCTTTCCTTTAACATTTCAAGCACGCCTTCCAAAATCCTTGTCCCAGAACAGGACAACTCTTGTTTGCAGAAGTAAAGGAAAATGAAGCATGTGGCCATATTATTTTCCTCTGCCTTGTTTCTGAGTTGAGGCTTCAAGGTGATACAGAGAAGCAGAGGCATCTGCAGGGGGGGTAGGGAGTATGCGAGAAAAGTTGAGGTAGTGATTGTGATGGAAACCTTATCCTTTTTGTATGTGCAGTGACATGGAATGTACAAAGGGCAGAACTTCAGTCATGGCACTGTGACTGCCATTTTGACCTTTCCCTCCACTGAAATCCCCGCAGAGTACTTTGTCAAAGAAAATATGCCATCTCTTTAGCTCAGGAATGAGAAATACTTCATCTCTGCAAAGTAACACATCTTGTCAAGTTAAAGCCAAGCTGCTTCATGCAGCCCTGTGTAAACAACATAAATGCCACCAGAGGGCCTTTACTCTGGCATGATGGCTTGCCCTCCCCTCAGCTGTCCTTGAAGGCCAATACAGGAATATTCCCTATTGGAAGAGGCAATGTCCCTGTGACTCTGGATGTAGAGGAACAATAGACGATGTGCTCCTTCAGTGTCTGTACTACACAAACATCCATACTAGTCTTATTTCACCATTCCAGCTGAATGTGGTCAACAGCATACTGATGCACTTCACTTTAAATTATCAGATCAGTATTCAGTTTTAGGTAATTCTTAAATAAGGTATAAGGTAAGTGAGGCGGCGGTTTGAGGGAAGAGTCCCCCCCCCAGTGTACACCTGGGTGCTGCCTTTCCACTGGGGGTGTGGTTATTAGGAGTTGCATTCCCCACGACATGCGGACCGCCCCTGTGCATTGCCCATTGAACCCCATTGTCTGGGTTCACACTATTGACATCACCGCAGAGAGTTGGGCGGCATCTACATTTAGTACATGATTGTTCTTATTCTTAATATTTGTTGATGCTTTCGACTTAGTCTTGTATTCGGCATGGCTAGTCTAGTGAACAGAAGGACCAGGGTAGACATCAGGGTTCCAATATTTTAGGGGCTGCCACAGAGAGGAGGGATCAAGCTATTTCCAAAGCACCTAGAGGCCAGACAAAGAATAAGGGATGGAAACTGATCAAGGAGTGGTTCAACATGGAAATAAGGAGAAATTTTCTGACAGTGAGAACAATAAACCAATGGAACAGAAGTTGCCTTCAGAAGTTGTGGGAGCGTCATCACTGGAGGTTTTCAAGAAGAGACTGGACTGCCATTTCTCAAAAATGGTGTAGTGTCTTCTGCTTGGGTGGGGGGTTGGACTAGATGACCTACAAGGTCCCTTCCAATTCTGTTAATCTGTTAAAATATACTGACAAATACCATAGAAATCAAACCTTGCCTTCAATCCACCTTCTAGACTACTGGTCTAAGGGGGTGGGGGGAGCAGACTTGATTGAATTTTACACATTTTCAGTTCTAAAACTGAGGCAAGAAACTGATTGAAATGAGTCCAGACAATCAAACCAATGTTTTTGAAAATGAGTGGCAGCTATTGATCTTATGTACAAGTTTAGACTTTGTTTTTTTTTATGGTTCAGTCTTTCTTATAGTTAAATTAATAAAGCCGAGTAAGCATGACATGACTTGAAATGCTGGAAAAGGAAAATAGCCCTGTAGATTCAAGAAATCTGTCATTACAAATTATTTCCACTTGCTAAACATACCTGCATAATTCATTGCCGTTCATGAAGTTAAATATTGAGCTTGATACACTTTTCAAAGTTGTTAATAACAAAGGAAAAAACAGTTATCAAAGCACTAGTGATTACAATATATATTTTAATACAATGTATTTTAATCTAGTGGTCATTAGTTATCAGTTTACAAATTGTAATGCACAAAATATTAATATCACTTACATATAGCTGATACACACTTACTTAAATATTATATTATATTGCCAGAAAATCAAGTTCCAGTCTATAAATAATTACAGAAACAAACAATACACTAAGCTAAACCATGGATATCAAAATACTGTACAAAATAATGGGATATCCTGGGGCTAGTAATAATTATTTTAAGAGCAAGAGCTAACACATCTAAACAGAATGGCTTGGATCTGAGCTAAATTAAGGCAGCTTGTACCAGCCCATACACATAAAAGTATTCTGTCTCTTTCTCCTCTTTATAGCAACTTCCCTTCTGAATCCTTTCTGAAAGACAAGGATGCTCTTCAGAACAATGTAGGAAGATGAATGTAGGCAATTGGGGAAGAAAGTAAGTGTCTCCAAATTACGTGAACTTTCTTCCAAAACCTTCAACCACAAGCTCACATTATTCACAGCTGTATGATGTTCTGTGAGTAAGTGTGTAGGATTGTATATGCATCTGTACATCTAGAGTTTATTTATTTTCATTCCATAAACTTCTTTAAATTCACTAGTTGTAAAATCAAAGCTGTTGAAAGACCAGTTCAGCTTATTTGCCGGGTGGCTGGCCACCTGTCATCTCTCCTGCAAGCAGAGTGGTATCTGGACAAGTCTATTTTGGGTATATTTTCCTCTATTCTCCACAGTTTTAATGAGGCTTAATAAATTTGAACCAAAGGAATGACAAAGCTCTGATGGGATATGCTTCCTCTAGTTGCCCATTAATCAGTTGCAAAACAACAACAACAAAAACAGTAAGGCTGTCTGGAAATATATCAGTCCAGTATTGTTTGAATTCAGAATCCAGCTAGTAGAAGAACAAACCAATAAATCAAAGATCAGCTTTGCAGGGAGTGAGTTGGAAGAGTTCTTGGGAATGAGGCCATGTGTCTGACTTTACAGAGACCAGGTCTGACTTTGAAGGTATCCTCTATTGGAAGAGCTAATATGTCCAAATCTACTTGAAAGAGAAAGTACCCATAGAAGGAAGAGCAGGAGACTTGAAATAGTTTATCAGCATAATCAACAATCCACACACCAGATTGTGCAAGCACAAATGTCACTAGCAAAGAAATATTTGATTGATTTATAGCATATACTTATAGCATATAAAATCAGTATCCCTTCCTGTCTTCTTTTGTGATAATGAGCTCCCCCACATTTGAAACAATGAATAAGGGACCAGTTACATTTTTAGCCATAGGTTTTTGAGCCTCTAGAGATGGTCATGTATTGTCAATATGAATTAGATTTAACAAAGCATCCCAACAAATTGCCCCAGCCTGCTAAATTTATATTACACCCTGTATGCTTGAAAAACTCCCTGGGTTTATAGCTGATGGTGATTTGTGCTAAATTCAAAACTTATTTGTAAAGCCTGGAGCAGCTTTGGGATTGTTCATATATACATGTTTATCTCTTGAGTCTATGCAAGTCTGATTTGCATCAATTTGCCTGAGCCATGGAGCATAAAGTGAAAGCACAGCTTTGCACTCATTGAACTCCTTATTCTTCACAAGCAATACCTTTCAAGGGAATCTGGTCATACATCCGGCTCTACCAGATCAAATGCTTAAGAAGGAAATAATGCACACAATGTAAACAGCCTAACATTTGTCTTCATAGTTGTGCAATTAAACTCAGAGCTTTTCTGTTCACAACATTTGATCAGTGTGATTTGAAAGAATATTAGAAGTGTGTGTGTGTGTGTGTGTGTGTGTGTGTGTGTGTGTGTAGAGTGAATCTGACCAGTTTCAAGGCAGCTTGTCTCTTTTTCCTTTTATTCCTTCTTCTTTCTCCTTATAAAGGGTGTTCCAGACACTTCAACTTGATAGATTGCATCTCTTGCTTTAAGAGTTCCATCATTTCCTTGCTGTCTTAGTTCCAACAGTCCCACTTAGTGTACTGAAGCACAGCAACTCCTGAAGCTTCAGAGCTGATCCTCAGTTTTCACTTGAGATGGTTGCTTTGAACCTTGTTTAGAAGGTTATGGTAATGTTGAGATTTAAGGAATCTTGGATAAGAGTCTCTCTCCATCAATACATATATAAGTCTCTGAGCCTCATCAAAACTTGAAGGTGTGGGATCCTGAACTTTCTTAGCTACAGATTTTCTTATGTGAAAGTCAATGTTGACCTGGAGAGAACAAAATGAAATTTCAACATCTTTGTAAAACTACCCCATTGATACAGCAATGTTTAAAGTCAAACTCAATGCAATGTGAATGATTGTGACACACACCCCCACAGCCTTTTAAGCAACAGGGAGTGGTTCCATGGAAAGAGTTTTTTCCATGGACTGGAGGGTGTGGTTTCACATGCTACCTACATCCTGTGGATGAGGCTTTGTTTGCGTGGCCCATTTTCTGGCATGTCGCAACCTGGTGCCGGTTCATGGACTAGGGGTTGGGGACCACTGGCATAAATAGTAAATTAAATAATGATTGCAGGATTTCATTCTTAACATTAGGCAAATAGTCTGTTCATGTTTGTGGGACCTCAACCTCCCATTGGGCTACACTGTCTTTTATTTCATGATAAAAAGGGGGCCGGGGACACTGAAGTGATATAAAATCAATCTTTGATAAATAATCTTTGGTAAAATAAATTTCACTATGTGAAAATGATTCACTTAGTACATGAATTTTCCAGTCCAATTACTCAGTTGATTGATTGATTGATTGATTTAGTGCTTACTTGTTTTCTGGCATCTGACTTGACAAACTCTTGGTAAATCTTTTCTGCTTTGCCATGTAAACAATCCACTTGTGCTTTCCTGTAGTCTTCACATGCCAGCCAAAACTCAATGTTTTCATCACTAAATTCTGATTTCAAAAATTCTCTGAATGCCTCTTGACCACCTACAGTGAATAAAAACATTAACATGATTTCAGTCATTGCTCTAAATTAGGTGGGATAACCTAATCTGAAAATATGCTGTACAATATTTCTACAAATTTGTAGTATAATGTAAGTATAATGTTAGGAAATAGAAAGGGAAAAAGGTCACCAGAAAGTTTTGTGGACTTTGATTAGTTCAGTCTTTCTGAAATACTTTTGAACTTTTTTCTCATTCTATTGCATGCAAATTTGATATTTTGTTCAAATATCAAATTTGAGTTGAGTTATCCAAAATATAAGTTGAGTTATTAGTGAGTTATCCAAAAAAGTGGTCAGCTCGAGAGCAGTTTCTCAGTTAATTCAATCAATGATTATAAATAAGTTGAAGGAAGAAAAAATGAACATCCTACCAATATTTTACAGAAATGATATGACAGCTGGAATTAGTTGTTTTCTAAGTACTAGAAAATTACAAACACAAATCAACAATCTTTTGCAATTTCTCATAAATGCAAAAGACAAAAAACAATCTTATCTAATGTTGTCTCTTTGAAAAGAACAGAATTAACAATAGTAATCAATATACAATCAAACCTCTCAGTGCTCATAATTAATTGGTTCCAGGAGGTATGATGAGCACCAAAAACAATGAGTACCAAACAAAATTTTCCCATAAGGAATAATGTCACAAGGCAGCTGACACTGATAACTTCTAGCTTGTGCATTGAGTACCAAACAAACAACACATACTGGGACAAAATGTTTGCATCAAAATTCATTGAATACCAAATCAATGAGTTTCAAAGCAGTTGAATACCAAGCTACCATGAAATATACATAATTATAGTCTCCATTAGTGTCAGAGAATATGGTTTGGATGTATAGTATGTGCCCATATGTACATATGAAAAGTCATTAAACCAGGGCTTAGAATATTTTATTGAATAAATCGAATTAGTTTTTTTTTTTAAATATCTGAAGGATAACACCAGTGCTCTGGATTATGCTTTTCAGTCAAGGCATATTTTAAGAAAGTGACAGCTGCATTTTTTCAAATTTCTTTCAAGGTTATATACTCCAAAATGTCAGAAAGAAATGCTTACGCTGGGTTGCCAGAAGCTTTTCTAGAGACTGGGACCACTGGATAACTTCTTTTGTAGAAAGCCTGAAATGATATAAAAATGCAAACTGTTTGAAATAGAGGCTTCCTTGGAAAAATATGAGACATTGGTGTATGTGTTTGATGTGCAGTCAAAAGTATGGGTGTATTTCCTTTGCATCTTTGTTTGCCCTATACTGCAATTATAACAATATTATTTGATACTTACGTTACATCTCTTGAGTTGGGATATTTCATGTCAGCTGATTCAACAGGTGGTACAAGACCCATGAAATATTTTTTTGCTCCCACACCCCTAAAACAAATGAGAGAATATATTTACTCATTTACTGTGAATAAATCTAGTAGTCTTTTACAGAAATATATCAAAATAATCCAAGAAAGTTCTAATATAGGCATCTGAGGAAAACGTGTTATTCTTATGGACCTTCATGAAGTAACCATTCTGTGCAAAAAACAACAACTAATATCAGAATATTTTTGATCTTAGCTAAGATGGCTTTCAAACTCCACATAAACATCTGGAGAAGCAAATTCTATCATTCAGATTAATTGAGTTTCATTGCTGTTCAGGCCAATTTGCTCAGAACCCAAATAAAGTGTTTCCTTTGATTTCCCCCCTTAGCTTATTTCTACAGAAATTTGGAAGAACTAAATTAATTAAAATTCTTATATAGCAGTTTATATCTATAAAGATATAATACTAAACATTTTAATTTGTTGAGTAAATTTAAAACTATGGATTTGAATTTAACAAACAATAGCCTAAGGCACATTTTAATTTACGGAAACTGCAAGCTAGTCATATGCATATTTTTTCATTAATAAATAACACTAATTCCAGAGGGACATATTTCAAGTTTAATATACATAGAGCATATTTAAAAGTGTTTTTACAGTGAGTAGATAGTATTATGTAGCTTTTATAAACTCCATAGTTTATTTTGTGTATCTTATCATCTAAATATACAGCATGGAGTATTTGTACTCCATGCTGTTCTAGAGTCTGGCATTTGATCCTTCATGAGATATATTTTTAAATACTTCATGAAGTAGAAGTTCCAAAGGCTGAACAAATCTCTTCTGATGTCCAAAGCTTGCTGCTACCAGCTGCAATCATGGAAGAAGACAGTCATGGCTCAGAATATTCTCTAAAAGATAAGGCTATCAGATTTGAATTACTGAATTACTGATTTGAATTACAGTTGGCCACTAGTTGGGAGCAGAGATAGATTTTTTTTCATACTTCTTTCCTATCATCTATTCTAGAGATTGCCTTAATCTGTACACATTGAAGTTGTCTGCAGGACTGACCTACAACCCAATTCTACCTTCCAGTCCATCCTCATTGCTTTCTATTTTAGGTACAGGTCTAGGTTCATCTATGGGCACACCTTAATCCTTCAGTACACCATGACAATTTTTTTAAAGGTTGAAGGCCTTGTCAAAGATCCTTATGTCTGATGATTCCAAGCCACCTCTGCCTTGACGAATCTTATTCTACCATTCTCTCCTTAGATCTATAAATGGGATCAAATCAGAAGGGCAATAGAGGAAGAAGAGAAATGAATTTTTATGATTCATGATTGTAATTTCTAAATCAGCTTATTTATTAAATCAATGATTACCTTATTATTATTTTAAATAATCTATTAGTTATTAAATTAGTATTTATTACACTAGTTTAAATTAAAATTTAATATTAAATTAACGATCACATTATTTATGACATTTTAAAATGGTGCCCAATTCTATATAGGCTTTGGATGGCACTCAACATTGTAAGAATAAAAAGAACAATGTACATCCAAAAGAAAAAAAGAAAAGAAAAGAAAAGAAAAGAAGAGAAGAGAAAAGAAAAAAGAAAGAAAGAAAGAAAGAAAGAAAGAAAGAAAGAAAGAAAGAAAGAAAGAAAGAAAGAAAGAAAGAAAGAAAAATCCATAGGAGATTACACTAACCAAAACTTGGGGAATTAACCAGGTTTGCAATCTACAGGTGGGAACCATTTGGATCTCTGATTGAGCGGAGGAGGAAATTCCAGAGGGCAGGTGCTATGACTAATAACTTCTTTCATCCTGGTAGATGTTACTATTTGGTTGCAGAGCACATTCATTCTGCTCTATAATCATACAGCTCAGGCAGGAACAGGAGTTACAATGAATAGTTTACCAATCATTTCCATTCGCAGTGTTTTGATGTTGAAATAATTTACTCTAGGACTACTCTTATCATTTGACACTCACAAACCCAGAAGCAGAAATATAAAAACAGAGGTTTAGCAGAGCCTGTGGGGTTTGAATAATTGTTAAATGTTCAAGTCCTTCTTTGCCTCCATTTTGGCCACTTGAAGATGACACATTTGCAAAGTTTTAAGCTTTTTTTAAAAAAAAAGTTCGTCATAATTCTTCTGAAATGTTTCGTGTTTTTTCCTTAGGTACCCAAATGTGCGATAATACCAAGATGGGTTTGAGTGGGCGGCGGGACAATAATTTCCGTCTAAGAATCAAAGACTTTTCTTTCACACGCACACACAAAAACCATAGTACTGTTGAACTGGCATTTTGCTGCTGCTTTAGCTAAGACCACAAAAAAAGCCTAGGAAAACCACTGCATCTTTAAGCTAAAAAGGCTGCTTTGGTGAGTTCACATACACACACTTGCACACATATGATACATAAAAAGTATCCTGCACCCATTCATAAGAACACTGAAAGTTTGATCCATTAAAAAAAAAAACAATGAATACTGTCTAAAAATGCAGGTGTGTTCTTTTAAGAAATAAAAATACTGATTTTTTTTTTAAGCAAACTACTTAAAACAAAGTTTTCTGTACGGACTTTAACTAGCATGACGTTCATTCAAATATAATTCCTTCATTCTACTCTATTCCTCTTATCTATCATCTCTCCCATTAAGGCTTGAACAAAGATACAGTTTATTAATTACTGACATTAGCCTGATTGGTCAAAAATGATGATTATCCATTTTATTTGGGTTACTGAGCAAAAACCCAAACTACTGGCTTTCGATTGATCATCTAGAATTTGCAACCCAAAACTGATGCTCTTCGGATTTTTGATTCACAATTTGGATTCCTGCCTTGAAATAAAAAGGAAACCTGCAAAACCGTTGGAGACCATACTTTTGCCAAATTGGAGTCTAAAATCCAAGTAATGAAACCTGAGCGGAAGAAACTTTTCCTCAGCATGTTTTTGTTTAAAATAAACTAAACCAGCGTAGCTACCGTCCCTGTCCTAATGTTTCTTCTATTTGTATCTATTTTATGTATCCAATCCATGCTTATACTTATTACCAAATACATTCTTGACAAATAAATAAATAAATAAAATAAATAAAATTAAATGAATAAATAAATAAATAAAAGGGAAGATACACTTACAAAGCCTTTGTCTTCTTTCGGTGATCTTTGCTGCCTGCAATCCCACATGTCTTTATTTCGTCTGAAGCGGTGTGCCACATAAACAGCCAAGGCATTTTTCGTTGTCTCTCTTTCGGTTGCAATGCTTCTGCAGCCCTAACATCTAAAGGTTTAACCTCTTGCAAAGCTGATGGCTTTATACACTGATTCATATCACCTGCTTTGTAAGAAAGAGGCGTCTTTCCCACAAGCAGAGACACTTCCTTTTTTAAACCGTCTGATGACATAAGTAGACTTTGGGACTTTTTTAAAAAATTAAAATAAAGTAAAACTATTGGTTGCTGTTAAACTGGCTAGGACAGGTCTCAGAAGCTAAACTTTTTTTTTAAAAAAAAAAAAAACCCTTTCTTACAGGAATTCTTTACCTATTTACAGTCAAGGATCAAAACTGTCATATAGTCATTTATTATAAGTGCTATTCATAAATATTAATTCACATATAAATAAAAAGCTGGTTAACAATGAAAAAAAAAATCCCTTCTCACTCTTATGTATGGTATGTGGTATTCCTCAGACTTGGGTTCTGCATCAGAGACCTAGAAGTTTGAGGTTTCTGTGCAGGATATTAGCTGTTCCTAGCACAGCATCCTTCTGCACAGAGAGCTTTGATGTTATTCCTGAGATCTATAGAGTCACTCTCCCAGCTAAGGAGTCACAGCCTCAAGTGCTCCTACTTCCCCTTTGGCCACTTTTTCCTTTACTTTCCACATCAACAGTAGATCTAATAAGAACCAGATGGGCAGCATAAAATATAAGAATTAACTAAATATTATTGGTGAACTAAATTTATTTAAAAGTCTGTAGAGATTCTCAGCCATCCAAGTCATGGTTATCCCAAAGATAGATAAGGTAGGTAAAATGAGGACCCGGATTGTGGGGGCAATAAGCTGACTTTGTATAAAATATACAAAAGTATGAAGGCTATTGCTTAACGCATTGTAAGCCGCCCTGAGTCTCTGGAGAAGGGCGGCATATAAATCAAATTTTAAAAAAAAAGGTGCTTTTTCAGGAGGCAACTGAAACTCCCCACTATCCAGTCAGAGCTGAAGAAGTTTCTTGGATGAGAAGCGAAATGTCTTCAAAAGAAAAAAAAAGAAGAAAGTCCAGTTGCCTCCTGAAAAATCACCTTTGGGATAAATTTATTAAACTTCAGTTTTTCATCAGATTTAATCATTATGAGATAATACCAGCATTAGGCCTATGTCCGCTTCATAGCAATTGCCTCTGAACAAAACCTTACCACCTTTTTCAAAATGTTCAAGAGAAAAGTCCACTAACGGGAAATATACAGTACTTTTCCTTTTCCATAAATAATTGGAATACTCTGGAATTTGGTTTAGATAATGTCTTGCACAATATATGCATCAAAGTAATAGCAGCACTTAACTGTCCTTAGTTGATCTCAACACTTTTACTTATTTATTTTTCACATTTCTGAACCAACCACCCATTTCCCTCAGAGAGGGACTCTCCCAAAATGCTAAGGTTGGATTTATATCAATGGGAAATCACTAGATTCTTGACTAGATTAGGAAGTCAAAAACAATTCCACGTCAAATCAACAAAAAACCACTTCCATGCTGTTGCCATGACAACTACATAACATGGCCATCTCTTTATCTTTCTTTTTTTAAGAAATATAGAGGGTTTGGGTTTTTTTTTTTCTTTTCATCTGTGGGTATTCAGATTACTATTTTGGTTGGTGCAGTGAAGAGAGGTAGGAAAAAGTCTTCAAGTGGATGGGATAAATATTTAGAGAACTCAGATCATTTCTTCTGTCCATTTGTGGATATGGGATGCAGTAGGCTTCTTTGCAACGAATAAAACCCTTAATTGAGACAAATTGTGCCTGGGTGTTAAGTTGCAGTTTGGAAAATAACAAATGATGAAAAGCATAAATATTAAGGGGAAAGGGATGTGTGTTTTTACAGAACTCAATTCATATTTGTTGCTGTTCTGCTCATAATTTGTTGTCCTAAAATAGTCTACATCCTAATCTAGCTATCAAAATTTTGTTTTACCCAAAATTTACCCCAAACATTCACTCATCTGAGAAGTTCTTAGTAGTCTCTGAGTTTGATTGTTTTCTTGCAGATGTTTCATTACTTAAACTAAGTAACATCATTAGCTCTCTTCAACCCTAAGCTACAAATATTCTCTTTTATTGGAAACATCCATCTATTATAATTCAAAAACATTCCATGATAGGCAAGAAAAAGATGAAGATTAATCAGTTATACTCTGTTCTTCTGGCCCATGTGTTGCACCCTGTCCCACCTTTGCTGGGCTAAGAATCACAGCACAAATTACAAGTGGATGAGAATCATCAGTTCTTCGTTGATACTAATGGGAAAAAAAGACTTTTCTCATTTGTCGATATGGCATGACAGCTTGGAAGAGGAGGAGGAGGGGGAGGAATAATGGATGTGAGCAGCACACACTGATCTTATAGTTACTGCCTGGTTGCACACCAAGTCTGACTGTTGGGTTTTCCCTCATCACGTACTTTTCTTAAAAAGAAAAGATGACTCAATCTGTAGGATGCCAAACTCTGCATGCCAAAACAGCTATATGGGTTTGTTGATGCTTTTGGGAATGTCCCCTAGTACATAAATGTGGAGGAAAAGCTGTACAGTCACTCTTAGGGATGCAACCAGGCTATAACTAGCTATTAAGTACAGTCATTAATTTTTTAAGATTTATGCACAGCAGTACAATTGCCTTATTTTACATATTGACATAAATAATTGTTTGTGTGTTATTGATACTATAGTGATAGACAGGATAATCAGTTCTGTAATTACCATGTTGACATATGAAATGTGTTAAAAACTGTATAAATTGTCCAGAGCATGTCATATGAATGCTTAAAATGCCTAGATATATTTTAGGAGGCTTTACAAAGAGAGAAACAGAAGATATTCATTTTATTTCTGAATAAATAGGCAACAGATTGCACTGTTGTTGCTCTGGAACCATACCGAACCTTTAAATGGTAGCTTGCTTTCCAGAATCCTAGCACTCCACATTTTTACACTTTCAACGGGCTTCTATTTACCAAAATAAATGTATGCTGACTAATTCAATTCAACCTTCATTTTGTTTGTGTGGTTACTTACTTAAATTAACCCCAGCATTTAACTAACCTTGTCTAATCTCTGAAATTAAAGTTAGGTGGAGCTTAGTTATTACTTGTATCGGGGTGGGTTCTACTTACCTTTACTACCGGTTCGCAATGGGGCCGTGCACTCTTCTGGGCATGCGCAGAACATTTTGATGACGTCAAGGTCAGTGGGTGAAGCCTCCCGCCGGTTTTACTACCAGTTCTATAGAACCGGGGGCAACCCACCACTGACTTGTATGAATACCAAAGGAATACTAAGACTGGTGGCTAGGCTGAATCATTACCATTGTCACCATCACCATCTAGCCATTCTGGAAGAAAACAAGAAAAAAAAATACCCCATAATAGGCCTGTTCAGTGAGTCACCAGCAATCAAGTTTCTCTTATAAAGGATGTTTTTTATTAATGGAAAGTATAAATGCAGATTTTGATCCACAAATATAATATGTCATGGTGGTTACAAATCTTCATAAACACTTTTATGACTGGTAAAGTGAATCACTATAGTCATTAAGTAAATCATGTGGTCAGTAAACAAATCCATTCTTCCAAATTGATGGTTTCTTTGCTGGAAGCAGGCAAAAATGTCAGAAACCAGCAAAAAAATAAATAAATCACAGTCACCTGACTGCAGCATGCTACAACTGGTCATAACTGGTTGCCAAGCACCTGATAGACGATCACGTGAACATGGGATGAGGCAGCAGTCATAACTTCATGAATGGGCCATATGTAGCTTTTCATAAATCTGTTGTAACTTTGAACAGTTGTTAAACAACTGGTTGTAATTTGAGGGCTACCTGTGTCCATTCTTTCCCTTTGGGTTTCTATATAGTTATTATATGGATTATGTATTGAATGCTCCAATATGTGTTTTTAAAGAGGCTTAGGATAATTAGGATCTGCTCATCTGGTAATGTGCCAGGTCCATGTACGTAATCAATTGTTGGGTGTTGATGATGGCAAATTACAATGAGCGTTGATGGTTTTATAACTAAAAATAAACATGAGCATGAGCTCTGTGTTATGGGCATCTTACATCCCCTTTGTCTCAAGCAAGATGAGCCAAGTCCTAAGGATACTTGCCTCAATCTTTCCTTCTACAAAATGCTGACAAAAGCAAAGTCTTTACTAAAAGGAGAGTTCAGAACTTTGTAGCAACAACCAGAATTAGACATGGATAACAAAGGAAGCAAGCTTTCTAAACACCTATTACTTTGAGGTACTCAGAAAAGTTTCAGATGACAGTACAAGGATTCTGATCCTGCTTTTTTTTTTTAAACATGAGTGTCTGTGGGTGTCTGGTGTGAGAGAGCAATTCAAAGTAGTAGCAAGTAGTTTTCTTTCTCCTTCCTCCTTCATGGAAAAAGAACTCAACCTTTCACTTTTGGGAATGTAAGAGGCCTTGCTGTTGAATATTATTCATACAATGCTTACCATCTTCCTTATCAGCGTGAGAATTGATATTCGATTAGTTTAATTTAAATGTTATTAAGGTGGCCCTTAAAGTTTAGATCTTTTTTGTTTTGCCCAATTTGTCTTGATCTTTACAGATTATTTTAATGCGGAATTTCAAAACATAAGTAGCAAGCCAAAATGAACTCCTCAGACTGTCCAGAAGTGCACATTATGATCACTATTCTTCTGAGAAATAGCAATGGATTTAATATAGTTAGTGCCAATAAAACTAAACTTCATTGGGTGAGGGTGACTTCCGCACCACCTTGAAAGAGGCAGTGTTGAGGCCTCTCCTCAAGAAGCCTTCCCTGGATCCAGCAGTGTTGGCTAATTATTGTCCGGTCTCCAACCTTCTCTTTGTGGCGAAGGTTGTTGAGAGTGTGGTTGCGCAACAGCTCCCCCAGCACCTGGATGAAACGACGTATCTGGATCCATTCCAGTCGGCTTCAGGTCTGGGTACAGCACGGAAACGGCATTGGTCGCGTTGGTTGATGGTCTCTGGAAGTTGCTCCTCTGTCCTGGTCCTATTAGATTTCTCAGTGGCTTTTGATACCATCGACCATGGTATCATGCTGCATTGGTTGGAAGAGTTAGGGGTGGGGGGCACTGTGTTGCAGTGGTTCTCCTCCTTTCTCTCCAACCGGTTGCAGTCTGTGTTGGCAGGGGGGCAGAGGTTGACCTCGTGGCCCCTCATATGTGGGGTGCCACAAGGGTTGGTCCTCTCGCCTCTTTTGTTCAACATTTATGTAAAGCCACTGGGCGAGATCATCCTTGGTTTCGGGGTGAAGTACCACCAGTACCGGGAGGATTTTTCATCAGGTTCATCTGATTCGCCAGTTGCGTCCCTTTCTGAATAGGGACTCCTTACTCACAGTCACTCATGCCCTTGTTACTTCCTGCCTGGACTATTGCGATGCTCTCTACATGGGGCTCCCCTTGAGGAGCACCCGGAGGCTCCAATTGGCGCAGAGTGCGGCCGTACAGGTGGTTATGGGAGACACATGGCATTCCCATGTAACACCTCTCCTGCGCGAGCTGCACTGGCTCCCGGTGGTCTTCTGGGTGCGCTTCAAGGTTTTGGTTACCACCTTTAGAGCGCTCCATGGCTTAGGACCTGGTTACCTACGGGACCGCCTGCTGCCACCAATAGCCTCTCACCGGCCGGTACGCTCTCATAGAGAAGGGCTCCTCCGGGTGCCGTCGGCCAAATAATGTCGACTGGCGGCTCCCAGGGGGAGAGCCTTCTTTGTGGGAGCACCTACTATCTGGAATGAGCTCCCCCCGGAGATACGGAGGATCCTGGATCTGCGCACCTTCTGCTGCGCTCTTAAGACCTTTTTATTCCATCAGGCTGGCCTGGCCTAATCTTTTCCCCTTTCCCCCTTTTTAAAATGTAAATTTTAATTTAAATTATGGGGTGTTTTAAATCTGTCTTGGGCCAAATCGTTTATTTCGGTTTTACTTTGCTTTTAAATTTTGTATTTATATGTTTTATCTTGTGGCTGTTCACCGCCCTGAGTCCTTCAGGAGTAGGGCGGTATATAAATCAAATAAAATGAAAATGAAATGAAATAGTTTCAATTCATGTAATTTGTTCCTTGCCAGAAGAAGTTTAATGTGCCTGCAGAATAAGCTTGCATGTGTATGCGAGAGAAAGCAAAATTCAACTGAAGAACTTCACGTTGTTAGCCTTTCTTAAGCAAACCCTATTCAAACAAGCCAAGATCACACAATGTTAAGAACAGTCAAGAAACCCAACTTGGTGTAATAGTAAGGAACCAGGCCAGAAACATTCTAATCCCACTTTAGGCATGAAGGCCAGCTAGTGACATTGGACCAGTCATTCTTTCTCAGCCCTAGGATGAAAGCAATGACAAAACAATTCTGAAATCTAAGCAAGAAAACTGCAGGTTAACACTGATTTAAAGCAATAATAATAATAAAAAAAAAGGAATAGGAAGCCAAAAAGTTCCACAAATGACATGAGAAAAAACTCAAAATGAATTTATCATCATCATCATCATCATTATCATCACCATCATCACCATCACCATCACCACCACCTTTTTAGGCTGTCTATCTCCGTCACAGAAGGACTTTGCTTGGAGAATGTTTAAAGAAGGATTTATTTGCTTTTAGTTGCTTCTTTTCAAACTAGGAAGGAACTGTTTGTAAAAAAAAAAAAGACTCTTTTGTGGAAACTCCTACTGTCCCCCTATTTTTTTGGGGGGGGGTACTTCCACCCTGTATTCTGACCTCAAGAAACCTTTCAGCTTCTTTCCAAGGTGTCAAGATTCTATTGACTGAATTATGTTAAACAGAATCAATGAAATCAAACTGTGGTTGGTGACATCCTGTTGGCGCACTTTATTAATGAAAACAATGAATTTGGAAGAACTCTGTGGCTTCCAGCCAGCGCATTAACTGCTTTGTACATTCATCTGTGCTGAGATAAGCTCTGGGATGCAACAGCCCTCCCAACAGCAGCAGTGACATAAATGTCATCTGTCTGGTGGCTTTCCTGCAGCGCAATCTCCTCATGCTTGTAGGTAAACAACAAACCACATACAGCAATCTTGTTTAATCAATAGTCTCCAACAGGAAGGTATTGAAAGGATCTGAGTCAATTCATCTGAATCTGTGAGAGACTAGGTTTATTTGGGTTTAATCTATCATGGACCATTAGCATATTTTTGCTCTAAAAAAAGGAGAATACTTCCAAGGACTAAGAGAGAGCAACTGATGGATCCAGTGACTAATGGACTAGTTGCATTCCAGAGGGAGCTTGGTGTTGTCCCGGAAAGTCTGCTACCCAGTCTGACCAAAACCCTGGTGATCACTGGAATGAGAAGGTAGATGATACTTTGGGTTAAACTGTGCCCATGCACATACTCTTATCCATATATAATTTTATTAAAACTTTTAAACAAGAAGATAAAAACTAACACAATCTAATAGAAAGTATAAAAGAAAAAAAAAGAAATGAATCAAAGCAAAAGCAAAAGGTCAAGATAAGTACATGGTGTCAGTGATTCACTCTTTCATCTAGTTGCTTCTTTGCTCTCAGCTTGGCAACAATTGGGAGGGGGGGTATTGGAATGTCAGGGCGGGAATGGAATGCCAAGACTCTGTCAGAAGATCATGAGACCCTGCTGCCATCTCCAAGGTCACGCCACGCAGGTGTTTGAACAATCCAGACTGTTCCAATAACAAAAGAAGTGGATGTAATTGGACAACACAATGAACTGAGGGGAGATGGAAAAAGCAAGTTTAATTACAGTAAGTGGACTTTTGCGTGGGAAACCCAGAGCCAGTTTCGCTTCTTCTGCACCAATGTAGTGTGTTCAATAAATTTTTACTTTTGGGTGAGTACAGTGTCCCAGGATTTCTCTTTTTGGATTTGCTAGCTGGCTAGCTGGACAGCTGGCCTGGGCTGCATTTGGATTCCAGTATGCTTTTAGGTGCAATTCAAGGTGTTGGTCATCACCTTTAAAGGTCTTAGTAGGTTATTGAAGGACCATATCTCCCCAGTTGTTTCTAGCTCTCCAATCAAATGTTGTAGATCCTCTTGGCCAAAGAATGATAGCTGGAAGACATGCCTTTTTGCTATATTGTCCAGCTTGTGGAACATTCTGCCTATAGAGATCCAGATGGCACCAATTCTGCTGGCTTTTCCTAAGGCCCTAAAGACCTGCCTCTGTGACCTCAGCTTGGGGTTACAAGGAGATATGGGGATCCGCTTCTTGGTTATACTGCTGATTTGAGTTGATGTTGCTCAGTCACTCTGTATTTTAACTTTTGTAATGTTTACAACTGTTTTTCACTTTCTTTTAACTTTGCCACCCAGAGTCGCTTGTTATCATGGGCAGCCATAAAAATGTAATAAATAAATAAACTGGACCAAAGTCATCCATCTGGCTTCAATGCGGCGGTGCCCGGTTTGCCACCGGTTCGTTGAGTGTGCATGCTCAGTGTGCGCCAAATGCATGCTTCGTGCGGACAAAGGAGGCTTGGGAAGGTAGGTAGAACAGCAAGGGGGGGGGACAGCTCTGCCGTGTGATTTAGATTCACTAGAAATCAGGATTTCCTGCTTTCTAGCAATTTTAAATTGCGTGGCATGGCTGATCGTCAGAAATACCGGTTCGGTATTTTTTTTTTTTTTACTACTGGTTCACCTGAACTGGTAGTTTTTATCACTACCAGCTCACCCGAACCTGTGCAAACCAATAGCATTTCACCACTGCTTCAATGTCTAAGGACTCAAAGTCTCCCAATTTCTAGTCAAGAGCCACACCAAACTAGCTTTCAACTCTAATTCTATATATGTGGAATATATGAGAGAACCAGGATAGAGTAGAAAACTGAAGTTAAAAGAGTGGGGAAACCCGGATTCTAGTTCTTTCTTAGGTACAGAAACCAGCTGGGTGATTTTCTTAACTCCTAATCAGCATCAGAATCTGTAATAAGACAGATCCACTGTTAGCATTTTATAAGAACTGCACTGAGTGTAATGCAAAACTGATGGACCTTACATCCAAAGGCGACAAACACTTAAACTAGGTGAATCTTGTGAAATTTGAGTTCCAAGAGGTATCAAATTTTAGAAGTACTTTAGAGATTTTTCAAAGTGGGGTCTTTCCTCAGCAATTTTCCAACTGAGTCACTTCACCTTTTGAGAAAAGGGGCAACCTGTTTCCACCCTAAATGCCAGGCTGTGATAAAATTATACTTGCAAGTGTGGAGGAGGTAATGATATTAAAGAAGTGTGATATTTCCAGACTTCAGTTTTCCCCTCCTTTCTATCAGGAGGCTTGTATATTTTTATTGTATATTGTATATATTTTTTTCTCCTAGGATATTTTGCTTCCCTCTCTCAATGTAGGCATGCATGTGCAAAGGAAAGCAGATGGATATTCTTTATTTCTTTGCTTGACTTTGGTCCATTCCTTTCTCTTTGAGCCTATGGCAGTATATATAACATTTCTCCTCAAATATCTCCCTGCCACAACAGCACTGAGGTAAGTTAGATTGTGTTGTCAATAACTTTTCATAATTGAGGGAGGGTTTGAATCTGATTCCCCCCAGCCCAGATAGAACACCTCAAAATTCTATCACAATCAGTTTGAAACGATGAGTTGACAGAATCCTGATATGATAGAATGAGTTGTATTATTATTTGGACAGACTATGTGTGTATGTCCATACACCTGTGTGGTGTTAACTAAGTAAAAAACTAGAAGTACTGTACAAGGTGTGGACTGCAACAGAGCCATTGTCCCACTGATATTCAGGTTTTATATATTTGTAGAAAGTTGCTTTCTTTTTCTTTTTAAGATTGGAAAGCATTAAAATACGATCACCCTAACTTATCACACAAAGGGATACCAATACATTTTTCAACTTCATGCTTCCCTTTATTAGAAAACGCACCCCTTTATCAGAATAGCTCTTTTGGTAATAGGTACATCCTATTTCCTTCAGTTTCTGTTTTATCTAAAAATGAAGTAAGTTTCAGTTTCCTTTAAATGTTTGGTTCACCTAAGTAACAACCTACATTTTATCTCTGCAGATCAGATTCAACCACATATACTTCTAAGAAGTCACCTGATTTAACAGTCTAAGTTTTGCTCCTGAAATCAGCATATTGTGTTAAAAAACCAATGTTGTACAGTCTGATGTTTTGGTTATTATATGCAAACATTATTAATCTTCACTGGAAATTCTTACAGGCAGGCTCTAACTGGAAAATAATTGTTTTTTTTTTTTTTCTTAATTGATTTTGTGCCCTCAAAGTTCATGGCATTTTCCTTGAAACCAAAATCTAGTTGACAAATGCTTGGGAGGAAAAAGTTGTTAGCTGTGAGGGCCATCCATTACTGGAATGGGGAACACTTTTTTTTAAAAAAAAAATGTATTAGAATTTTGTAATATAATAAAGGTATAAAAATGAAAATAAAAATAAAAAAGAAAACAGATAAGAATGAAGAAAAAAAGAAGTGAAAAAGAAAAGAGATTTATGTCTTCTGTTGTTTCTATTCAGCAATTGTCATCTTACTTTTTCTCCTCTGTCTTTAATGTTTTCTAATCCCCAAATCCATAAATCATCATTTCAGTTTCTCCTTCTTTTAGGAAAAAGAACATATAAGGCTTCCAGACTTAAAAAAAAAAAAAAATCCCTGATCATTTGTTCTCTGATCAAACAGGTCAGCTCTGGCATTTCCGTAAGCACCGTCAATTCACTAATCCAGCTCTCTACTGCAGTGGTGAAATGTAAAATTTGTTACTACCAGTTCTGTGGGCGTGGCTTGGTGGGGGTAATGTGACTGAGTGGGCGTGGTCAACTTTTTTTTTTACTTTTAAAACTATTTTTTCTACAACCTCTTCCGCTTTAAAAGCCTCTGACGATCCCAGCTGAGTTGCTTGATCGTCAGAGGCTTTTTTTCTTTTAAAAACATTTTTTCGACAACCTCTTCAGCCAAAGAGGTTGTAGAAAAAATTCTGTTAAAAGCGTCTGATGATCCCAGTTGAGCCGCACAATCATCAGATGCTTTTTTTTACTTTTAAAAACATTTTTTTGGCCAAAGAGGTTGTATATAAAATGCTTTTTAAAATAATAATAATAAAAAAAGCCTCTGATGATTGCACAGCTCAGCTGGGCATAGGTGGGGGGCAGGGATTTTTGCTACCGGTTGTCCAAACCACCCAACGCCATCGCTACCAGATCGGGTGATCCGGTCCAAACCGAGAGCATTTCACCCCTGCTCTACTGTCAGTGTTGTATTTTTCTTCCATGTTTCTAATATTGCAGCAGATACTATATATAATACTAGTTTCCCATATCTCTTTTCTATTTCAGCATCCATAAAAGAAGATCTTGACCAGAAGATCTTGACAGTTCCATTTTCCTCTTCCAAACAACACAGTGATTAGAGAAGCATCAAGTAGCTATCTGAAGTTAAAGAAAAATGGACATCAATGACAGATTCTTTCTGTTCTGGAATTGGTCTGATAATAGGGCACTTACAACTCTGTTGCAAAAAAAAAAAAATGCTTTTCACAGTAAGTCTCTATTACAGAGACTTTTGTCAATCACTGGCTTACCCAGATATAGGAACTACAATATGTGACAACAAGTAGTAACCAGAAATTTGATTCAGGATGTCCAGAAACCAGGTAGGCTCTAGTGTAGTGAAGTTATATGCTACAATAGGCAACATCAGAAACACCATCACAGTCCTAAATTAAACCTAGAAACATCCTTTGTTCAACAAACAAGTAAATAAATCTAAAATCTAATATATATATATATATATATATATATATATATATATATATATATATATATATATATATATATATATATATATATATATAAATCTGAGAAGGTTTCAGAGAAATATAGTCTTCTTTCAGGGAAAAAATGAGGAAATTAAAGCATTGGTTTTAACTTAGTATTGTTTATAACAAGTCTTCTATGTGTATCATCACTCTGGGGTTTACAGTTGAAAAGGCCTTCTTCTGCAGAACTCCATCTTTTTACCAAAGTGCCAGACATCTGAATTTTTTTAAAAAATAAATAAAAAAAAATCCGGATATGCCATCTGCTCTATGAGTACACATTATAGTTTCCTGTAGTTTGATGTATTGCTGTACAGGAAGTTCATGCAGCTGCAAAGTCTGTGAAGGATGGAAGGTGGTTTTTCATGCCAGGTTTTATGCAGAAAATAACAGGGTATTAGTTCCTACAATTCTGCCTGTATTGCTGAAAAATCCACTCTCTTAAGATGCTGGGCAAACTGCTGTTAGGATGCCAGGAAAAATAAACCAAATTGTTTAAGATTTCCTCATTATAAATTTATAAAAAAAAGTCTACCACTAAAGACTCTTGTCTGTTGAGTGAGGCACTACTTTGTCCTTGTTTCAAGTTCAGGTACCTCTGAAAATTGATGATTCTGCCTCATTTCTTAAGGCAGTATCATTAACTCAGCCACTACTTGTTATAGTTAGAAAGACTTCTGCACAGATACTTAGGGAAACAGTTGGCATCAGAGGTGCTATTTGGCAGGTTCTGACAGGTTCTGAAGAACCGGTAGCGGAAAATTTGAGTAGTTTGGAGAACTGGCAAATACCATCTCTGGCTGGCCCCAGAGTGAGGTGGGAATGGAGATTTTGCAATATCCTTCCCCCAGGAGTGGGGAGGGAATGGGGATTTTGCAGTATCCTTCCCCTGGAGTGGAGTGGGAATTGCAGTATCCTTCCCCTGCCACACCCACCAAACCATGCCCACCAAACCACACCACTCCCACCAAGCCACGGCCACAGAACTGGTAGTAAAAAAATTGAATTCCACCACTGATTGGCACCTACTGTTCAGATGTAACATAAAAGTCTGGAATGGGACAACTTGGAAAGGCCAGCTCGTCACAGCCAGCTCACTATCACCAGCTCACCAGTTCACCATCTCCAAGTCACCTAAATCTACCTCATGTTCCACTAACTCTTTTAGAAGGCATCTCTGCATGTCATTATGAGGTCATGCAGGTGAGGTCTCATATTAAGACCTACCTAGTGGCGATAAAAGCGGCAAAGTTTAATTATTTTTCCACTCTTATCATGTCTGCGGATAACCGCCTGGCCCCCTCTTTAGGGTGACCCGCTCCCTGCTCCATCTGGGAGCATAGGAGGACCCCTTGGAGGGCAGGGCTGAAGGTTTTGTGCAGTATCTGCATGACAAAATCACTCAGATTTGGGAAGGCTCGGACTCTGACTGGGTAGATGCAGGTGGGGTGATGGAGGCAGGTCTTGACAGTGTTATCTGGGAGGAGTTTGACCCAGGGACCCCCAAAGATGTGGACAGGATTCTGGGTAGACATAGTGCGGCCACATATTTATTGGACCCGTGTCCCTCCTGGTTGGTGCTGGCTTCCCGGGAGGTTACATGAGGCTGGCTCCAGAGGATTATCAATGCTTCTTTGAGTGAGGGTTACTTTCCCACCACCTTGAAAGAGGCGGTGGTGAGGCCCCTCCTCAAGAAGCCCTCCCTGGACCCAGCTGTTTTAGCAAATTATCGTCCAGTCTCCAACCTCCACTTCGTGGCGAAAGTTGTTGAGAGTGCGGTTGCACGACAGTTCCCCCAGTACCTGGATGAAGCGGTTTATCTTTATCCATTCCACTCGGGCTTCAGACCTAGGTACAACATGGAAACGGCATTGGTCGCATTGGTTGATGATCTCTGGAGGGCTCCGGACAGGGGTTGTTCCTCTGTCTTGGTCCTATTAGACCTGTCAGCGGCTTTTGATATCCTCGACCATGGTATCATGCTGCGCCGGTTGAAGGGGTTAGGGGTGGGGGGCACTGTGTTGCAATGGTTCTCCTCCTTCCTCTCTGACCGGTTGCAGTTTTTGTTGACGGGGGGTCAGAGGTCGACCGCGAGGCATCTTATATGTGGGGTGCCACAGGGGTCGGTCCTTTCACCCTTTTTGTTCAACATTTATGTGAAGCCGCTGGTTGAGATCATCTGTGGTTTCGGGGTGCAGTACCATCAGTACACTAATGACACTCACCTGTACATCTCCACCCCGGACCATCCCAATGATGCCCTTGACATGATGTCCCAGTGTCTGGAGGCCGTGTGGATCTGGATGGGGAGAAACAGGCTCAAGCTCAACCCATCCAAGACCGAGTGGCTGTGGTTTCCGGCATCCCGATATAGTCAGTTGGTGCCATCTCTGACTATTGGGGTCGAGTCGTTGGCCCCCATGGAGAGGGCTCGCAACTTGGGTGTCCTCCTGGATGCACGGCTGTCCTTAGAAGAACATGTGACGGCCGTGGCCAGGGAGGCTTTCTATCAGGTTCGCCTGATTCACCAGTTGCATCCCTTTCTGGAGCGGGACTCCTTGCGCACTGTCACTCATGCCCTCATCACTTCCCATCTGAACTACTGTAATGCTCTCTACATGGGGCTCCCCTTGAAGAGCACCCGGAGGCTCCAACTGGTCCAGAATGTGGCTGCGCGGGTGATTATGGGAGCGTCATGGTGCTCCCATGTAACACCTCTCCTGCGCGAGCTGCACTGGCTTCCAGTGGTCTTTGGGTGCGATTCAAGGTGTTGCTTACCACCTTTAGAGTGCTCCATGGCTTAGGACCTGGATATCTACGAGACTGCCTTCTGCCGCAGAGAGCCTCCCACCGGCCAGTACGCTCCCACAGAGTGGGGCTCCTCGGGGTGCCGTCGGTCAAACAATGTCGACTGGCGGCCCCCACGGGGAGAGCTTTCTCTGTGGGAGCACCTGCCCTCTGTAACGAGCTCCCCCCGGAGATACGGATGATCCCAGACTTACGAACTTTCCTCCGGGCCCTAAAGACTTTCTTATTTCACCAAGCCGGGCTGGCCTAATTTTTAAATTGTTTAATTTTAATCTGAATTTTAATGGGGTATTTGAACTGTTGGGCCAAATTATTTAATTTATTTTAAATTGCTTTTAAATTTTGTATTTTGTGTTTTTACCTTTGGCTGTTCACCACCCTGAGTCCTTCGGGAGAAGGGCGGTATATAAATTTAAATATAAATTAAAAAATAAATAAATTATTCCTCACTGTCAGAGGAGGAGGTACTAGGATGGCTTTAGTTGTTTCAGTCTGATATTTTCCCCTTTATTTCACTCTCAAATGCTATGTGAAACCAGTGTAGGGTGTATTGATGCACACAGAGGTGATGGTCAGAAATGTTGAGTTCCATATTGACAAACTTGTGTTTCTTCATGCTGTTCCTTTTTTCTTTATTATTTATTTATTTATTTTATTTTATTAAATGTATATACCACCCTACTCCTGAAGGGCTCAGGGCGGTGAACAGCCAAAAAATAAAACACATAGATTACAAATTTTAAAAGACAGTATAAAACCACATTAAATAATTTGACCCAGGACAAATTAAAACACCCCCAATACTTTAAAAAGTTAAAAAGGAACAGTTAGGCCAGGCTGGCCTGTTGAAATAAAAAAGTCTTGAGGATGCGGCGGAAGGTGCGTAGATCTGGGATTCTCCGTATCTCCGGAGGGAGCTCATTCCAGATAGCAGGTGCCCCCACAGAGAAGGCTCTCCCCCTGGGGGCCGCCAGTCGACACTGTTTTGCTGACGGCACCCGCAGGAGCCCCTCTCTATGAGAGCGTACTGGCTGGTGAGAGGCTATTGGTGGCAGCAGGTGGTCCCGTAGGTAACCAGGTCCTAAGCCATGGAGTGCTATAAAGGTGGTAACCAAAACCTTGAAGCGCACCCGGAAGGCCACCGGGAGCCAGTGCAGCTCGCGCAGGAGAGGTGTTACATGGGAACGCCATGTCGCTCCCATAACCACCCGCGTGGTCGCACTCTGCACCAGTTGGAGCCTCCGGGTGCTCCTCAAGGGAAGCCCCATGTAGCAAGCATTGCAATAGTCCAGGTGGGAAGTGACGAGGGCATGAGTGACCGTGCGTAAGGAGTCCCGATCTAGAAAGGGACGCAACAGGCAGATCAGACGAACCTGATGAAAAGTCCTCCCAGTCAAAGCCGTCAAGTGCTCTTCTAAAGACAGCCGCAACACCCAAGTTCCAAGTTTTGTCATGCAGATACTGTACAAAATCCTTGGCTCTACCCTCCAAGGGGTCCTCCCGCGCTCCCTGGTGAAGCAAGGAGCGGGTCACCCTAAACAGGGCGGCTGGGCGATTATCTGATGATGCAATAAGAGCTGCAAAATAATTACATTTTGCCGCTTTTATTGCCACTAGGTAAGTCTTAATATGAGATCTTACCAGTGTTCGGTCGGATTCAGAAAGCTGGCCCTCCAACTGCTCTCCAGGCATCTTTTCCGGCGCTTCATCTCTCTCAGCTCTTCAGTAAACCAAGGAGCCAGATGAGACCGGCACCGGGTCAGAGGCTGCAAAGGCACGACCTGATCCAAAGCTCCAGCAGCCACCCTATCCCAGGTGGCCACTAGGTCTCCAGTCGAGGAGTGAGCCAGAGCCTCAGGGAATGGCCCAACTCCGTCTGGAACTTATCAGGCTCCATCAGGCACCTGGGGTGGAACCATCTCATTGGTTCTGCCTCCCTGCGGCGGGGTGTGGCGGTTCGAAGGTCAAGGCGAAGGAGGGAGTGATCCGACCATGACAAGGGCTCAATCACTATGTCCCCTATCTTGAGATCACTCAACCACTGTCCAGAGACAAAAACCAGGTCCAGCATGTTTCCCCCCCATGTGAGTAGAGGCATGAATTAGCTGGGTCAGGTCCATAGCTGTCATGGAAGCCATGAACTCCCAAGCCACCTCAGATGTCTCACCTATGGATGGCAAGTTAAAATCCCCCATGACCATAAGCCTGGGGGTGTCAACTGCCACCGCAGCTATAACGTTGAGTAGCTTGGGCAGGGCTGCCGCCACGTGGCGGGGAGCCAGGTACGTGATCAGCAAACCCATCTGTACCCCATGACCCAAATTCACAAGGAGGGACTCACATCTGGCAGTCTGAGGAACAGTGGCCTCCCTCGGCCTAAGACCTTCTTTAATAACAACCGCCACCCCCACCCCTCCCCTGTGACCTCGGCTGATGGAATGTGTGGAAACCTGGTGGGCACATTTCAATGAGGGGGACCCCCCTCCTGGCCCAACCAGGTCTCCGTAATACCCGCCAGGTCCGCTCCCCCCTCCTGAACAAGATCACAAATGAGGGGGGCTTTATTTACCACAGACCTGGCATTGTACAACATCAGCCGAAGGCCCGGGCCCTGAGGATCTGTGCAACCTGGGGAATGAGTAGAGCATTGGGAGCCGGAGCGCGCAACCGCTCAAAGACAGCGAGTGCGCGCTCCCACAACATGATATGGCCCCCTGCTCCCGCCATATCTGCCCCTCCCACCCACAGTACTGATGGCAAAAACATCATCGGAACAAGGGTGTTGAATATTTCAAACTTCTCAGATTAAAAAAGGGGGAAAAAAGTCTCGGACAAAACCAAGATATCTTTGAATGTTTTATAAAGCTGGCTCTTCTGAAGAGGGAGCAGCACAATAAAATTGTACAATTTACTAGGTTCACAGAAAAGAAGTAATGTCTACTGAATTATGGGAAGCTAAATTGGTTGCCTGTGTGATCCAGACCTGTTCTGTTTGATGAGTTCTTTTTTTTTCTTTTGCATGTTCCCCAGTTGTCTAGCAATGTAAAAAAAAGCAAACACTAACAAGTAGACGATGGCAAAAGAGGAAGTGAAAGTTATTTTAAACAGTACCCGACATGTGATTGTATAAATTAACCAAGTGCATTTTTTAGTGTAGGATTTATTAGTGTTGCTGTTGTAAACATTGTTTTTAATCGTTCTCTTTTGTCCTGCTTACTTCACACTTGATAAATTCTCACTAGTGGAACTCTACCGTCATTCAATTTCGTCTTAACTAAGCTTCTGTTGCTATGAAAACCCACAAATATTAGGGAGCAGCAGTATAGAAAAGCAGAAAAACTCATAGTATCCTACCATAAAGTTGGCCATCTGGAATAGCCTCATTGGGATTGTTCCAATTGACCCAAATAAACTGATTTTTGTTTGCTTCTCCTGGCTTCATGTACATTTATGAAGATTTGATTTTTCCTTCTGTTGAAATGGGCTGTCCCTTTTGTACCAAAGTTTGTAAAGGGTCAGGCAAAAGGCTGTAATCCCAGATGAATCAGAAAAGGAATACCATGGATCTAAGAAAGGAATGCAGATCTTGAGCATTCAAATCCTCATATGTCTCCAGAAGCATTGAGAGCCACTACCATTCTAGATCTACACTTTCCAAATTGTTAAACGTAAAGATAAAGGTTTCCTCTTTCCAGTCATGTCTGACTCTAGGAGGTGATGTTTATCTCTGTTTCCTAGCCAAGGGAGCCAACATTGTCTGAAGACATTTCCGTGGTTATGTGGCCAGCAGGACTATATGCCAAGGCACAAAAAAAACTGTTACCTTCCCACTGAATTGGTATCTATTCATCTACTTGCATTTGTATGCTTTCAAACTGCTAGGTGGGCAGGAGCTGGAGCAAGTAACGGGAGCTCACCCAATCATGCAAGGCATGGGTCTCAACCCCTGGGATGTCAGCTTTCCAGCACTGTTAACTACTGAGCCATTGTGCCCCCTCCCCAAATTCTTAGCAAATTGTAATTTTCAGTCAGAACAAGGGAAAAGGTATTAAATAGATCAGGCATAATCACATGAAGATAATGCATGGATTAAACATGAATGGTAAACTAAATTAAACATTGCTTTTGTCTTGTTCCCATCCACTTATTTCTTGACAGTCTCTTCCAAAACTTTGGCCCTTGAATGGAAAAAGAACTGTATGTCCCTGGTCTAAAATCATATTTACATGAGAGGAAGTAAATAATTTTTTATGTTCAAAATTTTAATTTCTAAAGTCAATTTATATTCTGCATCCAATTGGACTGAGCTTCCTTTTAACATGCCCTTCCAGTCCGAGTTCTGCTGACAAAACATCCTAAATACAATCTTGAATTCACAATATTATTTAATTGTTCCATAGAACAGTCTTTCACTGTCCATGATAAATGGTGATAAATGTCATTATTCATGTTTTTTGTGTATTTAATTTCCATGGTGGCTTTTCATATACAATTTTACGTTCCTTTCTGAATCCAAGTTTCTTTAGAGAAGACAATTGACAAAGAAGCCCATACATGAAGTAGAGTTTGTTAAATGAAACTGCAAACTTCCTGTGGAACTGTATCTTCATCTTGTATCTGGGGTTTGTCATGTGATACCCAACTGCATCTCTGTCATTTGTGACCAGGATAGCAATTTCCAGACAAAAGACATCTGTTATTTTGAACATCTTAAAAGCATCTCCAGGGATCTTACATTATTAACACTGCAGAACAAAAAAGCTAAGAATAGTGGACAATGCCATATCAAAAAGCCAGTTAGTATGTGAGCATTAGTTTCAACTGTCCCTTCCAACTATTCCTATTCTGTTCTGTTCTATTCTTCCTTTTTTTCCCTCTTAAGAATGCAACTGTTTTTACACATTACCCAGAGAGGAGACCCCATTTAATTCAGTGGGTTATTGCTAAATGGGCAAAAACAGTAGATATGGGAAGAGTTCGAGCTGTTTGTTTGTTACAACTCCAGAGCTATGGTCGCACAGTGGTTAGAATGCAGTATTGCAGGCTAACTCTGGCAACTACCAGCAGTTCAATTCTGATTGGCTCAAGGTTGACTCAGCCTTCCATCTTTCCGATGTCAGCAAAATGAGGACTCAGATTGTTGGGGTCAATATGCTGACTGTAAAATGCTTAGAGAGGGCTGTAAAGCACCGTGAAGACGTATATAAGTCTAACTGCTACTGCTATTGATACTAGAACCTCAAGACCCACCAACTCAAGTCATAAAGAATGCCAAGTGTAGATGTCTTGAGTGCTGCACTGTGATTGTGAGTGGCATGTCAAGTGCTAAGTTCCCAAAAGTAGATGAACCAGGAATAAAGCTAAACTTCATTTCATTTCTTTTATATTTAAAATTACTCAGCATACATTCATTCTGGGATTGAGACCGGCCAAAGGCTTACAACAACAACAACAACAACAACAACAACAACAAACTAATGCCATGAAAGCAAAGATACAAAAATCCACCGACAATCCAAACTGCCGACTTTGCAACGACAAAGTTGAAACTGTTAATGTTAATGCAGCAAAATTGCTCAAACTGATTACAAAGCTAGACATGACCGAGTTGCTAAATTAATCCACTGGTCATTATGTAAAAGATATGACTTTCTTGTATCCAAAAAGTCATGGAAACATAAAGTGGAAAAAAGTTATAGAAAATGAGAAGATGAAGATCTTGTGGGACTTTCGAATACAGACGGATCATCACTTGGAACACAACACGCCAAATATCACAGCGGTCGAAAACCGAAACGTACAATTTATTGACATTGTGGTACCAGGAGATGCCAGAGTCGAAGAAAAAGAACTGGAAAAAATCATGAAATATCGCGACCTGGCCATCGAAACTATGTGGCTATGGATGAAACATGTAACAGTGATACCCATTGTCATCAGGGCACTTGGTACCATGTCCAAGAATTTTTAGAAAACACATCAAGAAATTGCAGCTTTCTGCAATAACACCAGCGGAACTGCAAAGAACTGCGCTACTCAGGACATCATGTATTTTAAGAAGATACTTGATTGATACCTAGGGCACTGGCAGCAATCTGTATCAACCATTAGCACCAGTCAATCATCTTTGTGACACATTTTTAAATGTACAGTTGACTGAGTTTCATGTTTTATGAATAAAATTTATCATCATCATCATCATCATCATCATCATCATCATCATCATCTTCCCACCTAAAATTATCTACTGCATCATCATGGACTACTAACAGCATGAGAACATGCTTTCTAAGTCATCTAACTATGCCTCCCTTGGATATAGTACATGGAGCCAAGACCAAACCTGTGTAACTATTCTTAAGGCTCTGGGGTGGAGAAAGAGATTTTTCAGCCTAAGAATAACATGACCCCATGACTAATTCATTAGGGATTACATGCCAATGATGAGCAGAGTCAAAGAAAATAGACCTACCCTCCACAAATACTTGTACATTTTGTCTCTTAATCTAGGACTCTTCATTGCGAGCCAGAACTTAAATTGGTTCCAGAGACAAACCAGATTTTTTTTTTCATATGATCCAAAAAGCAAGAACTACAAATCCCTGGCAGCTGGATTTTGCAAGGGCTCAGGTTGCTTTCAAGGAAGTTCTACACAGAATATGGTTGTGTAATCTTGATGTGTCAAGGCATTTAAGAGTGGCCAGTTTTTCTTTTCTTTGGAAAAATATAAAATTATAGCACCAGTCAAAGAATAATTCCTGGCTATAGATGCCTGTCACATTTTGAGGTAGTCCAGTCAAGAAGCATCAACCAGGAGTACTAACAAGACCATTATTGTAAGGTTACTGTTGCTTGTATCCTTACAATTTATATTGACTGTTTCCTAATATGATTTTCTTGCTTATTTGTACCCTATGACTATCATTGTTTTGTACCTTATGATTCTTGATGAACATATCTTTTCTTTTATGTACACTGGGAGCATATGCACCAAGACAAATTCCTTGTGTATCCAATCACACTTGGCCAATAAAATTCTCTTCTCTTCTCTTCTCTTCTCTTCTCTTCTCTTCTCTTCTCTTCTCTTCTCTTCTCTTCTCTTCTCTTCTCTATTTATTTATTTATTTATTTATTTATTTATTTATTTATTTATTTATTTATTATTCGAATTTCTATACTGCCCTTCTCCTTTCGGACTCAGGGCGGTGAACAGCCAAAATAAAAACATTTATACATAAAGTATGATTAAAAATAGATTTAAAATAATTAAATTTGGCCCATAATTTAAAATTTATCAATTTAAAATCCATATCAAAATTTAAAACCAACCATAAAATCATAAAATCAAGAGAGACCAGCTAACTAAAAGAGATGAGTTTTTAGGGCCCGATGAAAAGTCCGGAGGTCGGAGATCACTCGTATCTCTGGGGGTAGATTGTTCCAAAGGGTAGGTGCCACCACAGAGAAGGCTCTCCTCCTGGGGGTCGCCAGCCGGCATTGTCTAGCCGACGGCACCCTGAGGAGCCCTCTCTGTGGGAGCGAACTGGCCGGTGGGAGGCTATTGGTGGCAGAAGGCGGTCCCGTAAGTACCCTGGCCCTAAGCTATGGAGCACTTTAAAGGTGATCACCAATACCTTGAAGCGCACCCGGAAGTCCACCGGAAGCCAATGCAGCTCCCGCAGGAGAGGAGTCACATGGGAGCGCCCAGTCGCTCCCATAATCCCCTGCGCAGCCGCATTCTGTACCAGTTGGAGCCTCCAGGTGTACCCCAAGGGGAGCCCCATGTAGAGAGCATTACAATAGTCCAGACGGGAGGTGACGAGTACTTGAGTGACTGTGCGTAGGGAGTCCCGATCCAGAAAGGGGCGCAACTGGCGTATCAGGCGAACCTGATAAAAAGCCCCCCTGGCCACGGCCGTCATATGCCCTTCTAAAGACAGCCGTGCGTCCAGGAGGACGCCCAAGTTGCGGGCCCTTTCCATGGGGGCCAATGATTCGCCCCCAATAACCAGCGATGGCATCAGCTGGCTATACCGGGACGCCGGCAGCCATAGTCACTCGGTCTTGGAAGGGTTGAGTCGAAGCCTGTTTCTCCCCATCCAGACCCGCACGGCCTCCAGGCACTGGGACATCACTTCCAAGGCATCGTTGGGATGGTCTGAGGTGGAGATGTACAGCTGAGTATCATCAGCGTACTGATGGAACTCCACCCCAAAACCACGGATGATCTCACCCAGCGGCTTCACATAAATGTTGAACAGGAGGGGCGAGAGGATCGACCCTTGTGGCACCCCACAAACAAGGCACCTCGGGGTCGACCGCTGACCCCCTGTCAACACGGATTGCGACCGGTCGGAGAGATAGGAGGAGAACCACCGCAAAACGGTGCCCCCCACTCCCAGTCCCTCCAGCCAGCGCAACATGATACCATGGTCGATGGTATCAAAAGCCGCTGAGAGGTCTAACAGGACCAGGATAGAGGAATAACCCCTATCCCGAGCCCTCCAGAGATCATCCACCAACGCGACCAATGCCGTTTCCGTGCTGTACCCAGGTCTGAAGCCGGACTGGAGCGGATCCAAATAGACAGCTTCATCCAGGTACTGTGGAAGCTGTCGTGCCACCACACTCTCAACAACATTCTATTCTATTCTATTCTATTCTATTCTATTCTATTCTATTCTATTCTATTCTATTCTATTCTATTCTATTCTATTCATGTATTGAATGTATATAGTTGGGTTAAACTCTGCTAAAGTGAAACTAACCTTTAGATGACCCTCACTGTTAGCTCCAAGTGTTTTGGAGGGAAACTTTGAACATTCATATTGTGAATGTGACAAATGGGCGGGGTTTCAAGCATTATGATTGGTTAAGACCCCGTGGGCCCAAAGTATAAATTACAGGCATTTGCCTGCTGTTCCTCAGTTCCAGTTTTGAGTCAATAAATCCTGTTGTAGCTATGCTGGTCTGGTTCTTGCCTACTGAAGCCCACTATACAATAGTTACAATAACAGAATCTTGTAAATCTGAAAGGACCCTTATTTTTACTCTCCTGCAAATTAAGGAGGGCTTATTCTGAGATGCTTTCTCTAACAGATTGTGATGGGGCTGTGGTTTTTCCTCCTGTCTTCTCGGGTAATTCCTACTTACAATTACAACTCTGAACATCCAGAAACAATGATAAAAACTATGAAAAAAATCAAACTAGATACTGTGTTGAAGGCAATCCAAGCATCGCTAAGAGATGCATAGAGAGACGGACTATGTCTATACTTTTCTATCAAGTATCACAGTACCATAGCATGGTCTAATGTTAATCAACCTGTCCTAAGTCCAACTTCATCATTCATCAAGGTGAATTCAGTTTGAGCCAGGTAATTAATCTGAATTATAAAAGTTTCGCATACATTTTGTTAATTTGACTTAACAAATTGATTAAGTGCAAGTTATCCGAACCCTTCCTCTGATCTTTGTCAGAATTATAACAGTCAACACCCAATCCTTTGAAATCTAGGTCCAGTGCTCTATTAAGGTAAAATGTGAAAGTAGAGCTGGGAGTGGGACCCACAAGTCCAAATTACCCTTCATAAATAATAAGATCAATGGGGACTTTTCCTGGTTTAGACTGTTTAATTGTATCTTTAAATTCTGGATCCATTATTTTTTTAATTTATTTTATTCAATCAGATCTGATTCTTGGACACTGCCTGGACATGTCTCTGAGGGTTTTTTGGTAAGCCTTTTCAGAAGTGGTTAGCCATAGTCTCCTTCCTAGCTGAAAGAGAGTGGCTGGCCCTAAATCACCTTCTGGTGTTGTGCCTAAAGAGGGACTAGATCTCACAGTTTCCTAGTTTCTACTCTTATGTCTTAACAACTACACCAAACAGGCACTAAGAAGATTGTAAGGTAAAGGTAAAGGTTCCCCTCACACATATGTGCTAATTGTTCCCGATTCTAGGACTCATCTCTGTTTCAAAGCTGAAGAGCCACTGCCATCTGAAGATGTCTCCGTGGTCAGGTGGCCAGCATGACTAAATGCCAAAGGCACATGGAACACTGTTACCTTCCCACCAAAAGTGGTCCCTATTTTTCTACTTGCATTTTTACGTGCTTTCGAACTGCTAGGTTGGCAGAAGCTGGGACAAATAACTGGAGCTCACCCCATTATGCGGCACTAGGGGTTCAAACTGCTGAACTGCTGACCTTTCAATCGACAAGCTCATATCTTAGCCACTGAGCCACCGCAACCCTAACAAGAAGGTTGTATCTAGCTCTAATTCCACATAAGATATCTCCTTCTGTGCATATAAAACAAGGGGGGAAATGATTTTCTCTGATATCAGCAGCTATGTGGGAGAAAGTACAGAAGTTATTATTTTAAAAATGCAGGGATACCAGTTTTCCTAAAATAGCAAGCTACTTTGCATAAACTTCTGTTGTCAAGCACAGTTTCACAGGCTCCTAATGTGTTGATTATTCCTGTTTACAAAGACTCCATCAACAGGATAAGTTCATTCTCATCTTGTTTACCAGAGGAAGCTATTCCCAAGGGCATTGCTAGTTCATCCTCTTAACATCCCTTTATAACTGCCGCTTTTTGTTTTGCATTTAAAATACTGATGGCATGTTGATGGCTTCAAAAAATAAAGAGAGCTGGGCCTTACAAAATACCTCCTTTGGAAATCTGGAGAGAATGCTCCATAGGGCCTTATTCTAAAGAACACACTTGGAAGGGAAGGGCTCCTAAACATCAGTAAAATTCACCAAAGTCCAGTTGTGTAATAATGACAGTGAATAATTGATCCAAGGAGGAATGGACCACTTCTTCTGAATCCCACAGATTTTCTGGGGGGGGGGGGTTGTTTTGAACATTCAGAGATATCTGTAAGTAAATCTGTTTAAGTCTGAAGATTGCAGTGGTTGTTCCTAGGTATCGGTCTCTCATGGCTTTTCTTTTTGCTGTTATATATTTAAAAGCGGAAAGTACAGTCTGTGCAGTCAATAAACACTGTGAGATATTATCATTTGTAAAAGTCTCTTCCTGGCAACTGTTTGTGGTAAGTGGTGCAGCTGAATGGGCAACAGCTGCTTCAGAAGAAAGAGCTACAGGTAGTCCTCAGCTTATGACTACATTTCCATTGTTAAGTGAAACATTTGTTAAGTGAGTTTTTGCCCCATTTTACAACTGTTCTTGCCACAGTTATTAAATCACTGCTGTTGATAAGTTAGTAACCCGGTTGTTTAATGAATCTGACTTCCCCATTGACATTGCTTATCAGAAGGTCGCAAAAGGTGATCACATGACTTTGGGACACAGCAATGGTCATAAATATGAACTTGTTGCCAAGCATCTGAATTCTGATCATATGATTATGGGGATGCTGCAAAGGTCATAACTGAAAAACAGTCATAAGTCACATTTTTCAGTGCCGTTGTAACTTTAAATGGTAATTAAACTGTTGTAAATTGAGGACTACTTGTATTGAATCTAGGGAGCCCAGGGACCATATCTTGGAGTTTTGCTCATGTGGGAAGAGTGGAAACTGGTAGAAGATACCAAACTGGTGGAAGATACCACCCCACTTTGTTTGGCAAGTCTCTTTTTATTTGTTTAGCAAATTCTCAAGACTTGTTCCACTGTTAGTACTGTTTCAATTGTTCTTGTTTCTTACATGGCCATTCTTCTTAAATCCCATGCGATCATTGATTCTTTATTGCTTGGAGGGTTTAATCAGGGTTTACACCAGACTTCACTCTTTGCCATTTCTTCCTCCTTCCTGTTGTATTATTCTCTTTTCTTATACCAAGGAATATAGCATTATCAACCAGCAATGGCTAAGGGCTGGTCATATAGGGTTGATTTCTGAATCTGATGAATTAATACAAAATATTAATAGAATATTCTATAGAACCGGTAGTAAAACCAGCGGGAGGCTCCGCCTACCAATCCCGACGTCATCAGAACACTTCTGCACATAGGAGGAGGAAAGTGTGTGGGATATGTTCGCCATCTTGAGTAATTTGTAAAAATAATAAACATGGGATCCAATTAAATAAAAATAATCAATAATTAAATAATCAATGCCTGGAATAACTGCATAACTAATAACTAATCTGATGTGTAATTTAATCTTGTTTGAAACAATTTCTGGGTTATAACTTTATATGTGGAAATGTGTGATATCCTAAATTTGGGTTGTTATTTTAATCTGACATGTAACCTATATATGGTTTGCTGTAAATGTTTTCAATGTGGTGTTTATTTTTTCTAGTTTTTCTTTTACATCTTGCTGTTTTGAACCTTGCCAATCAGAGATTGTTTATAGCTTAATGTAAAATTTAATGGAATTATACTTAATGGATATATGTCCTGACTAGAGAAATGTTTATTGTAGGCTAAGTTGTTAATGAGGTATTAAAATATACCAGCCCCTATGATACTTTAGATTTACTGGTGGTTCAAGACTTGTGTGTCATCCACCTTTATGCACACACAAACACAATATTTCTATAACCTTTTAAATCTGTATTAGAGCAATATTATTCATTTTTTAATTCTAGATTATAAAAGAGAGAAGAAGGAAGGAAGGAAGGAAGGAAGGAAGGAAGGAAGGAAGGAAGGGAAAGAAAGAAAGAAAGAAAGAAAGAAAGAAAGAAAGAAAGAAAGAAAGAAAGAAAGAAAGAAAGAAAGAAATGCCAACCACAAAGTAGGCAAACTTTCAGTAGGTGAAACTATATTTCCAGATCGCACTTCATAGAAATGAACCAGATGATTTGTGGATCATAACCAAATATGGCTTAAATTCTCCCAGCTGGGTTAGATCCATAATTAAATGTTTATTCATGCATAATTTGAATTAGAAAAGTTATTTTTAAACTCAGTATTTACCTACTGTAATTATAATAAACACTTTCCTTGAATAAATTAAACATCTTTAAATTGCTTTTTCTCCTTATTCTATTTAAACATTGCCCTGCTTATAGTCATACAAGCTAAAGGGTGTTATTTTTTTTCTCATTCAGGATGATTCAGGTATGATTGACAGTTTATTTTAATCTAACTATGATGCCATATCTGAGTACTCAAGCACATACTCCTTTGACTGATCAAATGGTCAACTCTAGGCTGGTGAAACATTGCCTGGCTTCTTAAAAACATTAATAACAGATAAATGAAATGTATTCTTATAGTAAAAACTGCTGTCTACCAGATGCTACCACATGAAGAGGTTTTTCAGAACACTATGCTAGACCATATGGAGACCCTTCCTCCCCATAATTAATTATACAGGAAGGTCATTCTGAGAGCCACCACCGAGAAGGTCCTTTTTCTTGACCTCACAAGATCTCACCCTGATAGATAGGACATGCAATATGTCCTGCCTTCCCATCCTTACTCACAAAAACATCCTCAATCTTTTGAAGCATGGTAGGGTATTGGGCTTGGACTAAGCATATGCCAATGGGACAGTTAACACAATGTTTCCACTGTAGTATACACTGACTAGTTGCACCCATGTCTCTGCATGTAAGAGACAAAGACATATGTGGATAAAAAGCCTTTGCTTTTTTAAATTCCAAGGGAATAGAGCACAGTGATCATTGATGCAAGAAAAGCTTAACTCTTCATCTGGATTTAAGCAACATGTTTAACTATAAACCTCAGTTAATGAAACATGAAACAAAATTACAGTTAATGGAATGCAATTATAGTGATTACATCAAGGCACTACTTTAAAGGATGTGGTATGCAGCAATTGCACTAAACATCTATATAGAAAGGGGTTTATGTCAGTATCAGTTAGATTTTGCAGTGATCACACAAAAATTATAGATAAAAATGTAGATTTTCAAGGCAGAAAAACTAGTCAGTTATAATATTATTATCTCAAGTATTAGTATTTGACATTTTCCTATACAGTTCTATTTATTAAGCTATTGACTTCAATGATTGATAAAAGGAAGGAAGGAAGGAAGGAGGGAGGGAGGGAGGGAGGGAGGGAGGGAGGGAGGGAGGGAACGAGGGAAGGAAAGGAAGGGAGGGATAGACTATACTTATGTAGTAGGAAACAAGTACATGGGGTTGAGAGGAACAGTTCAAATAACAGAACTACTTCAGTGTCTCTTAGTATTAGGAACATTCTATTCATATCACATGTTCATACAATATGATAAGGAAATTAGTGGGTTATTGGAATAGGCTGAACAGCAAACTACACATCTTCATTGTTTTATATCTCCTTAAATGGCATTCTATCACAATTAAGGTTGCATAGCAGTGATGGGTAAGATTAAATAGTCTGGTACATTGCTTCTCTTTTAGATAGCTCTTTTTTTTTTCTTTTTGTTTAATGTGTTCCCAGAAATGAAAGATAGATCTAAATTGCAGAAGGTCTTTAAAATTTGGCCAAGGTCTACATAAAGTAGGTCAATAAGTACAGGAAGTGCCTGATTACTCTATTTCTCTATGTAGCATAGTGAATATTCTTCAGCATATCCAATGATTGCACGCACTGATTAAAAGATAACATTTGATCAGTCATTTTAAACAGCCATTTTGTGTTAAAAGTGTTTATGCCAGAGAAAATTCCTTTATGAAGGAAATGTGATTGCAATTGGAAAGAAATGTTAATATTTAGCCAGTTAGCCTTGAGATTATGGGAAAAGAAGTATGGATTTGTTGACAAATTGTAAATAAATAAAGTGGGACATGTTTAGAATGGCTAACAACGTTCTTTTCTATAATAATCCTCTCTGTGTCTCTATCACATTGTTTTCCATCTCCCTTAACAGGAAATCAATATTTCATAAAATCGGGTATGTTTTAACTCCACATCCATTATTTTTACTGATTGGAGAAGGGGTTTGGATGTTCGTCAGTAGGTTGTTATAAAATCACTTAATATGAGAGAAAATAATTATTGTACAAGTGTACAATAATTAACACTTGCAATTTAGAGAGATCCTAGATCAAGCAAATAGGCTTGAATTGTGGAACATTCAAATAGGCACAAATATGAAATTGAAAGTTTGGTGCTGAATGTAATATGAATGGTGTATGATGAAAGTCAAGCTTAAATAGATTGCTTTACTAATGGTTCAGCACTGAGTAGAGAATAACAGAATAACTGAATTGGAAGGGACCTTAGAGGTCTTCTACTCTACAACAACTCACCATAGCCAACTTGCTGTGGCCAACTCACTGTAGGACAATTCACCATGGCCAACTCACCATGGGACAAGAGTTACACTAATATTGAAGAAATAGTGCAATAGAACCATTAAAGAAAGGATGCCAAAGGAGTGACAAAAAGAAATGTGAATGATAAAAAAATTAAAACATTTTAAAAAAAAATATATTAAATAATTAAATTGAATTGAATTGTCCCACAGCAAGTTGTCTCGTGGTGAATTGGCTATATTGAGTTGTCCCGCAGCAAGGTGGCCATGGCAAGGTGCCTGTGGCAAATTGACCATGGAGAATTGGCATGGCAAGTTGGCTGTGAGTTGTCCCATTCTGTGTAGTTCAACCCCCTGCGAGGAGTCAGAGGAGGGCTATGTACCTTTGGCTTAATTTATTAATGACTAAGGATATAAGAAATGTTTGTGGTAATGTTAGAGGTGTGTTGAATGGGGATTTACCATACATGTACTTTTCTACATAGACAATACCATGTTTCTTGCTGAGAACCAGAATGATTTGTAGCACATGTTATACGATATGATGCAACAAGGAATATGAATTTAAAATTAATGCATTAAAGACTAAATGTAGTGGTGTCTAACTGGGGAAATGGAATAAACATAAATTATATATGAACGGTCCATAAGAATGAACACAGTGCTTGCTAAGAAAGGAGAATGGAGAAAGGTTTAAGGCCTGTGATAGCATATGTTGGCGGTTGCAAGAAAGAAATATTTGTCATAAACAGTGAAACTGGCTGTGTGTAAGAAAATGCTCTTAACCATGATTTCACTATTCTAGCAAATAGTAGAGTTGATAACTCTGATTCACATTTGGCCAAGTGCAAAGCTATAAAAGCCACCAGGATTGTTTTAAATAGCTGGATGTGCCTGATTAAAAAAATATGTATTGAAACGTATGAGTGATAGCCACTGTAGCATTAGGGTTAGGATTAACATTTTGCATTAGGATAGAGAGTGGGGCATCATTCTTTCTCAGCCAACATAGCTCATATAATTGCTTCTTTAGAGGGAGTGCTATTAAATTATTTAGTGGAATAAAAAATGAATCATAAGATGTAGCCAAATACATCACAATTATTGCTTCAGTGCCCTTGCTTCAGAACCAGCAACATCTTCAGCTTCAGAAACACCTACATTATTAGAAGGGATTATAAAATCCTACAAGACAAAAAGCCTTCAATTAGTCTTTCTGGAGAATGTGGCTCAAGCATTACCTTTTTATACTCAATGTATTCTCTTCAGTTTGATCCTGACCAGCTCAAGGTTGACTCAGCCTTTCATCCTTCCAAGGTTGGTAAAATGAGGATCCAGAATGTTGAGGGCAATATGCTGACTCTGTAAACTATTTAGAGAAGGCTGTAAAGCACTATGAAGTGGTATATAAGTCTAAGTGCTATTGCTATTGCTAATAAATCAATGATATGCAAATTTTAAAGACTGAAGAGAAAAGGATCTAGAGGTCCCCTTTTGTCTAAGAAAGCCACTTTGGTCTCTTGGTTAAGGTGTGGGGCTAGAAGCAGAAAAAACCAAGCTATAGTTGTGTTTTAGGGAGGAAAACAAGGACCCAGATCATTGGGGGCAATATGCTGACTCGGTAAACCACTTAGAGAGGCTATAAAGTCCTGTGAAGTGGTATGTAAGTCTAAATGCTATTGCTATTGCTAAAACCAGCTGGGTGACCTTGGATCAGTCATTACCACACTGATAATGGTGTTGGCAAATTGCTTCCAAAATACAATTGGAAACTTGCCAGAAGTTAAATTTAACTTGAAGTGCACACCCCTCCCTGACAAAAACAAAATGTGCACCATACGAAGTTGTTCCAGCATCAGTACCAATACTTTCAATAGATTGTCGATTATGGCTCATTCAACAACAATAAAAATACTTTGGGCTTATTGGACTCCATTATGTTTGTGTAGAAAAGTAATGATAATTCATCATGTTGCCAGAATTGCAACAAGAATAATGATTCATTAAAACGCGTTTTTGCAATGTCCTAAATTTATTAGGTTTTGGGAATAAATAACTACTGTACATATATTATTTTAACTCTGAGACAAGGTTCAATATTTGCCTATATTCCTTTGAATATACACAGAAATTGACAGCTGGATAAAGGAAACGGATTTTCTGTGCAATTGGTGTTGCTAAGAATCTAGTTCTCTGCTGCTTCTTGTGATGTGTGAGTGAGCTGCTTATAAACTGAAGTGATATCATGCTGATTAAAAGAAACTTTATTTGATGAGAGACAGAGAGAAAGAGGAACTGTTGCATTGTTTTGGTCCCTCTCTTTTTGTATTGTTTCATTCTTTTTTTCTTTTCATTCTGTTTTATTAAATAAAGTGCTCCCTCCTCAAAACAAGCAAAGAAAAAAGGTTTTAGCTACCTGAAGGCCTTTTGTGTCCTGAAATGGCTTACATTGACCATTGTGCTTGGAAGATTTTCTCAAGACAAATACACGGGGCTACGTTTTTCAAACCCTTTTCCAGATAGATTCTTCTTAAGAGTCCTTGGCTGTATTTCTTGGATGTTAAATTTAAACAAAAATCAGGATATCATTTTTGCCTTTTTCAACATGCTGGCCTCCCCAAACCTGCTATAGGAAAATCCATTTTTGATTGGTATAATAACAAAAAGTAGAAAAACGTATTTTCTATATCACTTTCCAAATGAAAATCCATGCTAAAGGTGCCGCCTACCTGAAATGCCAGTATTTGTCCTCAGTAAGGGCAAATAACAATTCTAGAAGAATGTTTTTCTTTAAGCAAATATCATTTTTGAGAAGTACTCCCTTCCCTGAAGCATATATTTGGGTAGAAATTTATTTTATTTTAGTCCTAGGGGCTAGGTGGATCAATGCATTCCCAATGTTCATGTATGTATTTATTCCTTTACAAATATTATGTACTGCCCAGTTTCCTACTACTCTGTTTTGTTTCACGTTCTAATTCTACTTTTATGAAAAAAAATATGAGAGAAGGAAAAGTACAATATTTTTAAAGATATAATTCATGAAATAATACTTTTTGGTTCCAGTTTTAACTGAATTTGAGCTGAGAATTGCACTGTATCATTTTGAGAAGTGTAAAATGTGAATAACCGTGTTCTGATGAGTGTGTATAGACAGTTTTAAGACCTTTTAGTCCTTATTTCCAAAATAAAAGGGTTTTTCTTCTTTTTTATATTAGTGTTCATTTCGCTTTCCCTGCCCTTCTTTCATTTAATCTTTACCTCTTTTTCTCTCATCCCTGTAAAATTTTGTTTCATCTCTTTATCAATATTTTATGCTTCAACTCTAAATTATCTCACCTTACATTTAAATGAAATCTTAAATTTTCTTTATCAGTATTTTATGTAGTGTTTTCCTCTGTTTGGCCAGTTCTCTGTCACTTCCTTAGATAGTCATTGATAGTTATGGGTAGATAAATGATATGTCATAGCAGGATTATTCTTTTTTAGTATGATGAGCAATAATGGGAAAATGATATCAGAACCAAGATAGCAAGTAGAGAGGAGTAGAGAGGGGTTGATACTGAACTAGTGTCAGCCACATATTTTCCTTACTTCATTTGCTATTGCTCTTGGAGATAATCTGGAGGAGATCAGTTCAAAAGAGCACTGCACAGGTTGTTTGGGATCTATGGTCATGTTCTCCAGCAACAAACTTTCTCTTCATTCTACACTGTTGGTGGTGGTGATCTATCCAATCTAGAGTGGGTAGCCTTCTGTTGGCCAGAAATGTTATTCAACATTTTCAGGAAGAAGAGGGGAAGGTTGTAGTAAATTGGATGATGATGCAAATTATTAGACCAATACTACATATTTGGGAGAAGGCATAATTCTCCATTCTTCCCCAGTGTTCCCCAATGGATAGTTGTAATTTCCCCCAATGGATAGTTGCAGGAGCGAAATCCAGCAGGTTCTGACAGGTTCTGGAGAAGCGGGTAGCAGAAATTTTGAGCAGTTCGGAGAACCAGTAGCGGAAATTTTGAGTAGTTTGGAGAACCGGCAAATACCACCTCTGGCTGGCCCCAGAGTGGGGTGGGAATGGGGATTTTGCAATATCATTCTTCTGGAGTGGGGTGGGAATGGAGATTTTGCAGTATCCTACCCCTGCCACACCCACCAAGCCACACCATGTCCACCAAGCCAGGCCCACAGAACCTTTAGTAAAAAAAATTGGATTTCACCACTGGGTAGTTGTAATTTTCTTAGTTAAGCTTCTTTTAGAATCATAATGCATTTGCATTTACTTTGCATCCTACCTCAAAAGCCTAGGAAACTGAACCATCCCAATTAGCAATTGCTCTGCCAATACTCATGGCCAGATTAGAGATGGCCAGCCGCTCACAAACTATATGTTATAAATTGACCAAGATGTTTTTGAAAAGTCTACACATTATATTACATCTAAATGCAGCAGTCTAATTTTTAGACTCCAGTCCTTTCCTTAGCACATATTACTAACAGTGGTGGGTTGCCCCCGGTTCGGACCGGTTCACAAGAACCAGTAGTAAAACTGGCGGGACACTCAGCCCACCACCCCAGATGTTGTCATAGGCGATCTGCACATGCAGAATCAGTAGTAAAGATAAGTAGAACCCACCCCTGATTACTACATATATGAATGTTGAAGTATACTAAAAGGGAGGAGCATACCTATCTAAAGTATGCAAAATTGAGTACAAAGCATACAAAGCAAACCAGCTCCTTCATTAAGTGAGTGCCATCATTGTGGGTAATGTGAACAAGATCCAAATTCAAACACAGAGAACCGATCTGTATTTTGGAACAGTATGATTATTCTTTTTTGCTCTAATCACTTTATGAAATTGGTTTTATGGATTGAGAGGTCAGTACAGAGATCTTCTGATGGTGAGAAATATAGAGGACTTACTTTGATGTCTAGTAGATTTTTTTTTGGGGGGGAGAAGAAATTTTTGTGGATTCTATGTGCTGTAACTTGTTGTGGTCTATTGGAATCAGCAGTTTATATTTTTATTTATTTACTGTTTTATTTTATTTTATTTATGAAATGTAGATAACCTTTAGACATAGACTCTAAAAATAAATATAACACATAAATAAGATAAATTTTATTTGATTGCAAATCTCTATACTTGTAAATCAAGATTCTATGACCATCTAAATGTTGAATTAAATTTCCAAAGACCCTTCTCCATTAGTCTTGATGTCTCCAGCTATTGGGAGTTGCAGTTAAACAACAACTTGAGGGTACACCCCAATTTCAGATTTCTCATTCTGTGTTCTGATTTTTTAAAAGTTTGAATCTATTGTTTTCTTGGGGTTATTTGATTCCTTCAATTATATTTGAGATTCATTCATATTGCTGTTGTTTTGTTTTTTTAAAAAAAATCCTGCTTTCAAAACCTGTTCTTATGCCTCCAAATTTGATTCCTACTCTCAACCTAATAGCATGTAATAGCAGCAATATTACAGATTCAGACATTTTTGTATAAATGTTAAAATGTGGGGGTAATCCACTTTCATGACATAAAATTAATATGGGGGATTTTCAACAAGTGGAAATCTGGCTTACCTCACCATCGTAACTTAAAAGAATCAAATAATTTCTACAACATAGTGACCTAGGTCATCCAGAAGTGAAAGCTTTCTACAAAATCACTGTGAGACAAATTCTAAGTTACAAAGGAAGTGTTGGGAAAATCATTTGACTAAAAACTAAAGGGCAAAATTCACAAAACCATTAACCAGACATTTGGTTTCATATAGAATACCTGCATATATTAAGCAGTTTGCATACAGTGCACTCATTAAAAGGGACATTTCCACATTTGCAATGGGAATATTTACAAGAAATGACTGAAATTTCTTCTCAGACTCAACCCCTCCAAGACTGAGTGGCTGTGGATGCCGGCATCTCGGGTTTCAGAAACCCCATCACTTTTGATGGGTGGGGAAAAACTTGCCCCTGTTGATAGGGCTCGCAACTTGGGTATCCTCCTGGATGCTCAGCTGTCCCTAGAAGACCACCTGATGGCCGTGACCAGGGGGGCCTTCACACAGGTTCACCTGCTGCGCCAGTTGCGCCCTTTCCTGGACCGAGATGACCTTCGCACTATCACTCATGCCCTGGTTACTTCCCGCTTGGATTACTGTAATTCCCTCTACATGGGCCTGCCCCTGTGATGCACCCGGAGACTGCAGCTGATCCAAAATGCAGCCACACAGGTTGTTACGGGAGCCCCTCGTTACTCCCATATAACACCTCTCCTACGTGAGCTGCACTGGTTACCAGTGGTTCTCCGGGTCTGCTTCAAGGTGTTGGTTCTCACCTATAAGGCCCTACATGACTTAGGTCCGGGATATTTGCAGGACCTTCTCCTGCCTGCCTCTCACCATCCTGTTTGCTCACATAGGGCTGCTCTCCTCAGGGTTCCGACAGCAAGCCTATGTCGTCTGGCGGCGCCCAGGGGTAGGGTGTTCTCTGTGGGTGCTCCCACCCTCTGGAATGAGTTTCCTACTGAGCTCTGGATGGCTCCTGATCTCTGCTCCTTCTGTTAGGTCCTGAAGACTTGGCTGTTCAAGCAAATAGGCTGACTCTGATTCTGGGTTTTATTATTTATTATTTATTAGTTAATTTGGTTTAAAATGGGATTTTGTTGTACATGTTTTTAACTTGTGTTCGCCGCCCTGAATCCTTCTGGAGAAGGACGGCATATAAATACATGAAATAAATAATAAATAAATAAATAAATAAATAAATTCTTATAAAGGATCTGCTCATGTGAATGAGCTTTCTTTAGACTTCCATCAGTTTTGGTTTTGTCTCGGTTTTATTCAGAATTCAGCTTTAGAAATGCTGAGAAGCAGAACTTACTATTTGACAGAATAGGCAGCCTTTTAAAGGAAACTGATTTAAAGAGTTGTGGTAAAAACTATGGTGCAAAACTATGGTTATACAAAGAGGTTCTTTTTACAGATGCGGGCAGATGGCAGCTGAAGACATTACAGACACTGTTGGACGAAGGGATTAACTTAACTTGGTTACAATATAATCAATTACAATTGAGATGGAAAGAGGACCAAAAAACTGGTATTATGTTGCATGAGGAAGAATTGGTTAGACGTATAAAAGAGAAAGGTCCAATGCATATTAAAAGGCTTTATAATGTTTTGTTAGAAAGGGATTCAGAAACTGAATTGGTTAAAGATTGTATGATTAAATGGGCACAAAATTTTGAGGAGCCAGTGATGTTGGAAACATGGGAAAAAATTTGGGTTCAGAATGTTAAATTTACACAGTCGCAGAATTTGAGGGAAAATTTTTATAAAATGTTTTATAGATGGCATTTAGACCCCAAAAAATTGTCGTGCATGTACCCTAATGTTCAGCCAAAATGTTGGAGATGTGATTATTTAAATGCTACATATTATCATGTTTGGTGGACCTGTAGGAAAGTTAAGGCTTTTTGGATAAAAATTTGGTGGGTCATGCAGAATGTTTTGAAGAAAAAAATTCAATTTTCTCCACAATTGTTTTTATTGGGTATAGTTAAGGGTTTTACTTCGGGTGAAACAAAGTTGATATTGTACATGATAACAGCTGCGAGATTATTGATAGGTAAATACTGGAAGAATGAAGTTTTGCCCACGATCGAGGAATGGATTTTGAAGATGGCCAGTTTTGCAGAGATGGCGAAGATTTCAGCATATTTAAAAGACTGTTCACAAGAGACTTATGAATGGGAATGGAAAAAGTGGATAGATTATGTTCAGAACAAATATCAAACTAGGAAGTATCAAATAGCTTTTATTTGAAAATGATATATTAAGATAGAAATATTTCAATGTAATGCAGATTAAAAAATTATAAGGGGGAGGGAGGGGTTCAAGTTTTATATAAGTTTTATACTAAGGGTTTTTTTTTACTTGATATGAGTATATTGTGTGGAAGTCCGGGGGGAGGGGAGGGTTAGGGAGGGTTAGGGAGGTTGGGAAGTTCGGGGTGGGATGAGATGGGGGGAAAAGGGGGTGAAAATGTAATTGTAAAACTTTTGCAATAAAAAAAAAAACTATGGTGCATCTGATTAAATGTTTGCTATTATCACATTGCTTTGCTCCTTTGATGGTAAAATCTTAATAATGAATGTAAATGTAAATGTAAAATAGATCATATGCACACGGTTTAAGCTCAGAACATAAGATTCATTGAGCATTTCAATTGACTACATGTTTTGTATATGATACAACAAAATTTAGTTATACTTAACATAATAGGAACATACGCATAGTACAATTTTTAAAAATGTAAACCAAAGAACCACGTGGCTTATATACATTAAAGATGATGGGGAAATAATTAGCATATATAGCATTTTTATCATTATGTTGCTTCTGAATTAAATAGATATGCTTTAATGAGACTTTAAGGTTGAACACAAAACTGATTTGTAGGCCACTTTTGATTGAGAACCATTTCAGTTTTGGTTTATTCAGTATTGGGGCAACGTTGAAATAGATTTATTTGGGTTAAAATGCAGGCAGGAAAACATTCTCAATGTCAGTAGTTTTGTCAAGCATGGTCTGAGGAGCCTGGAATCAAATTAGATAGTTCTTATGAACTTGGAGGCATGTTGATATAATATTTATAGTATAATTCAGTACTTATAGTACTTTTATCTGCAGAGCTGATTTCAAAAAATAGCTTTGGAGATCCTCAAGGTAAATGCCTAGTTTCTGAATGATATAATCCTAAAAATGTATGGTACAGATTCTCAGGATGACTGCAAGATATCAGAGAGAAAGAACAGAGGTGCATTAGGAAAAGTTTACTCTCTTATGGATAATGAGAAATTTAGGCCAAGTAAAAGAAAACATTTTTTGCGCAGAATGTATTAAGCAGAATATATTACATATCTGTAATATAATTTATTTTATTTTTTATTTTATTTAAATTTGTATACCGCCCTTCTCCTAATGGACTCAGGGCGGTGCACAGCCAAGTAAAAAACATCCAATACAAAATTTAAAAATTTAAAAGAATTATATCCTTTGGCCCAAAATTAAGAACCTTACGACTAAAACCCATTAAACAATTAAAAAATCTAATATCTCAAAAACCGGGGGGGGGGGTGTTTCACGCCAGCCCTGCTTGATGGAAGAAAGAAGTTTTTAGGGCATAGTGTGGTCAATAATTTGGATATATTAAAAAAAAGAAAAAGAAAATCTGGAAATGTAATGGTATGTGGGAATGACCTTGGGAGGAAGAGTCACAGAGGGGACAATTGGCATGTAAAAGAAACCTCAGCCCAGAGAAAGGCAGATGGCATGGAAAGTATTTCAGAAGGGACCCTATTTAATTTTCCAGAGATTACAGGGAAAAGAAAGGAGAAATTCTAGTCTTGCAAGGTTCTAGTCAATAAAGGTAGAACTAGTATTCTTGGTTGTGCTTCTTATCTGGGCTACCTTGCAGGGCTAACAGGAAAATCCAACTAAAACACATATTTTCTATTGCTTTTATTTTTAGTTTGGGCCTGGTGATGGTGGTTTTGTCCTGAGGGAAAGCTGAAAAAATCTATTATTCTTTATAAAAAAGTGGAAACAAACAATATCTTTCCTGCATTCATTTTTATTTTTACATCCCAGATTTAATAGTCCTAGATTTACCCCAGGTGATGTAGCTTTCTTGGCAACTGTAAGTTGTCTTTGAGACTGTTCCACCCACTCCAACTTTTTAGCTTTGGTGTTTCCTTTCAAGTACAATGAAACTTCAATTTATCAGATTCTGTTTAGTTGACTGCAGCTGCAACAGACAAAATTTCTGTCTCGATATCCTCCCAAGTACACTTGAAACATTCAAAAACAAAACCAGTTGTACTAGTTTATATCATTGGCATAACGACAGCATTTCAGGAAGAACATAAATTATCTTATTTGCATCTCGTTAGGTTTATGTCATTTGCATCATGACCTCTTCACACAATTGATGTGAATGACACAACTTTGTCTTTAAGGGATATTTAGGAAGGAGAGACATCTGTTCACAGTAAAAGGTCTGTTAAACAAAGGTTTCACTTGCTATCCAAATGCATCCAAGTACTAACCAGGCCTGACCTTGCTTATTTTTTTTTTTCAAGTTCAGCCATAATCAGCTAGGTGTTGTCTTCTAGCTGAGCAACAGTGGCAATTTCAGAATTATTTCCATTATTAATTATGGCCATAGAAGTCCTTTAAAGATATTTTTGGTTGAGACTCTAATCCAGAAATGCATAATATATGGAGAACACAGGGGTGCTCATCAAGCTATCTTTTTCATTTATCCCTTCCAAAAGTTTCATTTACTTAAACTTACTTTTTGTTCAGATTTGTAGATGAACAATCGTAGCAAATCTTTCAAAACAGCATTGTTAGCACTCTGAACAATAATTCAAAAATTAAGATTCATAATTCTAACTCTCTGTTCGTGCATTTACAACTCAACTATGCACATTCTCATTGTTACCAATTTTGAATAGCCAAACATGTTTAACCTTTTAGCTATGTCTAAAGTGTTATAGGCTTAACCATACCTAACCTTCAAAAATTTCAAGGGCTACATTGTCTGAATTTTTATAGTGCCTGGCACAATTGTATTCCTCAATGTTATGTATTTTCTGCTTCTTATAGGTGATATCTATGAATAGCAGGATTTGTGTAAGTTTCTGTTCGGTGAATATTATCCAAACAAGAAAAAAATATAAAAGGGGAGGGAAAGGCAATTTATTTGATCTGCATATTTATAAAGGCTGAAGTATTTGATTATTGATGAAACTTAATACAGATTGTCTACACTACAATATGATTTGTTTCATTTGATTATTCTATTGACTACCATGAGAACTGGGTGATTTTGACAGTTCCAGGAATGATTGCAAATACTTATTATATTATTCCTCACTCCTCATCCTTAAAGTTCATATACAATTCTTGACAAAGAATTGGTGGCTATGCCAGAAGTCAAGAGCTGCTTATGTATTTGTTGCTAGCAACAGCAGTTTGTTGCTAAATAATTCTTCAAACGTTCTGGAGTCTGTATATTCTCACTTTCAGTTACAAGCCTACAGGTGCGTAATAGACATTGCAATTTCCGATGCAATGTGAACGATTTGGGAGACAAAAAGGCTTAAATATCTTCTTCCTGTTGGACTGTTCTACTTATATTGGATATAAGTCTGAATCTTATGAGACCCTGATTCAGATTTATGTCTACAACAGGAGGAGCAGCTATAACTCCCATCATCCCTGATCATTGGCCATGCTGGCTAAGGGCTGTAGAAGAATCCAGTGATCTGAAGGATTGCAAGTTCCTCAGCCCTATTCTCTAAACCTCCATTCAGAACACATGGAGGTGATTGTGACCTTTTCGTTTGAACATTTCTGCCACTGAGAAAATTTTTAATAGCATTTCTGTCCTTAGAATGAATTGCCGTATCTTTAAGGCTGCAGCCAGCATTCCATAGAGATAGAAAGGACTATGTCTTCCATACACTGGAAGACTGTATGACTTCTAGTGTTTCTAGCTTTCTTTCTTTTTTAAAGCAAAGATTTCCAATAAAAATAAATAAATAAATAAATAAATGGGGAAATATCTACTTTAGGATGTACTAATTGGTATTCAGATTGCTTTAACTAGGAGGCTTCTTTCAGGTCTATAATTCTACAGATGATTCTCTCACCCTACTTTTACTGATACCCTTCTTAAAACATTAGCTTCCCTAAATTATCTATTCCAGAGGTAGTATTCAGCAGGTTCTGACCAGTCCTGGAGAACCGGTAGTGGAAATTTTGAGTAGTTCGGAGAACCGATAAATATTATCTCTGACTGGCCCCGCCCTATCTATTCTCTGCCTCCCAAGTCTCAGCTGATTGGAAGAAAATGGGGATTTTGCAGTAACCTTCCCCTGGAGTAGGGAGGGAATGGAGATTTTACAGTATCTTTCCCCTGCCACGCCCACCAAGCCATGCCCACCAAGCCATGCTACGCCCACCAAGCCATGCCCACAGAACCGGTAGTAAAAAAATTTGAATCCCACCACTGATCTATTCCCTATTTAAGTATTGCTGGGCCCTAGAGTTAAATGAGCTTTCCTTCTGGGCTGCTAAATCTGAGAAATAATGATCTTGAAAAATCTATCAAGAATAATTTTGGGGGAACAGAAATTTGATTTGTGTAAAAGTCAGATGTGTGGAATTTGATGTTGTCTCAAGAAGCCCCCTGTACCCCAACACTTCTTTTTTCCCCCCATTCTTAAAACCCATGCATTTTACCTCAAGAAATGGGTCAAGCATTGAAACCCAATTATATGTGGCTGCTTTTCTTCCATGCAATGTGATTCAGTCTCCACTTTCTCTCTCCTATTCATCCACCTTTAAAATTATATTTAGGGTGAGCAGATGTTCCATATGCTTTTGGATAAATGTGGTTTGAAGCAGTGGTATGCTGCTCTGGAATTCTGGGGAGCTTTCAAGGACAATTATCTTTCACATCGTTCTTCACAATCTTGGACATCTTTGGATCATATTATAGCTATGCTTGCTGGAACTTACTTGCATTACTTGGTTGTCTCATTGTCAACACTACTACTACTCTTTCTGGCAGAAACATAGAATGTTGACCTCTAACAATTTCCCCCTCCAGTACTATAAAGCAATCTCAGGGCTTTATAGTTTTTCATATATGATTTGTCATATTACAGTGTCTCAAGGTTTCTATCCATCTCAGATAGTGTGATTCAACTTGTCAATGTCTAGCCTCAGCATTTTGGATATAACTCAATGGATATAACACTAGGCTTGGAAGTATTTGTTTTGAAATCTGACAGATATTTTAACTGGTTTTTTTTTCTCTGCTGCAATATTTTGCAATGTTTAAAATTTTATAATTTTCCAGTCATCTGAAATAGAAGAGTTTCACTCTCAGCTGTCAAATAACCCAAGTAAGCTGAGGTCCTTCTTATAAAAAGGATATGATGGTTCTTGATTAGAGTAATATTCCAAGACTAAATTCATTTTCATTTTCCAATAGTTTTGCCCTAGAATATGAAATGTGTTGCTATGTTTTACTTGTTTTTTTTTTTTAGTGTATTGCCTAGTCTTAAAAAATTAAGTTAAGGGATAATGTTCTTATGTCAGACTTAGGCAGAAAAACCAAGGAATTCAAATTAACTGTTCAAATCAAGAGGCTTTGAATAGGCTTCAAGGCCTTGCCACTTAACATTCCTCTGTTATCTAGTTCATGAAATTCTCCATTTATTTACAACTGGACATTCACCCTTGAGTTTCAAGTGCTGTAGCCTGAGTATTCCAATCATTCTATTTGGCTGCAGTCAAAAGAAGCTCAATGGAACTTATTTTTGAATATAACTATACAAAATTGCTGTGCATCTCTTCCAATGTCAATTGCTTCTGTTTCTTTCAGTTTTCAGCCCTTCTTCTTAAACAAGGTAATTCATTTCCTCTTAGGCAGCCAAAATGAAAATGGATTTGAAATTCAATTTACTGGAAAACCTTTTCTATTTGTATTTTTTCCCCTTTTCCTGAAGTTTCTATGGCCGACTTTTATTTTTTATTCAAGGATAAAGAACAATTATATTTTTCATGATATAAGAGAAATGTTAGACTGCCACAGCAAGTCTGGATTTCAGTGCAGAGGAGGAAGAGAGTAGGAATAAAAATACCTGGACAAATGATAAAATAAAACATAACTGTTTTGTCACATTGACAAGCTTTCCATATGCAAAAGTTCTGAATGAAAAAAGTTTATGGCAGGAATTCTTTACAGGACATTCCTACCTGGTCTGACGAAGCTTTCTGATGATGGAAATTCACAGCCATTTATTAGAAGTCTGCAAGATAAAATTGAAGTGAAGGAAGAAAGACTTTATGTAATTCCTTTTCTTTACTGTCGTTAAAAAAAATGATTTTTTTTTCTTATTGTAAGAGATGCATTTATCTACAAAAGCATTTGCTTTTGAGCCAAAGAGTTGGACAAGGCAAATTCCTGGGTCCACCAGTACCATGTTCTCAATTGGCAGAAAATGTTTATATAGGATGTGGAGCTGATACAGATTGCTTCTGCTTTTATGGCAGGCCTTTCCTTGGTCCTCTCAACATGTATGAGATATTAGGAATAAACATGGATATGAATACAGGAAATGGGTAAGAATAAATGGGGACAGTAGGACAGGGATGGAAGGCATGTTAGTGCGCTTATGCACGCCCCTTACAGAACTCTTAGAAATGGGGTGAGGTCAACAGTAGACAGTTTAAGGTTAAAGTTATGGGGGTTTGAGATGTAACAACAGAGTCAGGTAGTGCATTCCAGGCACTGACCACTCTATTGCTGAAGTCATATTTTCTGCAATCGAGTTTGTAGCGGTTTACCTTGAGTTTGTATCTATTGCATTCTCGTGTATTATTGTGGTTGAAGGTGAAGTAGTCATTGACAGGTAGTACATTATAGCGGATAACTTTGTGTACTACACTTAGGTTGGACCGTAGGCAGGATAGTTCTAGGTTGTCCAAGCCCAAAATTTCAAGCCTGATGGCATAAGGTATTTTGTTGCAAGCAGAGGAGTAGAGTACTCTTCTCATGAAATACCTCTGGACTCGCTCAATTATAGTGGCAAGAAGACAACTGTGAGCCACCTAGGATAATGCTACATAAGAGGGGTGGCTAAACACATATTTAAGTAAGTATGTGGGGCTATACATCTCTTATTTCAATATAGAATGTTTGCTTATCAGCAGGTACTCGCTACTATGTCAGGTTCCAACAAGGAAACAGGTTTGGGTCATTGATCTCTGAACACAAACAAACAACTATGATCTCTTTTACTTCTTGAACTATTCAAATAATTTCTTTGGATCAAAATGGAATTTAACTTTATCCTTTTCCGTTTGTGTTTTTTGTCATTTGGGTAGTAACTCTGATAATAGGAAGTCTTATTTCTCAGCTTTGTAAAGGGTTCAGGAACACCCTTAAAAAAAGGGGGGGGGGTTGGAAAGCTTCTCTAATCACCTAACAAGCAATATTCCTGAAAAATTCATGAAAGATTTTATGTTAATGTAACTTATTAATCACAGCATATGGAGCGAAGTCATAAAAGACAAGATGGGTGTCACAGCAGTGTGATCAAAACCCAAGCCCAGAAATCCCTACTTTCAATCTAAAATTATTATCTCCTGCCATGGGGTGAAAACAGTGTGGGAATAGATACTCGACTGATACTTCTGGATAGAAGTAGAATCAGCTTGCATATTAAGAATTTTTTCAATCTTTTTTATATCCTTGTTCTGTATAATCCATACAAATTTCATTTATATATGCATTCCTTTTGACATAAAAATACAATTTCTGGATGTACATCAAAGGTTGAAAAACCCGGGTATTACTTGTTGCATGTTCCACATGTATTCTGAAAGATAGGTGTTGAGAAAATAATGTATGGAGTAGTTTTAGCTTGCCTAAATTTAAATGTGTTACAACACTGCCCACTGGCGGTCTGAATTTAAAAATGTTTCCCAGAAACATTTATTTTAAAGAGCACGTTTTCAGTGACTCAGTAGTGCAACAGATTCAATTGCTAGGAATAAGTTAGTTTTGTGCATGAGTTGTGTAAGCAACATTTCTGTGATTTTTATCCAGAACATCCAATAATGAGTTCATCTAAGTTTGGAAAAACCGTATAAGCCTTAGTAAATAAAGAAAAACTAATATGATGAATGTATCATTCTGATTTTAGTAAAAAAAAAAAAAAAAAAAAATCAATGTAGACTTCTCTCATGCAACCATTTTGAATGGTCTAAAATTTTTCACTTTCTCATCCCACAAAGTCCTGCAAGAGCAGAAATGTTCAAAAATAAAAAATCCAGAATCCTTAGGTGAAAAATGAACTGTAAATGTAATATTTAAGAAACTGAACTCTATTAAGAGTTATTTTTCATTGAATGTGACAATCTTGTGACCACAATGGTTTAGTGTTTTAAGAAAGAGGATGTAAAAAAGTATTTCCAACATTTGGAACTTACCTAAAGAAAACGCAAAGCCTCCAAAGTGTACACATATTTAGGACCAACAAATGTAAATATTGGTCAAGGAAAAGATTTCTTTAAGAAATCTCATCTTATTAGAGAACAAATTAAAGATTGATGAAAAGTCACAATAGTTTTTAGAGAAGATGGAAAGTGAGATAATATCATTTGGAGGTGTTACAAATTCTTTAATACTAAAATATAGCCCTTCCTGTATTTATAAAAGCAAACTGGATAATGATTCTTTCAATTTTGGAAGAGTGGCAGGATAAAGTGGGGTTTTAAATACATATAAAGTGGAAAATATACCAGCACATGAAATATTTCAACTGAAGCTGTGTAAACTGACTCTGTTGACATATAGAGTAATATCATTTCTGATTGATCTTCACTAGTGAATAGTGATCCATGCCAACTCTTGTATTGCTTGTCTATTATATATTTATAAAAACCCTTTTCACCCCTCCTCCATGATTCAACCTTTTACATGTCTCCTCCCTGATTCACTGGGGTATAAGGAAGAGACAGGTAAAGCATAATCTGGTTGACAAAACTCTTGTCATTGTAGCTTATCTTATTAAACTGCAATTCTAGTCTTCCCATGGAGTTGATTTTCTGGTCTTGTATACTTAGTGGGACTGAAAAAATGTTATATCTGCATGTGTCTTATAAATTGGTTATACTGACTACTTCTGTTCCTGGAGACCATTAGAATTTATTTATTTATTTTTTTGCTAACCATTGTTGGAAGAAATGTCCATCTGGGTTCAGTTCCAAGTCAGAAGAAAGACACTGGAAACATGGAGACTGCTTGGAAAGATGGTTTAATGGTGGACATGACTACAAGCAGGGGGTTGGACTAGAAGACCTCCAAGGTCCCTTTCAACTCTGTTATTCTACAGTTCTAACATGGGTTTTTTGAGTTCTGGGCAAAATGAGCACATGGGGGAAAGAGAGAGGGGGGGAGGGAGGGAAGGAGGGAGGGAGGGAGGGAGGGAGGGAGGGAGAGAGAGAGAGAGAGAGAGAGAGAGAGAGAGAGAGAGAGGGGGGGGGAGAGAGAGAGAGAGATACCCTCTCTTGGGCTTTGAATTTTAGCTTCTTGTTCCTGAGGCAAGCTATTGGCTGCTATAGGGGTCATAGCTAACGTTGTAGGTTTTCTGAGTCAAGCTTGGTTGAACTGTGCTGGGTGATATAATGAAGGGGCTTTGGGCAATTCCTATTATGGCTGAGGACTAATCCTACCTTTGTTGGATCTTGGGTGAGGGTATTTATGAATAGACCTAGCCATCTATCTCTTATGTACTGACATCTACTGTGGGCTATTGAGGAAGGTGGGGGCTATTAAGAATGAATCTGCTTCCTGCCTAGAAAAACATGTTTCTCCATTTCTCATCCAGGGGAATATAATATTCTGCCTTTTTAATATTTTCTAGAATATTTCATTCCTTTAGGAGAGGGGTGGGTGCTAACTTCCTACACTATCTATGTTTTTTTTTTTTTTTTCTGTGATAGTTTTAGCTTTGGGGACTCTTCTTCTGGCAGTTTAGTTATTATTATCCTGATTTTCACCTTGGGCAGAAAGAATGCTTAAGAATGTTGATGGGGATGGCACCAATCATTTCTTCACTTGAGAAGTTAATCAATATTTCAAGAAGATCACCAGTCATATATATGAGAATGCATCTGGATTGATAAGAGTAGGTCTCTGGGGTGGGGAAAAAAGTAGAGAGAAAATGACAAAATATGTGTCATGATACAAACCATATCCAACATTCCAATGCAAGTACAAAAGCTTGCGACCGACAGTATGATTTTTATGATGCACGTTTTTTTTTCTTAATTGCTATTTGTATCAGATATCCATAACTATCCAAAATAGATATTCTGGAAAATTAATATAGCAAAAATATTTATGACATGCTTGATACTAATATTCTACAACATCAGATCACTATCTATCTGCCCAGTATTAAAAACAAACAAGTAAAAATATTTTTGTTAAATTGGAATATATGTCACTTCATTATTATAACATTTTTTTCAGGCTAATAACCAACAGAGCCTTCAAGTGCTTTTAAGGGATGTAGCAATCAATTTACTTGTTTAAACACATTTTTATTTTTACACTGGCTATTGGAATACTACTATATTTTGAAATATTGATTTTTGAAGTATTTTTATTACCTCTCTTCAGCACTGTTAGCAATCATAAATTATTTATTTATAAATGAATCATAAACTATGTAAGACTACAACCCTGAGCATTTTGATTTGAAAGCTGATTACAGAAATCATCAAAGGGAAAATATGTTTTTGATACATTCATGTAAAATGTAGTGATATTTCACTTTTCAAAAATCTAATGAGTAGAGTAGAACAGAACAGAACAGAATTACTTATTGAAGACATATACTTTTATATTCCTATTTTGGAGTTGCTTATAAGGGAACCTGTGGTTCTCCATATGTGGATGAACTTCAACTCTCAACATGTCTTACCATTAGCTATGCTGATTGTGATCACTAGGAGTTGTACAGCCACATCTAGAGAGCAGGAGATTTTCCATGCCTACCTGGATTCAAATGTTCCACAATGATATTTGTCAGTTCTGCAAAATATCTCAAACATGAAACTGTTTCAAGTTAAGGCATTATTCCGCCTTTACAGGATGTGTTTTGATTCTGTTCTGTCTGTTCCAGAAGTGTCTGAAATAGCCGATTTTGAGATGAGCAGCTGTTTTGAAACTAAGATACTTCCATAATGTTTAATATAGCACTGGTGAACTTCCAGTAAAATTAGAACAATCTATTTTGAACTCAAAACAACTTAAAACTTGAGATATGTTGTGTTATAACCCTTTCCCAAAGTCCTATTGTCAATTATCTGATTCTTATAATATTCCTCTGGGTCTAGATCAATGGTGGGATTCAAATTTTAAATTTGTTTTACTACTGGTTCTGTGGATGTGGCTTAGTGGGCATGGCATGGCTTGGTGGGTGTGGCTTAGTGAGCATGGCAGGGGAAGGATATTGTACAATCTCCATTCCCTCCCTACTCCAGGGAAAGGTTACTGCAAAATCCCCATTTCCTCCCGATCAGCTAGGACTCGGGAGGCAGAGAATAGATGGGAGCGGGGCCAGTCAGAGGTGGTATTTACCAGTTCTTCGAACTACTCAAAAGTTCTGCTACCGGTTCTCCAGAACTGGTCAGAACCTGCTGAATACCACTCTGGTCTAGATGATCCAGATGTAACTTGCCTGTCTACTATATCCTGCCTAGAAGAATAGTTTTGAGAACTCTCCAGCAATGAGATTACAGGGTGAGGTTGTGTGAATATAACTATTGTAGGTAGCATCTCCCCTGTTCTGAAGCGATGTGCCCTCTGAGCAGGGGTGAAATGTAAAATTTGTTACTACTGGTTGTGTGGGCGTGGCTTGGTGGTGGTGGGTAATGTGACTGGGTGGGCATGGCCAACTTTTTTTTTTTTAAAAAAAAAACCTTTTCAAAGCATTTTTTCTAATGCTTTCAAAAGCCTCTCTGCTGATCAGGAACTCAGCTGGGATCGTCAGAGAGGCTTTTTAAAAAATGCCTCTCTGCCGATCAGGGAACTCAGCTGGGAATGTCAGAGAAATGCCTCTCTGCCAATCAGGGAACTCAGCTGGGATCGTCAGAGACTTTTCAAAGCATTTTTTTTACCACCTCTTCGGCCAAGAGGTTGCAGAAAAAAAATGCTTTGAAAAGCCTCTGATGATCCCAGCTGAGCCACGCGATCATCAGAGGCTTTTTTTTTTACTTTTAAAAGCATTTTTTTATCAGAAGAGGTTGTAGAAAAAAAGCTTTTAAAAGTAAAAAAAAAAAAAAGCCTCTGATGATCGTGCGGCTCAGCTGGGCATGTGTTTGTGTGTGGAGGGGGGGGGCGCTGCAGGAATTTTTGCTATCGGTTCTGCAAACCACCCACTGCCATCGCTACCGGATTGGGCGATCCAATCTGAACTGGGAGCATTTCACCCCTGCCTCTGAGGCTAGGATGGTTACCTCCCTGGTTACATTTCAGGAGACAATAAAAGCTATTCTTTTTCTGCAAGCCTGCAGAGACATCTCTTTAGTCATGGCAGAATAACATGATCCTTTAATGATGATTTGATTGTTTTTATGGCTTTGTGGTTAACAGTATACTGAAAAGTGCCTACAGTCAATAGAGCAGGCAGCATGCAAGGGCATATAATAATGAATAAAATTAATGAATCTGTTCTTGATTTATTGGCTTAGTCCAGGAGTAGGCAACCTTAAATACTCAAAGAGCCACAAATGTCCTAACCGGGAGCCCCCTGTTCAATTCTGGAGCTGACCAGAAGTCTGGTTCCCCCACTATAGAGTCTTCTCCTAGCGCAGTGTCTTTTTCTTCTACCTATCCTAACCGAAAGCCCTATCAATTGTGCACCCGATCGGTGACAGAGAGATGAAAGAGCCACATGCAACTCCAGAGCTGACCCCTGGCTTAGTCCATATGAAATTTTAATATTGGATTTCTCTCTAATGTTTTACCTCTTCAGTGAACTTTGAGATCAGGAGTGAAATTTACTTACCTTCCCTACTGCTTCACCAATGTGTGTGTGCTGCCGCACGCTCGGTTTGCTCGCTCCGCTCACTCCACTCGCTCCACTCACATGCACCATCATCTGTGCATGCGCAAAGCCTTCTGTGCATGAATAGAGGCTTAAAATGTTGCAAAAAAAGTGATGTCATGATGTCCACACAGGTGGGCGGAACCTCCCACAGTTGCTGCTACCGGTTCACCTGAGCCAGATAAAACCGGATGGATTTCACCCCTGTTTGAGATGCATACCATATCAAAACACTGCCAATATGCCATTCAGCTTATTCAGCCCAATAAGAAATGGGACCATACATTGCAGAAAATAAATCCAATGGGTCAGTTGAAGTGGTTTTTATGAACAGTCATCTCTATTTAATGCTTTGCATATAACTTTGCAATTTATAGGAAATTGAAGAAAGACCAACACGGTTGCATGAATTGCAGCAACCCATGATATAACCTAGTTACATGTGAGCTTTCTGAAAACTGACAAAATCTACTTTGTAAGGAGTGAAAGCTTTGAAATTATGGATCGTGACAAGAAATGGTAAGGACAGACCTTTAACGGCTAAATCCCACTAGTATTCTTCTTCTTTTTAAAGGTTTATACAACTGTTATCAGTTCTATAAGCTTACCACAAGATGGTATCAGAGGATTTGTAAAAGCAATATAAATAAAGAAGTCTTCATGCTCTGGAGAAAATGAGATATTGTTATTATTATGAGAAGATGCTTCTGAAAACAAAACTATTTGCAATGCTTAAGCAAAACCTAAACCTTAGGTGACATAAACTTCAGTAGTCTGTGCATTTGCATTTTAGATTTTATACATATATACATACATGCATACATTTTATATACATCAGGGGTGTCAAACTTGCGGTCTGTGGTCCAGATGCATCACATGTTGGCCACCCTCATCCTCTGTTTGTCGAAGGGGAAAAAAGTTGAGATTACATGATGTGACGACCACATGACACCACGAGTTTGACACCCCTGATATACAATATATATGCTAGCAATAATTTGTATTGATAGGTAAGTGTGTCGTATAGCAGATCATTGTACATATATACTGCACACTTCGTGGTGCACATAATTCTACATGTAATTATGTCCATGAAAAAGGAACTGGGAAATATGACTTGAGATATTTTTATAGTCTCAGTAGGAAGTGCATAAATTCTAAAATGAAGTATTTATCTCAGTTATAGAACTGGCAAAGAGAACATGATGGCTGAGAGTATGGTAAATAACTTCAAATCCTTTGTTTTAATCTCTGATTTGGAATTGCAGAAGCCTCAAACAATTTGATATCCAATATTTTTTTTTTTCCTAGCAAATGCAGGTTCCATCATTTATTTTTTTTTGTTGGATAAGCCAAGTGTTGATCCATTGGTCATAGTAATAGAAAGTCTGTACATTGTGAGCTTCATGTTTTGTCAAATTGATACTGCTCTGGCCTGATGGAAGCATCTGCTCAGTTCAATGAGGTTTACTTAGAGAAAGGAAGGAAATATATAGGGAACATGCAATATCTGATCCTCTTTATCAGTATACATTTTTAGAAGCAGTTTTATTTTAGTGATGTTTTGCAGACAGTATCTTGTGCAGATGAGAGGGACTTTGGAAAATAAAATTATCTGTCAGTATAGGCATCTGTACATGGTCAAAACCATCTGCAAAGCATGTTTTCAGAGCTATGGGCAGAAATTAATATTATTGAGTTGAGATTTGGGATGGCATGGCATGGCATGGCATAGGACAGGACAGGACAGGACAGGACAGGACAGGACAGGACAGAATTGAATTCTTTATTGGCCAAGTGTGATTGGACACACAAAGAACTTCCCTCTGGTGTATAAGCTCTCAGTGTACTTACAAACAGCAATCTCTATGGAGCAGGAGCTGTTTGAAAGACTTACATGCAAACAGTTAAAGTGGGATGGAGTTCTGCTGGCTCCACTTTGCAAGCTTTCAATTCTAATCGTCCTGTTTTTGAAACTACAAGTTGCTGTTCATCCTGATTCTTCTTTTAATTATTAGTTTATAATATAAAAGAAAAGAAAGCACAATCCTGATTCTTTGTGCTTTAAATTCCTGGCTTGATTCCTGGTACAGCACTGGATTTATGTTCACCTGCCAACACTATTTTCTGTGTTGGTTTCCTAGCTTTGTTAGGTTAGACTGTTTACTCCCTATCTGACCTATATATTACCTGCTCCTTGCTCACTTTTGCCATATCTAAGAGAAGACGTACAGTCCTATCCATGAGTCCTGCTTGGCTGGGCAGTATGAAAGAGACTGAGATGTTAACTGTGTATGGAAGATGAAAATAAATACACAAATAAATAGACAGTGATCTGAGCCAAATAATCTTAAAAAAAAAAAAAAAGACTGCAAATATGCAATCTTCTTACAGCATTAATCTAGGGGTAGAATAGAGAGGAGATTTGTCTCAGATATCAAATTACTGGTTTAGGAGTTTTGGAACATTTTCCCTTTATGTTTACAATCAATTTAAATTAATGATTAAGAAAGTTGTATAGGCAGTAGCCATTTTATAAAAGAAAAACGCTGCTATTTGAAACAAACAAACACGACATGTAACAACCCATGTAAAGGAAGACGTATTTCAGGCATAGAAAATCATACCCATTTTATTCTCTCTAACAAAGAGACATCTGCTCAACTATAAATAAGGAGGCACCTGCTTTAATTCTAAGGTAAGGAAATATTTGTTTGAAATAAGCTAGCACATTTCATTCCATTGACAATGATTGACTAAATCTTAAAATTAAAGAAGTCTATAAAAAGGAAGACAGAGATGCAGTTCATTGCATCCACCCATTCAAAGCTACTTGACAACTTTGAATGAATAAATATATTTTCTTTGACCTCTCCTGAATATCTGATGTATTTTATTGAAACAAACCAGGGAAAAAGAAGGAATTTGATCTTTTTGATTGTGGTAATTTAATCAATTTTTTTATTTTTTATTTTTATTTATTTATTTATTTATTTTTGTCAAGCATGTATTAGATATAAGAATAAACATGATTATGAATACATGAAATGGATAGAATAAATGGGGACATTAGGACAGGGACAGTAGGCATGTTGGTGCGCTTATGTATGCCCTTTACTGAACATGAAAAATGAACATGAATAATGAAATTAACTGAACATTTTGGGGGAAACCCTCCCCCAAATCTTAAATTTCTCTCACCAGTTTTTTTATTCTCTCATGCTAGAAATCTTCCATTTGAAAACAGCCATATTGAGATTATTTTACATCTATTATAAGAAAGTAGTATTTTGGTGGTGTTTTCAGTATTTCAGCACTGAAACTGAAACAAGCAAAGCAAATGTTTTGGGCAATTTTGTCAAATTACATATAGTTTAGTCACAGAAGGAAATAAATCCACAAGAGAAAGTTGCAGTTGGGTCTGTCAGTCTAATGTGGGAACCAAAACCATAATTTAAGACTCAAGGCTAGTAACAGTTGTAAACTGTTTCCTTCATAAAACAAAGCTGGGTAATTCAATGGTTTGTGCAGTTTGTTTTTATTCATAGAAATGACTGCCTAACTCTGCCTGTTGTTTACTGAATTCTAGAACAAATGAAGTCCTTCATCTACATAATTTCTTTTCCCATGTAGTACAAATAAAAGGGAATGAAGGTACCTTGCTTCTGAGAAACTGATTTTACAATTTTTCCAAATCAAATGTTTTATAGTCCTCAAATGTTGGTCATCATGTGGGGTTTGTTTTAATGTTCATGACTGCATTCACATCAAAGCTACAATTTGCCAGTGCAAATGGTATACACCATATTGTGTATGGTGCTTCAAAAGGAATATCTATGGAATTTCTCAGCCATCCTGGTCATGGTTGTCCCAAAGGTGCTTTTTCAAAAGCCAACTGGACTTTCTGGTTTTTCTTTTTTTCTTTGAAGATATTTGCTTCTCATTCAAGAAGGTTCTTCAACTCTGACTGAATGGCAGGGAATGGAAGGATCATTTGCATTCTTTTATCAGCTGGTCATTTGCATTCTTTTAGCAAATCTGGAGGGCATCTGGAGGATTATCTGTGTCGTCAGGGTCACTGAGTAGTGCAAGTGGGTATGGAGCCTTCTTGGAATTGTTGAAAGGACTGTGTTGTAGACTGGAGATAGATGATGTCATATCCCTCCCCCTCTATTCAATTTGAACAGCCCTCTTTCAAAAGAGGGGAAGGGATACGACATCACCTATCTCCAGTCTGCAGCACAGTCCTTTCAACAGTTCCAAGGAGGCTCCATACCCACTTCATTACTCAGGTGACCCTGACGACACAGATAATCCTCCAGGTGGCCTCAACGACTTCCATTCCCTACCATCCAGTCAGTCAGAGCTGAAGAAACTTCTTGGATGAGAAGCAAAATGTCTTCAAAGAAAAACAAGAAAATCCATTGCCTTCTGAAAAACCATTTTTGGAAGAAATGGTTGAAGCTGTCATAAACCAATCTTTAGAGAGGCAGCTTTTTTATTATTTTAGGCTCTATTTTGCAGTATGGACTTTCTTCAGCATAGCTTGCTCCAGGATCAAGAAGCACTTAGAATTCACTTTATCTGTCAATAATGATGCTCTTCTGAATATTATATGTAGTTATCTATTAATTTCCCCCACAATATCTCTAATATAGTGCCACTATGGGAAACATCAATATTGGTTGCTATTTAGCTTGTACCAGGCATTAGAGAAATTTTAATTAAAGGGAGCTCTTAAAAATTAAAGAGGAGACATTTCAATACTATAGCACTTTGCTTCAGTGGACTGCTCATTATCTAGTATACTTGAGACCTTTTATCTGAAAAAAAGTGATGGGTTTAGATAGATGAGTCTAGTCATTCTGTTAATCTATTTTTCCTCAATCATGTCTTTAGCAGAATACCTAAAATGAAGTAATATCTCTTTTGAGGCACAATTATTGCCTGGTGACTTAATGGATGTATGTTTAAAACTCTGAAAATGTTTTTATCAAGCTTTTATAGATATAATAAAAAATTGACTATTTTAAGGCTTAGTTGAAAAACTCAGTTTTGTAAAAGATAGTTAATTGTGATAGTGTAAAATAAATTACAGAATGCATTAAGAACATGATATAGACACAGTTAAATACTTTCAAGATTGAATAGGAAAGAATACTGCATGTGAAAATCCTACTTTATTAAACAATTAGAAGGCACAGAACTATCAGTTTAGTACACTAGGAGACCATGAAACTTCATATAACATTGTAAGAATGAAAAGGCCTCATTATACAGTATGTGAATTACAAGACCAGTCTGATTTAAGTCATTTTGAGAAATCTTTTCATGAATCATTTCATGAAATGATTATTTCATGAAACGATTCATTAGGAAAATCAAAAAGAGAAGCAGCAGTAGAGAAGAAATAAAGAAATAAATATAGAAATAAATATTTATTTATTGAATTTTTATAGCTGCCTATTCACCCATGGCTGCTACATTTCTCAATATTTTTATCCTGTCTTTATTATTTTTATAAATAAGGTGACAAATTCCTATCTCCTTCTATTTTCCTGAGAGAGAGTGACTGGCCCAAAGTCAACTAGCTGATTTTCATACCCAAGGTGGGACTAGAACTCACAGACTCCTGGTTTCTAGCCTGGTGCCTTAGGCACTAGCTCTTAAAAAGACACACTATGTCTAATTTTCGGAATTGTTTATCTTTATCTTTAATTGAATCTACCACCAATACCTCAATAACATAGTTATTTTACAAGTGAGTTTAGCCTTTAGGTATAATCTTATTTGGAGGAGAATTTCTGTCATTGCACAATTGCTATCACAGCAGACAACAATGTGTGAGCTTGAATGAGCCAGGAAAAGCTATGTTCCACTCAAAGAAAAAAATCAAGTAGAAGACTGAGGCAAGGAGAAGTTAGCAAGGCTGTTCCTACACCCTAAGCAGTGGTGAAATTCATTTTTTTTTACTACTGGTTCTGTGGGCATGGCGTGGCCTGGTGGGCGTGGCAGGGGAAGAATACTGCAAAGTCTCCATTCCCACCCCACTCCAGAGGAAGGATATTGCAAAATCTCCATTCTCACCCCACTCTGGTATACCACCAGAGGTGGTATTTGCCAGTTCTCTAAACTACTCAAAATTTCCACTACTGGTTCTCCAGAACCTGTTAGAAGCTGCTGAATAGCACCCCTGACTTTATCTGTAACTGGAAGTTTTTTGTGGAGTTTATTTGAGCAGAAGAAGTGATTGAGCCACAAAATTTTTGACAGCTTGGGGTGATAAGTAGATACTAATCTTTTATAAATGCATATGTTATTTGGCCCTCAGTCAAAAAGTTCAGCTAGTGAAGCAGCTTGTATTTCTAAAAGAAAAAAGAAAATTGCATTGTTACTGCTAATTATACTGTTTATCTTTTGTACAGTAGCAAATGGAAATGATGGCATGAAAATAATTAACTACGATGACATTCTTTCCCTATTCAGAAAATTACACACTTGAGATCCAAATGGTGTGCTAGACTACATGGAGAGAGACTGTTATGTTAAGATTCTATTATTGTTATTTTATTATTACTAAAAAGAAAATTGTGGTAAAATTTTAATCGGGGAAATGTGAAGGCATTAAACAAGCTGCCAGATATTCTGAACAGAATATGTAAAATGCTGATTCTGTTATTAGAAATGAGACACACAGTGTAGCCTCAAGTGCTGCATTAAGAAAGCTGGTGCTCCACAATAAAATATACGTTGAACCTTAATCGTACCTGAAAAAGCTAAATCATTTCTTTAAAATAAAAGAAATGGAAAATTGAAGGCTGTATGAAAAGGCAATTTATCTGAAGCTTTGAATTATGAGGGAACAATAGGCAACATGAACCTTGAAAAACACAATATGAATTAGGAGTTATATTTTGTGAAAGGGTTTTACCTTTTTCTGTCTTTCCAGACAAAATAATTACATCCAACCTCAACCTTAAAGGCTTGCTGGATTACTGTGGGCAGGTCCCAGTCCAACCTACCTCCTGGGTTTATTATTGTGGGAATAAAACTGTGTAAGAGAGTGCATTATAGGATACCTTGAGCTTATATAACATACACACACACACACACACACACACACACTTATACACACTTATACACTCATGCAAAAAATAATGAGTGTGGTAAGCATATTTAGGGGAATTGTCTATGATAGCATAATCCTTTTATTTAGTTCCAGAACAAAACATAGCTATTCTGATTAAAAAAAGTTTACCTTTTGACAGTTCTTTCTTCTTCTTGGCTTCCATTTGCTTTTCTGCCTTACTTTTTCCATGGGAAACAAACTTGTACAAGGGGAAATTTGGTTATATGTTTGGTACAACAATAACAAAAAAGTCATTACAAGCTTACTATTTTTTATTATTCTTTTCTTAAGAGTAAAGCTAGGAATTGTATTGTTTGAAAAATACAAAATGCTCCGGGCACAGTGCGTCCTTGTATGACTAATTATATTAGGAACTTAGTTTTCTGACAAGAAAGAAAAAAAATACAATCACAATGATATAGTTATTGTAAATCTCTTTGTGTTCAGAAGATTGGAAACGAAGCTGCTAATTTCACTGATTCCAGTGACATTTAGCAATCATGTCATTGTTGGGTTATTTCTGTGGAAGAGTAAAAATGAAAACATTTTCTGAGGAGGAAATCTTCTAGAGCTAGCTCTGTTATTAAGCTGGGGGGACAAAACTCGTTGTCGTCTCCTCCTCCTTCCTGTACAATGATGACAAACTGAATAACTAGCAATTATCTAATATGCAATGTAATTACCAAAACTCCCAATCTCTTTTCAAACCAAACAGCCTGGAAGATGATAAACAGAAAAATACTGTAGACAGGCATTTTCTACTATTAAAGTGTTTCTTTTTTAAAAAAAGTTTTTAAAACCTGAACCCAGGCAGTAGGAAACATTTAGTGTGTGGAAGCATCTAAAAGTATATGATTACTGCTAGTCCTTGATTTACAAATTATCCTCACAGATCATCACAGCATCCCAATGGTCATGTAATTAAAATTCAGGCCCTTGGCAACTAACATGTATTTACCACGATTGCAGCATCCCAGGGTATTGTGATTGTCATTTGTTACCTTCCCAGCTGGCTTCCAACAAGTGGACAACGGGGGGAGCTGGATTAACAACTGCGTGATTCATTTAACAACAGCAGGTGGCAGCACTGAACCAAATTCACTGGTTTATTTCTTTTTCCCCCTAATGATCTCAGTGGGAAAAGAAACACATGAAAAATTGATGTTGCAAAGAAAGTATGCCTGTTTCTGAAGGGTTTGAACAAAAGGTCTGCCTTGGAGTAAGTAACATAACCAAGAACAGACATCAGGATGTGAAAAGAGATCTTCAAGGAACTTGCATTAAAAGAAATACATGTGGAGAAGTTGCATACAGGTTCTGTATCCTACCGAGAGCTGAGATTTTAAGAGGATGCACATTGCGGTTATTTTATTAAAAACATTAAAAAGAGAGAGAATTGTATTAATATGCAAAGATAGGATTTGTATGAAACTATATATTTGGAGATTTATGGGTAATGATAACATAAATGATAAGGAACTTTGGAGATGTTCCATGAAAACCAGTCAGCCTCCCCATTCTGCTTTTAAGAGAGAAGAAAAAACCCATTAAGGTTGCAATTAAACCTCATCTGAGCAAAGAGTCACAGTGGCAGTTAAATTACTTGCAATTGTGCTCGTTTCTTCTTTTTAATGCTGATAGAAGTTTTATACTGTTTCGTGTTCTGGCTCCTTGATCTCAGTCCTGATACTCAGACAGAAGACATTCAGAGGTTCTGGCTTCCAGCTGCTGCTTTTAAATGTAACAAGGCCTCCCTCATCTGTGATTTGATCATGGTTGACTTGGCATGCAGTATTAAGACTTGGCTGGGCCTGGAAGTGGGGTATTGGCCACGGGTGAAATGCTCCCGGTCCGGACCGGATCGCCCATTCCAGTAACGATAGAGGCGAGTGGTTCAGAGAACCAATAGCAAAAATCCCTGAACCACCCCCCCCATGCCCAGCTGAGCCACACAATCATCAGAGGCTTTTCTTTTACTTTTAAAAGCCTTTCTTCTAAAAGGGTTTTTTTTCTTTTAAATGCCTCTGACTATCCAAGCTGAGTTGCCTGATCGATAGAGGCTTTCTAAAAAAACCTCTGCCAATCAGGCAACTCAGCTGGGATTGTCAGAGCCTTTTGAAAGCATTTTTTAACAACCTCTTCGCTGAAGAGGTTGTAGAAAAAATGGTTTTAAAAGTCAATAAATAAATAAATTGGCCACGCCCACCCAGTCACATTACCCCCACCACTAAGCCACACCCACAGAACCAGTAGTAACAAATTTTAGATTTCACCACCTGTATTGGCCCTTTCTGAGATATGTCTAGCCTGGGTTTTATGTGTGGCACCAGCTGAGAACCCAGGACAGGGGTGAAGGAATAGGAATTATTATCTGAGAATGCAGCTTTCCTGAGTCCCAAAGGTGCTTTTTCAAGAGGTAACTGGACTTTCTGATTTTTCTTTGAAGACATTTTGCTTCTCATCCAAGAAGCTTCTTCTCTTGAAAAAGTACCTATGGGACAACCATGACCTGGATGACTGAGAATCTCCATAGACATTTAGCTTTCCTGAGAGTATTGCCATAGAGGTCACCAGCTGTGAGATCTGTTTAAGTTGGACTCTAGGGATCACTTGGGATTGGTGCTACTGTACCAGCCTCCCTGTTGCATAGCAACCTTTCTGCCTAAATAGCTTGACTTCATTTCCAGTGTTCCCCTTTATACTAGTGGATCATGCCTTAATTACTATGGGATTATCTGGTGCTGTGATCTACTTCAGGGAGATTGGACCCATTAGATTGGTCACCCCAATGACTGATGGATGTGGAGGGTTTTCTGAGGGAGCTGTTTCTATAGATGTGCTGCATGATCCTTCTGAGGAGTTGGTTGTTGCTTGGAATAAAGGGGTGATTGAGGCATTGGATAGAACTGTACTTATATATTATATAATGGTTTTAATGGATTATTCTTATTTTTTTTATTGGTTTGTTGTACATTGCCCAGAGTCACTCTCCATGAGATAGGCAGCTATATACTGGTAAATGTGATAGATAGATAGACAGACAGACAGACAAATATAGTTTTGCATCTTTCTCTTACCCAGGACCAGCAATCGTAAGGAATCATGAAAAAGCTATAGGGTGAACTGCATTTTATTTTATTAAAAATAGCGGAGTTTGGAAATGTATTTCCTATTTGAAAAATAACGCAATATTCCAGATTTTAAGCATCACAGCACATTTTGTAACATGAGTGAACAAAATGAAAAGAGGTGTCCTAGTAATGAAATGAAGAAATATATAACCATGAGCATTTATATAGCAAGGATATGAATGAGGATGTTACAGATTCCACAATTTAGTTTTGAAGTGCTGTGTTTTGTAGACAAAATGACCAGGATAATATATATTGGCTCACAAGGCCTGCTTTGAACCCTTTTAACAATAAAGCACATGTTTAATTTTGTTTTTAAAAGGGCTACATAGTGTTAGGGGATTAAGTAAATGCAATAGTCCTGCTCCATTAGCATTTAATCTCATTCCATTCAGCTAAGTGATTACAGCTGGAGTAAAGTGCAGTCCATCTGTCCTAGAAATTCAATTTTGAATGAAATTTAAAATGTCCAGTTTGCACAACAACTAGAAATCTTTAGAGAGAAGGCTGCTTAGTTATCAGAGGAGATTCCAAATAGAAACAATTTCATTAGACATCAATGACAAGAGCTAAGCTTGGAATAGTGGCAGGAAGCTTTGAACCAAATGGAGCTCCTAGAGATAAATCTCTTACCTGGCTTTTTCTGTTGTGAGTGTAGAGGTAAAGGAGTCCTAGGATAATACCTCTATAATCTCTATAATGCTAAACTTTTCTGACAAGGTATGTGGCAGAATTTTTGTAGTCAGGTCATGTCAAGATAATATTTGATACCACCAAACAATGAAATATTACAATTTTAAAAAGCAGTTCACCTCAATATTTATTTCCCCACCATGTTTCTGATTTTAAAAGGTAGGAATATTCTTTGGGATTTCATATCATACAAGGCATATGCAAAATAAGGAGAAGATCAAAGAACATGAGGGAGATGCAGAAGAAGATGGGGAGCTGACATCAAAGCCATCACATAACAATGGTTGAGGTCACCAGAAGAGCAAGAAGCAGAACTTTGTATCTCCCTCAACATTGGAAGTGGAGGGGGAGTGGGAGTGAGAGGGGAGGTAGGAGGTGTAGGGGAAAAGAGGAGGAGGAGGAGGAGGAGGAGGAGGAGGAGGAGGAGGAGGAGGAGGAGGAAAGTTATACATATTGAGTACACAATTCAATGCACTGAATGCAGCAACTTCATTCAGGAAGTACACTACATATTTCTGAATATGCTCTGATTATGTATTGGAAACTGAAATAATCTGTGCCTGGCCATAAATAGCTTTCTCCTATTTCCACATAGTATATGCTTGAACAGACTGTATACTGTACTCTATTCTTGAATTGCATCAAGTTTCAACTATATTATTTTGATGGAACATATTTAGCAATGTAGTCCACAATATCCTGAGATGTAATTATTTAAAGGAATAGGAAGGAAGAACAGTTCCTTCTAAAAAGGAAGAACAGTTGGTAGTAATTTGTGTCTATGAATGTATTCTATATTTTCCAGTCTTATAAACTGGAATTTTATAAGAGAATTTTATGGGAAATTTAATTTTCAGGATGAATTATGATAGTATTTGAGATCAAGCCTCACTGAATCCAGTGGAAGTTTTCCAAATGTACAGGAAGTATGCTATATACCCTATGCATATGATTGTTTATTTGTACCCTATGACTATCATTAAGTGTTGTACCTTATGATTCTTGACAAATGTATCTTTTCTTTTTATGTACACTGAGAGCATATGCACCAAGACAAATTCCTTGTGTGTTCAATCACACTTGGCCAATAAAAAATTCTATTCTATTCTATTCTATTCTATTCTATTCTATTCTATTCTATTCTATTCTATTCTATTCTATTCTATTCTATTCATACCATAGGATTGTATTGTTCAACAATATTTGCAAGGCCTGAAAGCTGAACAATTTCAACTGACATGCAATGTTCAATTGACATGCAATTATGTCTTTAATTATGTCTGCAATTATTTTCTTTACAGAAATAATTCAGAAGCCAGAGTAACTTGGCTAAAGAAAAGGTCCTATTTGTTTTAGAATAGATTGTTCCTGAGTTTTTAATCTGGATATTTATAACTATTGAAAGTCTACATGGGATTGTCAAACTGAAGAATAGTGTATATAATTCTCGATTTAGGAAAATATAAATGAATGGTTGTTGACCTGAGCTTTGAGGCTATTATCTAGTACACTGGATTTCCTCTGTGTTCTTTGTGTATGTAGTATTACTTTGCTAAATGTAATGTTTTAATTGATATACAGTGACAAGAAGTCTGTAGCATTATTTTAATTAATAGAATAATAAGCAGGATAGATTTTCAAGTGTAATAATCATAGTTGAATTCCAATCCTAGCTAGTATTCTGCTCTTATTGTGAACAACTATAAAATTTGAGAAACTTTTATGTGGCTTCATCTAGAACCGTGATGGCGAACCAATAACACACATGCCACAGATGGCACGCAGCGCCCTCTCTGTGGGCACGTGAGCCGTCACCCCAGTTGAGCTCTGCCATGCATGTGCACATGCCTCCTGCTGGCCAGCAGGCGCATGCACAGGGAGCAGGTGGGGGGACATGTGCGCATGCGAAGGAGACCTGGGAACATGTGGAGGGGCATGCGTGAATATGGGTGGGGGGTGCATGCACGGGGGCCATGTGCACATTCACACATGCATGCATGAGCTTTGGCACTTGGTCCAGAAAAGATTAGCCATCACTGATTTAGAATCTTTCCAATAATCAGTATTATTGTTTCTGTTAGCATATCATAAAATCTCCAAAAGCATCATCAAATGCATTTGTGAAGACATCCTGATATTAACATTGTCTTTTTTTTTCTTTTTTCTTTTGCATCCGAATGTACATGTGGTCTAAAGGTGTTTTAAATGGTAAATTAGTTTGATCATTCAAATAGGCTTACTGGAAATAAACATCAAGACGTCAATGTTGAAATTGTTGACAGAATTTAGACTAGATTCAAATATTTTCCATTTGGATTATGAATGGAAACATTTTCCATTGCAAACAATAATGAGGGCCAGGCCTACCTGATGCCACCTCTGTTCATTTTATGAGAACTGTTTAAAGTGTTCATAAAACACTCTGCTGTTGATAAAATAATATGCCAGCTGACATTGTTGCTTTTGTAAGGAACAATTAGAAGAATTTCAAATATTGGAAATACTTGAATACCTAAGAGTTTAAAAATAAATACCAGATCAGGTACAATTGAGTTTCTGTGGTTAAATAAATATTCAATGTCACGAATATGAGTTCCTCATAGTATATCAGTGGAGTTCTTATAAAACATATTTTGAAGAGGATTAAATAGGAAATCTAGTTTATATAGTTTGTGTTTTCCATGTTTAATGCATTTCAGAATTAATCTTGCAGTCCGAAATGAAAGGTTTCTATTGCCTTCAAAGGACTTAAATAAATAACAAATATGCTATAAATCTATTGTACATAGGAATAGGTCTACAAGCAAATAATAATCACAAATGTTATTTATGACATGCCCTCCACTGGATGCATCTTCCAAACCAAAATCACAATTAACATGTAAAAATTAAATTATTAAAAAATATAGAAGCAATAAAAACTGTATACATTATGATACATTTACAATCGCAGAAAAAACACACCCTTAAACACCTAGTGATTTATTTTTATTTATTAGATTTTTTATTTTCCCTTTATTACTATATAAGTAACTCAAAGTAGCAAACATATATAACACTCATTTAACTTTTCTAATAAGGTTTAAAACAACCCCTCCCTTATCATATAATAACACTAAGTGCCATTTTCTAATTGCCATCTGACTTTACTAATTTTGTTAACCACCTCCTATTACTCTGCTTCATTAAACAAATAAGTGTTCACATTTTTTTAAATGGATCTGATGATGTCTAAAACAGAGTGGGTGGGAAGAAAATCCCCGTTCTGTTGCTCATGTGGTAGACTGATATTTTGTGTATGACATGGAAGGCATCTGCTTGGCTTATCTACTGGAAATTCAATCCTCAAACATTTGTTCCAAAGTCAGCTAGAACAGAGGTCAGCTGTGTATGCATGTGAAGCAGTAGACAAATATGAACAGATCTTCAGGTAAAAGAAACAGAGTCTCAGTTCTTCCTTCTACATAAAGCAATTATTTAGTAAGCATTACCAGTAGTAATAAGAAAACCACTATTGTACTATTATTATTTAATTATTATTATGGTACCATTAAACTACTAATAGGGACCTTCTAGTCCAGGGGTGTCAAACTGGCATAGTCATGGCGTAGTCATGTGATGTATCAGAACTGTTTCCCCCTTCGCTAAATTGGGTGGGGCGGAGCCAGTACGTGACGCATCTGGCCCAACGGCCACAAGTTTTACATCCCTGTTCTAGTCCATCCAGACTAATATTGAAAAAAACTAAGCTGTGACATATCTAGTACGCACCTGAATATACTTAACATTTGAATAGAAAAATCACAGGGTGGTACCAGGATACATAAAGTATATAAAGTAAAATGAAACAAAACAAAACAAACTTGAATCCAGGCGGCAGCTGTGGCAAAGCAGTGGTGGGTTTCACTTACCTTTGCTACCGGTTCACTCGCATACATGTGCAGAAGCTTTTGCGCATGCGCAGAGCGTATTTGATGACGTCTGGGCGGGTGGGTGGAGCCTCCCGCCACCACTACTACCAGTTCGCTGGGGTGAACTGGTAGCAACTCACCACTGTGGCAAACCTCCATATTGCTGCCAAGAAAATTATGTGGACGTCCATAAAGATTGTTTTTAATGATTCTTGGGTTCAAAGTAAAACAAGCTTGATATAATTAATCTTGACTTTACTTCTATTAAACTATGATATTTGCATTACTTAACTGTCATCTTGTGGCCATCTGGAGCTTTGCAGCTCCAGTTATGGTAATCCTATTTAAATGCCAGATAGGAAATATTGCACCTAGGATCTTCCTGACCAATTATTGGAACCATTTGGACTACACAGCCTTGACTGAAGATGCCAAATGGATCCAACTGTCTGAGATTGAAGACTGAACAAGTGATCCTGTAATTATATTCCACATCTAGTCTAGATATAATGGACTAAAGATAATGGATTCAATCTTTGGTTGAAAGGGCACATCTAACTAAAAATATATATATATATACTACAATTCAGAACTGGTCCTACTGTAAAGTACAGTGAAAAAGTTGTTATAAATTGCAGATATTGAGAAACAGTGACCATTCTTTCTGGAAATTTGTGTATCCACATGCACACCCATGAACATACCCTGCAATGAAGAATGAAGCTATCTGTATGCCAACCAGCCTATAATTTATTTATTTATTTATTATTTATTAGTCATATTTCTATGCCGCCCACTCTCTGAGGACTCTGGGTGGCTTACACCAAAGACAGTATACTGAATAGCATATTGCCCCCTAAAAATCTGGGTCCTCATTTTACTCACCTCGGAAGGATGGAAGGCTGAGTCAACCTTGAGCCGGTGAGATTTGATCCACTGATCTGCTGAACTAGTAGTCAGCTGAAGTAGCTGCAGTACTGTACTCTAACCACTGCGCCACCTCGGCTAATGAATCTTTAAATTAGCCGGCACTGAGATTTAGGACACTATCCTGTTAGCAGAAAGGAAATGAACTTCAGTTCAAGTCCAGGGTGCCCCTATACATAGAATGGGCTAGTGTTGCTTTATAATTCTAGCAGCAAAGTGTCTTGGGGTGACTCTGCCAATTGCAAGGTTTGCAGCTGACTCATAGAATAACCCACACATTGATTTAACTCAAGTGCCAGCATTCTTTTTCAATCAAATGCAAACAAATCAACAACTGAGGTCAGAATTGCTGAAGATTATGATGTTTTCTATCTGTGCTTGTCTGAGAGAGAGTTTATGTTGTCCATGCACAAGTATTGCACCAACCGCTTACCAGTTGTGTAAGCCCAATTGTACCTTTTTCTGATGGACCTTACTGAACAAGTTGCCCTCTCTTTCATGGGTTAGATTTTGTCAACTTTGTATTGCAAATTAATAAAACTAGATTCTTCTCCATCATGTTAGTTTCCAACTTGATAAATTACTAGGCATTTCTAGATACTGCTAAAAAAATGGAGAAAATATAATGGTTATTGGAATGTTCAGAAAATCTTCAAGGAAATCACTTTGATTAATATATAGAAAGCTGGCTATATCATGGATTCTCCAATTGGTGAGAACATTCTGAGCAGATAACTAACCAATAGCATTCCTACCCCATCCCCCAATCACATTGATGCCCATGTCAGCATAAAAGCCTTGTCAGTGTTTTCCCATGTTGTAGAACTTTTGTTCAGGTGTCTAAAGGCAATGGTCTGGATTGGTAGAAAGTCTCAGGTACAATCATATTGCTGTTTCTCCAGAAACATTCTGGTTCCATAACATCTCTTGGACTTGTCCTTCATGCTGGTGGAAACTACGGCCTGCAGAGCTTTCAGCCAGTGGCAGCTGGTATGTCAACTTGGCCTTACTTGGATCAGGACATCCTGGCAACAGTGATTCATGCCTGTGATTAATGTAATATACTTTACCTGGCCTGCCATTAAATGTGATTCAGAAGCTTTACTTGGTAGAAAATGTGCAATCAGGCTGCTAATGGGTACACACTGGCATGTTAGCTTGTTCTTGGCAGTTGCTGCTCTGTTTGCTAATCAAATTCAGAATGCTGGTTTTTTGCCTGTAAAATTCTGCATGCCTTTATTTCCTTTGAAAAAAAATTGGTGTAGTTTATCATGCAGTGACATATTGGGAGACTCATCTTATGGGTGATCATGGACCTTAAATGGTCTGTATCTATGATGGCTGTACATTCTGGAATGTGTTGTGAAAGTTCAGCTGGCACTTGTCTTCTAGCTTTCCACAAGATGGTTTTGATCAAATGTTTGAAGTTTTGTAGGCTGTTGATTGAATGAATGGACATTTTGGTTTGGAATTATTTATGCTAATTCCATATCTTTTTAATAAACTGCTAGGTCACATAAAAGTATTGTAAAACAAAAAAAAAGGAATAAAAATGTAATCAGCTCATTCGAGTTCAAGATTCTCTATTCCTATAAAATTGCCATAAGATTCAGATTAATACATACTTCTTTCTTGAATTAGTGTGCATAACATTTCTGGCTTCTAAATAGCAGCAGCAGCAAAGGGTATGCTGGTGGCCAGAATCATATATATCATCGTGGCTGATATTCAGTTTATACAATAATCTCATTTTTAAAATCTCAGTTATATTTCTAGTTGCACTAGCCATTGGTTGGCTTTTATCTTGTCATACACAGTTGCTGAATTGTACATGGTGATAGGTTGACTTTAGTGTATAGCTTTGATAAAAACATGCAATTATCACTTGGGTAAGAATATGCTGCATTCATACATGTTTATGACTACAAGAGATTATAGCAAAGCAGTACAATGGAGGGGAAAAATGTATTTAATGTATCAACTATGGTCAGAAAAGCTATGGGAGATCAATGTCTTGGTTATACTATACAAGGTAAGCATGCACATTTCATTTCTTAAAATGTTCTTCATTCATCTGGTTATACTTTCCATTTCATATGTATATTCCAAAGACCCAATAGTCAGTTTTGTTAGGGAAAAAATTGGGGAGAAACTCTTTTCACAGGTATTTAGCCATGCCATATGGCCAACGCTGCAGATCCACCCACTCTCCTGTAATCTTAACACATGTGAAGATAGTGAAGTTGGGGAAGATTGAATTAAACTAATTTTTCTCTTGTCACTTGCAAATTCTTCTCTTATCATTTGTCAATGTTATAACTTCAGTTCTTTGGTTTGGAACTTCAGGAATTGTAATCCCAACAAATTTGGAGTGTGATAATTTGGCAATAGTTGATGTTGACTGTGGCAATAACAAGAGAAAAGGGTGTGTTTGTGTGTGTATATACTTTTAATCTCCATGTTATAAAACTTGAATTGATATTTTATAGGGTAATTGTTATGAGCAATTGTCTTTTATTCAGTTCTCACTTAAAAGAAAATTAAAACGTGGTTCTGGAATATATTACATGAATAGAAGTGTGTTTCCTTAGCTAAGACTGCGGTAATCAATTCCAGGAGTAGCATCTGTAAATAGCTAGATAATATTAGTTAATGAATGCAGCTTTCAAATTTAGTTACTTCAAAGACCATGCTTTGTTATGCTGTCAGATAATTTGCCTTTACAATATCTCTTGGAAGAAAAGTGAAAGGGCTCATGTATATGGATGTTTAGAATTTTTACTGCCCAACTTAGAAGCCCCTTGAATATCTGCAAGAGACTTAAGTTTAATTACCTAGATACTTTACCCAACAAGCCTTTGAGATTTTTAAACATTAATTGCAGATAATATTTTGTAACCCAATTAGTATTGTTATTGGGAAACAGGAATTTTTAATCATTCAATCTGTTGCTGCAAAGTTCCTCCTCCCTATTCAACATTTAAAACATACTTTTGTATAGTTATTGAAAAGAATGTTAAACAACAAGGCTACCATGTAATATATTTTTAATTACAGGATTATGAATAGGATTAAGCTTGCATCAAGGAGGACTGTAGTAAATAATGGAAAATCGAAATATTGTTTAAAAGATGAATAGAAACCATTAGATTTATTGTGTGTGAATGTAAACCTCAATATATTTTAAAGCTTTCCTCATTTATTATTTCCAAATATATAAATAAAACACATATATACACTTTCATAGAAAGCAGAAATATCTATCATGCTTCTATCATATGACCAAAGCATTGGTCTACTGCTGACCAAGTTCAACCCGGCAGTTTGCTCCTGCTCTGGGTTTAAGTCCTAGTGAATCTATTTTTTTCCCCATGCTATAGTTACTATAGTTTCTGCTCCATATTACAACCATCCCTTTGGTTTTTCATCACAGCAGTTGAGATAATCAAATGCATATTTTTCTTAAGGTAGCTCTGAAGCTTGCATTTCACCTTCATCTTGTACTACTAGGTGTACAAGCCTACAAACAGGGCTTCTATCCCTCACTGCCCCATATATCTTTTTGAGGAAAGGCTATTTTCTTCAACCTTGATGTCCTAAAAGCATGTTTACAATCCCCCCATGCCCCTTCCCAAATTCTCAGCAATACTAGCTGAGAGCTCTGAAAACTAATGTCCAAACTTCTGAAGAATGCTTTAGTTGGTCAAGCAGATGTAAGTGTATCATTTCTCCCCTGTATTTCTATAAGGAAGTGCATAAAATAAGTCATTTAGATGCATTGATGTCTCATTTATATCACACATGTTATATATTAAGATGCCTGTATTACCACAGATAGTTCCATTGATTGTATCAATAGTTCTTGCAAAAGCTATTACTGTTCCTTGTGTTTGTTGGCATACTAAATTGAAAAATTTGTTCTTTTAAGCCTTCTCTGGAATCTCAGACTTTTCTAGTCATTATTGAGAATGAGTTCTGCACTGATCATGGCTATTTAATTACCTTAGCTGTACATTTCAACTTCTTCATATCCCTATTTATTTATTTGAGCATTTACCTTAGGGTGTATTTGTAATTCCTGTGAACAGTTTGACTGTCACAGTATGCATTTCACAGTATGTAAACAATAGAATGATGTCTTTCTCATTGAAGTTCAGGTCATAGCAGAAATCAATAGGAGCCAAATATATTCATAACATAATGACACCATTTATGGCAATTGAAAATGCCTGTTGACGAACCTCGAAGATTGATAGCTTACTATCCTTCCATTTATTGCCCATGCTTAAATTTGGTGGCCATCAAAAGAGAACTATGACTGGGCTCAACATGTACTTTTCACAGCAAGGGCATAGGTTTTTATGGTTTGCTTCTTGAGATGTAGGAAAATGGACACTGCATGTTGATTGGACGTCATGTTTCGAAGGAGCTCATTATGTGATCATGGAGATGGCTTCATTCATATATGTGGGACATATTATAGCCATTTTACAGAAACATTTGGAACTTCCGTGATTTTCTTATTAGTTGGTTAAGTGCCATTGATTTGGATTTGGTTCCTGGTGAATATATGGGCAAATGTTCTCTATTAAAAAACAGCTCTACCAAAGATATTGAAATAATTGATGTGATCCAATACATCCATCTTTTGCATTGTCTTCTTCCCTCAGCTTTAACAGTCTATTGTTTTTTCTAGTCCATCATCTGATCACATGCCCCAAATATGTGCTTTTCTGCTTACTGAATTTTTCTTTTCTTTTTTTTAAAAAAAAGTTTTTTATTTTGAAAACATTAAAAACAAGACACAAACACACATCATTTATATATATATCACTTTTCCCTACAGCTACTTTGAAGTGATCCTTTCTTACTATTTACATCTATTCACACATACTTTAACTTTATCTTATTCAACAATTTATTTTCCATCATTCTTTTTTTCGTCTAGATTATACTTTGATCTTCAACATTTTTTCTCCCCTCTCTCCTTTATTCCTCTTTCTCATTTTTCCTATTCACCAACCATTCATACCACCTACACCACACTTTGTAATATTCTGTATCCTCTTTCTCCTTGATTTCTTTTGTTAATTTGTTCATCTCTGCGCACTCTAAGTGCTTACTGAATTTTTCTACTGGAGACAACCCACCTCCCCAAGTTTCTGAGCAATGACAACATTCTTTGGAGCATGGTGGCTTGCGAAAAACCACCAAAGCAGCTGGCAAAAATGTAAACACTTATGTGCTGAAAATTGTACCCAAGGGAGAAAAACAAAGTGCTGCTATAGTCAGGGAAGCATTTCTATAAGTGTTGACAACTGAGCCACTAAAAAACATTTGGTTTTATTTACAAGTTTGATCTCAAGGGGAAATGAACTCAATACTTCACACATTTCCATAACATCTGTTTAAGGATTGTGGCTGAGATATAATTAAATGTATTTTTTATTTGACACTTAAAAAAATCCCTATGTACGTCTAAATCCCAGTAGCAACAGGTATGATGAAGGAAGCATTTCAATATAAGTGAATAATTTATTTTCTATTATTATTAAAATTTACTATAATGGAAAATATAAATGAAAACAAAGTTCATGGGAGAATAGAGAATTTAATTTAATTTAATTTAAATTTAATTTCCAATTTATATACCGCCCTTCTCCCTGAGGACTCAGGGCAGTGTACAGCCAAGATAAGAACATAGAATACAAATATTAAAAACAGTTAAAAATATATATAAATTTGGCCCGAAAGTTAAGAAACCACAAACTGATTAAAAGAATTTAAAAATTTCTTTTTAAGTCAGCCCGGCTTGCTGGAAAAGATGGGTTTTAAGGGCACGACGGAAGGCATTGAGGTCATGGATTCTCCTTATCTCAGGGGGCAACTGATTCCAGAGGGTAGGAGCCCCCACAGAGAAGGCCCTCCCCTGGGGGTCACCAGCCTACATTGTTTGGCTGATGGCACCCTGAGGAGGCCCTCTCTGTGGGAGCGCACGGGTTGATGGGAGGTCGTCGGTAGCAGCAGGAGGTCTCGCAGATAGCTAGGCCCTATGCCATGGAGCGCTTTAAAAGTGATAACCAACACCTTGAAGCGCACCCGGAAGACCACCGGGAGCCAGTGCAGCTCGCACAGGAGCGGTGTTACATGGGAGCGCCATGTTGCTCCCATCACTACCTGTGCTGCTGCGTTCTGGACCAGTTGGATCCTCCAGGTGCTCTTCAAGGGGAGCCCCATGTAGAGAGCATTGCAGTAGTCAAGGCGAGAGGTGACGAGGGTGTGAGTGACTGTGCACAAGGAATCCCGATCAAGAAAGGGCCGCAACTGGCGAATCAGGCGAACCTGACAAAAGGTCCCCCTGGTAACAGCCGTCAGATGTTCCTCCAAAGACAGCTGCCTATCCAGGAGGACTCCCAGATTGCGAGCCCTTTCAGTGGGGGCCAAAGCCTCACCCCCAATAGTCAGTGATGGAGTCAACTGACTATATCGGGATGCCGGGAGCCACAGCCACTCAGTCTTGGAAGGGTTGAGTCTGAGCCTGTTCCTCCCCATCCAGATCCGCACAGCCTCCAGGCACTGGGACATCACTTCAAGGGCATCGTTGGGGTGGCCTGGGGTGGAGATGTACAGCTGGGTGTCATCAGCGTACTGATGGTATCTCACCCCAAAGCCACGGATGATCTCACCCAGCGGCTTCACGTAAATGTTGAACAGAAGGGGCGAGAGGACCGATCCCTGCGGCACTCCACAGATGAGAGGCCTCGAGGTCGACCTCTGCCCCTCTGCCAACACAAACTGCGACCGGTCGGAGAGAAAGGAGGAGAACCACCTCCCACCCCCAACTCTTCCAGCCAGTGCAGCATGATACCATGGTAGATGGTATCAAAAGCCGCTGAGAGATCTAACAGGACCAGAACAGAGGAACAACCCTGTCCCGAGCCCTCCAGAGATCATCAACCAACGCGACCAATGCCATTTCCGTGCTGTGCCCAGGCCTGAAACCCGACTGGAACGGATCTAGATAAGATGTTTCCTCCAGGAATTGTGGAAACTGTCGCGCGACCACACTCTCAACAACCTTCGCAATAAAGCGAAGGTTGGAGACAGGACGATAGTTAGCCAATATTGCCGGATCCAGGGACGGCTTCTTGAGGAGAGGCCTCACCACCGCCTCTTTCAGGGTAGCGGGGAAGTGACCCTCACTCAACAAAGCATTAATAACGGCCTGGAGCCAGCCTAGTGTAACCTCCCAGGAAGCCAATACCAACCAGGAGGGACACGAGTCCAGTAAACATGTGGCCGCACTAAGTCCCCCCAAAATCCTGTCCACATCATCGGCAGTCACAGCATCAAACTCCTCCCAGATAACATTCTCAAGACTGTTCCTTGTCACCCTGCCCTGATCTACCCAGTCAGAGTCCAAATCCCCCCGGATCTGAGCGGTTTTGTCATACAGGTATTGTCCGAAATCCTCCGCCCTGCCTTCTAAGGGATCCTCCCACACTCCCGGATGGAGCAGGGAGCGGGTCACCCTAAACAGGGTGGCCGGACGATTCCCTGATGATGCAATAGAGGCAGAAAAGTAATTAAACTTTGCCGTCTTTATCGCCACTAGGTAGGCCTTAGTATGCGACCTTACCAGTGTTCGATCAGATTCAGCGAGACTGGCCCTCCAACCGCTCTCCAGGAGTCTTTTCCGGAGCTTCATTTCCCTCAGCTCCTCAGTAAACCAAGGAGACGCATGGGATCGGCACCGGGTCAGAGGCCGCAAAGGCATGACTCGGTCCAAGGCCCCACCAGCCACCAGATCCCAGGCGGCTACCAGGTTCTCGGCCGAGTCATGTGCTAGATCCTCAGGAAATGGCCCAAGCTCTGTCTGGAACCTATCAGGATCCATCAGGCACCTGGGGCGGATCCATCTAATTGGGTCCGCCTCCCTGCGGCGAGGGGTCGCGGTTCGAAGATCTAGGCGAAGGAGTGAGTGGTCAGTCCATGACAAGGGTTCCATGTCTATGTCCCCTATAACAAGACCACTCAACCATTGGCCAGAGACAAAAATCAGGTCCAGAGTGTGACCTCCCCTGTGAGTAGGGCCATGAACTAACTGGGTCAGGTCCATGGCCGTCATGGAAGCCATGAACTCCCGAGCCACCTCAGATGTTTCACCAACGGATGGCAAGTTGAAATCACCTAAAAGCCTGGGTGTATCTACTGCCACCGTGGCTATCACGTCGAGTAGCTCAGGCAGGGCTGTTGCCATGTGGCAGGGAGCCAGGTACGTAAGCAGCAAGCCCATCTGAACCCCACGGCCCCACCTCACAAGGAGGGACTCACATCCGGCTATCTGAGGCACAGTGATCTCCCTTGGACCCAGATCCTTGTTAATAATAACTGCCACCCCCCCGCCCCTCCCCTGGGCCCTCGGCTGATGGAATGCTCTGAAGCCTGGTGGGCACATTTCAACCAGAGGGACACCACCCTCCGGGCCCACCCAGGTCTCCATAATACCCGCCAGGTCCGCTCCTCCCTCTTGTATAAGATCGTGAATGAGGGGGGCCTTATTGACCACGGACCTGGCATTGCACAGCATCAGCCGAAGGCCCAGATCCTGAGTATCTAAGCCACCTAGTATCCGAGTGGAGCCTTGGGGACTGGGACAAGCAATTGCTCTCAGACAGCGAGTGCGAGCCCCCAACACCTGATATGGTCCCCTGCTCCCGCCATATCTGCCCCTCCCATCTACCATGCCGCTGGTACAACCCTCATAGATATTGTCCCCCATTCCTTTCCCAATCCCTCATCTGGTGCCCCCCAAATTGTTACCCTGTGCCGGGCACGGCTCTGACCCTGGTGGATCCCCCCCCATCCGCCATAGTCGTCTTCCCAGTATCACTAAAAGAATAATTACAAACCCCCCCAGAACCCCTTAAAATCTTAAAAAATTTCCCTAAACACCCCATAAGTTCTTCCTTGCTCCATGCCATCTCTCCGGACTCCAAAGTCTGTCATCGAGATAGGCCCTCAATAATGTGGGGGGCCAAACCTGCGAGAGGGGAGAATCTCGCAGGGCGAGGAGTTCCGACACCGAATACATATAATCATCAGGGGAAACAAAGTCCAAAGGTGGGGGACCACTGATGTTATAGACATAGGGAAAATTCCAGTCCATGGTCAGGCCGCCAAGCTCCACTGTCCTCTCACGACAGTGGTGAAGGAGGTACATATCATTCGACCCCGAAAGTTTCCAGGGCGGCCGTCTCTCACCAAGGCCAACCCATGGAGACTTTGATAGAAACTCAGGGGTGAGGATAGCCATATTCCGCCTCCTCCGGCCTTGTGTCCATAGAGCCAGTATCCCTCCTGGGATTAGCAGCACCAGGGGAATCCAATATCCTGCTCAAAGAGGTTTAAATTCATAAATGTTTGTCATAGAAGTTCTACATCGTAGGGAATCCAGACAGGCCAGATAGAAGTGGGGAAAATTAGGAATAGTTCAGCAGGCCAAGATGGATGGGTAGCTATGACCGTAATAGGCCAATAGGCCAAAACTCAGTCCAAAGGAAGGAGGAGGGGGGAAATTCAAACCGCATAAGTTTGTAGTCATTTTCCGGCCCCTGTAACCCTCAACCTTCCATTCTAATGGGTAAAGCTCTCCTATTTCGTCCCCCCATATTCAGCTCACCCTGGGGGGGGTCTCTGGGTCTCCATGGAGGTAACCCTTCCCCCAAGGATCATACACTCTCCAGTCACCCTGAAATCAGATCTAAGTCCACTGCTGAAGAGTCCTGTGCCGTCTGTTTGGGGTCTCTAGGTCCTTGGGAGCTGCCCCAACATCAGGTGCCATCACCACGGTCACCGCCGCAGCCGCCACAGTCCCCATCGTCATCATCGCCATCGGCCCCCCCCACGGATGTCCCCAGCCGCCCCCTGCCTCCAAAGATCCACCTCGATGCATCCAGAGGCGTGGGGAACCTCCGTAGGGGCCTCACAACGCCGATGCCATCCAGAAGCTGCCGCCGCCGCCGCCATGATCGCCCATGGCCACTGCCGCTAGCGCTGCTCCCCTGCAGGCCCTTGACCGCCGTCACCCACCGCCATCCTGACGTCATCCTCCTCGGAGCTGGGATGGTCCAGGGAGCCAACAAAGCTCCCAACAGGCTCCCCAGATGCTGCTTCACCCGGGCAGGGGGTCATGGATGTTCAAAATGACCCCCCTGAGGCCCCCCAAGCCAAGACATCGCCCCCAAGGAACCAAGACTCAACGTCTTGGACATGCACAGGGTAGAGGGGAGATGAGTGCCGGGTAAAATAGGGGAGATGAGTGCCGGGTAAAAAGGAGAGGAAAAAGGACTGCCTGCTAACATTTTTCACTGAAGTAGAATACAAAGTACACCTCAATTTTTTGTTTCACATATTTAGTGACTGCTAACTATTGTTACAATTACAAAATCATTCTAATCATCAAAACCTAAAATCAAAGTTTCATTTTTTTTTCCTGTTTCAAGCATGAAGTCCAGAAGCATTTTCCAAGTGGAAACAAAATTGGATTAAGTCCTTTTTAAAAAAAATTAAAACAATTGGTTTTGCCACTTCCACCAACAAACAATATATATGAATAATTTCTGTGTAGCTTGATTAAACTCTTACATAAAATTTATTTAGTTTTCCTACTAGCCAAAAGCATTTCATCCAAACACTGATACACAAATTCTTTCTTTGTGATGCTAAATGCTCTTCTGAGAGGAGTAGGTTGCACATTTTTTATAAAAAACATGAAGCATTCAGAAATAAAAATCTAAATTTTAATTTATTTTCCTCATATTTTAACATTTTATTTACATGCTCACAAGGCAGGTAACATTAATTAATAATGTTAATACAATTCCAGCAACAGTTTCAATTAAGAACAGATCACATCAAATTAAAATTACAAGTGACACAACAGGACAGTAAAGTATTGAAACTATCATCTTCAGTGGTTTCATGAAATAAAAGACCCCAGCTTGCTCTGAAAGGTTAATAGAGAGCAAGTTGAGGTATCTTTCTGTAACTCAGACACAACCAGCCAGCATGTTGAAGTCCATGCAATGACTTTCCTGAGATGAAAACTTTACTGGAAATATATAAAGTTCTATTTTAGTCAAGGTTTCTTCTGAACAACTGGGAAAGTCTCTCCTAGAAAGCATTCTTGTCTATTGTGTATCCGGTTCAAGAATGAACAACCCTGAATCAATATGCTTGCATATCACTCTCTAATGCACCTCTGATATGTCTCTAGATCAGGGATGTCAAACTCATGTCATCATGGTGGTGTTATGTGATGTATAGGGACTTTTTTCCCCTTCGCTAAACTGGGCATGGGCATGGCCAGCGCGTGATGCATCCGGCAGTAGTGGGTTCCTCCCAGTTCGGCCTGGTTCGGCCGAGCCGGTAGCGGTGACGATATGACATCACCGAACAGGTTCTCTTTGTTCAGGAGCTGGGCCCTCCCTCCCGCACCTGCGTTATTCTTACCTTTTATTTGCCCCCACCCCCAATCTATTCGCTGCCTCCTGAGTCCCAGCTGATCGGCTAGAAGGAAAAAAAAACTGTTTAAACTCTTGCTGCGGGGCTTCAAAGGGCCGCCCTACAGCTGATCAATATTAAAAGGCTGTGTGGTGGTAGACCGGTGCACTCCAAAAACAAATCGGTAGACTGGTGCCTCCAAAAACAAATGAGTAGACCGGTGCTCCAAAAACAAACGGGTAGACCGGTACAGCTCTGCAAGCAGATAAAAGCCTGGTAGACCAGCACCTCTGCTAAATCCTAAAGAATTGTCACATGACCATCAAACTATGCCCACAAAATAAGCCACGCCCACAGAATTGGTAGTAAAAAGAATTAGAACCCACCCCTGGCATCTGGCCCACGGGGCCACTGAGTTTGACAGCCCTGCTCTAGATTAAATATCATTATTCTACAGCAGCCAAGAGTTACAGAAGAATGACACCTTGTTGTCCTGATTTTATTCACATGCATATAATACAATGCAAGCTTTGTATTGCGATTTTTCTTCTTTTAGGTACCTTAATCTACTCAAAGACTTAGAGAACACCTTGTATATTTTACTGCCAGAAACTAGCCACAAAACAAGATGCCAATTTTCTGCTCTTTGGAGATCACTAGGGTACACATGTACCTTAATGACAAAGTCCCATTCAGAAGAGAAGGCAAATGGAACTAACTGAACCTCATAAAAGAAGGTAATGCTTACCTTCCTTTGGTATAACAACATCAAGTTATTATACCATGTGACACCTAATAGTATTTTCAGATTGCATAAATCACGGCTGTCAAACTCAATTATGTCACACGACATCACATGATGTACTGCGATGATTTTTGCCTTTGCGGAGCCGGGGTGGGCATGGCCTGTGCATTATGCATCCAGCCCACAGGCCGCCAGTTTGACACACCTGGCATAAATGGTCCCTCAAAGAATATCTTTTGCGCTTAGCTAATGTCATTGGCTACCTAACCAATGCCACTCACAAGACAATTATAAACAGAGGAAACAATTCCTTATAGGGCTAAAGTTGAGGTAAATAGGAAGAAAATATCTTCCTTTTACCAGTTTCTGGTGTTACTGTAACATTTTGCCCTTCAGCTGCTCCTATCCAATAATAAACCTGGTTGGACTTTGTAATACTTTAGGACAGGAGTGTCAAAGTCGATTTCATTGAGGTCTGCATCAGAGTTGTTTTTGACCTTGTGGGGCTGGGGTGGGCATGGCCAGAGTGGGTGTGGCCATCATGTCACTTGTGTCAGGGGGCACCTGTGATGGCCAGAGCACTCTGCCAGTGAAAACTGGCTCCTGAGCTCCGTTTTCAGCCTCTGACAGCAAGAACAGAGCTCGGGTGGGGCACGTGCAGCCCTCGCAAGCTCCATTTTTGGCTGGGACAGCCTCCTGCAACCCTCTTCCAGAGAAAATGGAGCTCAAAAGGATCGCACGCGGCCCTCACAAGTTCCATTTTTGCTGGCACCACGGAGCTGGAGTTTGACACCCCTGCTTTAGTACAATGCTGTTTAGGGACATGGTGGACATGTCATACCAGTGTTACAACCACCATGTTACTGAGCAAGACCTGCCATAGAGGCAGCAGCAGACTTTAGTAGGGAAAACCTTGGAAAATCCAATAAGGGGGCATTTCTGCCATTGCACATTTGCTATCACAGTCGAGAACAATATAGGAACTGGAATGAGTCAGGAAAAGCTGTGTTCCACTCAAAGCAAAAAAATAATAATAATAAAAATAAGTAGGAGACTGAGGCAAGGAGAAAATAGCAAGATTGTTCCTGTACTCCAAGTGCAGATGTGTCCCTTTTTGTAGTTAACTACTAGGGAGTAATAAGTACAGGGTCACTCCATATACAGGTAAGGGGGTTCAGTTTCTTCTGTATGTTCTCCACTCCAACCTCCTTCTTTCCTTTCCCTCACAGGCACTTTCCAGAAGAAGGCACCATTGGTTGACAATGGTAGAGGTAATTTATGCGGCTTTAAAAAAGTAAACATGGGAAGGACATTCCCCCCCCCCCAAAACCAGTGGTGGAATTCATTTTTTTTTTACTACCAGTTCTGTGGATGTGGCTTGGTGGGCGTGGCAGGGGAAGGGTATTGCAAAATCTCCATTCCCACCCCAGTCTGGGTCCAGCCAGAGGTGGTATTTGCTGGTTCTCCGAACTACTCAAAATTTCTCCAGAACCTGTCAGAACCTGCTGAATAGCACCCCTGAAAAAACTGGTAGGAGACTCACACCACAGATCAGATTTTTCCCTCCCATCTGCTATGGTCACAGTCTAGATGTGGAAATAGATATTGTGTCTTCATGTCAGTATTAATTCCTGGATAAATCCCTGAAGTTTTCAGAAGTGGATTGCCTGGTGCCTTAACCATTACACTAAGCTGGCTCTCTATTACTTATTTACAATTAAGTAGATAAGACAAGAAATTGGAGGATGACATCACTTATTATGATTTTCTTTAGATTTAGCTGAAAGAAAAATGCAACAGCCTCACATTTGAGTTCTATCACATGAAGAGTTTCAGTAAGACATCACTTTTTTTAAAAAAAAAAATCCATACTCTCTATGATGGAAAACTAAGAGAATAGACACAATGTGAAAATAACTTAATTACTAGGTATTTAAATTAAGAAAAAATAAAACCAAATTCCATGTTTTAAAACCTGCAATTTCAATTTTGCAAACGATTGTATTAGTGAGTCACCTACCCTGCTAGTCATCAGTATAGAGATGCTAAGAAATTCCAAACTGCTTTTGAACTTGACCTTTAGAAAAATGGCAGCCACCTTTTTTGACTTCTTTTCAGTTCCTTATTTGCCAGTTCTTTATAAGCTTCTGACTTCAGAAACCGTGGGAATGAATCTTTGACCATGAGGCTGTAGATTAATTTTTGAGCATCATCAAAACAGTTGAGAGTTGGTTTCGAAATAGCCTCCATGATGCGGTCTCTGGTATTGAAGTCAATGTTTATCTGCAGGAAATACAATTGTTTATTCTACTGGATATATGAAATGTTGCCTGGGAGCCAAAAGCAAATAAAATTTGAATTGTATCCCAAAATACACTCTTTGATGCAAAGCAGCAGGAAGGTCAGGCTTTTGTTACTAAAATATTGAATACTAATTCTAATTTAGTTTTCTATTCTCCAAAGCCATTTATCATAATAATAACACCAAAAACAGCAACAGGTTTTCTGGCAAATAAGATGACTCCAGAATTTTCATGCTCAATATGTATGTATTTATGTCATTTTTTTTTCTCACCTGGTTAATATTTGATTATTGAATTTCAGTGTGTATACATTTAAGGTAGTTAAAAAATAATCTCAATCTTCTAATATAGAAAGCTATAGAAATTACATTTTCCTGTATTCAACAGAACCATAAATTCTTTCTCTCTCTCTCTCTTTTTTAGAAAGCCTTCATTCTTACTCCAATTAAAGCTTGATCTGACAGCTGCAGCCTTCTCTTTGTCACTCTACCTATTAAATCACTGAACTTTTATGAACATTAAAATTCTTAGTGTGAATCTGAAGATTTTAGTATTTTGTTTCCAAATCAAATGTGAAAGTTCAAAAGAGAAGCAGAAACGAGACCATTTGATTGAATCAGCTTACTATTGTTGTGAGATAATTGGTTGTATTGCATCCAACTGACAACAGACAGTCATGTATAAAAATGGGAAACCAGGCTGAACAGCATGTTTTTAAACAGAAAATCAAATGAAACTGGTTTTGCCTGTTTAGATATTTTATTCCCTTGCATTCGTCAGTAAAATAATCAGAGACAAACTGGCCACTAAACTAGAAATCAAAGCCAAGAAAGGTAGGAAGAACTATAAAATGCTTTAATGAATGCTTTTTAGAACATAATAATTTATACTAGTGACACAAGATATAAATAACTTTGATTTATGCAATATATACTATACATCTAAAACCAGTAATAATATTGTTTTTTAGGCTGTTAACTGAACTGAAGTGTATTTCCTTTTATTGTTTTATTCCAAAATGATAAGCATGGTTTGCTTGCCTCTGCCCTTGTTACTTGTAAATGTTCTTCTTTGGAATATTTTAATTTTCTCATTGTCTTCTGCTGCAAAGGCCTGCCAATGCATTTTTCCCTTGGGACTATTGGAAAATGTTATAGTGTGGCACTTACTACATAGTCTGATTCATCAACTTGGCATCTACCAAATGTTTGAATTATAATTATCACAATCCCTGACCAATTTTAATATAATATATCATATGAAGAGGGATATGAAAGCCTTTTCCCCTGGACCCTGGGGATTCTGAACATTGTCATCAAAAACAGATGCAGGACAGTTGATGGTGTATTATCCGATTAGACAATACTGGGCTAAAAAGAACAATACTCTAACTCAGTGTAAAATGGGTTTATTGGATTGTTTTCAGTGATAATTTGCTTTCTGTATTCTCTGGGAACAATGTCTGAATTCCAGTTGTATGGAACACAACCAATATTATGCTCTGTGCAATGAGTTTTTTGACATTTTAGCTATTTTTTTTCCCCAGTAACATCTAAATTCAGTTAATCATGCTGGAGATTGTGGGCCAAAATTCATACTGTAAGAGGTTCCAAAGTTTTTAATCTGCATGCATGTATGTTATCATCCCCAAATCCTATATCATAGTAGATCCTCAAAGTTAATGCTACAGAAGTCCAGTTACTACTAGGCAACCATCCATACTTCCATCCTCAAATCAGACTTGAATCCAGGTTGGAAACCTCTTTTTATCAAAGAGAGTCTAGAATACTAATATAACCATCTGCTCCAGGGCCTTTCTCAAAAGGGAGGTTAAAAAACAATAAATAATTATCTAAGGGACATATCCAAGTCAGTCTTTTCACAGAAAAGCCTTATGTATGCTTCCTCTAGAAGAGTTGGAAGATACTTCCACTTTGCTGACTCATTTGGTGAACAGCTTCTGGTAGCTCTTATAAACCAGAACAGTCATTCATCCAAAAAGAATTCACTCTAATGCTCATAATCATTGTTCTTATTTTTATGTTGAATTAAGAGAAATCATCCATCAATACATGTGGACAGCCACAATACATGGCTTCTTTGATCGTCTCACCATTTGGGCTATGAGATGAGCAACATGATCATAATCATGCATAAAAATCAAATGTATATATCCAAAATGATAACGATATTAATTCTTTTTCTTTTGTAAGTAGAAAACAGCGTTTTAAAGCATCTATAACTGAGTTACCTCCTGTGGTGCATCAGCTTGGATAAATTCAGAGTAAATCCTTTGGGCTTTTGAAGCAACTTTAGCTGCTGACTTTGTTTTCTTGAAGTCCTCACAAGCGAGCCAAAATTCAATATTTTCTTCACTGAATTCTGATTTCAGGAAAGTTCTAAATGCATCCAGGCCATCTGAAAAACCAGAAAAAGAACGGGGAGACGTAAGGAACTTCTTGGCGTGAAAATAATTAAATACACTGAAGAGTATAAGAATAATTTAATTGGCTTTTATTGGAAGAGAACCAATGATTACCTTTTATGGATATGAGCCAATCATGCCAGAATATGACACTTAACTTGGATTCAAGTCTTAACTTGTATCCATTCATTCTGGTGAGTGGAGGGTGAATTTTACCATTTGGACCAAGAGCCTCAAACTCAACCACCATGAGTATTCTACAAAGATTAGTTCATTAAGCCAAAGGCCAGGTAACCACTAAAACTTTTTCATTCACTGATACACAAATTATTCTAAATTCTATCAGTCACAATCAATCTGCCCAAGTATGAGGGATGTTGAGTGCTTTAGCTCAGCACCATTGGAAGGATCATAGCCTGCCTGCTGTAGACAGACCATTTTTCAAAGGGATTTTGAACATATTCATCTTCTCTCTTTCCCTCTCTCTCTCCCTCTCTGTCTCGCGCGCACATGCACACATACACTCACACACACACTTCTTTTGATCAAAGTTCCAAAGTTTTTGTTAAATAAAATAGTTAGGGTCTTTGAACTAGCCTTGACTCCTGGTGGCTATATGGACAAGTCCATAAATTTGCATGGCAACATTTTCCAAAGTTGTTCAATACTTGCTTGTTCCTAAGAATGAGAAGGAGTAAGAGATGTACAGTCACCAGCTGGCTTTCATAAGTCAGGCCAGACTAGGTTATAATTGTGTGTTTCACAGTTACTCCCAGTAGCACATGGTTCATGAAAGCCAGTTTTGATCTCATGTCTTTTCCCCTTTGATAGGTAATAATTACACATGGTTGGAAGCTAAATACTAAATACTCTATGTGAGTATTCCCAAGAGCAGGAATCTGATCTGACCGATGATTAGTAAATCAATTTTTAGAATTATAAAAGAAACAAGATTTTGTTTAGAGGAAATACAGTACAGGAATAGCAAAACATACCACCTAGCCAATACATCCTATCAGCAGGAAAGTCCAATAACATTTGTTGTCTGCAAGTGTGCCTGGGCAGAAAGACAGAGGGAAATGGCTGGGGAATTCTGGGAGTTGAAGACCACGTATCTTAAAGTTACTGAGGTTGAAAAATACAGTCTTAAACAAACAAACAAAAAAAAAACAGGCAGAATGATAGATGGATAAAGAGGGGACACAAGGTAAATTAGTTCAAGATCTTGAATACATTGTGGTTTTGACTTCTGTGCTATTTTATATTAAGTTGTTGTGGTTGTTTTGTTTATTGTTTACTTTGTTTTGTTTTTAATTCTATGTTAATTTCCCAGAGTAACATACTGATACAAATAATTCAAACCGAGAATCCTTCACTGTCTATTTACACACCCTACTATCCCTGTGTGATCAGTGTACCATGAGGTGCTGAAGAATCAATAGCCCTAGATCTAGACTTCCTGTATATATAATTTGGGAAGTTACTGCAGGGCTATCCAGAGAATTTCAGGAGATTTCTACTTCCTTATTGAATCTAAGTGAGATCTGAAATGAGTCATTTGTTTTGCTTTAGAGTATTTGTTCTTTCTTTGATCAGTCAGCTCAGCAGTTTTCAACTGGGAGATATTGCATCAGCAATTTGGGACATCTGTGGTGTGCAAAATAATTAATTCACGTCCTTTGGGACTGAAGACTTTTTCTCTAGCCATAATCTGAATTAGGTATTGGAATTCCTTTATTAGGACTTATTTTTAAGACAGGAATTATTAGTATATAATTTTTGTAAGGCTGTGCTTTTGCGGTATCTCATACATTTTGTTTTTGTATAATTAAAAGACAATGATGTACTCTATAAAGTTTTGGTTTGCAAAGTGGCCTTAATTAAGCCTATGTGGGTCTGCTGGTTATTAACATCAGGGAGGAGAAAAAGAGCGTGTAAATCAGGTTTGGAAATATATATACTGTATATATAGCTCCTTGGATTTCTTGAGAGGACAAATAAAAATATTATGAAATATATGATGGATGGGATGGGATATGAAATGGAATGGAATGGAGTGGAGTGGAGTGGAGTGGAGTGGAGTGGAGTGGAGTGGAGTAGAGTAGAGTAGAGTAGAGTAGAATAGAATAGAATAGAATAGAATAGAATAGAATAGAATAGAATAGAATAGAATAGAATAGAATAATCTTACCTTTGTTAGCCAAAAGTGTATCCACAGATTCCATCCATGACATTTCCCCCCCCAGGGATGATCTGTAGAAACAACATTTGCTCTTGAAATTATCATTATGAACATGTAGCATTTTGCCCTACGGTTATTTCCTCATAGCTCATGGGATCTAAATTAAGATACCATTCTTACCTCTTTTATCTTTCTTGTTTTTTCCCCTTCATGCAGTATTCTTCACTAAGGCAAGAAGAACCAGAGCAAAAGCACAGTGTTAAAGATGTCCACTGGATTTCCACTGGATTTCTTTTTTCTTTTGACATCAGCTAGTCTACTTATTACTCGTTCTTTGCTTTCTCCTAAATACCCCAATGGTATTTAATTATAATTAGCTAGCTATATTTAGTAATTATAAGGATTCTCCAGTGCAGGTCTTCAAGGAATATTAATTAAATATAAAATGTCTCAATAAAACACATATTTGCCACCATGGAAGAACGGTTGGTCAAATTGACAAAATTAGCTGAGATGGACAAACTGACTTCTTTGATTAAACAAAGGAAAACATCAACTTTTATTGGTTTGGAATCCCCTTATAGACTTTTTCTGTAATCTTTTTTTTAAAAAAATGAACTTGTGATTTATGGTCTGATGATTAAACAGGATAGAAATATAGACAGAAAGACAGAAAGAAGAAAGTCATTATGTAACTTTAGGAGAAAGAGGTTAAAATATATCTGTACTTATAACAACTGTAAGGACACCTGAAGTTACTTCTCTGTATTTTCATATCTTTCCTTATATCTTTCTTTTTTCTATTTTGTTTTCTTACTGTGCTTTTAGTTTTCTCTATTGTTTTTCTTTTTTACTGTTTTTGTTCTAATTTAGTCTGCTTTGGTTCTTATTATTGTTTTTAATGAAAATTTTGTTCTACATGCTGACTTATCTTGGGATAAAGCCTATTAAACACATTAAATTTTATATATATTTGGATAGGCATGGATTGCCTAATCTTAGAAGGAAAAAAAGAAAAGAAAGAAATGTAGTGTTAGTGCCATGTGAAATAATTGCATAAATGAATGCATCATGTAATTCAGTATAATATCCAGATTATCTATTCAGGGGAGAGTCTTGTTAGCTGATCAAAAGGGGGGAAAAAAATAGAAGGAAAGGTTTTAGTGATGTTTCAACACAGAATTGCTCTTTGCCTTCTTGACACTGAATGGGCTGCAGTCATTAATTCATATGATTCTTTTGCTAGTGAGTAGGTTAATGGCTTCTCACTATTGGCTTCTTCAATAGCTTTGGCTAGTGTCAAAAAGGTTATAATGCTAACACTGGGTAATAAATGGCCTTTGTCTTAATCCCTTACATATACTGCTTTAAAAAAAAGCACTTCCCAGTTTTGGTTCTCAACAAGACTTTGATTAAATGTTTGTTAAAAAGCAGTAACAGAATCCCTCTCTGTTAAAATCTAGTTTAGTTTCCTCTCTGTGTCAGAAAAAGAAAGAAAAACTTGTCTTCTTATCCCAACTCCAAGAATCTAATTAGTTCAATATATTCCAGGTCAGGTCAGATTTATCTAAATCTAAGATCTCGTCAAGCCAAAATAAGATCTTTTCCAAACTGGTTAATAATTTCAAGTGCTTTTTTCTTCTTCAAAGAAGCAATCCCCTGAGCTTTGATATATGTACCACCAGCTGCAGACAGAGAATTTCCTAGAACCTGAAGAGTTATTCAGAATCCCACCGATACCTGCAACACATTCATTACAGTAGTCTTTGCCCATGCAGTGTTTCCAAGGAAGAGCTGTTAATCTATTTCAATGTCTACTACAATAGTTCGGCTATCTATTTTTTAAAGTAACCTATTCCGTAGGAAGCAATGTTTATTATTAATAGGCCCCCGAACTTCTTACAAGACAGCAGAACAAAGGGCAATGTGAAGATCACTCTTAGGCAGGAGCTATATAGGAGTTCATCCATTCACAGTATTTCTCCTCACCATTATTTTTTTGTGCGCTCAGTTATTCCTATGCATAAGGGCTGAGCATCTACTTTTCATGGGTAGAATGAGTCCATGCTGATCTGCATGAATACAAAATCAATGCATTGTAATCTAAAATACTGGAGAATCAATGCAGACAATTATGGCTAGATCAGAGGTGGACAACCAGAGGTGGGTTTGGTTTGGACTGGTTTGGGTGAATCAGTAGCTCCAACGATCAGCTGGGAGCAAACCAATTCTCTCAGACGATCAGCTGGGCCCGCCCACCTGACCCTACACTTTACTTATTTTTATCTTCGCAGCTGATTAGCATGGCAGAGTGGATTGCAGAGCCTCACCTGTTTTAATTCCCAAGCACTAACGCAGAAGGTAATTTTTCATTCAACTGTACAGCCCTCTCCAAGCAGTTTACATAGTCAGCATATTGTCCCCAACAATCTGGGTCCTCATTTTACCCACCTCAGAAGGATGGAAGGCTGAGTCCATTTTGGACTGGACTGAATCGAACTGAAGGAATATATTGAGTATGAAAAGGTAATGCTTAGAAAGCAAAAGGGTAACATTCAAAAATAACTATTAGGGCAGTGATGACTTTTTCTTTTTTCTTTTTAAAAATGCATTTATTAGAATTTTAAAATACACTAGAAGTATAGAAAATGAAAAGAAAAGAAAAAGAAAAAAGGTAGGAAATAAGGAAAAAAAGAAGAGCAAAAAGGAAAGCATAGAAATTTGACTTCTACCCTTCTTATTAAGTAAATGCCATCTTACTCTTCATCCCTTTCCAGTCCCCAAATCCATAAATTATCATTTCAGTCTTTTTTTTTCTTTTCAGCAAAATGTCCATACAAATTGGCCTGCAATACTGCATTCTAACCTCTATGCCTCCTATCAGCTGTGGTGGCACAGTGGTTAGAATGCAGTATTGCAGGCTAACTGCCTACTTCCAGGAGTTCGATCCTGACCAGTTCAAGGTTGACTCAACCTTCCATCCTTCTGAGATTGGTAAAATGAGGTCCCAGATTGTTGGAGGCAATATGTTGACTCTGTAAACTGCTTAGGGAGGGCTGTAAAGCACCATGAAATGATATGTAAGTCTAAATGCTATTGCTACTGCCATTCTAGTCTTTCACAGGGTATCATTTTTAGTGATGACCCTTTCAAGTGAAGAAAAATTAGTAAAGAATTGCAGTTTGTTTAGATGACTACTCAGGAGATAGCAATTTCACATCATATACTGCATCTCCTTTTTTTTTTACAAAAAAACTTTTGTAAAAAATAACTCACTTTATTGGCATGTTTCACTGTGCCACTTGTCCCAGGTAACAGTAGCTTTTGCTTTCTGGTTGATTCTGTGAGAGATAGATAATTTGAGAGGAGGAATATCATAATTAGCACACCAATAATTAAAAAAACTGGTTGCAGACTGGTATTCAACATCTATAATGTTTCTAAAATAATATTTTCTTAATCATAGACATAACAATAACAAATTATTTGATGCAATAAAGGTAGATTGTTTTAGATGGACTTGGATATCAACAAGATTCAAGGGAGAGTAGTGATTATCCTGTCTAATAATCAGAACAAATGTAGACATTCACAGAGTATTTTAGAATGAAGAAAGTGAAGGTTTGAAAATAAGCAAGAAATTATATATATTAAGTTTATTATCATTGTACGTATATACACAGTATACCCATACAATGAAATTCACATAACACCCATAGACCAAGCCCAACACACATGACAATCCCCAGATACACCCCACCCACCAAAAATTCCCCATCCCTAAACCACCCAAGCATCCACACAGAAGACCAAGTAATGCTGTCCAACAGCTCACTGATGGTGGCCATCATCAAATTAAATAAAATTAAATCATAAACCAAAGGAAAATAAAATTGTACTGAAGATTTTACACATTCTGCCTCCCTTTTTTTTTAACACAATACTCCAAAAGAGCAATCTCCACAGGAAATGGTTTGAATCATATGCTTCATATAGTCAGTGGCCAAGCAGAAGATCCAATCAGTAGCATTGTTGGAGTGAAACTTTGTGGCTAAAATCTAGGGTTCCACTTTGTACTGATATCTAAAATGCCCCATGCCATGTTTGCAGTTTTAAAAGTTCCTTTTTGTCTGCTACCCTCTACAATACCTATTTTTTTTTTTTGTCCCTGTTTTTCTATTTTCTCTCCAACTTCACCCAACTGACAGATTTGGAACCTCTGGAAAAGTATAGTCCAAGTAAGTAATATCCATCAAAATCTAGTAACCTGAAAAACAGCAGAGACTGACTCTGCTGTGGGTAGACCACTGTGTATAGGCCCATAGTAAATTTAGGCATCAGGCAGTCCAATTGGAGAGTGGTTTGATAAACAGCTCAGGATACCAGTTTTATCCTAGAGCTTTAAGGATGCATGCATGCATAGAAAATTCTTCCTGCAAAAAGAAGTTTTACAGTTTTGCATGCAATGGAAATGGGATAGATCCTATATGTGAGGGCAAATAAATGGAGAAACAAGACTTTTGCTCTGTTATTTTAAATAGAGTGAGAAGTGAGTGTTATTAATAACTGTTGAGCTGAAAAGTCAGTGTGGTAAATGTTTTGAAGATCTGCAGAGGCTCAGAACTTCCAGGGACTGCATATGACCCTGAGGTTTCCACATCTAGTTTCAACCCTATTAGATCTTTTTCCATGGTGGATGAGAAAATAGGTGGGAATGGGCTAAGGTAGAAAAAGTGTCTCACATCAAAATTGTGCTTAGGAAAAGAATGAGAGACTTTGTGTGACTCACGACATTGATGGGGAACTTTGAGGAAAGGGAAGAAGAGATGCTACGTAGGAAACAATCAAATAAGAGGGGTAAGAACCCACTGTCATTTAACTGTCAGAGAAAGAAAGTGAGGAAGTATCTGTTCTAATAAAGTAAGCAGTTGAGAGTGGAAGGCAGGATGTTTGTGCTTCAGACATCCAAGAGTCTGTTAATATAGCCTTACAACAAAGTAGATTTAGCTCATCTAGTCATGTTTCCTGTCTGGATTATCCAGGAAAGGTGACACAGATTCCCTATGTTTCAACTAAGGATATGATTACTTCACAGCTGAAGATTGTACTTTTTAAAGAATCAAGCTTGGGAGGCTTAACAGTAACCCTAACCCAGGAGTTTCAAACTGGCAGCCGGAGGACCAGATGTATCACGTGAAGGCTACACCTACCCCAATTCCATGAAGGGGGGAAAAATGTAACGAAATGTCATGTGATGGCAACATGATGCCATGAGTTTGACACCCGTATTTATAATCCTGTCCTTAACTCGATGACATCACTTGTAAAAAGCCTTTTTAAAGACATGCATATGCAACACATATGCACGTGTACATAAACACATAAGCTATGTATTTAACATATCAGTGGTGTAGCACACTTAACTTTATTCTTTTTGCTCCTAAACAGCAGAAAATCATATTGCCCAAGAGGTGGCTGTTAGCTGGATACACTTGATGAACTATCTAATGTCATATGAATTCCTAGACTCCAATCAGTGTTGAATGTACCATTTTACAAATTGCAAGCATTTCCTGCTTGTTTCTCTCCAATGTCAAAACAAAAATGCTCAATACAGTGTTCAAAAGAAATAGAAAAGTAGGAGCAACACTTGATTGATAGTTTATACAGAATTTACTAAGGGTCTAAGCATGGCTCTGATTATTCATAGAATGTAATATCACCCACCTCCAAAGAAGGCTATTATTAGAGATTATCCAGAAAGCCTGATTGACATCACCAGGTAATCTGGCCTCAGTTTGTGTTGTGCATTCTATTTACATCCTAAAAGCCAAACATAGTAAAGCATCTCTCTGCTGCTGGCCCAAAGCAGGTGTTCTTCATCTGACATATTGTAAGGGATGTTGATTATTCCCCCTTGACTTCCAGCCAATCTTAATGCAGAATATGATGAGCTAAAGGTAAACCCAATAATCTTATGTAGCCTATTATTTAGCTGTGACAAACTAAATTAAATGAATCAGCAAAAGAAATTTCTCACTTAACCTTGAGCCCTAAAAGAGACATAAGAGTAAGATGAAGAACAACCTCAGGCAAAAAGTAATTAGCAAGAGGAGGAAATAGACCACATCTGGTAACTTGACCAGTATGGGGTAGCAGCAGTGTTACCAAAAAAAAAAAAAAAAAGAGAGAGAGAGAGAGAGAGGAAAAAATATTTTAAAAAACCCTTAGGTACTTAGACTCTACACCATTTCTTGTATTTGCAGCAGTATATAATGCGTTCTAGAAGTTGAAAGACAGTCGTGAACATGCTAATGTTGTATGTGCAAAATAATACTACAGCTGTGAAGCCACAATTTCTGAAGTGTTTAAGAAATTAGATATAAGGTTTGGAGATGGATAAGGGTCTTTTTAAAATATAGTTTCAATGTTTGTTGAAAAGTAAACTAATAATATAAATTGAATGCATACATTTGCAAATATGTTTAGCCCATTCTTTATTTTGTAGTTAAGACCTAAAGGCTTACTTGCTTCATTCTGCTTTACAGTAAATTATTACTTTAAATTATTACAATTATTACTGTTTGGTAATAATTGGATTATTTGTTTAGTAGTCCAGCTCAGTCTCCTAAAATTGTAACTCCCAACTTTTCATTCCGAAGCATGAATTTCTTCAATTACCTGTGCAGATTCCTGAATTTCTCCCAGTGTCAGTATAATATACCAAATCATAGCATTTTGTCAATCCACTGATCATATTCTCTCTTGTACATCAACTTGACTTGATGAACAAATTGATGATCAGTATGATAGGAAATGCTATGCAATGGCACCATTTTCTAGGTTGTCAAGGATGGTTTTTTTTCCATTTAATGTTTTTTTTCTTTCTTTGCAGATGAGATGAGTTGTTTTACCCATTCTTATCAGTGACTGGGATACAAATGGTGAAGAATAGGGTGGTATTCCATCTTTATTTTACACGCAAATGCTAAGCAGAGAACAAGCTGAATTTTATTTCAGCACTGGACAGCGTCTTTCATTAAAATGGTAGGTTGTCAAGTTTGTATGTCACATCTTTTTCTCATCAGTATTATATGTTCCATAAGGAAATTTCCTCTTTCTGCCAATTGAGGGAATTGTATCCATTTTTATTCATCACTTCCATAGTCTGTCTATTTGACCCTTCCCTATCATCCCATACAAAAAAAAAAATCCTCACCATCCTGAATTTGGTTATGACTTGTATCTTATCATGTTTGACAGATACAGAAAGAGAGAGAGAAAAAAATTCTATTCAATTGCTGAAACACTTATTAAAACAGTTTCTGCCAGGGCACCTGTAAATTGCCACAAAATGTCATTTTCTAAGAGACTGGGAATGGATTCTTCTTAATTTGTCAATTATGCCTGGAATAGCTCTCATTATAAAGGGGTTTGGAAGTTATCGAGTTATAGCACTCCAATCAATCAGACACTAACAATGCCTCTCATTTCATTTGTCATCCTGGACCATTTGAATTTTTTTTATATTTTTAATTTGAGGATTTGTCATACTTGGGCTGGATTTTTTTTTCTTTAGAAGGTTGGGAGGAAACTATAAAGTACCCTTCTTGTTGCTACATATCTGTGCATTTGACCTAGAAAAATATTTTCTTGTAAACTGACCAGAGTTGTAAACTTTACAAATAGAATAAAATCAACTGACCAACCAATTAATCAATATAAATTAAAAGTTTAACCAGCATTCAGTTTCCTGTAGTGATCAGCCAGATGTTTCTAGGAAGTAGAAGTGGATTCTCATTCTATATTGTTCATTAAAAGATTCCCTATATAAATCATAAGTAATATTTATTCATCTGATTATGACTACACTTATTAGTAATTTATTATCATTTCTCCCTGTTTGGTTGCTTTGCTTTATTTGGGATTAAGGTTACAAAGCAGGTGAGAGCTTAAAAACATTCAGCTATGAAGAGACATAGAAAAGACATAAAATGATGCAACTGCAAATACGAATATTTATACAAAATGACAAAATTGCTCAGACATTAAGTCATTTGTATTCTATTGCTAAGTATCCCAAGCACTGTTTCTACTGGAAAAGGTAATACTTAGCATTAAATAGTATTTATATAATATAATAATGTAATATAAGAGCTAACGGTTAGAGTGCAGTACTGCAGGCTACTTCTGCTGACTGCTGGCTGCCTGCAATTTGGCAGTTCGAATCTCACCAGGTTCAATGTTGACTCAGCTTTTCATTCTTCTGAGGTGGGTAAAATGAGGATCCAGATTGTTGGGGGAAATATGCTGACTCTGTAAACTGCTCAGAGAAGGCTGTAAAGCACTGTGAAGCGGTATATAAGTCTAAGTGCTATTGCTATAATATAGTGTAGTATATTGTAGTGCAGTGCAGTGCAGTGCAGTTCAGTGCAATGCAGTGCCATACAATACAATACAATACAATACAATACAATACAATACAATACAATACAATACAATACAATACAATACAATACAATACAATACAATACAATACAATACAATACAATACAATACAATACAATACAATACAGAAGTTAATGGATTCTTCTCTATCTTTCCCAAAATAGGTTTAGGATATGAGACTTGGCTACTAGTCCCTTTCCTATAAATGTCTGTGAAAAACAGCTAAAATATCTTCCTTGCCAACCAAGCCTTAGATTACACTCTGCATATAGTACTTAGAGCCATAGGCAGTTGACTTTTCCAGATACCGTATTTTCCGGCGTATAAGACGACTTTTTAACACATGAAAATCATCTCAAAAGTCGGGGGTCGTCTTATACGCCGGGTGTCGTTCTCCTGTAACCAGGCAGACCAGCCCAAAAGACTCTTAACGAGCCTTAAATGGCTCTGGCGATCGAAGCTCTGACGATCCCAGCTTTGCCTGCTAATCAGGCAACTCAGCTGGGATGCCAGAGCCATGTTAAAGGAAAAAACTTTTTTCCTTTTACGTGACTCTGCAAGCTCTGACGATCCCAGCTGAGTTGCCTGCCAATCAGGCAACGCAGCTGGGATCGCCAGAGCCCAGAGTCCTGTAAAAAGAAAAAAGTTTTCCCCCTCCAGCTTGCTTACCTTAGCTGGTAATCGCCACGCTTGCCTTGCTTCGCTTGCCTGAATCCATTCCATCAGCAAGCCACTTTCTGCCTGCAATCATGCAGGCAGGAGTGTGGACTTCAACTCCCAGAATTCCTCAGCCAGTAAAAACAAAGCTGGCTGAGGAATTCTGGGAGTTGAAGTCTACAAGTCTTAAAGTTGCCAAGGTTGGAGACCCCTGTTCTATTGGGTAAGTTTTTTTCCCCTTTGGGAGCTTTAAAAAAATAGTTAATTGGGGTTTTTTTAGTTGTTCTTTTTTAGATCTAGCCATTTAAAGTTTAGGAAGTTTTAAATTTAGTTTTCATATAAAAATAAAAATAAAATAATATTTGTGCAGCTTTCTGAGATGTGGTGTGTTTCTGTAGTGTTTCACTCTAACTACACAAACACACAAAATCTCACAAAGCTGTATGTGGAATTTTGTGTGTGTAAAGTGTGAAGGTTGATTTTTTTGGGCTTTTTGTGGCTGCGTGAGGTTCCTGCTTGTTGCAGGGGCCATTTTGGGTCTAGTACAGCTGCTTTTACATTGTGGGTGAGTCAGTTGTGTTGTGTTGTGTGTGTATGTGTGTAAAGTGTGAAAGTTGTTTTTTTGGGCTTTTTGTGGCTGCGTGAGGTTCCTGCTTGTTGCAGGGGCCATTTTGGGTCTAGCACAGCTGCTTTTACATTGTGTTGAGTCAGTTGATGTTTTTTAATTTTTATTTGGTGTGTGTTGGAAGAGGGGTAGTCTTATATGGCGAGTATAGCCCAAACCCTATATTTTAACAGGAAAAGTTGGGGGTCGTCTTATACGCCCAGTCGTCTTATACGCCGGAAAATACGGTAGGTAGAAAAATATTTCAAAATTCGAAGCCTTACTTGTATTGTCCTCACTACATTGTACATTCATTTTTCATTTTTCATTTCATTTTATTAGTTTTATATATCACCCTCCTCCCGAAGGACTCAGGGCGGTGAACAGCCTGAAAAATAAAACACACAAACTACAAAATTTAAAAGACAATATAAAAACCCATTAAATAATTTGGCCCAAAACAATTTAAAACACCCCTAATGTTTTAAAACCAATTTTAAAAGTTACAATTAAAAGGGAAGTTAGGCCAGGCCAGCCTGTTGAAATAAATAGGTCTCGAGGGCATGGCGGAAGGTGCGTAAATCCGGGATCCTCCGTATCTCCGGGGGGAGCTCATTCCAGATAGCAGGAGCCCCCACAGAGAAGGCTGTCCCCCTGGGGGCCGCCAGTCAAACTGTTTGACTGACGGCACCATGAGGAGCCCCTCTCTATGTGAGCGTACTGGCCGGTGAGAGGCTACTGGTGGCAGAAGGTGGTCCCGTAAGTACCTAGGTCCTAAGCCATGGAGCTCTCTAAAGGTGGTGACCAAAACCTTGAAGCGCACCTGGAAGACCACCGGGACCAGTGCAGCTTGTGCAGGAGAGGTGTCACATGGGAACACCACGTCACTCCCATAACCACCCATGCGGCCGCACTCTGAACCAGCTGGAGCCTCCGGGTGCTCCTCAAGGGGAGCCCCATGTAGAGAGCATTACAGTAGTCCAGGCAGGGAATGACAAGGGCATGAGTGACCATGTGTAAGGAGTCCCAATCCAGAAAGGGATGCAACTGGTGTATCAGGCGGACCTGATAGAAAGTCTTCCTGGCCACAGCCATCAAGTGCTCTTCTAAAGACAGCCGTGAATCCAGGAGGATCCCCAAGTTGAGAGCCCTCTCCGTGGGGGCAATAACTCGCCCCCAATAGTCAGTGATGGCACCAACTGACTATATATTCACTATATTCAGCTTTGTCAACTGCTTAAGAAGTACTCCTTCACTCAAGTTTCTGGGAACTTTGAAAGTGCAAGGTTTCAAGATTGCTTTAAGCATTTTGTGTAAACCTGAGAATACTGCAAATACATCAAAAAGCAATGTATGGATTTGGTGACATTTTCTATTGTATTTTAAAATAGTTTTAATGTGTCTCAATGGGTTGATGTGCTTGTTTTTATTATTAAAAATGCTCCTCTGATTTTGTGCTTTATCTGCTGAATGATTGTTGCAGTTGGAAGGCTGATTCTTTGATGAAGTCCAGCATATAAATGAAAATTAATAAAAGAATCATCATAATCACCACCACCACCATCAATAATCATATATCTGCAAATATAGAAATATGTCCTGTTTCTACTCAGTAGGGCCTATCTTAGATAATTGGGCATTGGGTTCACATTTAAGCTTTTTTTAGGTTCCATCATGCAAAAGATTTTGTATGATTTGTTTATTGATTTCCCAGTCACTTGTCATTCTTACAGCCTTGGCTTCCTTAGTATGCAGAGCAAATGTATCAGAAATGGTGGTGTTCAATAAGACAATAAGCAACACTAATCATAATGAATGAAGAATAGCAAAGTAAGGTAAAGGTAAAGGTTCCCCCGCACATGCGTGTTAATCGTTTCCAGCTCTAGGGGGCGGTGCTCATCTCCGTTTCTAAGCCGAAGAGCCAGCACTGTCTGAAGACATCTCCATGGTCATGTGGCCGGCATGACTAAATGCCAAAGGTGCACAGAGCCCTGTTACCTTCCCACCAAAGGTGGTCCCTATTTTTCTACTTGCATTTTTTATATGCTTTCAAACTGCTAGGTTAGCAAAAGCTGGGACAAGTAACAGGAGCTCACTCTGTTACACGATGCGAGAGATTCGAACCTCTGAACTGCTGACCTTCTGATCGACAAGCTCAGCATCTTAGACACTGAGCCACCGGGTCCCTGAATAGCAAAGTAGAATTGGGTAATAGACATTCATATTATATTTTATTAAAATCATCATGAAATTTTTTAAAAAAAGGATTTTGACTTGGCATTGCAAACATTGTACAATTACCATCAGTTATATACAGAGACTATTTTATACTTGGGAATATGTGACTTCAAATACTAGTCTATAAGTCATATAGAGCTTTAAGTTAAGTAACAATACTGTAAATTTAAGTAAATGCACATCCATGTCCACTGAAGAATAGCTAGAAGTATTACCCATTAGAACATGGGAGGGCCATCTCTTTTCAGTTTAGAAGAAACTCTTTCAGGGTCAGTCTTTTGGGACTGCATGCAAGTTATGAATAAAGCTGAATAAAGTTGTGTTTGAGATTAAATCCAGAATGATTTAGTTCATTCTTTCCCCTTTATTCCCAATACCCTGTGGGCTCTCTCATTCTCTAATATTCTCTATTCACTCTCCCAAACAGCATGTTATCTGAGGCATGAGCAGAAAGATCTTACCAGAGGTCTGAACTGATTACGTGTTGAAGATTTTTGAAATTGTGTTTAAAGATGCTTGTAATTATATGAAGCAATCTCATTTTTAATGTAAGTATTCCAACATTACAATAATACATTAGAAAGATATGGATCCTTGTAGCCAGGGGTGAAATGCTACCGGTTCGGACCGGTTCAACTGAACCGGTAACGGTGGCACCATGTGGTTCAGAGAACTGGTAGTGGCAGCAGCGCGAGGCTCCTCCCACCCGCCTGGACATTGTTACTTCCTGGTTTTAACCAGGAAGTAACCTGTTTTTGACCTTCTGCGCATGCACAGAGGGGCCAGCGTGCACGTGAAGCAAACATGTGTGCATGGAACACGCACTTTTGAACTGATAGGGAAGGTAAGTAGATTTCACCCCTGCTTGTAGCCTACCTGTACCTGTTCAAAAATGGCTGGAGTTCCTTACTGGCACCTGGATATGTGATTGTTTTTGCAGTATAATCCTGTATATCCATTTCTTGATATGAATTACATGATACACAATGCTTTTGCCTTGTCAGGATCCCAATTTATTTTATCAGTCTTCATTCAATCCATTACTGAATCAAAGCACTGAATCAATATTGTATTTTTTTAGTGACTAAGACAAATAAAAATAGAGTTGGGTGTTATTAGTCCAGTAGTATTTCATTTAATTGATAATATGCAAGATGACTGTAGGATCAAGGAATATCTTCAAGGTCATAGCCCTCCTCAACACTCTTGATCATCTCACTTATCAGATAAATTAAGATTATTTTGGGAGAATTCTGAATATGAGTCTAGATTCCCTGTTTGCTCTGTAAGACTTGAGACCTTCAATTTTTCTCAAAGAATCATGCTCACGAAGGCTATTTTAGAGTCTGGGCTATGCTATTTTTGACTTCTCAGTAGCATCCATCAGGGCAGGGTTAAAGGGGAAAGAATCATTAAAAAGAATCATGGTGTCATGGCAAGCCCCTTTGTTCATGGATGATATGATGCTGCTTTGGTCATTTTGATGACAACAGCAAGCTTCTGCATGTACCCAGCCTACTTCTCATATAAAGAATAATATCTCACTGTAGATAATTGATTAGTTGAAAACTTGATTTTCTTTTGATATCTACATACCAAATAGTGAGGAAAAGCCTAAATGAAGAGACAAGACTACAGTAGACACCTCTAAGGTTCATAGTTGGTTCCTTTATAACATTAGAGAAGACTGTGTTCCAAAGGGTGATATGAGAGAGAGGAAATCTATTTCCATATTCCTGTACAATGTTTCTATCAGCCTCATTCTGTTCAAAAGATTCCTACTGCATATATATATATATATATATATATATATATATATATATATATATATATATGTGTGTGTGTGTGTGTGTGTGTGTGTGTGTGTGTGTGTGTGTATGTGTGTGTGTGTGTGTGTACATATATACATATACATACATACATACATACATACATATATATATATATATATATATATATATATATATATATATATGTCTTTTTCTGTTTTTCGTAGGCTTTTATGTGCATATTCTTTCTAGCCAGGTTTTACCTACGTAAGCTAGGTTGTTCTGCAGCTCTGGCTGTGTGAAATCTCATTCACCATCCTCAGAGCTCCTCCTCTGCTGACAAACTGCAACTCTGCATTGCTCTCTGGGAGACTCAGATAGCTATTTCTGCCTTATAAGGCTTCGTCAGTGAGCCACACCCACTTCTCAGATATTCCCCCTGTAAAGGTACAATGTGTCTTTTTCTGTTTTTCGTAGGCTTTTATGTGCATATTCTTTCTCAGTGGAATATCTGAGAAGTGGGTGTGGCTCACTGACGAAGCCTTATAAGGCAGAAATAGCTATCTGAGTCTCCCAGAGAGCAACGCAGAGTTGCAGTTTGTCAGCAGAGGAGGAGCTCTGAGGATGGTGAATGAGATTTCACACAGCCAGAGCTGCAGAACAACCTAGCTTACGTAGGTAAAACCTGGCTAGAAAGAATATGCATATATATATATGTATATATGTATATATGTATATGTATATGTATGTTTTTCTTCTAGCCAGGTTTTCCCTACGTAGCCAAGGTTTTTTTTTTGTAGCTCCAGCTCAGTAGAATTAGAAAGGAAAAAAGCCCAGAACCGAGTAGATGAGATTCTACTGAGCTGGAGCTACAAAAAAAAAAACCTTGGCTACGTAGGGAAAACCTGGCTAGAAGAAAAACACACATAGACCCTACGAAGAAGTAAGAAAATTGATACTATGCCTTTACAGGGAGGAGGTGGGTGTGGCCTACTGACGACAGCTAACGAGCTAGAAATGGATCTATTTAGGTCTCCCACCTAGCAGTCAGAGCTTGCTAGGTGTTAGAAAGGAAAAAAGCCCAGAACCGAGTAGATGAGATTCTACTGAGCTGGAGCTACAAAAAAAAAACCTTGGCTACGTAGGGAAAACCTGGCTAGAAGAAAAACACACATAGACCCTACGAAGAAGTAAGAAAATTGATACTATGCCTTTACAGGGAGGAGGTGGGTGTGGCCTACTGACGACAGCTAACAAGCTAGAAATGGATCTATTTAGGTCTCCCACCTAGCAGTCAGAGCTTGCTAGGTGTTAGAAAGGAAAAAAGCCCAGAACCGAGTAGATGAGATTCTACTGAGCTGGAGCTACAAAAAAAAAAAAAACCTTGGCTACGTAGGGAAAACCTGGCTAGAAGAAAAACACACATAGACCCTACGAAGAAGTAAGAAAATTGATGTATATGTATATATATATATATATGAGAAAATGAGTTTGGAACAATAGGGCTGTTCTGCTTTATGGATTTTCCTAACATCCATATTTATATCAGGAAGCTGAATGATTCAGTGCTGACACTAGATGATATTATGGCATTGTAGAGAGCTGTGGTTGCACAGTGGTTAGAATACAGTATTACAGGATGGTTTTGCCAATTGCCAGCAGTTCAGTCCTGACCAGCTCAATGTTGACTCAATCTGCCATCCTTCTGAGGAACAGATTGTTGGGGACAATATGGTTTTTTAAAAAAAATTTGATTTATATGCCGCCCTTCTCCGGAGACTCAGGGCGGCTTACAATGCGTTAAGCAATAGCTTTCATACTTTTGTATATTTATACAAAGTCAGCTTATTGCCCCCACAAACTGGGTCCTCATTTAACCTACCTTAGAAAGGATGGAAGGCTGAGTCAACCTTGAGCCTGGTAAGATTCGAACCTGCAGTAATTGCAGGCAGCTGTGTTAATAACAGGGTGCTTTAGACCACTGTACTACCAAGGCCCTATTGACTCTATAAACTGTTTAAAGAAGGTTTGTAAAGCCGTACGAAGCAATATATAAGTCTAAGTGCTAGTGTTGTCGTAAGCTGCCCAAAGTTGCTTGACAGTATCATGAGCAGCATATTAATTTAATAAATAAATCTTTTCTCCAAGTCAATTATGGATGATATGCAAAGACATAGTTCACGCAATGTCATTCAAATAAGCTATAGTGTTCTGATTGTGGCTAAGGCAGTGATTATTATCTACAACATCCATCATAGCCAAGTTTCAGACATCATACTACACCTAACTACAATTCAGATAAGCATGATATGCAATTATTTCCAACTCTATATGTAATTATATAGGGAAACTGGCAAAGACGATGGTGACAGTAGTCTATTTATAGCTCACTCTCTCCATGCTCACTAATGTAATATTTTACATTAGTAAGTAGAACTCATCTGTTACTGTCACAACCTTTCACTTAAGGTGGTTCAGAAATATTTTCCTACTGAGAGTTCAGATGCAGAAAATACAAGTAGAGCAACAGCAGTCTCTCTGCCCTCACCCTCCCTCCCCCCGCAGTTGAAGGCACTAAGAAATTAAAACTAGCAGTCAGTTTTTGCAAACCTGGATTTTGGACTTTGGCTATCTTGACAAGTGCAGTTTACCATCCCAAGCATTTCAAGATCCAAAGCTATTTCTTTCACAAATCTAACTGGATTCCAATGTCATAGCTGAAGCAGCCATAGCTGTTGGTGCAATCACTACACTAGTGCTACTGCTATAGAGTTTAAGGCTCCCAAGTGAGCATTCAGTGTCACATTAAATTTAATCTTCTGTATCCCAGGAGGCTGATGTTAATAAGATAGTGCTGAATGTTGTGGTATTCATAACAGGGGTCAACTTATATAAGGGGAGGTGGACTATGAGAACCATTTTCCTTTACAGAGCTCAGTGGAACCTGACATCCCATTTAGAAAGTCCTTAATCTATATACTTTCCCTGACTGCACTTCAAGTGGGTTCTGGCTATTGATTGCAGGCACGCAAACAAAGAAACTGCTTTGGTTTCAAAGAACCTGGCACACGTACATTATTATTATTATTATTTTAAAAAATGCTTGTGACCAGCATCTCATCCATTTGAGGGTGGTCCCTGCAAGACAGGTTCTTATTTTCAGTTGTAGCATCCTTAGCATGTCAAGGAGAACACACAGACAGAGACACACACAAGCTGTTGAATTGCTATGGAACTGGGGCTGTTTAAGCACGATGAATACAATCGTTATTACTCAAACTGACATGGAGGTGGAATCAATAAACACAGCCACCAGAGAACAGAGCCTTGCTAAAAGATCTTCTTACCTAAATAAGATAAGTGATTCCTTCCCACTCTTGGCTTGTTGTTCAAGTTCAGTTTGGGTTTGCTTGGATGGAGTTTAGAACTGGATTTCCTTTCTCTGAGGTGACTGTTGGCTTCTCACGAATCCTGTTTTGAGTTTAGTGGTTTGCCATTGTGGAATCCATTCCATATCCAAGATAGCCTGGATTTGATAGGGACTGGAAGGCAGTCAAAAGGAAATAACTATACCCCATGCAATCTTGGCTATCCAAGCAATGCCAACATAAACCCAAAGGATTAAGACATGGCTGGCATGTAAACTAGGAGAAGCAGCATCTGTTCAAATGGCATGCAAATGCATCATTTGCTAGAGCAATATGCAAATTCCTACTTTTGTCATTGCCTGGCACAGATTGGAACGAATAAAGTTCAGAGCTGAAAATATATCATTTTTCAATTGATACGATTTATCTTCATGCCATGCCATACCATATCTTGCCATGTTTTGTTTTGTTTTGCTTTTTAAGGAAAATTTACAGGATGCTAGATGCTCAGCCCAAGGGAAGTTAGCAAATTGGAATTTCTTTCAAGCCAAGTGACTACGGCTGTGATATTTCTAAAGCTCATGGGTAGTTCTCATGTTTTAGTCAATATAAAATAGGAAATAATCTTGCCTTGGCCTTTGAGTCAGCCTTTCTAGTTTAAAAGAATAGAGAAAATAAAGAGTAGCTAATGAGTTTGCATATTACATTGGTATAAACATAATCCTAGTTTGTTACATAAGCATGGGCTGATACTCTACTAAGCTATAAACGCCGATCGGGTTTTACAAAACACGGTGAATCCAGAACTTGGAAACAATACAACTGGCTTGGATTGATATTTGAACTCTGCTAAAATATCACTATTCCATTTTTAAAGAATATTTTATTAAACTCTGGGCAGGTTTGAGATTTCTTGGTTTAGGGCACTTCCATATGCACAGGTACTATTCCAAAATAGATATTGCTGCCCTGGTTCTCCACAATATTATGCACAATTGCAAAACCATCACAAATTCTGTGAATTACTTTTGCCTGAGTTGTTGCTCCTGAGGAAAAGCTGAGATAACTTTGCAATATTTCTTCTGGAATGGCACAATGACTGATTTTTCAGGGGTCAAAACGCCTGCCTCCCTTTTCCTTCAAGTTCTCTCCTCTGAAGCCAAATACTTCCTTCCCATCGTTTCATGTTGCTTTGTGGAGTAACTATACTTTTTCCCACTGGTAAAAGAAGTGACAAATGTGTGAGGCACAACAAAGAAATAGGCAAGAAGCTCCAGTAAAGAGGAAAAAAATTGCCTATCTTATTAACATTTCCTGAGTCTTAACTTTAAGATATGGAGGAGAGGTCCATGCTCAAAGTATTCAGCATCTATTAACTTAGATAAATAACTTGGAGGAACATTGAGAAGCATCAACATATCGTATTTTTCGGAGTATAAAACGCACTTTAGTTTTTGGGGAGGAAAATAAGAAAAAAAGCTAATTGGCAGGTGGATCGGCCTCCCGGAATACCCTCAATCAGCTGTTCCCAGAAGTGGATTTTAGCAACAGATTCCTTGGTTGTAAGCTCTGTGCCTTGCATTTATTTATTTATTTATTTATTTATTTATTTATTTATTTATTTATTTTGCTTTTTTTTCAAGCCTCTGAAAGCCTCTGAAACAGAGCTGCAGAAAAAAAAGACTCTGAAGCTCTGTTTGGGGGCTTTTTTTCTGAAGCTTCGTTTCTGATACTTTTTTCAGCCTCTGAAAGCTCCGTTTGAGAAGCTGGGTGGGGCTACATTCGGAGTATAAGACGCACCCAGATTTTCACCCTCTTTTTTGGGGGAAAAGGTGCATCTTATATTCCGAAAACTACGGTAGATTCAGTAAATGTAACTTGTAGGTAACTCTCACATAGTTAAAAGTCTGATTTGAAACCTCCTCTTAAGATTATAGAATAGTTCATTTTCACTCTCACAGATATATTATTTCTACTCAAATGAACCACAATATGCCATCTTTATTGCAAAATAAAACACTGATCCAGACTGAAAATTCATTGTATAGGACATGACTATGTGATCCTACGATTTTGATTAAATCACTGGTGCTTGTTTCTAACCATATGGGTTTCATTTAAAACACAATGAAGAACTTAAAAGAATTTTTCAGCCATTCAGCAATTATTATTTCTGGGCTTCTAAACAACCTGGCAAAAAGAGTGTTTCTTTCTTTGCTTTTTTGGGTGGTGTTCCTAGCAGTTTAAATGGTGAATATTTAGCCTCCATGTGAATATTCTTTACTCTGTGAATGCTAAACTATTTCCCAAATAACAAATCTTACAGGTGTTATTATCACCTCTTTCTTTGCAGAGCAAAGTAGCACAGAGCATTAAGTAGTGCAGTGCTTCAGATAATAGAATCATCACTTGGGATTTCCTTTGGTCCCAAGGTCTCTAAAAAATGTGCTACAAAGACAGATGTGATTTCTTGTTAATTTAAAACACAAAGCAAAAAATAAAAGCAGATTAACTAAACTTAATATTGCCCTTTTAAATCCCAGTCTCAACACTTACATAATAAACAATTAGCTCTCCATTCACTGTAGCTATTTAGCTACTCCAAAGTTATTACACACTGACTTATAAGCACAAATGTGTGAGTCTCAGATATCTAAAGGCTGCCTATTTCTCAGTTATATCCAGTGGTGGGATTCAATTTTTTTAACAACCGGTTCTGTGGACATAACTTATTTGGGTGGGCATGGCTAGCTGGTCATGTGACTGGGTGGGCGTGGCTAGCTGGTCATGTGATCTGGTGGCCGTGGCTATGTGTATAGGGACTATTCAGAGGGCTGAAAAAAGTCATTTCTGACCGATCCTCACACTTTTGACTGGTCCTCATACTTATGACCATCCTCACATTTATATCCATTGCAGCATTCTTAACAACCGTGTCACTCATTTCACAGGTGGTCAGGTGGTCATGTGGCATCGCTTCTTTGCCCTAATGACAGTTTGCTGCAATGGTCATAATTGTGAAAAACGGTCATAAGTCACTTTGTCCAGTGCCATTGTAACTGTTGTAAGTCAAGGATTACCTGTACAAAAATACAAAAAGCTTCTTTGCTTGCAAAAAGCTGCCCTAAATACCAATCATTAGATTAGAAATACCTGCAGACTGGAGTTGCAAATCAAGCAGGGTGGCAGAGCACCTTGAGGAATTAAAATAATTAAAATGCAATGATAGCTATCAGCAGCCAACTCTTGCTCATAAAGTGAAACCCTTTAGCAGAGAGGTCATTTAAACTCTCCAGGATGAAGCAAAGGAGCAGAGTATCTGTTGCTTGTTAAACCAATTACCAGAACAAATAGACACAGAACTAGTCAGATTTCCAATGCTGCTTCTTTTCAGGAACAGAGATTAACATTTTTCCTTCCAAACAAAGCTGAATAGGGAAAATTATCTCATCACTTAGCACAGGATTAAAGATCACCAAGCACAGAATTAAACTTCACCAAAAACCAGTTTTAGACCAAAAGTCAGAAAGGATATATAAACTCACGTTTGAATGTCAATCTTTCTAGCTACCCAATAAGCCTTGCTGAATGTCACTCATCTTGTCATTAAAAGCTTCTGCTTCGTTATTCAATTATTTCTTCAAAGTGCTAATCATTGCACCCTGCCTGGAAGAACTCCAACAGGGGAGTATTTCCTTCCAACAGTGGTGTAAAAAGTTTAAAACAACCCTTCCCCTTTAAGAAAGTCAAGCAAAAAACAAAAACAAACAAAAAAAAAAAAACCTCCAAGAACCTCTGGAACCGGAAGCAACAGTAAGTCTAGGCATACTGCTGGAGAGGCAGTTTCTGTAAACAGGGCAATAAAGATTAGGTTAGGAAACAACACTGAATGTTGTAATTCCTTATAGGATTAACCCTGTAAAGTTGGGGGGGGGAAGGAGATTTCTTTTAACAACCAGTTTTCGGAACTGCTTAACTACTTTACTATTTAACAACCAGTTCTACCGAATCGGTGCGAACCGGTAGAATGGCTGGCCCCGCCCCTCCCTTCCCCTCCCCTTCCAGAAGTCCCCACACACCCCATTTTGGCTCCCAGGTAAGTGCAGGGAGGCCCCCCACCGCAGCCCATTTTTGCTCCCAGGAGGCTTCAGGGAGGCCTCCTAAGCCCAAAATGGGGCATGGGGGGTGTAGCACAACCCTCCCCCCGCATGGCCCATTTTTGCTCTCAGGGGGATGCAGGAGGCCAAGTGCTGCCTGTCATACGCCCTGGTCATGTCCAACATGACCACACCCACCCAGCCAGTCATTAGGGCAGAGAACCAGTTGTTAAATTATTTGACTCCCACCACTGTAGAGATCCAGTGATCTAGTAATGATGAGGCTGAAATTTTTTAGTAACTATGGTTATTTTTATTGAGATTTTTATAATAGAGATTTTTTTTTTCTTTTCTTTTGGTGACTTTCAGTCAGTTTTTGACTCCTAACAGCTGCCTGGACTACTCCAAGAAGTTTTCTTGACAAGGCTTTTCAGAAGTGGTTTACCATTGCCTCCTTCCTAGGGTTGAGAGAGAATGACTGGCCCAATATCACTCAGTTGGCTTTGTGCTTAAGGTGAGACTAGAACTCACAGTCTCCTGATTTCTACACCAAACTGGCTCTTATTGGAGATTCTAGCTCTGGTTTTCTCATCATTTTTTAGAGCAAAAATATGGTTGTAAATATATAACTTGTGATCAAATCAACAAATCCAATGGGTGAATGGTTCTTGTAGGGACTGGGAGAAATTATATGGCAACTGCCAGTGAAGGAGGGTTCAAAGAGGGCATGGAGTTAATTGAATTCTAATTGGTCCCATAAAGTGGCAAAATAATAATTCCAGGTGGTAGATGCTATATAGCAAGAACTCTTTTGATTAGTGGTGGGAGAGGGGAGAGGAGAGGGAAATGCATATGAAAAATGGTAGTGCTTTAACTGTACACAACTCTCATCTTTACCTTTTTTTTTTTATCCCATTCCCTTGCAGATATCACTGAGCAACTCCCATTTTTTCTTCCTGGTCTTGCAATCATTCTCTTGGGTGGCATTGCTGTCATGCCTAAATTACACTTCTGCCTTTGGTGCTTCAATATGTCATCCCATCACTAAAAGTGAAGTAATAGTCAGCTTCCACTCTAGTTGGATTTTCTAAGTGCAGAAAAACAGGGAGTAGCCAACTATTTCTGGACCACCAGATGGCAGCTAAGAAATATAGAAAACTCTTGTTCTGTGCCACCATTCATTGGTCATCTGGATAATTGCAGTCCTGATCCCATAGCCTTAGTATCTGGTTCCTAGGCTCTGGAGAAAAAGATTGGAAGCACTCAGACTAAACCACAAGACTGGATCTTCTTACTATTGCCCTGCAACTTGGTCATTTTGCAGGATCCAATCTGGGTCAGTCACCGGGACCAGAGGTTTTGTATTCTGAGCTTTCAGACTCATGCTAGAGCCTATCTTCAGGGAACGTCTCTCTAGCAAAGTGTAAGCTGTTCTGGGTGTGGTATTTATAGTGCCTGTTGCATGTAGCTTTTTAGATGTGTTGATGGCTGGCTTTTAAGTCATTGGCTGTCATTTGCTTCTGCTGCTCAGCCTTGCTAAGTACTTGATAGGCTGGTGGGATATCAGCCAGATTTTATTTTCCTGGGCTCCAAGATCACTGCAGATGGGGACTACAGCCAAGAAATTAAAAGACACTTGCTCCTGGGGAGGAAAGCTATGGCAAATCTAGATGGCATGTTAAAAAGCAGAGAGTCACTGAAGCAGTCGGCATGAGCTTAAATGGACTCTGGAGGATGGTAGAGGACAGGAAGGCCTGGAGGAACACTGTCCATGGGGTCGTGATGGGTCAGACACAACTAACAACAACATATCAGTATTTCCGTTGACTGGTGAGGGTCCTGTTTCCCAGGCTTCAATCACTTCCTTGGCTGTTTTTGTGCCTGCTCATCCAACAATCTTAATAGCTGCAAAATTGAATGTGTGTCCTTGGGAAATGATTGAAGCCTGGGGAAACAGGCCCTTGTCAGTCAGCAGGAGTGCTGATTTATCACCAGCCTATCAACTACTTAGAAGTTGAGGGTTGGGCAGCACAAGAAAACAACAGTCAATGTCTTAAAAGCCAACCATCAACACATCTAAAAGCCACATACAACAGGCACTATAAATAATACACACAGAACAGTTCACATTCTGCTAGAGAGAAGTTCCCTGAAGATGGGCTCCGGCACGAGTCCAAAAGCTTGGAATACAAAACTCTGGTCCCAGTGACCGACCCAGGTTAGATCCTGCAACATTATCCTGGGACATGTATATTCACCTTCATTTACTCATCATTTTGATCACATATTTATTTACCAGCCTAATCCTTTACCTGGCAAGTACTGCATTTCAGTACTGTCTGTTCATTATCTTGTTTGATTGCTATTTGGGTGTCAAGAAGTGAAATGTGACTTTACATTTTGAAAGGTGAAATTACATTCACATGTAAATGTTAAAAAAAAATAAGTTTCATTTTTTTTTAAAAAATTGATTTATATGACACCCTTCTCCAGAGACTCAGGGCGGCTTACAATGCATTAAGCAATAGCCTTCATACTTTTGTATATTTATACAAAGTCAGCTTATTGCCCCCACAAACTGGGTCCTCAATTTACCTACCTTAGAAAGGATGGAAGGCTGAGTCAATCTTGAGCCTGGTGAGATTCGAATTTACAGCAATTGCAGACAGCTGGTGTTAATCACAATGCTATCAGTCTGCTGAGCCACCAGGCCCATTAACTTTGAAAGAGGAATGAGTTTTTCTTTTATTTCTTTTCTTTTGTAATTAATCCTTGGAATCAATATAATTTTAAATGCTGAATTCTTGCAAGTTGTACAAACAATTCTTGCACCAACTTACTGACATACTGCAATTCTGGAGTTTTGCATATTTGCAATGCTGGCTTGGCCAGCAGTTTGCTAGTTCTCTGCTTTTTGCCAAAAGATGTCAGTATTAAGCCATCAGCTTTGTCAAATAGATGAATCTCTCTCTGTTACCTCATCAGAGTTTTCAGTCAGAGCCAGTAACATATAGTTATAGAGCACTGAAATAATTTCATTTGATAGAATTCATGAAATAGTTCCTTCCTATTGTTTACCTTAGCCACCCATGGCTCCCAGTATACCTAAAACCATGCCTCATAGTGCAAGGATTTTTAAGTTATTATGCCCCTTAAATGTTTATAATAAAATATTTCTATTATTATTTAGGACGATAATCATAAATCATGGATGAAAGAATAAATCAATATCTGAAGCATATATTTGTCATATTTATTTTCTCCCTGTAGCTTTTGTGGCTGCTGCCAAGGAAATAAAGAAAAGCTGCTTTAAAAAATTTAAACAACTAAATTAAAAATGACATGAAATATCCTTCTCTGGCAAATTTCTATTCTGAAGACGATGCTTCACATACAAGAGGCAAAATTTTTAAAAAGTCACTCTAAATTTTGAATTATTTGTGAATCTTTGTTTTATTCTGCCTAAAAACACTCTTTGGATGGGAATGCTTATACTGGCATTAGATTTCAGAATGGATACCTTTTGAAACTGTAACATGGTTTATCTTGCTATTTATATAACAACAAGGAAATATAACTTTGAGCCTACTGCAAAATAAATAAATAAATAAGGAGCATCAGAGACGATAAACCAAAACTGTGGATTAGTTCAACACTGATTTTATCTTTTGTATCTGTGGGATGCACTATATAACTCATATCTATTTGTAAGAGCACCTGCTAGTGCAGTGTTTCTCAACCATAGCAACTTTAGGATGTGTGGACTTCAGCTCCCAGAATTCCACAGCCAAGCATGGCTGAACTAATGAATTCTGGAAGTTGAAGTCCACACATCCTAAAGTTTGCCATGGTTGAGAAACAGTGTGTGAGTGACTCAAAAAATAAAGATGGCAGCTACAAAAATGCAGTCAAATTCCTGCTGCTTTTTTATGTGGCGCATATGGAAAGAAGAGAGACTCCAGCTATGTAGCTGCAGCTGCCATCTTGACTTTCTTAAACATGCTTAGATATGTTCCTGGGGTGCTATCCTGTGAAGGAAGCAAGTTTTCAAAACCCTATTGTAGTAGATGAGCAGGGTGAATGGAAGGGCAGGATTAAATGTGTCATCATTGCAGAATCACGAGACCCAAGTCTGGTCCCCTTATTCACTCTTATCAAACAACAATTTAGGTAGACCATTAGTAGACCAAATTCTTGTGTATAGGTAGTGAGAATAAACTCTTAGTGCTTTGAACTTAAGTCCTGCTCCTGGTTATTTGTGTCTGACATCTATTGTTTAAACAAAGTAGCTCAAATGCATTGACTGGGTCAAGTGGCTAAGACACTGAGCTTGTCGATCAGAAAGGTCGGCAGTTTGGAGGTTCGAATCCCTAGTACAGGTTCTCCTGCCTGAGCAGAGGGTTGGACTAGTTGACCTCCAAGGTCCCTTCCAACTCTGTTACTGTTACTGAAGGACATGTCATCGTTTTAGCAATGTGAGAATTCAGAACCTTGGATAAAGATTTTTTTTTTAAAAAAAATTGTCCGATATTAACATTAAACATTATTGTTCTAAGACTAAAATTAGAATTATTCAAATAATACCAATTGCCTTCCTACTTGTTTCTTTCCGCTTTTGTTCTTATTCTTCATTAGTGAATATCAGTATAGAGAGAAGAAGGGGGGGGGGAAAGTCTCCTTTATATTGTTATTCGGAGAATGCTTGCATCGTCCACAAAACAGAAACATTCAAAGCATTGCAAAATCCCAGACTAGAAAGAGTGCCTGTTTTGTTACAGAAGATCCTTTTATTGGTGGTTCAGAGCATAAAGGTTATGAAACCTAATAACAGATTCAAAGACAAATCACCCCATGAGACCTAATTTGCAGCCCCCCTTTCCCCTCAGTACCAGTAAGAAACAGATACTAATTGCAGTTCCTATGAATTATTTTAAAAGGTTTAATGAATATTTTAAAAAGAGAGGTCTAGTCAGCCATTGTTATGAGAATCTCCAAGCCCTGTGCAAACAGAAAAGAAGAAACCTAGCATCAAATTCACTTGTCTGCAACTGAAAACTGAGTTTCAGAGCTCGCAGCTGTGTGTCTAAGAAAACAACTTGCATCTGAAAAGGAGTGGGAAGTTACAAGCTGTCTCCTACTGTGTTTAATACAATAATGGAGGCACAACTTGATCATATCCGGAGCAAGGCCAAGACTAACATAATGTTCAAAACCCACCAATACCTGCTGTGAGTTCCCTAAACTCTTCATTTACATTTTCTAAATTAGAGAAGAATCTGAGTCAGATTTTGGTCTCCTGCTGTTTCTTTAAAAACAAAACAAAACCTTTATGAGTACATTTCAGTGGTTTACCATTGGTACTGAAATGAGGATTATTTTCTCTAGTTCTAACTAGAGATGAGCGAACTTGCAATTAAATATTAAATTTAACAGTCCAAATTTAGCATTCATTATTTGGAGATTACCCACAAAAGTGATGCATGGCCTTATGAGAACATGGAGTACCTACCTATGCAGTAGGTTGTTCTTTTCAAAATCCATTTTTGCGTGTGTTTGATGGGATGGGGTGGTTAATGTGTTAGATTAGGAGATGGGATATCCAGGTTCTAATATGTATTCATCACAATCTAGTTTACAGGGTTGTGCTGTAAGAAAAACTAGGAGGAGGTAGTGTCACCTTGAACTCTCAAAATGAAAAGTGAGATATAAATTTAATAAATAAATTGAGTTTGTTTCTACATCTACTTGGTCTACTATAGTTTATTGGAAGATGGAGAAAGAATAATATGAACAGAATCCTTAATAAGCAATAGCAAGACCCTTTCTTATATAGCACTCTAGTTGTAATGGAATTCAACTTTAATAAGTCCATGCTATAATGGCTAAAATCGAGTTTGGTGTAGTGGTTAAGGCCCTGGGCCAGAAACAATGAAACTGTGAGTTTTAGTCTCCCTTAGACAGAAAGGTAGTTAGATAACCTTGCATCAGTCACTGTCTCAACCTAGGGAGGAAGCAATTACACCAATATTATTTAAACACTTAAACCACCTCTGAAAATCTTGCCAAGAAAACTGAAGAGACAGGTCCAGGCAGATGCCAGGAGTAAAAACTGTCTCAAAGGCTCTATCTATAATCCTGATGCTTATAGTCCATATCCGTAGAGATGTGTGTATCGAAAACTGCAAGGTGACATGTGTATTACTATGATTGAAATCCTGTCCCTTTTGAACACACTTACAAAAAGGTCACCAAACCCATCATCTTATTGATTTTAATCTTGGGCAAGCTAATTAGGAGATTATGAGAGCTGGTCTGCAAAATAAATGAAGAGAACCAGGTCCTTAGGGAATATAGTCAGCAAAGAAGGATTAATTATGTTGCTTCTGAAATATTTATTCATATCATACGACATAGCCTTATTATAAATACTGTTTTCAGTATTGATTTAAATTATGCAATTATGAATTTACTAGATTTCTTAGACCTATGGTCTAAGAAGTGGAGTGAAGTGGAGTGAGAGGTTTTTCTAGTTGAAACTCCTGCTTGCCGTATAATTTGCTAAAGCATCTCAGACTGCCAGTGCAAGGAAATTTACCACTTCATGAGACAGCTTGTTCAACTGGTTGACAGATGTTACTACCAGGGAAAAAAATTGCTAGAAACATATACATAAGGTCTTTAGGTTAAGAACATTCTGGTTTAAGGACAAATCATAGTTAAGAACAGAGCCTATCACAGCAAAATTTGAGTTAAATATACAATGGTTCAAGTTGAATACACAATGCTACTTATATAGTATTATAAAATAATAGTGTTCTGGTTTACATACAAATGTGACTTAAATACAGACTTGGAGAAAAGAACTTATTCTTAAACTGGCAACTACTTGTATAGCAGTTCCATCATTCAGGAAAAGCCTACCGTATTTTTCAGAGTATAAGACACACTTTTTTCCCTCCTAAAAAGAGCTGAAAATTTGGGTGCATCTTATACTCCGAATTGTAACTTTTTTGATGCTTTTTTCAGCCCTAAAGAGGCACTAGTGAGTGAAGCAATCATGCTTTGCCTGCTCCCTCCGACTCTCAGCTGTGAAGCTTTTTAGCCCTAACGAGGCACTAGCGACTGAAGTGATCTCCGTGGTTTGCTTGCTTTTCTCATTGCTTCTCTCTCCAAAGATCAGTTGTGCTTTAGAAGCTGTTTTTTTATCCCCAAATAGGGGATAAAAACCAGCAAATTAATGTGCTGAAGCTGACCAGACTAAGGACGCTAGCCAGATGAATACCCGGTAGGCAGATTTTTTCCCCCCCTATTTTCCTCCCCAAAAACTAAGCTGTGTCTTATACTCAGGTACGGTATGTGTTTTTACTCAGCAATACTTTTCACAGTGTTTAATTGGGCTACTCTGTAATAATTATGCTTAGGCTTGCACCATGATCACAGTCCCATAAATGTATTTTTCTATAATAACCAAGACAGCCAAAATGAATTTATCATGGCAGCTTAGATAGGTTTTAATTGGATTTCCTGTGTGAGAGAGTGAATCAATACAAGCTTCTTGATCAACAACATCTATTTTAAACTTACCCATAAAGGGCAATAAACTCACAGGTCTGAAGCAATTTGGCAAGGCGACCAAAGGAACTTTGTTATGGACACAAAATAAATATTAGTTTATGAACAAAATGAATAGCATTTCCTTACTCTGCTTTCTTGATATGGCAGGGGTCAAGTGGACTGCTTGGCCAACTGGAAATTGTCAAGTTTTTCTGGCTTCCAGAATGATGGTATTCAGAGTTTTGCAGATGAAGTTGGAAGAACTGCTTCTTCTTCCTTCTGGAGTGTCTTTCTGGATCACAAAAGCTAGATACCCAAATATATGGACAGAGGTGGTTGCAAAAGGAAGTGTACAATCACTGAATATGACCAAGCAGAAGCAGGTCAATTTTGGATTATGCATCCTTAATTTGCATTCCTGCAGAGAATGGGAAATTAGATTTGATACATTAAATTTCCATATGAGGTCTATAATTTTAAGATTCTAGTTAAGGACTTTACTGGGCTTTACAGTAGATCTTCCATGTTACAAATGACAAAGAGTTTGGTTTTGTTTATTGCATGGAGCCCAAGAAAAGCATAGTGTCTATTCAAACCTTTGGAATAAATCTGGGTTCATTCAGATAAGGTGATCTATTTTCAACAGCTACCAAATCAAGATGTCTTATGGACAACATATGCCAACTTCCGTTTTTCTCTGTTTCTCATTTTTCTAACTTTAATTAATTTCAGTGTAGTACACAGTTTGCTGCCAATGACCATGCCATTAATTGTAGACAGTAAGTAGAGTGATGATATACTGGGAAGCATGCTGATTTCTGCACTTCACTATGGCATTAGAAAAGAAGCTAGGAGGGAGAGATGGAGTTATTTAGGCCTTTAAGTTCTCAGCATGTAGAAATCAATCTTTTTCCAACACATGGGAAGAATGGGAATATCAGCAGTTTGTTTCCTATTTCTTGGACTTAGCTAAAAGAAGGGCAAAGACTTGTCCATGAGAACAAATTTGGGGGTGTCAGAAAGTCTATGGAGATCTTCAGTCATCCAGGTCATGATTGTCCCAAAGATGTTTTTTCAAAAGGCAACTGGAGTTTCTTTGTTTTTGCTTGAAGATTTCACTTCTCATTCGAGAAATTTTGGGGTGTCAGAAAGTTTAGGCTCAATGGTGGGTTATCATAAGTATCTTTTACTGGAAATCCTTAAAGATGGAGTCTATCAGAAAGGTTTTAAATTATTTTTTATTTATTTTATTTTATTTTATTTTTGAACTTGTATACCGCCCTTCTCCCTGAGGACTCAGGGCGGTGAACAGGCAAATAAAAACATCAAATACAAATATTAAAATACAGTTAAAATATATATATAAATTTGGCCCCATTAATTAAAACAATAAACAAAAACAATTAAAAACACTTAAAAAGAGTTAGGCCAGCCCGGCTTGTTGGAAAAAGAAGGTTTTAAGGGCACGGCGGAAGGCACTGAGGTCCTGGATTCTCCTTATCTCTGGGGGCAGCTGATTCCAGAGGGTAGGTGCCCCCACAGAGAAGGCCCTCCCCCTGGGGGTCACCAGCCTGCATTGTTTGGCTGATGGCACCCCGAGGAGTCCCTCTCTGTGGGAGCGCACGGGTCGATGGGAGGTCATCGGTGGCAGCAGGCGGTCTCGAAGATAGCTAGGCCCTATGCCATGGAGTGCTTTAAAGGTGAGAACCAACACCTTGAAGCGCACCCGGAAGACCACCGGGAGCCAGTGCAGCTCGCGCAGGAGCGGTGTTACATGGGAGCGCCATGCTGCTCCCGTCACTACCCGCGCTGCTGCGTTCTGGACCAGTTGGAGCCTCCGGGTGCTCTTCAAGGGGAGCCCCATGTAGAGAGCGTTACAGTAATCAAGGTGAAAGGTCACGAGGGCATGAGTGACTGTGCACAGGGAATCCCGATCAAGAAAGGGCCGCAACTGGCGGATCAGGCGAACCTGATAAAAGGTCCCCCTGGTTACAGCCATCAGATGTTCCTCCAAGGACACCTGCGTATCCAGGAGGACGCCCAGATTGCGAGCCCTCTCTGTGGGGGCCAAGGACTCGCCCCCAATAGTCAGTGATGGGGTCAACTGACTATATCAGGATGTCGGGAACCACAGCCACTCAGTCTTGGAAGGGTTATCCCCCTTTCTAGTCTGTAACATTGTCTCGCAAAGCATACTTCCTTAAACTTTCATGTGTAAACTTGTTGTACAGAAGCCGTATTTATAAAATTTATTCATTATATTTATCTAAATTTGTCTTTAAGAGAAAATAATCAGTAATATAACAAAAAAATGTCAGCCAATCATTTTGATTCAGAGACCTAATTAAATTTGAATTTCAACCTTTGGCTTCTCTCTATGTGACAATTTTTTAAAAAAAATCAAGTCACAGGTTATTCTAAGCTTGTAGATCATAGGAAACAAATATAGTTGAGTTATCCTCACATAAACTCTGAAAGTACTTATTTTTTTACAGGCATGGTTTTAAAATGGGAGCTTTTTTCCTTTCATTACATAAGGCCGAAGAGTGATATTTTAGTGATTCTATGTGCTCTCTCTTCTTCTCCTTGTGTGAGTTCTCTCCATCTCCATCTTTAATATATAGCATATAACCTCCAGAGTATATAGTCTGAAATCTTCAGATTAATTTATGTACATCTGCAATGAAAAAGGTGAAATGCAGTTAGTAAATTCCTAGAATAAAAGGCTCACTTTCAGTAGTATTATTCTGTATTTTCGTTGTTTTTATTAATTTAAAAGAAATTTTCTTCCACATTAAGAGCCTTTAGGTTGGAAATAAAATAACACAATGACAAAAATAAAGAAGCAAGAAGATATTTTCTTACTAAGTGGAGTGAAAGGTCTCAGCAAACAGGCAAGTCTCCCAGGCTTTCAAAAATCCTAGCAGATTGGGGGACCTCCAGATCTCAGGGGAATCCCCATCCCAGGCCCTTGTCATTGATCTCCAATGTGAACTCAGTTTTCACCATATCTCCAAGAGCACTTTGACACGGAACCATTTTCATTCTCTAACCCTGGAAGAGGACCTGCTGATCAACTCTATTCCTGCTGACCTCAAAATTCTAAGAATTCAATGAATGCAATGAAATGCCATGAATTACTGTTCTCTTTCCAATTGGTCATTTGGAGTTTACCGGGTGGGAGGGGGAAGGTTCATTCAGTTATCTTTTTTAAATTCAGTCCTGCCCAAGCTACTAGTGGTTTTAAATCATTTTTTAAAAAAATCCATAAGCCTTCATCTTTGCTGTTCACAAAAAGAAAAGGAATTGGTAATTATTTTTCTCTCTATGTTTTCAGCACATGTTGCATGTGTTTTGTTTTGTTTTACAAAGAAAAATGGATCACTCTAATGCTCAAGAGCAATCAAACTTTATTTATTTATTTATTTATTAAATTTATTTATTTATTTGTCAAACACATATAAGATAACAGATATAAGTATAATATGATGATTATGAATACAGGATAAGGATACGAATAAATGGGGATAGTAGGACAGGGACGGTAGGCACGTTGGTGCTCTTATGCACACTCCTCACAGACCTCTTAGGAATGGGCTGAGGTCAACGGTAGACAGTCTAAGGCTAAAGTTAAGGGGATTTGGGGAAGTAACCACAGAGTCAGGTAGTGCATTCCAAGCATTGACCACTCTGTTGCTGAAGTCGTATTTTCTGCAATTGAGTTTGGAGTGGTTTACCTTAAGTTTGTATCTTTTGTGTGCACGTGTATTATTGCAGTTGAAGCTGAAGTAGTCTTTGACAGGTAGGACATTGTAGCAGATAATTTTGTGTACTACTCTTAGGTCAGACCGAAGGCGGTGTAGTTCTAAATTGTCTAATCCCAAAATTTCAATACTTGGTGGCATAAAGTATTCTATTGTGAGCAGAGGAGTGGAGTACTCTTCTCGTGAAATACCTCTGGACTCGCTCAATTGTGTTAATGTCCAATATACAATGCAAGTTCCAGGTAGATGAGCTGTATTCGAGAATTGGTTTAGCAAAGGTTTTGTATGCCCTAGTTTGCAGTACAATATACAGTACCACTGATATGTTACATATCAATATATATCAATATAACACTGATATGATATAACATGTTAACATCTTTGCAATTGTGTGCTTTTTCCAAATTCTACAACCATGGTTAGGTATTCCACTGCTGGCTGAGGGAGAGAAGATAATAAAGACTTTTAAAAACCCCATCCTTTTTAAGTTACTAGAATTGATTCTCATTTTAAGGGCACTTCCACACTGCTTCTTAGGTCCATCCCAAAAAGAAGGGAAAGGGTAGAAAACCCAGCAAATGTCACAGAGAATTCCTCATCAAAAACTTGCTAAGGTAGTTTGAGGAGTGAGTTGAGATAAGTGTTTCCACCTATGGGAAAACAGAATTGTTCTGTTTTTGTAATTTCAATAGCATCATGACTACAAGCCAGAAGCTCCTGGCACTGAGAAAGTTCAGAGCTTTTTTTGAATCAGCACAGAATTGAGAAATAATCTGGAACCACCAAAGACATAAAATGACAGGGTTGTCTGTTTGTACTCTAGCTGCATTTCTCTTCAAGCTATTGCATTTCCAGTATTGGGGTTAGGAACAGAATAATAATTAAAGGTAAGAGTATTCTAAAACAAGGAAGGAGCAAAAACAAAGGCACTTTGTTTCTTTATTGTTTTGATAATAAAACCCAATCAAAAGTGAGTGGGACAAATAAAGACATTTGATAATCTTCCCTGTCTCTATTGGGTCTGATCTGACTCTCTTGGCATCTTCAAAAATTTTAGAGCATCATTGAAACTTATTCTTAGATTTCTACGCAGCCTAGACAAGCTTTGAGGGGTAGACAAGCTGCAGTCCTACCACCATATGGTTTCCAAGTTATCTGAATGGCAAATAAACACCAATGTAATTTTCAGAGGATTTTCTTTGGGCAATCCAATAAAATGTTTTCTTTCCATAAAATGCTTGCTTCAATAAAAATTCCCAAAGGGAAACAATCACAGCCCTTATCTTTCCAGGAACATTATTAAGCAATTGCTGAGGTTCTCCACAATTTTATTTAAAAGAAAAAAAGTTTAAAAGAAGAGGGTTTAATCTTACAGTTCAGCAATTTCAATATATACAGTAATATGATGGTTTTATAGATGGGGAAGTAGTGATAGTTTTTGTGGAAAGGTTACTAGGATTTGAAATTCCACTGAACAAGTAAATCAGGGTTTGATCATAACTGAAGAATGGGTCAAGAATTATAAACTTATAATGTTTCTTATAAAGTGCAGAATAAATGGAAAAAGGGTGACTTGGCTCTACCCATTAATAGTTCCACCCATTAAACCAATTCCAGTTTCTACACAGACCAGTTCAAAAGCTCCCTTTAATAAAAACTCTCCCTGCAGCCTGAGAATATTTCAGATATACTGTGCCTTAGAGCTAATTTTAGAATTCATATCCAAGTTAATAAAGAGGAGGAAAAAAAATAAGCATCTTTAATATTATACGCTCATATTAAGAAGCAATCAGAGTGTAAAATGGCAGTAGCACAAGATATGTGTTTTTAAGTATAATGAATAATGAGAATGTGTTTGTTTCTAATTAAAGAGTGACAACAGATTTTGCAGGGATATGTAAATAAAGAAGAGGACTTGATTTGCGGTCAACATTACATTCTACTCATATAATGGTACCCCTGAGGGGGAGGAAACTATCCTTATAACACTATTTGAATAGTCCTGGTACAAGCAAACTAGTTAATGATTTCTGCTCAAACCTTAATGGGTAGCATAGCCGAACAGATGCAGCCAAATGTCAGCCACTAAAGAGCTTTTCAAATGCAAAAGGCATTGTTTAGAAAGTGGCAGAAACACCATCGACTGAGCAAAACCTATTAAACAACAAGGCATAGATTCACCTTTGTAGTAAGCTTGGGGAACATGATGAAATTCTAAAGTAGTGTTGAAGCATAGGGAGAAGGGCAATTAATTGGTGAACTCCACCAATTAGCATTCTAGAAACTCCCTTGGAATGACACCAAAGAGCTAAATCATTATTCTGATATAGAACATATGTGCGTATACAGTATCTTACCCAAAGAGCCTCATATTTATTTTCAAGGCAACTCTGTGAATACAGAGTTTATGGAATACATTACTAACAAGCACAAATATTTAGAAACTGAAAAAGGGTAAATGCGAACATCATAAGCCTCTTGCTTTCTTAACAGGCATGTCTATGAATATTGGTCATAACAGTACTGTACAAGTCCTGCCTCATTTTTTACATCCATCATGTGTAATACATGTAAACAAGGGATGTGGTTTTAGCCATCATTTTGACTCCCCCCTCCTTTCTATAAATACCTGTGGGTTTAGGGCAAAATTGGAAGCAACCACAGATACTCATTCTGAAATCCTGATGGCAGTTAAAAACATAGTAATAATCTAATTCATCTTTATAGTTCAAAGATCTGGAATCCTCTACAGTGCTACTAGGACTGTCCCATTACATTGCACTTCTGTATTGCACCCTATTCAACAAAAATATTTCAGTTCTGCAGAATGATTTACTCAGTATTGTAACCACAAACAAAAGTAATCACCTCTTTGGCTGGTGTTTTGGGGAAAAGAGTTCTAGCTGGGAGCCTAGGAATTATCCAAATAATGGATTGGTGTCCTCCAATTGAAATAGAATTCAAGTTCCAGAATATATGGACCATTGGGGATGTATCTGTAGTGTTATATATTTTATATTGAGGGTAAGTATAAAACTACCTTAAGAGAGTAGTATAGTGGTTAAAGGCATGAAACCAGGAGACAATGAATTCTAGTTCCATCTTAGAAAAGCCAACCCGGTGACTCTCTCCAGTGCTACGAGGGAGGCTATGTGAATCCACTTCCAAAATCTTGCTAGGAAAACTGCAGGGACTTCTCCAGGCACTTGCCAGGAGTTATCCTTGATTTGAAGGTCAACCAATCAATAACTCTACCTTTCTAACCCTGGGATTTAAAATATAACACTCCAATTTTAAAAGGCTGAAATGATTTATCTACCACTCCACTTTCCTACATCAACATTCCAATTTCATGTATGGCACAGTGATTTTGTTGCTATGACTTTCTCTAATATCCTTTTATGAATGAAATTTAAAAACAAAAACAAAAAGGTAAAGTCAGTTAATGCTTACAATGGAAGCCCCAAAATGGTGCTTCCCCATTTCCCTTTGTCATCTTTTCCATTCGGGGAGGAAGAAAAGCTGAAGAAGACATTTCCACCTCTCAGTTGCAAAACAGAGAGATTTCCTCGTCCATTAAAGAGTCAGTTGAGATGGTGGCTGTACAAATATAATAAATAAAATAAAAGCAAGCTCTACAACTTTGTAAAAAACTCCTAAGCATAAATGCTGCCCTGATTATTTTACTTGATGCAAAAATTCTGAGTCTAAATGGCTCTAGATGAGAAGGGGTAACACACATCTCCTTCCCTGCTTTCCCACTTCCACGCTAAAACAATGGAGTTTTACTTCTGAATCAATATGCCTAAAATTGGGCAGAAAATCTTGCTAGTTTTCAACAAGAGAAATTTAAACAGAAGTGCAAACTGTGCCTAAATGTACTATTGATCCATAGAGGGCAGCTCGGAGAAAAATTGCACAAACCAGAAAATGAGTTTTTTCTAGCTCTGATAATAGTGCTTATGCTCTAAAGCTGTCCAGAATTTTGACACTAAATCAGTTTACTTCAAAATAGTATAATTCATCTGAAATTATCCACAGCAGCAGTTATTGTGTGGCAGACAAGAAAATACCTTTAAAAAAAAGATAAGGACTTAGTACAAATGACAAGTACAAGCATATGAGAAATTTACATATATCTTACACCTTAACAATATAAATGTAGACCTTTAAAAAGAAATCACATCTCAAGCTTGATGGTTAGTGAAATGGGCTATATTTATCCAACAGGACTCTGGCTTATTTTCTTATGGTGCAGTGTTATATTCCTTGACAATTCTGAAGACCTTCAAGGTCCCTTCCAGCCTTAGGAGTCTTTTTTTGGATTGTATCTTAAACAGCTTCAGTGCCCCTTGTCTTATGGAATTGCACACGGCACTAAATGTGAGTCCAACTGGAAAACAGCCTTTGCAAATATTTGTGCTGTGGAAATGGGTGCATATTTTTTTTTAAAAAAATCTGAGATCTGCTAAAACCCGATGAGTGAAGAGAAATTACTTGCCGTGAAAATAATGAAATCTTTGCTGAAACAGGTCAAAACAGGTTATGCCTTAAATGCCAGCAAGTGTTCCAATCCTCCCTTCTGTGCAATAATTTGTCATTAGGCAAATGCAAAGTATACATATGCCTAAATATAGATATTGTATTGCAAATCCTGTTTTTTTTTTAATTTTGATGATCTCTTTAACTACATTTTTTTTTAAAAAAACAACCCCTGCTTTCCAAAAACCTGCTGACAAATGTACAAGAAACATATGCTAAAACAATTCAATAACCTTGGAAGCTGGAAAAAAAAATGTCTTTGGAAGGAGGACAGTTTATTGATTGTGACAAACTAACCTTGAAAGTATCAAAGGCAGAAACCAAAGGAGCATTTTAAATAGCTGACAGATGAAGGAGCTGAGTCCACTACTCTACTTTGCTCAAAGCCCAAGGACTTAGATGTGATCTGATTTATGACTTGACACAGTACTGAGTTACAAATTAAAGCAATATAAATAATTGCACCAGAATCCCAAACTGGGATGGCATATCAACATTGCAAGTGAGTAACTTTGGTGCAAATACTAGTTATTATTTAATTACCATCTTTTCATTAACTACTAAACAGGCATTCTGTTAGACTGTGATAGGGGAGAAAGAGAACTAGAGTTACTTCATTGATTGGCTGATAGTTTGCACGCTCTGTTAAGTCTTGTTTTTTTTTAAATGTAGGTATCTTCCAATTTTATGTAGATCTCTTCCAATCTGTTGTCTTTGTGTCGTTCTCCTGATTTGGCTGGTTGATTGGGATATTGGTTAATTAGAATCATGGTTATTAGAATATTGGTTAGTTAGAACCTTTCCATTTGGTACTTCATCAGTTACTATAGCCTTCTGGGTAATGAACAGAGTTCTGAACTCACTTCATTTCCCAAAACTAGAAATTCTTCTAAGTAGACAATATTTTCTAAGGTATCTTAGATGTTCTAAAAAAGAAATAAGGCAAGAATTTACAATATGCACTTTGTAAAGCTCTCCCAATTTAATTCATGGTTTACTGGAACAATATTCTTAATATTTAAAATGAATTTGGCAACATATAATCAGTAAAATAGGATGTATGTCTATTTGTGCGTTATAGATTCATATTCAGTCTACTTTGAAGTAGTGGACATATTTTAAGAATTAATAGAAATCAATATACTAAACTAGAAAAACCAGACAAATATTTTAGCAAAGATGATTCATTCCTACTCTCACTTTATAAATGGAAATATCTGCAATTCTGCAATCCAAATTCCTTCATGGCAAATTTCTAAATTACTGAACATCTTGTAGCATCTTAAAGTAAGTTTATTACTGCATACAGAAGTGGACCCCAATCCATTTCATTCAGACATGTAGTAAACCAAATGCTGTGTTGCTAGATTTGCCCATTTTTTCCCTTGTAAAAAATTAACATGTCTACTCCTTGGAAATAATTCCAATTTATTGTGAGCATTCTGGAAAGGCTATTTTAGGCCCTGCTTTCTTTGGGACAGGTAAATAATTCCAACTATTATTTTGCTCAATCATAAGTCTGTTAACTTTTGGTTGAGCTTGTGTGTTGTGCTGAATTATGATGCATTTTAAATAAGCTACAATGATTGGATTTACACAAACCATAACCCACGGTTGAAATGCTCCCGGTTCAGACCGGATCGCCCGATCCGGTAGCGATGGCAGCGGGTGGTTCAGAGAACCGGTAGCAAAAATCCCTGCGCGTCCCCCACCACCACCATGCCCATCTGAGCCACAGGATCATAAGAGGCTTTTTTTTTCCTTTTAAAAGCATTTTTTCTACAACCTCTTCTGACGAAAAAATGCTTTTAAAAGTAAAAAAAAAAGCCTCTGATGATCGCATGGCTCAGCTGGGATAGTCGGAGGCTTTTCAAAGCATTTTTTTTCTGCAACCTCTTGGCCGAAGAGGTGGTAAAAAAAATGCTTTGAAAAGTCTCTGATGATCCCAGCTGAGTTTCATGATCGGCAGAGGCTTTTCAAAGCATTAGAAAAAATGCTTTGAAAAGTTTTTTTTTTAAAAAAAGTTGGCTACGCCCACCCAGTCACATTATTTCCCCAAGCCACGCCCACAGAACCAGTAGTAACAAATTTTACATTTCACCCCTGCCACAATCTAACATTGAATGATGACTATAGCCTATATCTGAGTTTGCCCTTTCCTCATAAAGCTTCCCTTTTGTCTTTGTTGACAACTATAATCTCTCTACCCTCTTGTTAACCCACTAAGTAGACTTAACAGGAAATCAACTGCAGGAAAATGATAACAGAATCTGGTAAATCTGGTAAAAAGGAATCTGCAAATCTTAGAAAGAACTAGTCTAGTCTAGTGGTTATGGTATCAGGCTAAAAACTGGGAGAGAGTAAGTTCTAGTCCCACTTTAGGCATGAAAGCTTGCTGGGTGATTCCAGTCACTCTTTCTCAGCCCAAACCACCTCACAGGATTGCTATTGTGAAGAAAACAGAACAAGGAAGGCGTATTAGATGTGTTTACTGCCTTGAGTTATTTATACAAATAATAAAGGCAGGATAAAAATAAATTCATGCTGTACATCTTTCTCCTTCTTAAATTCCAATGAATCAGGGCAGAATCCAAGTCACCTCCAAATATCATCTTTTTTTTTCTGGACTTATGTTGCCTAGGAAAGAGCTCTTGAATATTTCCATCAAAGTTATCTTCCCTGTTCTACACTTTCATAGGTAGGTCCTTATTTTCCTAATTGCAGTATATGTATGAGTATAGAAAATCCTGGAGCTGTAGACTTCATTGGCAAGTTGTAAAATAGAACTAAACACCTTACTGAGAAAGAGCAATGGCAAACCACATCTCTGGGATTCCAAAAAAGAGCAACAAAAATGCATTAAAATCATTTCTAAGAGCTGACTTTGACTTGGAGATTTTATACATTTATTTAAAGGGGAACATTGAGAAGTCAATTATTGTCCTAAGTTTATTATCATTGTAGCATTTAATTGTGGGATATATCTACTAAAGCAGTGGTCCCCAACTGGTCTGTGACCCTTTGGGAAGTGGGCTGCAAGAGGTGGGCGAGTGTATGAAATTTCATTTGTGCATGCGTGAGAACTAGGTTGCTTTCACAAAATCATCTTGGCAAGTTGAAACGAAGAAGCACATAGCTGCCAAAATTTAATGAACTTTGGCAGCTATATGCCTCTTCGTTCCAACTTCCCATATCCCCTCCTACCCTGCCACCACCATTGCTACCAGTCCAGGGACCCAGAAAGGTTGGGGACTACTGTCCTAAAGAATCACTCTGAGTCTGTGGAAGTACAGTAATACTTGATATTTAAATAAGTTAGGAAAAAATATATACAATTTTTGGGACAATGAATCATTTTTTCTCCCCAATCTGTCCCTTTTCTGGATTAAGAAGCTAAGGGCTTTCCAAATGATTTTTGATGGTTTAGGGAGGCTTACTAGGAAAAGATTTACAACTCTCTTTCCTCAAGGCAACATCATTTATTGATAAACTAGGCAAACTGTATAAGCCATTTGGGTAATTTGCTAATCCTAGCACAGAGTGCATGCATTGTATGATTCACACATTAATGGTGAGTAATCATCAGGATTTCTTTTCCTTTTCTTTTGCAGCAGGATTTTGACTGTAAATAGGATTCCCTTTCCTTTGTCTTGCCTAACCCATAAGATGAACAACTAAAACTCTCTGATTCTAACCCTGTGAACTTACGTTGTGTGTCGCAAGCATTTTCAATAGCCCTTCAGACATTGTAGCGTATCAATTTGAAAAGTACATAATGATAACAAGCCACCAGTTGCTAACCTTTGGCCCTGTAATTAACCATTATTGTGTTAGTAGTTTTACAGACATATGCAATGTAATTTGTACTAAATGTTTGATAATAGTTGAACTTTAGGAATTCATTTGTATGCAGTTACCTTTACTTAAGCATTTCACCGTTCTTTTTACATGTGCTAGAATAATATGTTGCCCTTCTCCTCAATTACCAGATCCATTTTATATGCTTGCTCGTTGCTCATAGAACAGTGCCTTTGGAGAGTCGGAATAAAGATTCTAAATAGTAAATAAGATAAAATAATACATTGCTGGATAGTCATCACATTATTGTAGTGGAGGAATAAACATGCCACTGGTTTACCACAGCATATATGTCATGAGAAGTAAGTGTTCCATAGAGAGGCTGTAAAGAAAGAAACCAAACTAGTGTAAATCTTCGCTCCTTAAAAGGGAGAGAAGGAAGGTTATTCAAGGTTTATTTCACTTTGGTTTCATCATCAATCCAACTTGAAGTTGGCTGGTTGGTTTGTTTTTCCAATCCTTGTCTGCCATTGCCTTTGAACAAGGCAAACTTGAAGAAAAGCACATGAACTACTTTATCTCATTCCCTCCCTCCCTTCCTTCTTTCCTTCCTTCCTCTTTATTACAATCATTGATATTTTATAAGGAAAATCCTTTGGTTGAGGCAGGTTATTGGTTCTCTGACACAATATTATTCGAGCTGCTTATGATCACCCTGATCTCTCCAGGGTTTAGCGTAAAAGTCTTTCTTATCACCTGCTGTCCCATCTTTTTATTGGAGCTGCTGACCTTCTGTGCTTCCACAAATACACTTTGAGCCCTCTGCCATTCTCTTTGAAGAGCTGCATATGCATCAGAATAGATTATGATCTAAATTAAAAGTCAGTATTTTCTGCAGTGGCACAAATTTCACATGAAATTAGGTGTGCACAGCTTGTTTTCAGATAGCTTTTTTACTCTTTTACTTTTCCCCTTTAAAAAGTAAGAGAGAAATGGTAGAATGGACAGTTTAGGTTGTTTCTGATTCATCGTTTCTCAAAAATGCCTGGTTTCTCTCAACCAATGACTTCTACTGCTCCAGGCCACAACTGAACATATTTGGGTTTTACAGCACCCACAGGTTATTAGAACAAGCTTTGCATAAGGACATGCTTCCATGGCTTGAGAAATATGTTGGGTCATCTTGTGACCAATCATAATGTTTCTGCAAAAATTAATTCTTCAGAGTCAGTATTGAAAACCCAGCATCATTATAAGCACTTGAAATTAGGAGCTTCAATTGACAACTGCATAAGTTACAGTTGGAGAATTTGCAAATTTGCTATTGAACCAGAATACAAGTGAGGGACCAGTCCTAAGACTAATAATGTGAATAGATATGCACCCAGCAGTATCTGCTGTGGGTGGATGGAGTAGGTTGGGATGGCAACAGTGGTGGAATTCAAATTTTTTTATTATCAGTTCAGTGGGTGTGGCTTGGTGAACGTGGCGTGGCTTGGCTTGGTGGGCGTGGCTTGGTGGGTATGGCTTGATGGGCATGGCAGGGGAAGGATACTGCAAAATCTCCACTCCCTCCCAAATCCTGGGGAAGGATATCGCAAAATCTCTATTCCCACCCCACTCTGGGGCCAAGCCTGAGGTGATATTTGCTGGTTCTCTGAACTACTCAAAATTTCTGCTACCGGTTCTCCAGAACCTGTCAGACCCTGCTGAATAGCACCCCTGGATGGCAACATCTGCAAGATGACATGTGGAGCATGATGATCCAAATCTTTTTGAACATGCATCAACATCCCACAATGTACAAAACAGGAAGGGCTTAGAGTGTGATGTCCTGCTCACTATATTGCACATTGTGATATACGTCTCTCATAGATGCTATAGTCTTATCTCAAAATTGTTTTGAAGCATTGTTTTTGCTATCTATTAAGCTATGTTTCTGCACTGAGGCTGATGATTTTTGTAACTGTATGGCATGGCAAATGCTTCTTCAAAATTAAAAGCCAGATGAACCTGTTTGCCTCATTGGGATTATCTAATCTGAACCATTTCTCTCAAAGAAATTCTTAAGTATAACCAGTTAGTTGACCACAACCAGCATTGCCTTAGTAAAAAGACTAGTGCTGTGGTAGAATGCAAATATTATTATGGTGCCTAAAATGTCATTATCTATGATGGAGAGTGACATCACAGATACCACTTTCCAGATTTTTCAAGTAGGAATGTAAATTTTCCCTGTAGCAAATTAGTCCTAACTTCCTTAAAGAATTATTCGTGATAAATCAAATAATTTATTATCCCCTGGGAAAGTATCTTAAGAAGAAAACAGTTCTAGATATAGCATATCTACATAATTATTTCAGAAAAGCGACATTTTCATGTTTTACAATAACATCCTATTCAGGGATAAACTCATTAAACATGACTTGTTTGCTGCTTTTTAATATATTTTAATCTTATTCACAGCTTCTAATACTGTGTCTCTTCTTAGGTTAATCTAGGTGTATCCAATCAAGTGAAACAATAAATATAATTATGCATTCAAACATAAAATGAGTGGGAATTAATTATATTCATATATTCCTATCCGCCACCATATGACAAGCAATTAACAACGCATTACCATACACAGTGAGCTCAAAGAGAGAGAGAGAGAGAGAGAGAGAGAGAGAGAGAGAGAGAGAGAGAGAGAGAGAGAGAGAGAGAGAAAGAGGAGAGAGAGAAAGAAAAAAAAGTGCAGAGTTCAGTATGAATATTCAATGCAGAGAAGTGACTTTTGCCTTATTTTTTTAAATAGCCAGATATGATAATGAATAAACTCAGAGCTATGAAAATCACATCCAAGGTTTGCATCCTGATCACAATTTATAAGAAAAGTAAATCAGTGATCTGCTGTCTCATACCTTCTGACAGTACAATATAGCTTACTGGAAGTTGGGGCATCATGAAAATTTGTCAAATATCAGGCAAAATTTTGTATCCTAGTTCTCGTAGAGATGACCAGTGTAGGGTTCAGCAACATGAACTTGTTATATTATTCTCTTGGTGTTGCTCTGTTTTCCAAATGTTAAGTATATTTTAAAGTTCCTTTAAATAAATTCATCAGTAGCAGAAATTGGCAAATAGCAAAATACTGGCCTTCAGCATTTTGGAAGTATTTCAAAAAATGTCTATAGTTTTGTTTTGATTTTGAAACATTTATAGACACAGCTCAGTGCTTTGTTTGGAATTATTTACCAATCATCTCAATCCAAAATTGAAAAAGGAAGTTGCATGGTAGAGAACATTTGGGGAGAAATCAAGAGGAAATTGGGGGGGGGGAGTGACTTTAGCAGTTTAAAATAAGGGGGCCACTCTATTGGATGAATTAATATTTTGATGATCACTAGATGGCACTAAAGAGAGGTATCTGCCTGTAGAGCCAAGGATTTTGTTCAGTATCTGTATGACAAAATCACTCAGATTCGGGAAGGCCTGGACTCCGACTAGGTAGTGTCAGGGGAGATGACTGAGGCAGGTCTTGAGAATGTTATCTGGGATTAGTTTGATCCTGTGACCCCTAATGACGTGGACAGGATTCTGGGTGGACTGAACGTGATCACATGTTTATTGGACCCGTGCCCCTCCTGGTTAGTCCTGGCTTTCTGGGAGGTGATGCGAGGCTGGCTCCAGGGGATTATAAATGCTTCATTGAAGTGAAGACCTTTTTATTCCATCAGGTGTGCTTGGCCTAATCTCTTCCCTTTTTAAATATGTAAATTTTAATCTGTTTTTAAATTATTGGGGTGTTTTAATCAGTCTGGGCCAAAATGATTTAATTTGATTTTATCTGGTTTTTAAATTTTTTGTATCTATGTATTTTATTGTTGGCTGTTCACCGCCCTGAGTCCTTCGGGAGTAGGGCAGTATACAAATCAAATAAACTAACTAACTAACTATTGGGTGAGGGTGACTTCCCCGCCGCCTTGAAAGAGGCGGTGGTGAGTCCTCTCCTCAAGAAGCCTTCCCTGGACCCGGCACTGTTGGCTAATTATCGTCTGGTCTCCAACCTTTGCTTTGTGGCGAAGGTTGTCGAGAATGTGATGGCGCGACAATTCCCCTAGCACCTGGATGAAACAATGTATCTGGATCCGTTCCAGTTGGGCTTCAGGCCTGGGTACAGCACGGAAACAGCATTGGTCACATTGGTTGATGATCTCTGGAGGGCTCGGGACAGGGGTTGCTCCTCTGTCCTGGTCCTATTAGACCTCTCAGCGGCTTTTGATACCATTGACCATGGTATTATGCTGCACCAGTTGGAAGAGTTAGGGGTGGGGGGCACTGTGCTGCAGTGGTTCTCCTCCTTTCTCTCTGACCGGTGGCAGTCAGTGTTGGCAGGGGGGAAGAGGTCGACCCGAGGCCCCTCATATGTGGGATGCCATGAGGGTCAGTCCTCTCGCCCCTTTTGTTCAACTTTTATGTAAAGCCGCTGGGCGAGATCATCTGTGGTTTCAGGGTGAAGTACCACCAGTACGCTGATGACACCCAGCTGTACATCTCCACCCTGGACCACCCTAACGATGCCCTTGAAATGATGTCCCGGTGTCTGGAGGCTGTGCGGATCTGGATGGGGAGAAACAGGCTCAGGCTCAACCCACCCAAGACCGAGTGGCTGTGGTTTCCGACATCCCGATATAGTCAGTTGACGCCATTGCTGACCATTGGGGCGAACCACTGGCCCCCACAGAAAGGGCTCACAACTTGGGTGTCCTCCTGGATTCATGGCTGTCTTTAGAAAAGATTTGATGGCCGTGACCGGGAGGGTTTTTCATCAGGTTAGCCTGATTCGCCAGTTGCGTCCCTTTCTGGATCAGGACTCCTTACACACAGTCACTCATGCCCTCGTCACTTCCCGCCTAGACTATTGCAACACTCTCTACATGGGGCTCCCCTTGAGGAGGACCCAGAGGCTCCAACTGGTGCAGAGTGCAGCTGCGTGAGTGGTTATGGGAGCAACATGGCATCCCATGTAACACCTCTCCTGCGTGAGCTGCACTGGCTCCCGGTGGTCTTCTGGGTGCGCTTCAAGGTTTTGGTTACCACCTTTAGAGCGCTCCATGGCTTAGGACCTGGCTACTTACGGGACCGCCTACTATCACAAATAGCCTCCCACCGCCCAGTATGCTCTCATAGAGAGGGGCTCCTCCGGGTGCCGTCGGCCAAACAGTGTTGACTGGCGGCCCCCAGGGGGGAGGGCCTTCTCTGTGGGGGCACCCACTATCTGGAATGAGCTCCCCCCGGAGATACAGAGGATCCCGGATCTGCACACTTTCTGACGTGCTCTTAAGACCTTCCTATTCCAGCAAGCTGGCCTGGCCTAACCTTCCCCCCCCCCGCCTTTTTCTTTTAAATTGAAAATTTTAAATCTGTTTTTAAATTATTGGGATGTTTTAAATTTGTCTCGGGCTAAATTGTTTAATCTGGTTTTATTTTTGCTTTTAAATTTATATATTTATGTATTTTATTTTTGTGCCTGTTCACCGCCCTGAGTTCTTCGGGAGTAGGATGGTAGATAAATCTAAGAAAAGAAAGAAAAGAAAGAAAGATTTACTGCCTTATATCGTAGTGCAGGGATGTCCAACTTTGACAACTTTAAGACTAGTGGACTTCAACTCCCAGAATTCCCTAGCCAGCATGATGGTTAGGGAATTCTGGGAATTGAAGTCCACAAATCTTAAAATTGCTAAGGTTGGACACACCAGCTCTAGTGGTTTTATGGATTCATGTATTTATTTCAGCTCAATATTTGGAGAAAGACTGATTGCTTTCTGCCAACCTATTACTAAGATGGTATCCTATCATTCTAAACCAGAGGTCTTCAAACTTTGTCAGGTTTAAGACTTGTGGACTTCAATTCCCAGAATTCTCCAGCCAGCATGATGGTTAGGGAATTCTGGGAGTTGAAGCCCACCAGTCTTAAAGCTGCCACATTTGAAATCTTTCCCAATTTAGTACCCTTCAGGATTCCGGTTTTCAATTCCAACTCTGCTAGCTAGAGAGGATCTGGAGCTATGGTGCAAACATCTTAAAAAGGGGTGAAAAAAACTTTAGAAGAGCATAAATAATAAAAACAGAAATAGCTTTCCTAAGTCTGAGTGAATTAAATAGTTTCTTCCTTGGCCCAGAAAGGAAAAAACTCAACCAACCAACAAACCAACCAACCAACCATCCTGAAAATGGTTCTTCAATCTAAAAGACATTAAGTGATTCCCAAACTGTGGAGCCATCAGTGAAAATAGTGTGCTATAACTCTCACAAATGTTAACCTGATACCAAAAAGAAGCTGCAAGCAAAATAATTCTGTCAAATCACAGTGCATGGGGAAGTTCAAACTGGAACCAATGTGTCTATGGAGTATGGGGAAAAATAATAATAATAAAAAAAATTCCCTTATAATGCAGAAAACATACAACAACGGATTGAAAGAGAAGTTTTAATGATGCAATATAATTTTACTGAATATGCGATTAGGCTCAGAGGACTGCAGGAAAATGACAGAGATGATTTAAGGAAAATATCTTCTGAAATTCTGGCTGGGATCTTAAAGGTTCAACCTGAGGAAGTATTTTGTAGGATTGACAGAGTTTATAGAATAAATTCCTGGATTGCAAAGCAAAGGCTAGAGATGTGGTGATTTATTTTACAGATAAAGATATAAGAAATAATATTGTGCAAAATTCTTTCAATTCTACTTTGCAATTGTCTGGAAGAAAGATTTGGATTTACAAAGAGCTCCCGCCTAAGATGTTATTGGAAAGGAAGAAATTTGGTTTTCTGGTGACTGAGTTAAAAAAAAGAAATATTTTATTCAGGTGGGACGCTCCAGCTGGTATAATATTGAGATATCAAGGAGAAAGATACCAACTAAATACTGTTGAAAAAGCGGAAGAATTTTATCAAAAAATTTTGAAAATGAACTTAACATCTCTAGGCACAATACAGGATAAGCGGAAGGAATTGGAAATAAAGGGAAAACATCGAATTATAGAGGCTGCTGTGGACAAACTGCTTTTGGATTCTTTAGACACCTCAGCTGGATTATCTACAAATACGAGAGAAGTGGCATCGGACTCTAACGTGATGATTCATCAAGTCACAGACAAGTATGGAACCTAATTAGCTGATACACAATTGATAAAAAAGAAATATGAGACACGAAAGCAAAACCAACAAGATCAAGTTATAAAGCAGAATGAAAATCGATCAGTTGATATACAACTTATAGAAAGGAAACCAGGATGGAGATCAAACCCACAAAAAGAAAAGAAAAAAAGAAATAGGTCTCACAAAAATAGAAATTTCTAAATTAAGCAACAGTGAAGCCAGTTATTTTAAAAAAATGAATGAATATATGAAAAGATAGTGGAGGCGAAGTATTGGTTGATATTATCCTGAGGAGAGTGATAGACCTCTGCAATGCCGTAATTTTGGGATGTGAAAAGAGCCTTAATTTGTTGGATTTGAATTATCTATTTTGGACTTCTTTCTTTTATTGATAAATATATTATATTCATCTTGAGCTATACGGCAAGAGAGCTACACTGGGGCACGCAGAAGATCTGGTTGTTACCCATTAGGATGATGGGAATTAATAATCCTGATGAAAGCCACAATTACAATTATATGGAATATAATCATAATGTCACTCGGGTGGTTGTTTTTTTCTTTTATATATATATGAGGATATTCATTAGTGATGGGGGCAGATGATGACTGAGGATTTTGAACAAACTGTTGCACCAGGATGCTATGTTACCCTAATATGGATGATGGACTCCACAATCCAGTGGAAAGACATCAAAGAAGATATTATATGGATTATAAATTTAAAGTCATTGACTTTCTTTTATATAACGGAATATATATATATATATATATATATATATATATATATATATATATATATATATATATATATATATATATATATATATATTAGCAGAGTGGGCAGTGGATTAAAGATATTAAGAATTGTTGTGCATGGCAATTTTATAGGAAAGTGGGTGGAAATAGGTTAGTTTACTGATTGTTTAGTTTAAGAAAAGGGATGTTTAAGTGATATATTTAGGGGAGTGGAACAAATGGATAGAGTTGAATAAATGTTAAATTAGGATTTATGGGGTAGGCTGCTTTGAAATGTTATATTAATATACACAAAAGATTAAATGTTAAAGTAGGATTTATTATATAGTTTTAAAGTGGAAGGTTGTTTTGAAATGTTGTATTAATATACAGATACAAGTATGGAGGAGGAGAAAAAGGGCAGAATATTGTTAAATTGGGAGTTACAATAATATTATAAGTTATAAATTAGAAGTTATACAATGTTACAGTAGAATGTTATTTTGAAATGTATGGTAAAAGGGGGAAGTAACAATATTAATAATACTATTAGCAAGTAAGGGTCAGTACTTAGAGGAGGGAGTAAGGGGATGGTAAAGTATTATATAATCTGTTATGAATTAGGTCTTTGTTGCAAAGAAGTCACAGGGGGGGATGGGTGGTGAAGGGGGGTTAGGGTGGAGGGGGGGAGAAAAATGGGGGAAAAAATTGTATTCAAAAACTTTTTCAATAAAAAATAAAATTCCCCATACTCCATAGACACATTGATAGTGGCCTTGATAGTGCAATGAAAGCTCCACTTCAATCTTATTGCTATTTTGATTTTTGTGAACATAATTGGGGAAAGCCCTAAACTGGAGGCTATATTAGCGCAAATATTCAACACCCAGATGTTTTTGAGCTGCTCATGATTGCATCTATGCAAAAGATTCAAAAAAAATCTGTATATGGAATCCCTGTATAGTCTGAATTTCCCTCAAGCATTTTGTGGGAGTGGGGTCTATGACAATTTGCCACAGCCAGTTCGACATGACCAACCTGCCACAGCCAACACACCATGGCCAACTTGCCACAGCCAACTTGCTGCAGGATAACTCACCACAGCCAGCTCACCACAGGACAACTAACTGAGGAACAACAGTTACACCAATATCAGGGATATGGTAGAATAGAATCATTAAAGAAAGGATACAAAAGGAGGAATGAAATTAGAATGGCAATTTTTTTAAAAAAATATTTATTTTAAATCATTAAATAGAAATTGTTAAATTGCCACAACATGTTGTCTTGCAGCAAATTGGCCCTGGCAAGTTTGACCACTGCAAGTTGGTTGCAACAGGTTGGCTAAGGCAAGTTGTCCCATTCCCTCTATGGAATCCAGATGCTTTAAGTCTCCCACTGCTAGCTGTATAATCTAGATCATCAGTCAACAACTGGTGGTCCGTGGACCACTGGTGGTCCATGAGAAAGTTTTGGTGGTGAAATCTTTGGCAGAAAATTTGGCAGAAAAATATTTGCATTTTTTCATTTTTTATATTGCACTAAATCAGGGATCCTCAAACAACGGCCCCTGGGCCGGATATGGTCCACTGAAGCAATTAATCCTGCTCGCTGATGGGATGGGGTCTTTCAGACACTTAGCTTGGCCACCTGTTTATTAGCTCCAGCCCTTCCTTCCCTCCCTGGGAGTCTAGGCATTTCAGTGAGTGGTGCACGAAACTTCGGCCAGACTCCTTGAGAGATGGAGTCTGCAGGGGGCTGATCTAGTGCCCAGGCTGGCTACAAGATAAACATTCATTCTTGGCCGTATTTGAGATTCCTAGCTGCAATGGACAGCAAAGCTAGGTTTGATCCCAGGCGCTTCTTTCCGCTAACAGGTGGCCAAGCTAAGTGCCTGAAGGACCCCATCCCATCACTAATTCATATTAGTGGTCTGTGGGATTTAAAATTATGAATTTAGTGGTCCCTGAGGTCCGAAAGGTTGGTGACCCCTGATCTAGACTATAACTATTGTTGTCTAGATCAGGTTACTAGTGTCAGAACTCCATGCCTGTGTATGCATCCTCTTTGCTGCTCTTTTGGGAGAGCTACTTTTTGTTGTAACATAAGAAAGGGATCATTTCTGAGCAAGGTATTATTTTCAAGCATCTAACTGTTAATAATAGATCTATGCTAGTTTTATTTAGTTATACACTGGTTCTTCCCCTTCCCAACCTCACATTATGTCTTCATTCATATACTATGGTGGAATCTCTTGAGAAAAAAAGCAAGACAGGCTTACCTTTTTAATCTTGTATTCTCAATATCTTCCTCTACTTCCCTCGGTTCATACATTTTACATGATGATCTTAGTGCTTGGGTAGAAATGGAGTCAGCAATATAGTTTCCATAGCCAAAAATTTAATCTAACTTCACTCTTATATCTCCTTTCTACTGATTTTGTTATTTGCTTAACAGTTCTTGCAGCAAAAATCCAGTCTTTGAAAGTTGATCTTCCCTTGATTCTTGTTGCATTTTCTAAACAGATCATTGAGCTACAATAATAATGGTGAAGATTAATGAGCTGTAATTATAATGATAATCAAGTGCCTAGAAATAATAAGAGTTAGTAGAAATATTCCAAGCTTTGTGCAAGAATCAATGGCATAATGGACAACACTGTTGCTGGTCAAAGGTTATACACTGGAAGAGATTAATAGCAAGAGAGTAGCAAGAGAGTAATCTTTCAAGGAACTCACTATTTGTCATTGCACTGAATAAGTTAGACCAGTGGTGGGTTTGTACTGGTTAGCTCTGGTTTGGGTGAACCGGTAGTAGCAGCAGCGGGAGGCTCCGCCCACCCACCCGAACGTCATCATGATGCTCTGTGCATGCGCAGAAGTGTCACGCATGAGCAAAGCAAGCACGTGTGCACACTTCCAATTCCGAACAGGTAGTGAAGGTAAATGGAACCCACTACTGAGTTAGACCATGGCTAAGACACATCTGCCAGGCTACCTTTTATATGGATGATCTGAAGTTGCATGGAAAAGCACCTTATGAAACAGAATTGCCTCTCAACACTGTGCATATAAATAGTCAAAAAAATGCAATGGAGTTTTGATTAGACAAATATGCCACTATCAACAGGAGAAAATTAATGAAAACTGAAGGAATCATGGTGCCCTATGGAATGGCCAATGAATCTGGATCAAGATGATCACTACAAATACTTGGGCATACTTCAAGCTGACAACATCAAGCATACTGACATCAAGTAAAAGGTTAGAAATGAACACATCGTGAGAATGAAAAATAATTTCCAAACTCAGTTTAAGAAATACGGTCAAGGCAATTAACACCTGGGCCAACCCAGTCATTAGATTCAATGCTCTAGTACTGGACTGGATTCAAACAAAACTAAAAGCCCTGAATAGAAAGACCAGAAAAATAATGGAAATGAATTATGTCCTTCACCCACATAATGATGCTGACAGACTCTACTTACCAATAAAAACATATTGCAAGTATTGCTGAATATTGCAAGTACACCAGACAGTTGAAAAAAGGGCATTGGAAGAATATCTGAAGAACAGTGAAGAAGGTATACCATGAAGGTTTACTGAGTACTAGAAAGACCAAACTGGTCAACAAATAAAGAATAGAAAGACCAAATGAAGAATAGAAAACAGACATGGCAAGGCAAAGTATTAGATCTCTGGTACAAGGAAGGAAGGAAGGAAGGAAGGAAGGAAGGAAGGAAGGAAGGAAGGGCCAAAGCAGATAACAAGAACTGGTAATGGCAAAAAGCAGGAAAATTGAAGAAAGAGACGGGCTAATTTTGGCTGCATTTGTTCTTAAGATTAAGACTTAAGAACAAATGCATACAAAGTTAGAATTGATAAAACAACAGACACCAAATGCCACCTTTGCAAAAAAAAACCCTAAGAAACAGTGGATCAGCTAGTTAGGTGCTACTTGAAGACTGCACAGATTAACTACAAACAATGGCATGACAAAGTAGCAACAATGGTGCATTGGAATATGTTCAAGAAATACCATTTATTTGTATTAATTCTCAACAATCACTCAGTTCCTACATAGTGGCAACAGTTACCTCTATTCATGATGTACTTACATCCTGTTTTCATTATTTGAACATGTTCTCCTTAAAAAGGAACTGGAAGTTTGGTGTAAAATATGGTAGCAACTCTATTAAACACTGTAGAGAGCCATAATGCCAATATTGAAAAATCTATACTGGTTACTAGTTCCTTATTTTATTTTATTTATGTTATGTTAGAATCTTTTTATCCTGCTTTATTATTTTTACATTTGACTCAAAGCAGCGATCATACCTAGTACTCCTCCTATTTGCACAATTTAATTAATTAGTATTGACTTATAAAGTCATAACCTGTTTAAGGGCTGATTATCTAAAGGTTTGTCTCTTCCAGAACTGATTTTTTTTCAGATCAGCAGAAAGACCCCCTAATAACTCTTATTGACAGAGGCTCATCTTTGGTGTGCAATAGAGCAGGAGTCGCCAACCTTTTGGACCTCAGGGACCACTAAATTCATAATTTTAAATCCTACAGACCACTAATATGATTTGCTTAATGACCGACTGGGTGGGTGTGGATAGGTGGTCATGAGACTGAGTAGGCATGGCCAACTCGATGTCACTCATGTCGAGGGGTGCCTCACCAGCCTCTACTCACCCCTCTCCTTCCAGCCACTCCTTGCCTCTCCGCCTGGGCTCCTTAGGGCCCAACAGGAAGCAGTTGTTGGAGATAAGCATGAGAAAAAGTTAACAGTAGAAGCACCTCACTGAAGACTACGAGCATAAACTTGCCAAGCAGAGGGAATACCTGAGGGAGTGCAAGGCCAGGTACAGGCGCCTGGAGGCTCAGCGGGCTGAGATGGTCAGCCAATACCAGGCTATGATGCAGTCCCATTAGAACAAGGTCCTCTGGCTCTTCTACCAGTGGCACTTCCCTCCAGCCTTTGCCCAAAGTCCTGCACCAGGAGGCTGAAGCAAACCCCAAGTCAGAATTTCTGTCCCCCTCTGACCCACACAAAAAGACCCCAAAGGGGGAGACTTTCTGCAGCAACACAAATGTTCATTGCATGTATCTGTCCCAGGGGCCGTATTTCGAGGATCCCTGATTTAGTGCAATATAAAAGTGCAAATAATTTTTCTGTGGACCACCAAAATTTTCTCGAAGACCACCAGTGGTCCATGGACCACCTATTGGTGACTGCTGCAATAGAGGACATTCTCCTGCATTGCTCCTAGGATATATAATGCATTTTCTCAGAGTTTCTGACTGTGTGCGGGGCTTTCACTCTCTCGCTGTTCCTGTATCGACCGTAAAGATGCCCTTCTTTTTCAGATTTTTGCCAAAATTTGTCAATCTTTATTTTATTGTATAGGTGTGAGCAGTGGTGGGATTCAAATAATTTAACAATCGGTTCTTTGCCCTAATGATTTCTTCCAACAACCAGTTCACCAAACTGCTCTGAAAGTTAACAACTGGTTCTCCCGAAGTGGTGCAAACTGGCTGAATCCCACCACTGGGTGTGAGCAAGGTGGGTGGGGGGGAGTGAAAACACACACAATATACCGGTAATGAGATAAATGTGTCAGAAGTTGGGCTAAAATGGATTAAGGTAGGATTTGCATTACAACCTTGTCTGATCCTCATGTTAATGTAATTTCTATTCACTGCAAGTGCCTGTGATTTAGGGTTAATTTCAGTCTGTACAGTGGTGGGTTTCAAATTTTTTTACTATCGATTCTGTGGGTGTGGCTTGGTGGGCGTTGCAGGGAAAGGATACTGCAAAATCCCCATTTCCTCCCAATCAGCTGGGACTCGGGAGGCAGAGAATAGATGGGGATGGGGCCAGTCAGAATTTTTAGTACTGGTTCTCCAAACTGCTCAAAATTTCCACTACCGGTTCTCCAGTACTGGTCAGACCCCGCTGAAACCCACCTCTGAGTCTCTGGTTAATTTCTTGTATAATGTTTTTCTTATTGAAGTTTGCTAGTTTTTCAGAATGCTTCCCAGAATAAACTAGGGGTGGTAATGAACTGGGGTGGTATTGGTAAATCAATATTATGTTGTTGTTTTTTTCAAAACTGATGTCAAAACAGGTTCCACGAACTGCATTCTGGGTTCAGACTCTGCAAACTGAAGAGAGAAAAAAACCACTAAAATGAAAATATATTGGCAGTTTCTCAGTTTGAAATCTCTGGCCTTTCTAATGCAAACAGGTCACAATGATGTCAGGCAAACTAGGGACTAAACTTGATTTCCATATGTGCCATATAAATAATATAAGCTTTGGGGAGAATTACTTAAATAATATATTTTTCAAGAGCATAAGCCTACCCACATTAATATTTCATGTACATCTATACTGTTTTCCTGATGCAAGGAGGGAGAGTTTTGCCAAGTAGTTTAATCATGCAAAATGAAAAGCTATATATCTGTTTTTACCTGACGGTTGCTTTCAATGCACATTTCGGCTTGGCATCCATAACACTCATAGAAGTGTTGGAGTGCATGCAAGCAAAATGAGGAGAACCTATCCCAAATCTCTTTCAATTTACAATTATGGAGTGAAAAGGCAACAAAAGTTGAGAAGAGAGTAAGAAGAAGAAAAGGCAGTTACATGTCGCCCTACAACTCCAATAGAAATTTAGCTTTTATAGAAAGTAGAGAAAGAAGTTGTGCTACTGTTTATATGTGGTGATATTGGAAATCTCATGCTGTTCATGCCTTTGGCCTCTTGCACTTGAGCTTTTTATTTATAGCTGGAAAATTTTTCGCAGAATCAATGTATTGTGATCACCATTAAACTATCAAAAGTAACTGCCAAACTTGCTAAATATTTTTGACATTGTTCCAAATGGAGGTGGCATTTTGTTATTATTATTTAAAGCAGCAGCAGGGAACAGGGACCAGTTCTGTGGTAGGTAGTTTTTCTGAATAGCAGGGGGCATGGTTTTGTAGGCTGCCTGATTCCACATATGAGTGGATGGGCTTTGCATTGCCTGGTTCCTGATGGGCTACAGACCACTGCCAGTCCATGGTCCAGGGGTTGAGGATCCTTGATTTAAAGGATTTAGTTTGTGTATATTGCTCCAATATGCTATAAATAAGTTCTTCTCAATCTGCCTTACCGATGTGTAGACACCAACTTTTAAAACAACCATGCTATCTCAGTCACTGTGGGGCTTAAAATCCAAAATATGGAGATATCTAGTTTGAACAGAACTACTCTAAATTAAAGGAAATAATTTACTTAATTGTAGGCAAAACAGTGGTTCTTTCTTTAATAAGTGGGGTTTTTGTTTGTTTGTTTGCTTGCTTCTTAACATTACACAAAAGTTTATAAATGCTCAGATTAAATAAAAATGTGAAGAAGCAATTATGTGGCCAACTACTAGTAGATAGAGCTATTGCTTTGCTTTTAAGTGATGCTGCAGGCATCCTCCATTCTTGGAGGATGGTTGCTTTAAGAGGGATCCACTGTCTGATGTAGGGGAATTTATAGAAAGAGAGTAATATAGTCAGCAAGAAAATTTGAACAGTGAGAATTTCCCTTGCAATCTTTCCTTTACCAAACAAGAAATGAGAAACATTCCAGCTGGGTGAACATTGCATGGGAAAAACCTGGGTGTTTGATCCAATAGGGAGCCAATATAATGTCTGCAGGGTAACACAAAGAGGCAAAGTAAGATCTTATGATAAACAAAGGGATACAATGAATATCAATGATTGGTTAAACTTGTATGCTTTCTGACTCACAACAATTCTGGGAGCCTCACAACAATCAAGATGGCTAGCATGACAAACAGATGCAATGAAGGTTGCATGCAAATAGCAATAGCATTTAGACTTACCATGTTTTCCCAAAAATAAGACCCTGTCTTATATTTTTTTTTGAACCCTGAAATAAGTGCTTAGCCTTATTGCCATGCACTCAAAAGCCCAATTAGGCTTATTATCAGGGGATATCTTATTTTGGGGAGAACAGGGTATATACCACTTTACAGTGCTTTACAGCCCTTCTAAGTTGTTTTACAGAGTCAGCATATTGCCCCCAACAATCTGGGTCCTCATTTTACCAACCTCAGAAGGATGGAAGGCTGAGTCAACCTTGAGCCTGGTGGGATTTGACCTGCCAAATTGCAAGCAGCCGGCAGTCAGCAGAAGTAGCCTGCAGTACTGCACTCTAACCACTGTGCCACCAAGGCTCAATTTATCTTTAAATAAATTGATTAACCAGGGGGACATCTGACTTCCTGCTTAATCTTCAGCCAAAATTTAATCCATTTAATCCAAAGTAAGCTTTACTTCTAAATGATACCACTCTTATTTCATGCAGCAACCAACCATATTCACACATTTCATAATTCATAAGCTTTGTCTAAATCAACAAATGTACAATCAACATTCTTTCCCATGTTCATATACTTCTCAATGACCTGCTAAAGAACAAAAACTGGTCTACACCAGTGGTGGGTTGCTCCCGGTTCGCACCGGTTTGCAAGAACCGGTAGTAAAAAATTGTAGTAGTTCGGAGAACCGGTAATAACATTGGCTGGCCATGCCTCTGAACCAGTCCCCGGCCCAGTCGCCGCTCGCTTACCCCACCCACCTCATCAGAGGCTTTTTTTTTCCCATAACCTTTAAAAGCATTTTTTCTACAACCTTTTCTGCCGAAAAATGCTTTTAAAAGTAAAAAAAAAAAAGCCTCTGATGATCGCACAGCTCAGCTGGGATGCTTTTAAAAGCATTTTTCCCTACAACCTCTTCAGCTGCAGAGGATGTAGGGGAAAAAAATGCCTTTAAAAGCCTCTGGAGATCCCAGCTGAGTTGCCTGATCATCAGAGGCTTTTAAAAGAATTTTTTTCTACAATCTCTTAAGGTTGTAGAAAAAATGCTTTTAAAAGAAAAAAAAGTTGGCCATGCCCACCCAGTCACATTACCCTCCACCAAGCCACACCCACAAAATAAGCCACACCCACAGAACTGGTAGTAAAAAAATTTAGAACCCACCCCTGGCCTACACATTCATTATCTGGCATCAGGCTACATTGCAACTCCCTTATTTTGTTCATTGTTGTATCTCATAGCCTTTCAATCAGAAATCTACCAAATACTTTCCCAGGCATCCTTGAAAAACAAAGCCTTCTGTAGTTTTAGCATTTCTGTTGCTACCTTTGCCTTCATGTAGGAGAACAATAATAGCATTCTTACAACCATCACACAGATACAGTCATATCACACATATCAAGCAAAGTGCACAGCACTCCAAAAGCAAACTAAATCCTTGCTGTAATTTAATATGATTACTTTGTCTACTTTGGCAATGTTTCCCCTTTTCAACATTCCTCACAGCATTTATCACTTGCTTTTCAACAATTTTTTTTTTTTGTTGGGTGCTTACATTTTTAGCTTTTGTTTCAATTGATTCTTCACATGGTGCTATCCTCCCATTTCACAAATCTCTACAATATTCATGCTAGGATTATCACATATCAATTTCATCCCGAATAATTTAATCACTTTTAAAAAATTCCATTCACACTTTTTGGGGCTTCTCATTTATTCCTTTCCATCTACTTCCAAAGCAATATCTTATTTCCATCAAACTGATCTACATTTCTCTGCTTCCTTTAATCTTATCCATTCCTTGTTCTCTTTGACTACAGTCCTCACAACAGTATTCCTCTTTCTATACCTGTTATGCAATATCTACCTTTCATTTTTTCCATAATTCCATAATTCTCTTAGATCTTGTTTTCCTCATTCTATACCTGCTTATTATTCTACCAAAGATCTTTTTCATATTTCCTATTAGCGTAACTCTATGGTTACACTGTATTTATGGCACACTGTATTGTTGTCCTTTTCATTTTGTTTCAAGTAGCTTCTGCATTCTGTTTCCTTCTGTTTCCTTTCTATTTATTCTGTTTGGTAGATCTAGCTATTTACAATCTCTCTCTCCCTCTCCCTCCCTCCCTCCCTCCCTCCCTCCCTCCATCCATCCATCTATCTATCTATCTATCTATCTATCTATCTATCTATCTATCTATCATCTATCTATCTATCTACTGTAACCATCCATCCATCTATCCATCCACGATTCTCACTGCAGGTATTGTGCTTTCACTCTTTTCTTCCCTATCCACTTTTTAGAAAGATCTCTTCATGAGAACTTTAAATAATGCTCTGCTCACATTCAGAACCTCTTATCACTCTTGTGTGTCTTTCACTGATTTCTCAGCCATTCAGTATAAGCAGTGAAATCTGTCATACTTTTATTCCTTTTCCACACGTAGGTAAGAAGAGACTTACCCTTAAATCACCTATTTGGAATAGATTTTTTTTCCCGCACCCAGCAGAATAATTTTTATTTTGGAATGTATGCATTCAGAATATTCTAAAAGTTTCCTCCGAAACTTACCTCCAGTACTTTCATTCATTACGGCTTGACATGCAACATTACCCAGCTTCCCACAAAATTCTTGCTCTCATCTGCACTCACCATCACCTAGATGATATTAATTCATGCTCTCAAATGTGTGATGTTTAGTCTCTTCTTCATAGCTAAAGCTATGACATAAAAACTAAAGGTTCCCCTGCACATACGTACTGATCATTTCCGGCTCTAGGAGCGGTGCTCATCTCCTTTTCTAAGCTGAAGAGCCAGGGCTATCTGAAAACATCTCCATGGTCATGTGGCCAGCATGACTAAACACTGAAGGTGCACAGAACACTGTTACCTTCCCACCAAAGTGGTCCCTATTTTCTACTTGCATTGTTTACATGCTTTCAAACTGCTAGGTTGGCAGAAGCTGGGACAAATAACGGGAGCTCACTCTATTACACTGTGCTAGGGATTCGAACCGCTGAACTGCCGATCTTCTGATTGACAAGCTCAGCATCTTAGCCACTGAGCCACCGCATCCCTTAAAGCTATGCCATAGATATTGACATTTCTGTCTATCTTAAATTTGGTAAATTGAGACTTCCAAGTCATCTTTTCATAGCAATTTATATAGCAATTTATATAGCACTCCCTAGTGCTTGATAGCACTGTCTGTGCAGCTCACAATGTAAGCTTTATTTGCATATTGCCCTGAACAATCTGGTCTTCATTTACCAACCTCAGAAGGATGGAAGGCTGAGTCAACTTCAAGCCCCACCAGGATCAAAGTCTTGGCTGTGAGCAGTGCTGAATGCAATGCTGAACTTTAACTGCTGTGCCATCAGGGCTCCTTAATAAGATAGGGAAAACTTTGATTAGGTTTCCTGGTGATAGGAAAGACAATGTCACTCACAGAAGCAACCTAGGTCTAAGGAGAAAATTCCTAACATTGAGAACAATTAACCAGTGGAACAAATTGCCTTCGGAAATTGTGGGTGCTCCAACACTGGAATAGCAATAGCAATAGTACTTGGACTTCTATACTGCTTCTTAGTGCTTTAACACCCTCTCTAAGTCAGCATATTCTCCCCAACAATCTGGGTTCTCATTTTACCAACCTCAGAAGGATGGAAGCCTGAGCTTGAGCAGTAAGACTTGAATTGCTGAACTGCTGGCAGTTTGCAGTCAGCAGAATTAGCTTGCAATACTGCATTCTAACCACTGCGCCACCACTATCAGAAATAGTATAGTCTTCTGCGAGACCAGGGGTTTGGACTAGATGATCTCCAAGGTCCCTTCCAACTCTGTTACTGTTATAGTTTTAGACATGGTAGCTACAAACAAGTCCTGGCCATTTGTTTCCACCTGGATTGGTAGTACTTGCTTACGCCTTGCTTTTCTTTTTCTGCCTATGTGGCATTTCTTTCTCATTATGCCCTTTTCTCTGATGATTTTTCAATTTTTTTAGAACTGCACAGCTAATGCATATGAAATATCCACCCTCAACAGTTACTTCTGGAAGGAGATATGCCATTTTTTTAATACAGGGCCGTTGAGTATGTCAGCGGTACTTATTATTTAATCCTGTTATTTTTTTATTTAATGAATGAAACTTGTGTTTAATATTTTAGAAGTCGCTGTGCACGGCAAGATATCCCTACCAGATACCCTGAAGCAAAAAGAAGAAGAAAGAACTGAGTATAGTAATTGGCACATGCTGAATCATATACTACAAGCAAGACTTGAATAGTAAATGTTTTAAAAGAAAGAACACTCCTTCCTTACTATCAATATCTCTAGACAGCATTTTCAACAAACAGCTTAATCTGAAAATTAGAATAGCAGCTTTCCTTTACTCTCCATGCCTAAATCAATTCCCCCTTTTCCTGCCCAGTCTTTGAATTTTCATTTTATTTTCAAGTGTATTTACATAATTACATCCACAAATTTAGGATCAAAAAGAGAACCACCCTCTGTTCATTCATTTACATGGAATGAATAGAAAATCAATCACTGCAATACCGTAATATAAATCAAAGAAGTTAAAGTTCCCTGAACCAGATCTTTAAAACTGTAGCACAAGGAAAAGAAATAAACTTTAGGTCATTCTAACCTCCGCAACAAAATAAACTTACTAATTTTCTTTTGATGGTACAAGCAAATGGTCCACATTCACTTTTCTGGGAGGAAAAGCATTATAGATTTATGGAAGCTTTAAGCTATGTGGTTAAACAAAGAGGAATATTTTATAACTGGGCCTGCACTGTACTGATACACTTTTCCTACTGGTTTGAGCCCTGATATAGCCATATACAGGTATCCATGTTTCTCTCTTGTTTGGAAAAAGATAACAAAAGTATTCTCAGATTGTTACACTGTGCTTTATTTACAAATGGTACAAATTTACAGACTGAACATACAAAAGGTACAGTTTTTAACAGAAAACTAAAGTACAGTACCCTGCATAAGATTTTAAGGAAGATTCTTACAGAATTCCCAAACTCAACATTCCACATTACTTTCTCTGTCTTTGTATACATTCTCTCATCACACATACAGTTATATGGATTATCTTTAGGGATATCCTTAGGAGAGGAACATTTAATGTTGCCAGGTGTCCACTATTTGAGCGGACAGTCCGCTTTTTTCACATTATGTTCACTATTTTTTTTCACAAAATAGTGGACATTTTTTTTTATTCAAAAGCTTTATGATGAAATTAAAATGTAATTTAATATTTTTACATATTATTATAATATATTTGATGTTTTGAATTTTAAGTAAAGTTTTGAAATGATTATTTTAATACGTGTTAAAATGTTTGTAAGAAAATATATAATTTAATTGTAATTTTTTTTTTTTACTACTTAACCCACCCCCCTCTGCTTGTCCGCTATTTTTTGGAAGCAGACCTGGCAACCCTAGGAACATTGCATATCCTAGGTTAATTTATTCTGTTACTCCTCATCAGAGGTTTCTCAAAATGGCCTAATTATAACAAAGAGTTGTCTTAAGTACCCAGTTCCCATGGCCACCAATCACTTGTACTTTATGAAATACTAGGTTGTAACCAGTTAGACCCTGACAGCATATTTGAACAGCTTTTAAGTATTCTTTTTTTTCTGAATTATCGATCCTCTCTTACAATTTTTTACCTATGTCAAAAAAGATTTCTGATTGTGGTTTCACAGGAAAAGGAAAATATCACAATTTTGTGTCCTCTTTGTTTTTTAATTACAACATCCTAAGAAGATTTAATCAGGCACCAATTCCCCTACATTCTATAAGATTTATTGTTTTTGGTTGTGTGTGTACCTTCAAGTCAGTATTGACTCCTGACAACTGCCTGGATAGGTCCCTCCAGGTTTCTTGGGAAGGTTTTCAGACATGGTTTACTGTTGCCTGCTTCCTAGAGCTGAGAGGCAGTGACTGGTCCCAGGTTACCCAACAGGTTTCATGCTTCAGCATGATTAGAACTTGTGGTCTTTCAGGTTCTGGCTTGATTACACCAAACTGAATTTCTAAAGAGTTTATCCTAGGCACATCTACTTCTTGTTCCCCAATTTATTCAATGTTTTTCTAGGTCACATTTAAAACCAAACTTCTGACGATATGTTTATTCTTTCTAAATTGTTGAATGTATCTGTTCACACTTTCACATTAGGAAACATAATGTTGAGCATGAATATTTTCACACTTTACCATGTCTCAGAATGTGATATATGGCTTCATAGAATATAAAGAAAGCAAATGGATAGCTCTAATGCTTGATGAATAATGCTATCTGATGTTCTTACAAAAATCATTCCTATACGGTAAGAGGCAGGATTTCCCTGCTTTAATGTCACATATTGTATTTGGGTTTTGTACTCAATAAACGTATTTCTATTTATGACTATGCGTGTCCATAGCCATTATTGTTAAATGTGGGTACTGTTTATTAGGGACTTGACCTTCACAATATTAGGTCTACTATACATAAATTGCAGAAATAAAGATGATCACTAGATGGCAGTGAAGAGATATAAAACTAACTTTGTTCTGTTTAATAGTCATCCAAATTTTTGCAGCTCAGAAAGGCCTAATTTTATAGAGAGAATCTGAGAATAAAAAAAACATATTGGCTATCCATGCAATAAATGAAACTGAAACCTTTGGATTTGATCATCAAGTAAACAATATAAAAATAAAATGGAAACAATTCTGTGAGTTCTACGATAACTTCCCTCATCTAAACTATTTGAGGCAATAATGATGCCCCTTCATTGGCATGAAGATGGGGTCAAAGGGAAATTAACTTTTACAGCCAGACAGCAAAATCTGGCTGGGCATCTTTGAAGTCATTGAAGGTAAAAGAACGTGATCTCCGTCGAAGAGCTGAACAGCCTAAAGGTCTGCCATGGAGTAAATCTAAGTAAAGGTTAGACTTTAAGAAGCGCGGATAACTGTCTTGTTCCATCAGGGCATAAATTTTGTTCTGTGCAGCATCAAATGTGTTGCGCGTTGGATGAGCCATATTCTGATTTACAGAGACTTTGGTATTAAAATCAAGGTTGACCTAGAGAAAAAGAAGAAAACATTTGATAAAATGGATGGTTGTTGGTTATTCCCAATTTTTCCATATAATGTATTGACTTCCTATCCTACACATTCTGCCCAAGTATTGTAAAGAAATCTGCTACATTCAAATTTGATGAGATGCACGGTCAAGAAATGTGATGGGGATATTTTTAGTCTCATCCGCGCTGAAGTTTCAGTAATGAGTCCTCAGGGAGTTATATATCTCCTAGGCTTATGTCAATTGGCTATCTATTTGAGAAACTGTAAACACCTGCTTGCAACACCTTGACAAGCTGGGTCTTTGCCTGGGAACACATGGCAGCTCTAACACACTATAGACAAGTGCAACATCTGCATTCTATATGTGCTGAACATTCATATGAGAAGCTTGTTCAACAAAATTTAGTGGGGCACAGTAGATTTTCAGTGACAAGAAGTGTGTGTGCTCCAATTTCTTTATTTTTTTTTTCTAAAAGTGGAACAGAGCACAATAAAGCATTAACAATGTTCATCACTTATTTAGTAGGATTTAGAATGGATAACTCCCCAGTTGTACTGATGTTATATTATTTCAAAAGAAGGATAGGGTTAGTTTTAATGTTTGTCAACCTTCACAGGGAGCGAGAAAAAAAAGTTTCTTTCCATAATTTAGCTTGTTCAATTTATATGACCACCACTTGACTGGAATGTTATAATCAATAGCACAAATCATAATTGTCTCCTAGACATATTTCGACATTCCTTTCTTAAATACATGACACACAATAGACATTTGATAGTTAAGTATAAATAACATCTAAGCCAATACATGAAGCAGGGGTGAAATACTCTCGGTTCGGACCAGATCGCCCGATCCAGTAGCAATGGCGGCGGGTGGTTCGGAGAACCAGTAGCAAAAATCCCTGCCCCTCCCCATGCCCAGCTGAGTCACACAATCATCAGAGGCTTTTTTAAAAAAAAAAACTTAAAAGCATTTTTTCTACAAACTCTTCGGCCGAAAAAATGCTTTTAAAAGTTAAAAAAAAAAGCCTCTGATGATCCCGCGGCTCAGCTGGGGTTGTCAGAGGTTTTTAAAAGCATTTTTTTTACAACCTCTTCGGCCGAAGTATATCTGTATATTTATTTACCATTATATGTAATTAATATGCAATCCTTAACTCTTGCTTTTTGAACAAATCTGTAATCAATTTTTAAAATCTGCTTAAAGCACTACAGTTATTATTCTGAATGCCGTGCTTAAATTGATGATTTATTTTATTCATTTGTCTTATCTGAAATCTTGCCAATGTGTTAGCAATAACTTGTATGTACTAATAAATGCACCAGTAATTATTGTTTCAGAAGACTGAGGAAGAATAATTCTTATACAATACAAGAAGCAATAAAAATAGGCAGATAAAGTTCTCAGCAAGTGAATATTTTCACCTTTTATTCATGTTTCACTTCTGGGATACTCTTGTAGTAAAAGCTAAAGGTAAAAGTTCCCCTCGCACATATGTGCTAGTCATTCCCGACTCTAGGGGAATGACTCCGTTTCAAAACTGAAGAGCCAACGCTGTCTGAAGATGTCTCCATGGTCATGTGGCTGGCATGACTAAATGCCAAAAGCGCACAGAACGCTGTTACCTTCCCACGAAAGGTCGTCCCTATTTTTCTAGTTGCATTTTTTTACATGCTTTCGAACTGCTAGGTTGGCAGAAGCTGGGACAAATAACGGGAGCTCATCCCATTACGTTGCACTAGAGATTTAAACCACTGAACTGCCAAACTTTCAATTGACAAGCTCAGCGTCTTAGCCACTGCATCACCGCATCCCTTGTGGTAGCATGTGCTAAATAATCTTAACCTTTTTCAAAGATGGATTCATTCCAAATGGCATTAAACAGTACAAAACACAATGCTACTGCAAATTTTCTCAGAAGTAAGTTTCACTGTGTGCAGTGTTTTTTGTTAGGAGCAAGGGTTGAGATTTGGGGTAGGGTGGAGGGCAGAAAAGTCAAGAGGACATGTCATGGACATTACCTTGACATCCTCTCCCTGCAGACAGAATCTTTAAGGATTTAAAAGACCAATTGTGTTAAGAGAACTATTTTCACTGTACCTCTTTTGGTGATTCTCTTTCAATGAATGTCTCATAAATTGTCTTTGCTTTGAGTGGAAGTTGGGAGGCATCTTTGCTTTTCTTATACTCTTCACATGCCATCCAGAACTCAATGTTCTCTTCACTAAACTCACTTCGCAAAAACCTGATGAATGCATCTAAGCCAGCTACAAAATAAACAATATGTAATCAAAGAAACAGCAAATAAAACAGGATGACATTTTCTCACTACCATTTTCAGATGTTTTTTAGTTAACTCTCTTCCTAAATTACACATTTTTGTTTTTGTTTTTTTTAAGTCAGTCCTGGAACAATAACTCTGATTTGTATGGTAAAGAATAAGCAAAAATAATGTCCCAGACTTTCACTGTGTGGAGGTTCAGTTTGAATACAGTAAATAAGAAAAGTTTTTGGAAGAATCAGAGCTTAATTTGATAAATGTACAGGCAGTAACTTTTGTGGTCCGCCAGCAGCCTGCAGAGCTGGCAGCAGTCATACAGTGAGGAGGGTGGGGAGGAACATGCACCAGTCTTGAAGTCTGGGGAAGGCTCAGATGAGGACTCTGCATCCGAGGCAGAGAGGAGGCCAGGGCCATGCAGACTCTGGAGTCTCCAGAGTCGAACATCAGAGAGGCAGAGGAACAGGGGGAGCCTGTTCCTAGTATGTGTATGTGCAGAGCTGCCAGAAGGCAAGAACACTTAAAACAAAAGGGACGACTTGGTGGGAGTAAGGCTTGGAGGTGATTGGCCCCTCCCAAAAGACATAAAGGAAGAGCAAAGACACGTGGCCTTTGCAGGAAGCAACGTTGTACATGGTGTCGGTTTGTATTTTGAAGCTCCATTTTTGACTCTGTGTTCCCGTGTGGCCTTGCCAAGATAATTGCCAATTAGGTTTTTGGCAGCGTGTCAAAGAAGATAAAGGTGGGTTTTTACCAGCCTTATCTGAAGGACTGTGGCAGACTTCTGTTAGACTATTTATAAACTCTTGGTGATTCAGCACATGCTGTGAATGAAAGGAATTCACAGCCGTTAAAATATAAAAAAAGGGTTTTTTGGGACTAATTGTGTGCTTTTTACTATATCAGGAATCCTAGGTCAGAACAGTATCCAGATTAAAAACATCTAATTTAAGGACAAACCCTAGATGTGAATGGACATAAATATGGCAGATGGCATTCTCCTTCTTCAGGCTGACAAATTGCTGAAGCTGTTCATTTTTCATATATGTAGCCTGTTTTCAGTAATTTTCAGGGGTTTCTGACAGCATTGTGCAGTTTCAGCACTTTATCAGCTTGAGGAAGGACAACGCTATGCGCCAGTTTTAGTAATAGGTAGTCCGTTTGTAAGTATGAATTCCCATTTAAATATAAGTTCGGGTTAAAGACAAAGGTAGGGAAGATAACTTCTTCTTAACTTGAGGATTCCCTGTAATAGGTATGACATATTATTTCCAATGTACCTCTTATTTGGTCTAATAATGGGCAGATTAGACTGTTTAGATCAATGTCAAATTCAACTGGATTCATTTATATATTAACTAGTATATATGCATATTCATTTGTAATTTTGAAAACATCAACTTGACACCCAGCTCATATTTATTTCAAAAACAACCAGCTCTCAAATGTGTGTGTGTGTGTGTATGTGTATAGTTTATTGCAACACAGGTATTTGATATGCACCATTAATATTATTGAGTTTAGAATTGCACCACAATCCACAAATGTATTTCAATCTTCACATTGACTATAGATTTGATTGTATCTTTAGATACTGGCTCTAGATAATATTTTGACTACAGGATTTGGTTCCACTTATATTAGTGGATGAGAACCATTTTGGTGCAGTGATTAAGGCATCAGGCTAGAAACTGGGAGACTATGAGTTCTAGTCCCACCTTAGGCAAGAAGCCAGCTGGATGACCTTGGGCCAGTCATTCTCTCTCAGCCCTAGGAAGGAAGCAATGGAAAGCCACTTCTGAGTAACCTTGCCAAGATAACTGCAGGGACTTGTCCAGGCAGTCTCTGAGAAGCAGACACAATTGAATGGAAGAAAAAAAAATAGAAATACTATTTGCAATACTTCATAGACCCCTAGCTGATCTATCTCAAGAAGATTCTTAGTAAATCTGAAAAATATATAGATATTGGCAATAAAATAAAAGAACTGTAAAATGCAAAGAGCTGCTGTGTTGGATCAGTCTAAAGTCTGAAACCATAAATAAAATATGTTCTGATTTCAGTCAAGTCTTATCCTTACATTTATTTTATTGCTTCTTATCACCAGTTATCAAGCACTTTCATTTTTATTACAATTTTTTATCATAAAATTTACTTTAGTATAGCACAGTATGCTTAAGTATGTTTTATCACTCTTAATCCAATACACAGCTATTTTTATATATCTACAGTAATGCTACCCTATATTTTATAGAAAATATTAATATAAATTACAGACATGGAGCAATATCTTAGAATCAATAAATTGTTTAGAATACAGAATATTGTGCCTACAAAACCTGTATAAAAACTGCACAAACACATGTTAAGGACTCACATTTTCAGTGCCATGGAAAGAAAACTTATGGGAACCTAAACAATTAGTCTTTGTTCAAAGATAGCAATAACACAAAACTTGGCCACCTTTCTGGAGGCTTCTATTGGCTTCTTCAGTAAAAAAAATAATAATAGTATTTTCTTCTCCTCTAATCCAGTGTGTGGATTATGTATAGATCCTACCAATCCAAACATATGCACATTACAATGGGCATGAGCTGAGTGTTGACTCAAAAGTTGCTTGTACGCTGATTACTTCATTTGCAGAGCTACTTTTTAAAGACAGGTCTCACCAGGGTGCTCAAAACTCTGAGGCAAAATAGAAGAGTTCAGGATTTTAAAATGGAGAAAAAAAGATGGGGGAAAAAGAAGAAGAAGAAGAAGAAGAAGAAGAAGAAGAAGAAGAAGAAGAAGAAGAAGAAGAAGAAGAAGAAGAAGAAGAAGAAGAAGAAGAAGAAGAAGAAGAAAATGGGAGAAAGAAATACATTTAGAATTAAAAATGAATTGAAGTAAGATTCATAGATATAATGAATTTTAGAAAATTCAACAGCTGAGATTGGTAATGCTTGGTAATGGGGCTCCCCTTGAAGAGCACCCGGAGGCTCCAACTGGTCCAGAACGCAGCAGCGTGGGTAGTGACGGGAGCAGCATGGCACTCCCATGTAACACCGCTCCTGCGCGAGCTGCACTGGCTCCCAGTGGTCTTCCGGGTGCGCTTCAAGGTGTTGGTTATCACCTTTAAAGCGCTCCATGGCATAGGGCCTAGCTATCTTCAAGACCGCCTGCTGCCACCGACAACCTCCCATCGACCCGTGCGCTTCCACAGAGAGGGCCTCCAAGGGGTGCCATCAGTAAAACAATGCAGGCTGGTGACCCCCAGGGGGAGGGCCTTCTCTGTGGGGGCACCTACCCTCTGGAATAAATTGCCCCCAGAGAAAAGGAGAATCCAAGACCTCAGTGCCTTCCGCCGTGCCCTTAAAACCTTCCTTTTCCAGCAAGCCGGGCTGGCCTAATTTTTTAAGTGTTTTTAAGTGTTTTGTTTATTGTTTTTAATTAATCGGGCCAAATTTTTATATATATATTTTTAACTGTATTTTAATATTTGTACTTGATGTTTTTACTTGGCTGTTCACTGCCCTGAGCCCTCAGGGAGAAGGGCGGTATACAAATTCAAAATAAAAATTAAAAAAAAATGCTTGGAATGTTTTTAACTGTAATAATTAAATTAATTAAAATATTGGAAATTAAGCTGAAAATTAATCTTGTTTAAATTAAGTGTTTAAATTAAGTATAAAGCAATGGATAATTATCTTGATTTATAAATGAATTGAAATAAGATTTAGAAACACAAATGAGTTTAATATATGAGATTGTAATATTTGTGTGATCTTTAACTGTAACTATAGAAACTAATAATTGAACATTTTAAATTGTAATTTTGGAATTTAACTAAAAAATTGGAAATTATATTGTATTATGAATTAATTAGATTTATTGTTCAATTAGAAGTGATTAAGATATTGTTGAAGTGGTACAAATATATTTGAAAAAGTAATTGAAAATTGGATTTAAGGTTTAAGATGTACTGTGCGAAATAATTTGGTTTATTGTTTAATAAGAAGAGATCACATATATATTTGAAAAAGCAATGGAAAAGAAATGAATGACTGTAACGTTATATATGACAATATATTTAAGTGACTTTTTTAGTAAGAGATTGGATTGTAATATTTGGAAAAGTTGACAAACAAAAATATTTGTGATTAGAATAAGGGAATCTAGTAAGGAGTTTAACTTGGAGAAAGAAAAGGGAAAAATTGAATTTGATTAAGATTAGGGATTAGGGCGAAGGGTAACATTAGTTAACAATCCATATGAAATACATAAATTGTGTTGAAGATGACTAAAAATTGTATAAATATGTGACTTGGCCAATACTCTGTTCAGAAAAAATGCATTGTATGTTTGTTTGTCTGTTTGTGTAAAAAATAAAATAATAATTAATAATAATAATAGTAATAATAATAATAATAATAATAATAATAATAATAATAATAATAATCATCATCATCATCCTGCTGGATCTACCCGACTCTCGTAAACTGGTAGAACATCATTACATTCCATTTTTGACCTCCGGAACATGCACAGAAGACTTTGTGCTTGCGCAGAAGAGGCGCTCATGCGCAGAAGAGGCACGCATGTGCATGCATGCTCCTGCGCGTGCTCTCGCATGCTCCTGTTCCCAAACCAGTAGCGAAAGTAAGTGGATTTCACCGCTGATGAAATAAGCACTGCAGGTATATTTAGAAACTATAGTTTAATGTACAATTACTGAGAATAATTGAAAGCTGCAGCATGTCTTTGCTTGGAAGACTTGGAATTTTTAAGTGGAAACGGGAAAGGAAGATGATTGGTCTATTGACTAATGATGTCACAATCAACAGCCATTTTCATTGAGTGAATTTTTTCCTTTATTGAACTTCAAAATTGTATGACTTTTTGTTTCCTTTTCTATGGTATACTAAATTTTGGATTAAAAAAATAAAATAATTTTGTTTGTAATATTGACATCCTAAATCATAATTGATACTGATGGAATACCTAGAAGTTCATATCCAAGTTAATAGTCACAAGTTCCAATACACAATTGTTCATTGTGCATTACATAACATAAATTTAATATTAGTCCTTAAGGATTAATAAAATATCCACTTCTTCCTTGAATAATTTTCTCTACTACTGAAGCTTCAATACTTCTAAGCTTTTATGGTAGTGATCAAAATTCAGGGCCATTTTTCACAGCAATCTGGCAGTCAAACTTAATAGACTTCTTCACTTTACACACGGTTAATCCTTTATTGCCAAAAAATAATAATGAAAAGATATTTTGCATGAAACAAGATGCTATAAGATGTTGAACTGTAATGAAGCATAATGCTAGTTGAAAACATCAATACCAACCTTTGTGAGAAATCAGCTGGTCAAAAGATTCAGCCCATTTTTTTACAGTTTCAGGGGACTCACTGCACAAGACAAAAAAAAGAGGTGTCACCTATTGTGTGCATATTTGCAGATTTTCCTAACATATTTTATCTCCAGTTGATTTCCGTCTGTCATATTTCTCATGGTATTGAATAAGGATTTCTTAGAGAGAAAAACAAGCTTCAAAAAGCTTCTGATCTGATATCGCTGATGTCTTTCCTATTAACTTATGAAAAGAATCAATGTATGGAAAGGAAGTGCTGTCTTCTGAGTCACTTATTATACACCCTTAATCTTTTTAAATAAGTAAATGCATGTTTGACACCTTTATTCTTTTAAAATAAATAAATAACCAAAAGAGACCATTTTGTTTGTGGTGGGTCGATGATCTATGAAACAGCTTTGTACATAAAAGCTTGGGAAGGAAAGAGAATTGTTCACACTGAAATGTGGTTTCGAACACTGCCGAAGACACTATGACCACAGACTATTTTTAACATTACACAGGAAGCTTTATGATATTCAGGAAGAAGGTTGCAATAAGCAGTGGTGCTGGGACATAAGCACACCATTTGTTTACAGCAATATAATGACTTTTTCACCAAATGCCATGCTATTTTGGAAGGACTTATATTTAATTTAGGAGATGAGAGTTGCTTTTCTTTTCTTCTTCTTATTTTTTTAAAAAGCCAACTATGTCAAATTGTCCATAGTGGTCACTGGTCTTTGACATTGTAGCTCACCGAAAGGTACACTCAAAAGTCTCAACCATTCTTCTGCTAAAAAGTTTGGGAAGTGACCTTTTCAAGTACGTGCTGGGCTGCTTTCACAAGCAGTTGAGAAAGTTGGATTTCAGATAGATCATAATATGTGGCATAGCCCTGGAGAAGTGTGCAAAATAAATTAATTTAGAGGGAAATTAATTTGCAGAGGGAAACAAATAATAATTAATAAATGATTAATTATTAAATTAAGCAGAAGCAAAATCTATATCTTACTCATGAAACCTTTTAATGAAACGTTCTACATAGAATAACAAAACAAAACAAAGCACTATTTCCTGTTAAACTGAAGGAGAGAGGCAGAACACAACTTCCTATGATTTAGGGTAGCATGATGGCTTTCAAATTGTGGGAGTTGAAGGCCACACATCTTAAAATTACTAAGGTTGAGAAAACACTGATTGACAATGATGGCAAAATGAAAACAACCTGTAAGATAGGCATGCAATAGATGTTCTGAATTAAATATGGCTCCTTCCTTATGGCAGCCTTTTTAATTATATATTTATTTATTTCCAAAAGAAGTCTCACCTTGATGCTTTTGCTAGTTGTTCAAATTTGTCAAAATTCATATTTGGGTGCAATTCAGATTTATGCAAGAGACTTAGCCGGTTCCTTTTTTCAAGAGATCTACAAGAAAATGAAAGTTACTCTGGTAAGATTTTTCAAACATTTCTCTTTTGCTAGCTCAGAGTGCTCTGTAAAGCTCATTGCTTCCCTTTCACATATGATACCATAAATGTTGATGTTATTCTCCCCTTTTGCAGGAGAGAATAATAGATTTCTCACTTACACCTCTGAATATTTTTACATACAGAATCATCTGCAAAGAGTAAATGAACATCTTTTCATATTGATAGTCTTTCACATTTACTTTGGTGACAAGATCAGTAGGGACTTGAGAGGGGGGAAAGGAATAGGCTTAATCTTCATGAAGCCAGGCTGAGATCATGAGCTTCTGATACTGTGCTGTTTAAAATCAGATAACAAAAGAGGAAATGCAGTCGCTGAAATGATTAAAATGAAACACATTTCATGATGCATTCAACAAAATTTGAATGCATTAGTTAGTATATCGCTGCCCCAGAAAGTACTGCCTTCTTTGATAATATCAAATGACGCAAAGGGGGTGATGATGTGGTATAATAATGGCTTTCTTTTCCTCTGTTCTGATTCCTTGGTTGCCATATCATAGGATTTGTACAAGTAGATGCTATCACCTCAAGAGACAAGAACAAAATGGAGGTGGAGCTTTCAGCCCAAACTACTCAGCCATTAAAACTAGCATTAGGACATTATTTTTTTCTTGCACCACTAATTTTTTTAATGCTTTCTTGTCGGCATTAACTCCTGTTGACTGTCTGAAGTTTTCTTGACAAGGTTTTTCAAAAGTGGTTTGTGATTGCCTGCTTTGTAGAGAAGGTGATTGGCCCACAGTCATCCAACTGGCTTCATACTTAAGGAGGGACTAGAACAGTGGTGGGTTACTTCCGGTTCGGTCCGGTTCTATAGAACTAATAGTAAAACCAGTGGGAGGCTCCACCCACCCACCATGATGTCATCATGGGTGATCTGCGCATGCGTAGAAGCTTCTTTGTGCACGCTCCTGTTGTGAACCGGTAGTAAAGGTAAATAGAACCCACCCCTGGACTAGAACTCATAGTCTCCCAGTTTTTATCCTGATGTTTAACTTTAGCTCTCTTGTACCATATTACTTGTATTGTATTTTAATTACTATAATGAATATAGAAAAAGAGGATTGATGTATGCATAGGTGTATACATCTCTTTTTATGGATTCAACATTTGGCATCTGAATGGCATCCTTGACCTACAAAAAGGAAAGTACAAAAAGCTAAATCTCAGTTACATTTAATCTGATGACATTTAATCTAATTTTCAAGCATTTCAGAATTTCATCCTTCTTTTTCATTATAAATAGCAACATTTTCTGGAGACCATAGCCAAAGCTTTGAGAGTTGAATACAGGTTGTGTATTTAACTGGTACAATCTGGTTCTCCGCAAATATAACCATGCAGCTTGAGAATTCAAGGCATTGTATCCAAAGCTTCTAGATGGCATCAAATCTTGCTTATTTATTTAACAAGTTTATATGGCCGTCTATCTAAGTAATGGAACAATGAACAGTGGATAAAAATACAATGTATATTCAAATCCAATTTATCAAGGTCTTTGTAAAAAAATTCTTGTTCACAAAGCACAATACTGGGTCCCACTAATAATCTAGCCCCAATACCTTGGGGGGGTGGGATCAAGTTTTCATGGCTTCCTTGAAGGCTGGCAGGTCAAGACTATCTCTGGGGGAGGGGGGAAACTGTTCTATAACATGGAACATAGAGACGGCCTTGATGGATATATTCGGAAGCTGTTACAAAAAGAAAAAAAGGCAGAGGTATTCATTAAGTTTTAGGAAGAGAATCAAGCTGGCTCTTCCCTGAATCAGTAAGGTATAAGAGAGAGGAAAATCACAAACTGTCCATAGAGCAGTGATGGGTTGCTACTTGTTCTCCCTGGATCAAGTGAACCAGTAGTGGTGGCAGCGGGACGCTCCACCCACCCACCCAGACGTCTCTGTGCATGCGCAGAAGCTTCTGCACATGCACAGAAGTGGCACGTGTGTACACAAGCATGCCCATGCCCACGAGCAAACCGGTAGCAATGGGATTTGAATCCCACTACTACCACAGCGTATATATCAATGAAGCTTAGTTCTAGTCTAGGACCTGTGGTGGCGCAGTGGTTAGAATACAGTATAGCAGGCCCCCTCTGCCCACAGCTTAAAGTTCGATTGTGACCAGCTCAAGGTTGACTCAGCCTTCCATTCTTCCAAGGTCGGTAAAATGAGGATCCAGATTCTTGAGGGCAATATGTTAACACTGTAAAACAGTCAGAGAGTGCTATAAAGCACTATGGAATGGTATATAAGTCTAGTGCTATTGCTATTGCTATTTTGTGAAGTTTGCTTCCTGATGTTAACAACCTCAAAGGGCTGAAAATAAGGCAGGCACCATGGCAGAGAAGGCACTCTTTGTAGGTTCCATCAGTGACATTGGTCACCCAGGAGACCCAGAACATGCCAACCTGACAATCTGGATAGACCACCAAAGATGGGCAAACTTGTAAGTGTTTAGGAAAACAATTAGCTTTATGTACATAATACCCAACATGACACTTTACAAACTAATTTTTTAAAAATAATCTAAGAACTTGGAAATTTTGTAAGTGTCCAATCAATAATCATTATTTACACATTACATCCCAGTCTAGCATAGCAATGTAACTAAGGTTTTTTTGTGTGTGTGTGTTTTCAAGTATTATTGCTAAACATCACAAGGCTGACGTTTGTCTACTACTTTGCATGTATGGGTTCTTTGTATTTATTCAAATCATCATACATATAAACAAGAAACCACTTCCTCACTTTCCAGTATTAAAGATATGAGTGTTGCTGTTTACATAACCAAAATGCACCAGCTATCAGTTGTGCCCAGTACGGAAGTGTTAGCAGGCTTGCAGGAAATCCAAAATTTGCAAGAGTGCAAATACTTAGAGGAAAAAGATGACTAAAAGAGAATCGGTATGACGATATCATGAGGCCTGAATATGTGACCAATGCATGGAATAATGAAAATTACTGGAATCTTGAACACAGAATATTTGCATTGCAATTATATTGCAGGTTTCATTTGCCACTCTATGCTGACATACTTAACCAGGATGATCCCATGTTGGCATACCCTTTTAATGTGAGTAGCAACACACAAGCAAACCTTGGTAAAACTCCAAGGCACTGATGTAAATGACCATTTTTTTTCTCTTTGACTGGATCTGTGATCATAAAATCCATCCAAGAGGTGTAGTTCTTGGTTGCAAATTTTAGAAATGGTGTGCTACCAGTTCTCATAGCATGAGAAAGGGAGCAAAGTGTTGGAACCACTGGATCCCATCCAATTTGCAAGAGATGTACAGGCAGGGGTGAAATCCAGAAGGTTCTGACAGGTTCTGGAGAACTGGTAACGGAAATTTTGAGTAGTTTGGAGAACTGGCAAATACCACCTCAGGCTGGCCTCAGAGTGGGATGGGAATGGAGATTTTGCAGTATCCTTCCTCTGCCACACCCACCAAGCCACACCATGCCCACCAAGCCACGCCCACAGAACTGGTAGTAAAAAAAAATTGGATTTCACCACTGGGTACAGGGCATCACCATATAATAAAATAGACCAGCATGCAAGGAAACATAATCACATATTGGGTTTAGGTACTTGGGAAAAAAAAAACTAATGTTCAATTGCTATGCAGGATTTCAGAGCAGTGCTTAAAGAAAATCAAACAGTATTGGAGGATCATTAAATTAAATTAACTAAATTAAATTATTTCTTAATTGTGTTTCAAAGAACTGGCCCTTCAATAGGCAGAAGTGATATGTTTTCCCCTTTACACATTTTCTCAGTATTGTTGGCAGTCAGAAAAGATACTAGTGTTCTGAGACAGGATTCTTTAGCAAATACGCATGACTGAAGTTGAACTTAATCAAGACAAGGAATGTTGTTTTCTGCTTAAAGGACACATTGATTTGAGTTGATAACCACTTATTTTGACTTTTAGCAATGTTAACAATCATATTTTTATTTTGGGAGAGGAGATGCTTTTGAAATCTGCCCTCTTTTGACTGTAGGTGTGTGGGAAGGCACTATACCCTGTTTCCCCTAAATTAAGACATTCTCTGATAATAAACCCAATCAGAGCTTATTATCAGAGAATGTGATAATATTCTCTGATAATAAGCCCCCCCACAAAAAATAAGCCCTCCCTGAAAATAAGCCCTAAGCAATCGGTCCCCACCATTTCCTCTGGTTAGGGTTAGGGAGACAGAGCTGGAAATCAGGTAAGACAGCAAGAGGAGCCCCATCTTGCTCCATTCGCCCCAAAATAATAAGACATCTCCGAAAATAAGGCCAAGCACTTATTTTGGGGTTCAAAAAATATAAGACAGGGTCTTATTTTTGGGAAAACACAGGTACTTAGTCATTATTAGCCCTGATATCAGATCTCACGATAGCTTTATAGATAGATCTTTAGTTCTGATTATGAATTAGCAAAACTTCTTTCATTTTTACTTCAAAAGGAGGAACACATATCTCCATATCCTGAATTCAGATCTTGGTGATTGGGAACCATTTAAATAAATAAAACTGTTTTATTTTGCTTTTAGTCAGAGAGATATACTGGCCTCTTTATAGAACAACTTCTGAGACAACTAACTTGGGTTAGTTGCTTGGGTTTGCTTGGAAAAAAAAAAACATGTTTCTTTTTTCCTTCATATTTTTATTTAAACATTTTCTACTCTGCCAGACTCACATTGTTGGAGTTGGGAGGCTATACAAACATTCTAAATAAATAAATAACATTCGGATTTTAACAGACCCTTTCAGTCGTTTGCTTTTTCTGTAGATTGGCAAACTCCCCCCCCCAAAAAAACCCCTCCTAAAATACGTATATATTTGCAACGGTTTTCACTTCATGCTATGCATTTGACCAAATGTGAACCAGTTTCTGCATTTGTCAACGTTTGTTACCTGCAATAAAAAAAATAGTAATTTTTGCATGACTGCAGACTCCTCACTACATCTTGATTTTTAAAAAAAATTTGGAGGGGAGGGGATAAGGTTTGAATAAAGCTTTCATTGAAACAAGAACATGCTCTTATCTTCCCTGTAGCTGCAAAAGGCTCAATGGAATTTATTCCCTCTCTCACCATTTCTTCTCCATTCTTTGAACTGTAGGTCTGTGCTCGCCTCTTAGACTTCTGGCCTTCTCTCGTCTTTTCAAAGCTCTATCCTGCATGCTATTTCTGCTCTGAATAGCGGAATGCAATCTGGACTCAGGTATTTTGTTGTTTTTCACATTGAGCAAGAAAGTCAAAAAATAATGAACATTCAAAACCAAACCCCTCAGTCTCTTACCTGTTTCCTGAGTCTGGCTTTGCCCCTTCTCTATTCAAGGATTTCATGATTTTACAGAGAGTTTTCACTCTTGATGCCGAGTTGAGCTGAGACGATAAAACCAGCGGGTTCTCCATTTTGCGTGTAAGCACTCCGTCAGATTAGATCTCACTCTGATCTTCTTTCAGTTGCACGTTAATAAATCCTCAAGGACTGGATTGCTTTTTCTTATGTTGCACTTACTTTGAATCTTGATTATTTGGCATGGGCTATTCAGTTTGTGGGATGTTCCCCCACTACAGTCCTAGCTGCTGTGATAAGCACACGTGACCTTTTAGAGAAGTTCTTTCTTTTTTTTCCACCCAGAAGTCATTTCTTCAAAAGAGAGATTAGAAATAGGCTTATGTTTTGCAAGTCGGAAAGATAAACATAGGCCTTCCCTCAACTTGTGGTTGTAGCTTGTGGTTAGCAGATATGAATGCGATATTTGGTCAAACAAGATGGCCTTTAGCACTCTATACTGAGAACTAAACAAAATCAGCCACACAGAGCAGCAAGAGGGAAAATTGATATGATTTCCTCTTATTACAGTTTTTTTCAAACAGAACTTAAAATAACTTAAAGGGCTGCAAGTAGTTGTTCAGTCAGGCACTGATGATGACCTGTGTTAACTTCAGCTGTGCTGTTTTGAGTGCTTTTTAAAACTATTTTATTTATTTCATGGACATCCAGATCTACTCCTAAGAGGTCAAGATTCTGTGAATGGGCTAATGTTGTCTTCATCATATGAGGACTCTGTGAAGGAGGTTAGATTGAGTGGCAAAACACAACTGACCCTTTGATGGTGAATTTTTGATTGACAGTCTTTCACCCACAAATTTTCAACTTGAAGTCTGGCTTGTATGTATATTTCCTTCAAGCACATATTGTACCCACATAATATGAACCACAGCTACCATTCTTTATCCTGTCTGAATAACAACAACAAGCTCACCAGAATTTGAGTCACAAAATTCATTGTGAATTTCTACAGTTACTTTAGTTGGAACATGAGTTGGAAACTGCAGTATGAAACCCAGCTTTCAAATGTTTGTGTGTAAGAAATTGCATTTTGTGTGGAATCTCAGAATCCTGTTTCACATCCTGGGATTTCTAACTAGCCACAGAAACATCCAGTAAAAATGAACACATCTTACAGACATGGATATCTCATCTCCCTATTTTAACATTTCACATTCTAACTTTTCTCACATGGTTCTTTTCTTAATTAATATAATATTTGCACAGAAGATATGTATATTTCTCAGTACCTATGAAACAGAGCTTTGAATAGTCTGATGCAACAGCATCTGCTTTTTATGTCTAAACAATTTGAAAAGTGTCTATTAATCTATTATTAATCAATCTATGATAGTTTGTATTTTAATGCTTGTTTATGACATATAATAAAAGTATTTGTAAAAAATAATGATCACTGCTTGTCTTGTTTTAAAACGAAATATAAGCAAATCTACATTCTACTCAAGGCAGAAATAGCATGCAGGATAAAGTTTTGAAAAGAAGAGAGAAAGTCAGAAGTCTAAGAGGCGAGCAAGGACCTACAGTTCGAAGAAGGTCTGTAATACTTTTGCAGATTTTAATCAGAATTCTATTTTGTTCCACACACTTATATATATGTGTGTGTGTGTGTGTGTGTGTGTGTACTTGCAAAATAAATATTAACTATTTGTCTTTTCCAGGTTATGCTATTTAAATGTGCATTTAAGTCATTGAAATAGACCAAGCAACCTTTAGATTATCTGTTGGGTGGATTGTGAAAGTTGGAGTAGGTCTGTAATATGATGGCAACTTTAGTTAAATTAATATCATTAGTATGCAGTGCAAATGTGCACTATTTCCCCAAAGACCTATGAAGTTCCTTTCATTATAAGCTAAATATACAAGTGAAGTGAAGGATAAGAGGAGAGACTAATGAGGTTGAAGGAGACAAAGAAAAACCAAGCTCATATCAGAAATAAAAATATTTAACTCCAGGAAGACAGAAAATCATCTCAGAAAGGAAGAAATAAAGAAAGTAGCAAAGAAAACTCCCAAGATGAAGCAAAAGTGTGGGGGGGGGGGGAGAGAGTAAGGGGGAAAGTATAAATAACAAATGCAATTAGTTCACTTAGTATTAATGTTACTGAAGAAGGCGCATACACCGCTTTACTTTCTATTGCAGGCAAGCCCAGGACCAGTTCTACAGAAGAGTAAAGAAATTGCCTTAACCATCAGATGCTGGAGACCACAAGCCATTCCATCCGAGCCTCTGAATAACAGAATAACAGAGTTGGAAGGGACTTGGAGGTCTTCTATTCCAACCCCCTGCACAAGCAGGAGATCATATACCTTTCCAGACAAATAGCTATCTAGACTTTTTATAAAAGCCTCCAGTGATGGAACAGCCACAACTTCTGGAGGCAAGCCATTCCATTGGTTAACTATCCTCACTTTTAGGAAATGATTCCTTATTTCTAGATCAGGGGTCACCAATCTTTTGGACCTCAGGGACCACTAACTTCATAATTTTAAATCCCGCAGACCACTAATATGATCTGCCTAATGACCAGCTGGATGGGCATAGCTAGATAGTCATGTGACTGGGTGGGTGTGGCCAACTTTATGTCACTCACATTGAGGGGCATCTCGCTGGCCTCTACTCGCCCCTCCCCTCCCCTCCCAGCTACTCCTCGCCTGCCTGCTCAGGCTCCCCAACAGGAAGCAGTTGTTGGAGCTAAGCAGCCACCACAAGAAAGAATTGGCAAAACAGCTCAGTTCAAATTGGATCTGGCTGAGAAGGAGGCTCAGCAGAAGTACCTCACTGAGGACTACAAGCATAGAGAAGACCTGCGGAAGTGCAAGGCCAGGTACTGGCATCTGGAGGCTCAGCGGGCTGAGATGGTCAGCCAGTTCCAGGACATGATGCAGCCCCACTCGAACAAGGCCCTCTGGCTCTTTGCCACCAGCAGCACTTCCCTCCAGCCTTTGGCCAAAGCCCTGCACCAGGAGGCTGAAGCAGACTCTGAGTCGGAATTTCTGCCCCTCTCCAACCCACACAAAAAGACCCCAAAAGGGGAGATTCTTTGCAGTAACACAAACATTTATTGCACATATCCAGCCCAGGGGCTGTAGTTTGAGGACCCCTGATTCAGTGCAATATTTTTCTGCGGATCACCAAAATTTTCTCGCGGATCACTAGTGGTCCACAGACCACCAGTTGGTGACCACTATTCTAGATTGTGTCTCTCCTTGATTAGTTTCCATCTATTGTTTCTTGTCTTGCCTTCTGGTGCTTTGGAAAATAGAAAATATGCTCTATCTGGGAGCAGAAAGCCTCACAGCTAGCCCTGCAATCAAGTAGCAAGATTAAAACACTAGCGCAACAGACATTGGTGCATAAGACACAGGAAGGCATCATTTTATTCCTTTCTTCTGATAACACAATCAGATAGCACACTGGCCTAATTTTTACATGCAAAAAGTATGGATGTCAGTTTTGGAAGACAATTTTCTTTTTACTTCTAAACTGCTATATAATGTAGCTGGGGAAGTTGGGAGGTGGTTGTTGTTGGAGCGGTAGAAAGTTAGTCATAACAACATTCCGTATTCAAGGACTTTTGCCTGCATCTGATGGAGACTGCCTGAAGATTGTATCCGGTGGAGTGTGAAGAGTTGATTGGACAACATGATGAACTTGTGGGTGTGAGGCAGGGCTGTGAACTCTTAGCTGGGTAGGGGAAACCTGGAAGCTTTCAGATTCGGGTTTTCCCAGATGTGCCAACATGACATCTCTAATACATTGGAACTTTGAGGAACCTCAGGCCTCAGAGCTTTATTTTGTTGGAGGTGTTCCTTGGAATCCTGACAATGGACTTGTACAGGCTGACCTTGTTTACATCATCATTTTATATGTTTGCAAATGTTTTATTTCCTTCTCATTCATTTTCTTTAACAAAGAATTTAACAATATTGATTAATTGGATTTTTAAAAGGTAAAATCCATATATTCTGGCTTCATCTGCCTTCATCTACATCCTCTTAGATCATTTGGAGACTAAGAAGTTTTAAAAGAGGACCTTAATAAAAACAATACTTAGGATGGCTGAGGGAAATCATTTCCTGGTATGCAAAACACTAAATAAATTCAGGCAGCCTGCTTCATTACCTTGTTTCTTGTCCATTTGCTGGAAAATGTGGATTAGACAGATTTGGTTTGTTTATTTATTTAATAAAAGGCACCCCCCCCCCAAGGTGGACCATGCTATCATTTACACTCTATGCAAATATTTTCATTATTCTCATACCTGAAATATAATGTTTAAAATTCATTGTCATGAGAATTTTCTTGTACACATTAATATACTGTAGTGATACCTGTACTAAAATCATATCAGAACCAGGCTTGGTCAGAGATGAGAATGACATGATCTTGTGCTACTGAGTGCCTCCCTCCCTATCACAGGAAGTCCAAGTGGGCAGCAGCACTCTACACCAGGCAGACCAGCTGCCCACAGTGCCTCTGTATCGATGCTGTCCTGAATCCAGGCACTGGTGAACGTACTCTGGCCTGTATGTGTGCAAGTGGTTTGCAGCTTCCTTCCCATGGTAGAAAGGAATCTTTGGGCAGCAAAATTTTTTGGTACATCCAGGAAAGTCTTTGCACAGAGTCTAGGTTTTAGAAACACTGTTTAATTCTATAAAAATGGTAGCAGAAGATTATTCTATAGCTATATACAGATTGGTAGCAGAGGATGATTATATAGCCATACAGATCAAATAAGGTATGCAGTGGACAGTCACCATGGGCTTTGTTCAGTGGTGAAATCCAATTTTCTTTTACTACCGGTTCTGTGGGTGTGGCTTTGTGGGCATGGCAAGGGAAGGATACTGCAAAATCCGCAATACCACCCCACTCAACCAGAGGTGGTATTTCCCGGTTCTCTGAACTACTCAAAATTTCCGCTACTGGTTCTCCGAACTACTCAAAATTTCTGCTACCGGTTCTCCAGAACCTGTCAGAACCTGTCAGAACCTGCTGGATTTCACCCCTGCCTTTGTTGCTTAATGGTTTGAAATGTCACAGAAAAAACTCTCCTCAGAACAAAAGGAACCATGGATTATAACCATAGATGCAAACTAAACACTGCCATCTACTGGCTGAATAATTCTGTAGTTGTTGCAGTAGAAAATACATTCTAACATGTATTCCAACACCCCCACTCAACAATTATTCCTTATAATAGTTCCATTTCTGCTCTCAGTTCTGTTTCCTCTTTCTTATGAATCTTCTTGTCCTTCTTCCTCTTCTTTTTGCTGTCCTGGCTGTCCACAGAGCTGGTGTTGCTGCTGCGGCTTCAGCCTTGGCTCTCGAAGGGCTGGCACTGGAGACGCTGAGACTCTGGCTCTGGCTCCGGCTGGGCTGGTGGACCAGGGTGGTGGCTGTAGTCTCTTTTGGATTCTCCTTCCCATCTCTGGGTTTTAATGCTTTCAAGCAACATAGGGCAGACAATTAGCTGGGAAGCCTTTATTGCTTCTGGTGGATCTCCTGATTGAAATCTCTCATGACCTGGTTCTTTTATTCCACTTGGATAGTCTTTCTCATTTAATTTGTTTATTATATCAGGACTTCTGTGCCCTCGTCATCTGTGCCATGTGTGAATGCAGTTTGAATGCATTTTTTTCTTGGCAGTATTAACTACTTGACTGCAGTTCAGCTGATACACTTTATCTGTAATTTTATCCTTTGCAAGTAAGATATCCTCTTTTGTGATGAAACAACTTTGGAGGCTACTATATTGCCCTATTTTGTGAGCTTCTTCACTGATAAAAGATTAGTTTCAGTGGCAGGGTCATACAGTTCATTTTTCACAAGAATATTTCTGGTGATACTCTGGTAAATAGGACAGTAAAGAAAACTATCTCCTATTCCTTCTGATTCTATTATTTGCCCACTAGCTGTGGTGACTTTTTTTCAAAGTCAAGGTGAGTAAAGAAATTTCTGCCTTTGTCATGTGACTCATAGCTCCTGAATCAATACACCATGCTTTCAGAGATAAGGTGCAACTTTTGGATTGAAAAACATGTTCATTGTCTGAAGAAAAATCAGTTTCTTTCTTCACACTTTTGGCTTTCTTGTAATTTTTGCATTCTAGCTTGCCTTCTGCAGTCAGTTTTTAAATGACCCTTTTTCTTGCACACAAAGTGTTCAGATGGTTCTTGCTTCATGTAACTGTTTTTATTCCTATTTTTCATCTTTAAAACAGACTCTGTGATAGAAGCATAGATAGAAGCACTGATTAATGCTTTCTGTTTTATGCTTATATTCCTCTATAAACTTGCCCTTAACATATTCCAATGTTAGCTCCTCATCTGGACATGCATCAAGCGCTGTGACAAGCATTTCATAACTTTCTGGTAAACCACTAAATGATAGTGCTGCGGCATGAAAATCTTTTTATTTCTTATCCTATATCTCTCAGGCACTCAACCATTTCCAAGGTGTTCCTTATATAATTCTGCATATCCTGGTCTTTCACCAGCTTGATTTGGTATAGTTTTCTAATCAAATACAGTTTACTGCTGAGATTAGCTTTTTCATGCATCTTTTGTAACCCTTTAGCAGTTACACACACACACACAGTATAAAATGCTGATTATATATATATATATATATATATATATATATATATATATATATATATATATATGTATATATGTAGGTCTTTGGTTATTTGGGTTTTCTCCAACATAAAATTGGAAGTGTCTTGGCGATGTAATAATAATAATAATCAGAGAAGCCATCGAGATAGAAAAACGTCCACACAGCATGAATAAACGAGATGATACGTCCCACCAACCAGCTATTTGGAAACCCGCCCTTATTGACAAACAAGTCCCTAACATGAGGAATGACACCAGACCCACACTCACGAGAGCCACACAGGATGTCACCACCACACATCCATGCAGAAAGCAGACTCAAACCCACACCAATGATGAGGTACGACCATGGACCAGAAGCCAGACCACAGCTGCATCATTAGCCACTTTTAACCCCTCCAATCAATACATGAAGCAGACTGACACCCACCATGAAGATGTGGCACGACCACGAACGCGAAGCCAAACAACAGCAACGCAGCTCACCAGCTCAAATCCCCTTGCAACTCAGACTAACCCTAGCACAACCAAGCCCCCACCCAAACAGAACACCCCCCATCCAATCAGAGCACAGCCAACCCCCCCATCCAATCAGAGCACAGCCAAGCTCCCACCCAATCAGTTCACACCCCCACTAGCAGTTAAAAGGAAGAAACAACTGCGATCACACATTGCTCCTAGAAGCACGAAGCCAAAAACACCATCCTGAAGATGACGAATGAGATTTCGTCGAAATGTCGCCAAGACACTTCCAATTTTATGTGGGAGAAAACCCGAATAACCAAAGACCTACATACAAACACCCGCGAAAACCTCAGAAAACACACACACACACACACACACACACTAATATATAAATAAATAAATAAATAAATATATATATATATATATATATATATATATATATATATATATATATATATATATGCATATTCTTTCTAGCCAGGTTTTACCTACGTAAACTAAGTTGTTCTGCAGCTCTGGTTGTGTGAGATCTCATTCACAAGCTTCAGAGCTTTTTTTCTGTTGACAAACTGCAACTCTGTGTTGCTCTCGGGGAGACTCAGATAGCTATTTCTGCCTTATAAGGCTTCGTCGGTGAGCCACACCCACTTCTCAGATATTCCCCCTGTAAAGGTACAATGTGTCTTTTTCTTTTTCGTAGGCTTTTATGTGCATATTCTTTCTAGCCAGGTTTTACCTACGTAAACTAAGTTGTTCTGCAGCTCTGGTTGTGTGAAATCTCATTCACAAGCTTCAGAGCTTTTTTTCTGTTGACAAACTGCAACTCTGTGTTGCTCTCTGGGAGACTCAGATAGCTATTTCTGCCTTATAAGGCTTCGTCGGTGAGCCACACCCACTTCTCAGATATTCCCCCTGTAAAGGTACTATGTGTCTTTTTCTTTTTCGTAGGCTTTTATGTGCATATTCTTTCTAGCCAGGTTTTACCTACGTAAACTAAGTTGTTCTGCAGCTCTGGTTGTGTGAAATCTCATTCACAAGCTTCAGAGCTTTTTTTCTGTTGACAAACTGCAACTCTGTGTTGCTCTCTGGGAGACTCAGATAGCTATTTCTGCCTTATAAGGCTTCGTCGGTGAGCCACACCCACTTCTCAGATATTCCCCCTGTAAAGGTACAATGTGTCTTTTTCTTTTTCGTAGGCTTTTATGTGCATATTCTTTCTAGCCAGGTTTTACCTACGTAAACTAAGTTGTTCTGCAGCTCTGGTTGTGTGAAATCTCATTCACAAGCTTCAGAGCTTTTTTTCTGTTGACAAACTGCAACTCTGTGTTGCTCTCTGGGAGACTCAGATAGCTATTTCTGCCTTATAAGGCTTCATCGGTGAGCCACACCCACTTCTCAGATATTCCCCCATAAAGGTACAATGTGTCTTTTTCTTTTTCGTAGGCTTTTATGTGCATATTCTTTCTAGCCAGGTTTTACCTACGTAAACTAAAAGACACATTGTACCTTTACAGGGGGAATATCTGAGAAGTGGGTGTGGCTCACTGACGAAGCCTTATAAGGCAGAAATAGCTATCTGAGTCTCCCAGAGAGCAACACAGAGTTGCAGTTTGTCAACAGAAAAAAAGCTCTGAAGCTTGTGAATGAGATTTCACACAACCAGAGCTGCAGAACAACTTAGTTTACGTAGGTAAAACCTGGCTAGAAAGAATATGCACATAAAAGCCTACGAAAAAGAAAAAGACACATTGTACCTTTACAGGGGGAATATCTGAGAAGTGGGTGTGGCTCACCGACGAAGCCTTATAAGGCAGAAATAGCTATCTGAGTCTCCCCGAGAGCAACACAGAGTTGCAGTTTGTCAACAGAAAAAAAGCTCTGAAGCTTGTGAATGAGATTTCACACAACCAGAGCTGCAGAACAACTTAGTTTACGTAGGTAAAACCTGGCTAGAAAGAATATGCACATAAAAGCCTACGAAAAAGAAAAAGACATTATATATATATATATATATATATATTATATATATATATATATATATATATATATATATATATATATATATATATATATATAAAATTTATATTTATTTAAATATTTATTTATTTTATTTGTCAAGCGTGTATAAGATATTTCTCCTCTAAACTGAGTTTATACTGGGTTCATCCTTGGTTTTATCTCATTATTGAAGCTGGGTTAATTTCTGGGTTGATACTGGGTACTGGGTTGAAGCTGGGCTGAAGCTGGGCTCATAACCTGTTTTATTCTATACCATTTCTATGGTAGCAGGGGATTATTCTATAGCCATACAGATTGGTAGCAGAGGATGGTTGCATAGCCATATAGATCAAATAAAATGTACAGTGCACAGGCACCATGGAACTTGCTGCTTAATGGTTTCAACAGTCACAGGAAAAAATCTCTTCAGAACAAAAGAAATCATAGTTTATAACCATAGATGAAAACTAAACACTGCCATCTACCGGCTGAATAGTTCTGTAGTTGTTGCAATAAAAAATACATTCTAACATGTATTCCAACAGTATGGTCTCCTGCTTAAGCAAGGTTTGGACTAGAAGACCTCCCAGGTTTCTTTCAACCCTTTTATTCTATGTTTTATGTTCTAAGATATCACATCACCGTTGTTGTTGTTGTTTTTTGTTAAATGTCAGATATGGTAGGACTCATATACAGTAAGCCCATATACAGTAAGAGTCCATCTGCAAACAGTGAATTGGTCTGTAAGAGTTTAGGTATAGTGATGGGGGCTCAGATGATTTATATTTATTTAATCCAAACTAGGGCTTCTGAAAATAGCCAGAAAAGCTTTTCTGAGCTTTTCATAATAGAACTATTTCAGCTCCCAGAATTCCCAGGCAACATGAAAAGAATGGAGTTGAAATCCAGGAGAATGTCAGGATAGGGAAGATTAAGTTAGAGAATCACTATCTGCCAGTGTCAATATGTGACAACAGTAATATTAATGTCCTAGTAGGATGAATGATCTGACTTAGTTGAAACCAACTTCCTATGTTTTTAAATGATGGTTCCAGGTTATGTGGACTCCTAGGCAAGGTATTGTCAATGGAGTAGGCACATGTCTTTGCTACTGATGCCATTGCCTGCTTCTTGTGCAGGCTGCTTTTGTCTGTTTGCACCTTTTTTAATGTATAAATTTTATTAAAATATTTAAAACAGGAGATGAACCCAAACACATTAACAGAAAGTAAAGGAAAAAAGAGATCAAATAAAAACCAAAAAGAAAAGTTAAAGAAAAAAAAGTATAAAAAGAGTTTTCCATTATTCATTATACAGCTTGTACGTACAAATAAATCTGGACCTCTATTTCTAAAGTTACATCATCTGAGTCTTCTTACTATAAACTGTCCTGTCTAATCATCAAAACCATAAATCACAAATCCGTCCTTTTGATTTTTATGCAAAAAGTTTATAAGAAGTTCCAAGCAGTGAAGTGTTTACACCTTTTGAAAGGAAAATAAACAGAGCAAAGAGGAAGATGAGACAAGGTTGCCTTGGGGGTAGCAATGAGACCCTTGGTGAGACATAACCTATAGTCATGATGGCAAACCTATGGCATGCCACCTGTAGGTGGCATGCAGAGCCCTTTCTGCAGGCACGTGAGCCATCGCTCAGCTCAGCTCCACCCTGCATGCCCGCATGTCTCCTCCTGGCCAGCTGATTGTTAGGTCTCTGCCGCGCATGCAGGAGATGCATGCTCATGCCCGGGGGGTTATACACACATGCGTGTGGGGGGATCACCATACCCCCCATGGCCCATTTTTGGTCCCAGGAGGCTGCAGGGAGGCTTGCTAGGCCCAAAACGGGCCGGGGGCAAGTTGTGCACATGCATGGGGGGGGAAGCACAGGGGGGGGTCACGCGTGCATGCACGGGGGACAGAGGAAGTGTAAGGAGGTCCCCCACACATTGCATTATGGATACAGGCACGTGGGCGCGCACTTTTGGCACATGACAACAAAAAGGTTAGCCATCATTGGCCTATAGTATGCTACCCTTTTGCAACCACACACAGCTTACCATGTTAAGAGATACAAAATAAGGAACTAATTGTAAGATTTTAACATAATGCATGTAATGTAATACACATTTCAAAACATGCATTTTAGACAACACAAATACTGTATGTTGAATGAATGCATTTAATGTATTTATGCAAGCAAATTTCTGAGCAAGCTCTTTATGCATTATTCAGTAGCATTCAAGCAAAGCTGGGGTCTCCGTAACTTTGCTCACACCAACAATGATATTTTAATGGTATTTAACCATAGTAGATGTTTGAGGATTATTAATAATGTCTCCCATGTGCAATCCTGAAATGAACAATAGCCATATTTAAAAAGTAGGCTTTAAAGGAAAACAGATGAGGAGGATAATCATAATATCTCAAACAAATTACAGATGGTGGGTTAAATTAAAATTGCTGCTAAATGCTTTAAAGAAAGAAGTTTTCTTGGAGTGAACTTCAAAAGATTTCTCTCCCAGTGTTCAATTTAGACTCAACATTAAGCTTTATGGGCTATATTACCTCCTACAATTTATTCTGCTTGCTGTCATTTTTTTCATTGTAGGTGTCTTTCCACCATACTCAGAAGTTCATCTGGACCAGTTATCAAGGTCAGAAAAAAAAAAGGAGAGGGATGCAATCTTAACACATATCACAATTTACACATGTGCATATACTTATAAACACACAAATATACATTTATATATTTTGTATATTTTAATTTGTATTTCCTTTTTCCTTTTGTTTTTTTCTTCTTGGCTTGTGTTTTTTTGCAATGACATACTCTTTTGGTTTGGTTTGATTACTTTAATAAAAAAGAAAACCAAAAACCAAAAACCAAAACCCGAAATCCTTCATTCTTTGTTAATTTGAGTAATAAATTATTTGCATTTTAGTCTACAGTAGGGCACTTTTTCTTGAAATTAAGGTTATAAGCCTAACACAAACAAACACCCACCCACAAACATGCATTCACAAAAGTCATATATAATGTAACATTGACATATCAGCACTGATTATGTTACCTAGTTTGGGTAATGAAACATCTGGAAGAAAACAAGCAAGTTCAGAGAGCACCAAGGACCCCCTCATTGATAACAATGCAACTTACAAAGTTGTGGAACTAATTATTTTTTAAAGTACTTCTGAAGCCTGAAAACTTTTGCTTCTATGTACGACTTTCTTATTCTGGAGCAACTCTTCTTAACATATTTTTATTTTCTCCTAGGAGTTTCATAATCTATTTAATTTAAGAAAATACTAGAAATGCCTTCCCAGCTATTTCTTCTTTATTCTTGCTATCATAACACAAGCAGGCATGTAATTGGTGCTGTGCGCAAGTAACTGTCCTGCAATATTTCTTAGCTCAGCATTTGCCTACAAAAATGTCAACCCTATTACAGTCATTTTGTGAAGATGAGCAGTCCACTCTACCTGAAGGACTTTCACCGTTGCTGCATAAAGATGATTTAAAGGCTATGAATAAACTCCATTTAGTTGCCATGCCACCACATCTATTTAAAACAATGTGTGTTACTGGGGGAAAATGCTGAATAGAACAAAGTCATTTATGTTTTTCCTCACTATATGTTCTTTGCGGGGTTCAGTTTGTTGTTGTTGTGTGGGTGAGAGAAAAAAAATAAAGAACAAAGAAATAGAAACTAGGAAAGGAATTGCTGCTTGATAACAATTCCCCTTTGCCTTTGGCAAATGGATTCCAAACTGTATATATGTTTGCAGCATGTCATTGTACGTAAATCTCTGCAAAAGCTTTTTGACTGGAAGTGACAGAGTATGTGCACAAGCAGGCCTAATTTAAAAACCTTTTTATTATGCTTTTAACCTTATAGCCTCTGGCGAAAGCAACCTATTCTTCGTCTGGCAGCCTATGGTGCAAAGAAGAGAAAAGTAGTCCAAAATATGGGTAGAAAAAACAGGCAGTGTTAGAGAGTAAATGATGGGCCACTCACTTTTGGCTCTGTCTCTTGTCGTGATGAGTAGGTGGCTAGGGATTTCAATTGAAAAGAGATTCTATGCATACAATAGGCAGTGATGCTTCTCTCAACTTTCCTTTTTAGCTATTATAACCTGTTTTTAATGGCCCTGGTGGTTTATGTCAGGGCAGCATTCAGCCAGGGTCACTTTAAAAAAACACATTATTCAGATCTTGAAGTACAAGATCAAAGAATGTGAGTGTAGCTCCTCAAACTGGCATTTCTTACAGTTCTTCTTCTGATGGTCAGAATTATACAGAAAGTAATTCTTCTTTGTGCTGAATAGCAGAAGCTCCAGACACTTAGCAGAGATGTGGTGGACACAGAATAATGGAAGGGACCTTGGAGGTTTTCTAGTTCTGTTGCTCAGGCAGGAAACCCTATACCATATCAGACAATGGTTTTCCAACTTCTTCTTAAAAACTTCCAGTGTTGAAGCATCCACAACTTCTGGAGACAAATCATTCCACTGATTAATTGTTCTAACTATCAGGAAATTTCTCCTTAGTTCTAGGTTGCTTTTCTTTCTGTTTAGTTTCCATCCATTGCTTCTTGTCCTGCCTTCAGGTGCTTTGGGAAATAGATTGACTACCTCTTTTTTGTGGCAATCTCTTAGATATTGGAACACTGCTATCATGTTATCCCTAGTCCTTTTCATTAAACTAGACATACTCAATTCCAACAACAGTTCTTTATATGTCTTAGCCCCCACTCCCCTAATCATCTTTGTTGCTCTTTTCCATACTCTTTCTAGAGCGTCAACATCTTTTTTACATCATGGAAACCAAAACTGGATGCCATAGTCCAAGTGTGGTCTTAACAAGGCATTATAAAGTGGTATTAGCACTTCACATGATCTTGATTCTATCCCTCTATTAATGCAGCCTAGGACTGCATTGGCTTTTTTTTTTGGCAGCTGCACCATACTGCTGGCTCATATTTAAGTGATTGTCTACTAGGGCTCCAAGATCCCGCTCAAATTATTACTCTTGAGCTAAGTACCACCTCTACTATACCTGTGCATTTGATTTTTCTTGCCTAAATGTAGAACCTTAACTTTTTTCACCATTGAATTTGTTAGATAGGGCTGAATGTTCAAGATTGTCAAGATCCTTCTGTATCTTAAGCCTATCTTCTGGAGTGTTGGCTATTCCTGCCAATTTGGTGTCATCTGCAAATTTCATGAGTTCCCCATCTATCCCTTCATCTACCTCGTCATACCTCATCTACCTTCTATACCTTCATCTACCTATTGCTCCAACTGGAAAATAGAGGCTAGGAATAATATAATAGCAGGAGTACTGCATCTGGTTTGAGATAAAGATAAACAAACAAACAAACCTGATTCTATCCAGTCTAAAAATGCACTACCTGGACCAAGAAACAGAAGAAGAAGACATCAGACAAGGAATCATCCCCAATGTGCAATGCAACAAACAAAACAAAACACTCAGCCAAAAGGAGAAGAGAGACTAAAGACACTGAAACAAGATGAAAGCATCGTCATCCTACCAGCAGACAAAAGCAGACTGACGGTAGTAGTGGACAAAACTGATTACATCAGAAAAGCTGGAAACCATCTAAATCAGTGGTAGGTTGCTACCAGTTCACCCTGGTTCGGGCAAACTGGTAATGGCTGCGGCAGGAGGCTTCATCCACCCGCTCAGATGTTTCTGCGCATGTGCAGAAGTGCCACATGTATGAGCACGTGAGTGCCCATGAGCGAACCAATAGTGATGGGATTTGGAACCCGCCCCTGATCTAAATGACACCAACACCTACCAAATGATCCACAATGATCTGATAAAACAGCTAGAGAACAAAATAAAAGATGCCCTAAGAAAAATGGGAAAAGAAAAACAGTTAACACCATTAGAAAGAAAGCACATGCAACCACAAGATTCCTCTACACCCAGGTTCTATAGAGTCCTCCAAATAACCAAGGACAGGCTCCCCTTATGCCCAATTGTGTCTCTACCAGGAACAGTGACATACAAACTAGCAAAAACCCTGTATAGGAAACCTAGACATCTGGTCAACAACTCAATAAACTCCCCAGAACAATTTCTCCAATGCATTAAGCACACCAAGATCAACAAGAAAGAAATCATGGTCTCCTTCAACGTCACCATTCTCTTCACTCAAATGACATTGACCTGGCTAAATAAACCATGCACCACCTACTCACTAAACATCATACCGACAAAGATGATGCCACTACAGAATACTCCATATCCACAGAAATCATCATGAAACTTCTGGATCTTTGCCTCAACACATACTTCAAGTTCAATAGCAAAATCTATATGTCAGTACTAGGTACCCTGATAGGATCACCGATATCAGGCCTTATAGCAGAAGCAGTCATGCAATGACTTGAATCCGTAGTAGTACCCACCATCCAACCAAAATTCTGGGCATGCTACGTCGATGACACTGTCATCATTATCAAATGCTACCAAATTGAAGAAACATACCAACTACTCAATAACATAGTCCCTGGGATCAAATTCACATGCAAAGAGGAAACAGACAACAGATTTCCATTCCTTGACATCGACATAAGGAGACTAGACAATGATGAACTGGAAACCTGCATCTACCACAAACTCACACACATGGACCAGATCCTCAGCTTTGCAAGCAACCATCCCACCGCAAACAAAAGAAGCTGTGTGCAGACCCTCTTCAGAAGGGCCAGGACACACTGCAGCACCACATGAAGAAAAGCAGAAATAAATGGCTGCTTGATGTCTTTCCCCATAACAGCTATCCGAAAAACTTTGCATTCTGACACACTGAACCCAAACCACAATACACCACACAGCAAACCACCATGCAAATGAAACCCTACCATACATGAAAGAGGTGTCAGAAATGACAGCTAGAATCCCCCAACCCCTAGAAATAGCAATAGCGCACAAATCCATAGCCGCACTCCACCAGGAATTATCCAGAACCAAAGACAAGATACAGAGGGATGAAAGAAAGAATGTAATTTACAAAATAAACTGTAACAATTGCAACCAATTCTATGTGGGACAAACATCATATTAATTAAAAATCAGGATCCATGCAAACCGGCTGGCAGTCAAATGCCACAATCCCAAATTCTTAATCTCTACCCACACTGACACTAAACAGCACCAGTTCGATTGGAACAACACAAAAATAATCAGCTACACCACCACCTTCCACATTCATGAGTTCATCAAAGCCTGGCACTCCACAAGCAATTTCATCAACAGACACATTGACCTACAACCAGCCTATGAACTCCTCAGAATCAAAATCAACTGCACACCAATCAGAGACAGCACTGAACCTCAACCAACCCATGTAAGCCCCCCCCCAACCAGCACTTAACCTCCCAATGACCAACTGATGTAACCTTTCCATCACAAGACTCTCACTGGTTATTCACATGTGACCCATCATAAGACCCAGATGGCAACTGAAGACATTAGAGACACTGTTGGACAAAGGGATTAATTTAACTTGGTTACAGTATAATCAACTTCAATTGAGATGGAAAGAGGACCAAAAAATTGGTATTATGTTGCATGAGGAAGAATTGGTTAGACATATAAAAGAGAAAGGTCCAATGCATATTAAAAGGCTTTACAATGTTTTGTTAGAAAGGGATTCAGAAACTGAATTGGTTAAAGATTGTATGATTAAGTGGGCACAAAATTTTGCAGAACCAGTGATGTTGGAAACACGGGAAAAGAATTGGGTTCAGAATGTTAAATTCACACAGTCCCAGAATTTGAGGGAAAATTTTTATAAAATGTTTTACAGATGGCATTTAGATCCCAAGAAATTGTTGTGTATGTACCCTAATGTTCAGCCAAAATGTTGGAGATGTGATTGTTTAGATGCTACATATTATCATGTTTGGTGGACTTGTAAGAAAGTTAAGGCTTTTTGGATAAAAATTTGGTGGGTTATGCAGAATGTTTTGAAGAAAAAAATTCAATTTTCTCCACAATTGTTTTTACTGGGGATAGTTAAGGGTTTTACATTGGATGAAACAAAGTTGATACTGTATATGATAACAGCAGTGAGATTATTGATAGGTAAATACTGGAAAAATGAAGCTTTGCCCACTATCGAGGAATGGACTTTGAAGATGGCCAGTTTTGCAGAGATGGTGAAGATTTCAGCATATTTAAAAGATCGCTCATAAGACACTTATGAATGGGAATGGAAAAAGTGGATAGATTATGTGCAGAATAAATATCAAACTAGGAAGTATCAAATAGCTTTTCACTGAAAGTATTATATAAAAATAGAAATATTTGAATTTTGTGAAGATGAAAAATTATATGGGGCTTGGAGGGGTTCATGTTTTATAAAAAGGGGATTTTGATGGGATTATATTCTGTGGAAGTCAGGGGGTAGGGGGTTTAGGTTGGGGGGCTTGGGGTGGGTTGGGGGGGAAATGGGGTGAAAATGTAATTGTAAAACTTTTGCAATAAAAAAAAATAAGACCCTCATTTGACACACCCACACTTGACCCATCACAAGGCCCCTCACAAGGCCCATCTCAAGAGCCTGACCTGACATGACTTCCCCATCATAAATAAATAAATAAATAAATAACTTTATTGTCATTGTATGTGTATACACAGTATACCCATACAACGAAATTCACTTAACACCCAAAGACCAGGTCCAACACACATAACAATCCCCAAACACACTCCCACCCACCACAATTCCCCATACCTAAACCACCCAAACATCCACACAACAGACCAAGTACTACTCCAACAACTCACTGATGGTGGCCCTTTAGTTCATTGTTGAGTGCAATTATAGCTTTGGGATAAAAACTATTCAGCAAATGTGCAGTCCAAGTTTTAATTGTTCTGTATCTTCTGCCAGAAGGCAACAGTCCAAAAAGATTGTAAGCAGGATGGGAAGAGTCTCTGAGAATGTTGTGCAACTTTCTCAAACAGCGAGATTTGAAGATGTCATCCAGGGCTGGTAGCTGGAGTCCAATGATATTCTGGGCAGTTTTAATGATTCTCTGTAGAGCTGCTCCCATACCATGCAAGCATGCCGTATGTCAGGATATTTTCAATGGTGCTGCGATAATAGGACAGAAGTAGATGCTGAGATAGATTTATCTTCCTGAGCATTCTCAGGAAGTACAGCCTCTTCTGTGCCTTCTTCACAAGCATGTTAGCATTCATAGTCCATGAGAGGTTCTCCGAGATATAAATGCCCAGAAATTTAAAAATACCCACCCTCTCCACCTTCTCACCATTTATGTACAATGGTAGATGTACATCTCTCTTCCTCCTGAAGTCAATTATAAGTTCTTTAGTTTTTGTGGTGTTAAGTATGAGATTATTTTCATTACACCACAATGTCAGCCCTTGTACTTCCTTCCTGTAAGCAGACACATTGTTCTTATTAATGAGCCCCACCACTGTTGTGTCATCCACAAATTTAATAATTGTGTTGGTGTTATACAATGAGGTGCAGTCATGTGTGTACAAGGAATAAAGGAAAGGGCTTAGCACACAACCTTGGGGGACTCCTGTGCTTAATATCAGAGTAGAGGAATGGTGAGATCCCATCCTTACTGACTGTGGCCTACCTGTCAGAAAATCCCTTATCCACAAACAAATCCTCTGATTTATACCCAAATTGGACATTTTAAGAAACAATCTGTTGGGTAAAATGATGTTAAAGGCAGAGCTATAATCCACAAATAACAGCCTCACATATGTCCCCTATTGTTCCAAGTGATTCAATACAGTATGGACAACAAGAGACATAGCATCGTCAGTTGATCTATTACCCCTATATGCAAATTGGTATGGGTCCAAAGTAGATGGAAGACTAGCCTTAATATGGTTCAACACCAGCCTCTCAAAACATTTCATGACAACAGATGTTAAAGCTACTGGTCTATAATCATTAAGGGATACCACTACTGTCTGTTTAGGGACTGGCACTATAATAGGTGTCTTCAGGCAGGTAGGGATAGAGCACTGCGAAAGGGATAGATTGAAAATATCTGTGAACACTCCAGCTAGCTCGGATAACTCGTCCCAGAATTCCATCAGGCCCAGCTGCCTTCCGGATATTAACATTCTGGAAAGTGCGTCTCACATCAGAGATCTGCAGTAGAAGTGGTTGTCTATCGATGGTAGATCTTAATGGTGCACTATCAGTGGTAAATGCTGGAATGATGGTCGTTCCTGTGTCCACCTCAAAACAGCTGAATAATTGATTTAGCTGCTCAGCCAAAGAGTCACTACTGCTAGACAAACTTTTATTGCTTTGTCCTGTGATTTGTCGCAGACCTTGCCATACCCAACCAGAGTCTGAGTTCTCAAAAAGATGTTCAATCCTCCATCTGAATGTAGCTTTAGCGTCCTTGATACCCTTTTTCAATTTAGCTCTTGCCTCGCTATACTGTAGCACATCACCAGAATGGAAAGCAGCATTTCTTGCTCTTAATAAAAGACACACTTCTCTATTTATCCAGGGCTTGTTGTTAGAGAACACCCATACTTGTTTGGTGGTAGTGACAACATCAATGCAGCTTTTAATATAAAACAGTACTATTGAAGTATAAGTATCAATATTGTCCTCCTCAAACAGTGCCCAATCAGTGCTCCCAAAGCAATCTTGAAGTTGCTCCGATGCACCCGCTGGCCACACTTGTATTTCTCTAATCAATGGTCTAATTCTGTTGACAAGAGGTCTATATGATGGGATCAAGAACATAGATATATGATCTGACTGTCCCAGGTGAGGTAAAGGCATAGTCCTGTATTCGTGCATGATGTTACTATATACTTGATACAAGGTATTTTTCCCTATAGTGGGACAGTCTATGTACTGATAGAACTTAAGGAGGACAGTCTTTAAGTTGGCTTGATTGAAATCACCTGCAACCACAGCACTCCATCCGGGTAGGCCTGTTGCTATTTGCTAATAGCAGTTAACAGGCGACTCATGGCTGTGGTCGTGTTAGCGTCAGGAGGTATATATACTGCAGTAGTTATTAAAATGTTAAACTCACAAGGCAGATAAAAGGGGTGGCATTTCACTGCCAAGTATTCCAAATCAGGAGAACAATGAGTGTCCATTATTTTAACATTTGTGCTCCAGTTGTTATTTATGTAAACAATAAGTCCCCCTCCTCTGCTCTTTCCAGGGACCTATTGACCACACAAAGCCCTTATAAATAGAACAACACTGACATCCCTTAAACTCCACTGAAGATATTACCTAGCCTGGTAATGAAATGTTCAGATACCAAACCACAAGCTCAGTTAATGAATGATAATGACCCCTCAAACCTGATTCTCCAGAAGGCTGGAATATGGACTTTTCTCCAATTCATAATGTGTCAGAGCTAGTATGATGTAAATGTCAGGGATGCCACTGACAGCAGATGAGAGTCCCTCCCCACATGTGGTAATTCCCTAGTCTTGCACAGAGGTGTACAGAGATGGGATTCTCTTAAGTATCCAAGTTTTTTTACAAACTAAATGCAATCAGAGAGCCACTGAATCCAAATTTAATTTTAAACTGGTTTAAATTTGTGCCTTCTTTTCAAGATGGAATATGTCAGGGATATACACCACATAACTCTTGACCAGCAGAGTGTAAACTCAATCTTAGTTTACAAGTATGTTCCATTAATTTCTAATGAAATGAAATTCAGTGTTAAAGATCAGATTTTCTTTTGCCATTACGGACATCTGTACTTCAATATTATAGAGAGGAGAACTGCAGAAGATTTTAGTGCGATTTTTAGAGGCTTCTGAAGTCGAATTCCATGTCTCATGGTGAATATCTTTCTTTGTTTTGGTAGAGGCAATTATTATATAGCTTGTCATACCAAGGACAAAAGAATCATAGCTTAAATCAAATTAATTTAAAGAGGAATAAAACCAGACACATTTTTGTTAGATTGTGCATAATTTACATAAATTCTGCTTTTCCTCAAGTTGTAATTGTAGGGAACTTTTGAGAGTGCACTTTTTGTACATCAGGCAGAATCAATATACATGGCCTCCTGTGACATGCAAACCCCATATCTGAATTATTGATAAACCATATTTCTTTCTTTCTTGTATTTGTATTAAAAATAAATATACCTAATCTCAGCTCTTTAACTGATTTTTCTCCTCTGATGTTTAGAGGATCTGATAATTTCAAGTACAATAATGGAGTCTCTCTACAGAATGAATCTAGTTTTTTTGAGGCTTCTCTCTCTCTCTCTCTCTCTCTCTCTCTCTCTCTCTCTCTCTCTCTCTCTCTCTCTCTCTCTCTCTCTCTTTCAATGTAGTGTATACATCACCAAATGAGAAAGCTGGGTATACTGTCACTTTAAAAAGTTCAGTCAACCGCTCTAGACTCCCAAGATGATCCCGATCTCCCAATTTTATCTTTCTCTTGTGGGTTGGGGCAGCAAGCACTTCTCAACAAAGCACAACATCGCAGCCACTCAACCAATTTACTGCAAGCTTCATATAACCCCAGAGAAATCATGATAGACAGAAAAATAATGCCAATTTGGCCTTTTCTCTGTTGGTAGCCCTTTGTTTTTCAACATTCTGCCTCCTGTTTATCTATAAGGATCTTTAAAAAAATAAAATTGCAGCTATCAAGATAGAAATGCACAGTTTCCTTCTTTATCACAAGGTCAGTCTTTATTGGTTAACCCTAAAACCCTGCTATGAGTATATAGAAGAGTCTAGCAAGTCTAGATAATCCAAAATCTATTTAAAAAACAAACAAACACCTGGAATCTTGTTGTTTGCAAACTTACAACACTAAGAATTTCCCCTTACTTTACATTTTTACCACTTGCATTATATTTTCTAATCATAATAGGAAAGAATGCATGTAGGGCAGAATCCCTCCTTCCCCATAGCTAGATTTGAAGAAATCTATAATGCACAGCTAACCAAATGTGATGCAGCCATGGAGATTCCAACAAGAAATCATATTCCAAAACCATTTCATTAAATGTTGAGTTGCCTAGGTGAGTGCAAAGATCTTTCATCAACTCATCAAGCAGCTTCCTTTAAAGATATTAGAAGGACAACTTCCAAGACTTCTTTTTCTTTATACTACAGTGGAAGATGAAGAGTTGAAAATTAAAACTGAATGCATTTGCATGTGAAAATGAATTTGGTGACTCACGGGAAGCATTTCCACATTTATCAAAGTTGGATGAATATTTATGATGAGTTTGCTCACTCTTGGAAGGAATTGTAATTGGACCAATCATTTTCCTTGATATGATAACCAATGAGCTGCCAACGTATGGCTGCTTTATTTAGCTTTGGAGGAAATCCATTTCAGTCTCACAGAAAGATATCTGTGTAAAAATAAATACTTGTACAATATATCTAAATGAGACAAATTTTACTTCATGTAAATTTACTAACCAGGGAGTATAACCTGTCATGAAGTTTGGGTGAAAAAAATTCCTAGTTTTTGGTTTAAAATATATACTTTAGGTCAGTTTTCCCAACTTAGTTCTTTTCAAACATGTAGTGATTAGATCCCTCAAATCTTTTGGCCATATGGCCAAGTCATCTGGGAGAATTCTGGGAGTTGTAGTCCCATTATATCTGGAGGGCACAAGGTGGTCAAAAACTTCTTGGGGTATCTTGTCAATCTTTTGCATTTTTCACATTGCCACAATGTGCAATCCATGCTTTGATATTTGATAGAAATAACAATGATAGCATGTGACTTATGGGTGTGGATAAATGTGATATATTAGCAAATATAATGTGTTTGTCACTGCCTTTTTTCCAGATTTTTAAAAAATGTCCTAACCTGCTCTATTGCCCTTGGATACCTGGTGGCTCCATCTGGTTTTGTTAAAAATGACTGACCCTGTTTAGTAGTTTTTCAAGTTCAGTATTTCCTCTTAAACACATGCTGACAGGCAGTAGTGGTAGAGAAAACCCCCTCCTTATCAGTTTCTGGTCCAGGTAAAAGTAGTTGGCTGAGACATCAATATTAATTTTTAGAATCTGAATAACTGTGGTGGTGGTAGTGTGGAGGCCTGCAGCTTGACTAGGTGGCTCAGTGGCTGAGACACTGAGCTTGTCAATCAGAAAGGTTGGCAGTTTGGCAGTTCAAATCCCTAGTACAGGTCTCCTGCATGACTAAGGGGTTGGACTAGATGACCTCCAAGGTAACTTCCAACTCTGTTACTGTTATCTTAATCTGGTTTCTGTGGAACATGGTTTAGTGCTAAGAGTAGAGATAAGAGTTGGCTGAGAGAGCTGATGTTTGGCCTTCTTTGTGTTAACTTTTGGAGATGGATGCTAGCACTTTAACTCAGCTATAGAGAAGAGCCCTTTAATCAGCACATTCTATATCATAAAGGACAGAACATTATATAAAAAGAAACTACAAACAAAGAACCTAAGATCTATCTGTCTCTTTTCAGATCTGAAGGGATGTGTGTGTGTAGTATTGTAATATGGTAATATGAGAATCAGGTCAAGTTAAAAAAAAAAGATATGCAATACTTTCTCTCTTTTTTTGTTTTTCAGATTATGGGCTTGAAATGCTGATTATATTTTCACAGATGCATATGAAATTTTGCAGCAAACCAAATTAATAATAATCTGAAAAATGTGCAGTTTTCCCTACAGCTGAGCCAAGTATTTTCGGTGAAGATCAAATCCCCTTAATCAAACACATTTTAGTATCCTAATTTTGACTGGACAATTTTTTTTTTCTTGTTTTGCATGCAATGTAAGCACAATTCTCATGGGTCTCAGTTGTCAGCCAAGCAAACTAGATAATATGATCAAATAGCTAAATGAAATAAGTAACCTGCACCTGCCAGCAGTGAAACTCTAATTGGCTGATAGTGTCAAGGTCCCTAAACATGTGACGGCAGTGTGATATTTTGCCAGCAAGTACATAAGGGAATTGGATTATAAAGTACACAAAATGTCTTAGCAAGGCAGAATGTGAATTTAGTTTTTACAAAATGTTTTTAGAAGATATAAAATAAGATCGATTGATTTAATTTACCAACAGATGCAACTTTGTATTGGACCCAGAAAATGGAATTGTATTGGGAGCAACCCGTGCAAATTAGTTGCAGTAATTAATCAATCAACTAAAATGTGATAGATTCATCAATGAATGACAATATTAATTTAAGAAACCTATAAAATGGTAGATAATTGAGTTAAATGAAAACATTCATTACTTATGCTGTTTTTATTCTTGTGTATTAAAATAATAATAATAATAATAATAATAATAATAATAATAATAATAATAATAAAATACTATTACTATAAAATATTAAAATCAAAGCTGAATGCTGGAAACATAATTAGAGGCATTAATACATGGGCAGTTCCAGTGAAACACTACTCAGCTAGAATCATCAACTGGACTTTGGCTGAACTGGAAAACGTGGACCAGAAAACGCGCAAACTTTTCAATATGTACCAGGCTTTACGTCCATGAAGTGACATCAACAGCCTTGATGTCTACCAAGAGACACTGTACTACCACGAGCCTTGGTAGTACAGTGGTCTAAAGCACCCTGTTATTAAGACCAGCTGCCTACAATTACTGCAGGTTCGAATCTCTCCAGGCTCAAGGTTGACTCAGCCTTCCATCCTTTCTAAGGTAGGTAAATTGAGGACCCAGTTGTGGGGGCAATAAGCTGACTTTGTATAAATATACAAAAGGATGAAGGCTATTACTTAGTGCATTGTAAGCCGCCCTGAGTCTCCGGAGAAGGGCAGCATATAAATCAAAATAAAATTAAAAAAAAAAAACAGGTTGTACCTGCCAAGAAAAATAGGGGGCAGAGGACTATTGCAAATCCATCAAACTGTAGACGAAGAAAAATGAAATTTGAATGATTATGTGAACCAAAGTACAGAAAAATTGCTGCAGGCTATGAAAACAGAGAACATTATAAAAACAACAGAAACAAAGGCACAATATAAGGAAAAACAGCTGGATGATAGATTAAACAGATGGAAAACCAAAACTTTGCATGGACAGCTCTTGAAAAACATTTAAGGAAAATGTGATGACAACTTTACATGGGCATGGCTTAAGATGGGAACCATTAAGAAAGAAACGGAAGGTTTAATACTCGCTGCTCAAGAACAAGCACTACAAACTAATGCCATGAAAGCAAAGATACAAAAATCCACCGACAATCCAAAGTCGAAACTGTTTCACATTTAATATGTGAATGAAGCAAAATCGCACAAATTGATTACAAAGCTAGACATAACCGAGTTGCTAAATTAATCCACTGGTCATTATGTAAAAAATACGACTTACCTATATCCAAAAAGTCATGGGAACATAAAGTGGAAAGAGTTATAGAAAATGAGAGGGTGAAGATCTTGTGGGACTTTCAAATACAGACAGATCGTCACTTGGAACACAACACGCCAGATATCACAGTTATTGAAAAGCAAAACATACAATTTATTAATATCGCAGTACCAGGAGATGCCAGAGTCAAAGAAAAAGAACTGGAAAAAATCATGAAATATTGTGACCTGGCCATCAAAACCACACGGCTATGGATGAAACATGTAACCGTGATACCCATTGTCATTGGGGCACTTGGTACCATGTCCAAGAATTTTATAAGATACACTGACAAATTGCAGCTTCCTGCAATAACACCAGTGGAACTGCAAAAACTGCGCTACTTGAAACATCGTACATCTTAAGAAGGTATTTGGTTGATACCTAGGACACTGGCAGCAACCCGTATCAACCATTAGCACCAGTCAATGGTATTTGTGATGCACTTTTGAATGTTCAGTTGACTAAGTTTCATGTTTAATGAATAAAGTAAATTTTCATTTCATTTTCATTTTATTAGATTTATATACCGCCCTACTCCCGAAGGACTCAGGGCAGTGAACAATAAAAATAATAAACATCAAAATACATTAAGAAATTGCATCTTCCTGCAAAAACATCAGTGGAATTGCAAAAAACTGTGCTACTCGGAACATTATATATTTTAAGAAGCTACTTGGTTGATACCTAGGATGCTGGCAGCAACCCGTATCAACCATTAGCACCAGTCAATGGTATTTGTGGCACATTTTTAAATGATCAGTTGACTGAGTTTCATGTTTATAATAATAGTAATAGTTGCTTATTTGATTTCTGAGATTTTTAATCACCTTTAGTTCAGGAGTTTAAGATGGAGACATGGTGCTTCTTCCTCCTGTCGAACCCCACAACAATCACTCTCTGAGGTAGATGGGGCTGAGAAAGACTGACTGTCCAAAATCACCTATAGTGAGTTGAAGATAAACTTAATCACTACACCACAATGAAGTGCACATTTTAATAGATATTACAATTGGCACACTTGGGCCACATCCAGAGAAACCGGCTCTTTAGATGCTTTGCCTCATCTCCTGACATCATTTGTGCTGCCCTTGAATCTTCTCCTATGTAGAATCATGTTCCCAGAATGTTTGTAAATTATCGGAAACATCTCCTTTAGTATAATCTGTCTGGGTAGAATCAACAGATGAGAGGGCTTTTCAGAGAGGGCCAAAAGGATTTTTAAATAGCAGGTTTAGGATATAAAAGGATCTAAAAGAGGAGAGATGCTATTCAGTGGAGAACTGAAGCTGGCAAGATAGGCAACGAGAAGACAGTGACAGACAGATTGCAGTATGGGTACTATGAAGAAATCAGTCAGCAGCAATCAGTCCATTACAACAAAAGAGAGGAAAACCAAAATTCATGATTTAAACTCAGGAATCTCAAGAACAGACACAGAGAGACAGCTAAATACATAGCATGTTAAAATTCCTAGGGTTACTTATATAGGCAGTTTTAGTAATAATCTATTCAAGCTATTCATGCCTTCCCTTCCTATGTAGCTTAAGTTTTAGAATGCAATGTTCCAGATATAATCCTTGACCAAGAGATATTCAAGCTATGGTAGATTGCCATATCTGGACTGCAAAAATACAGACAACCACTAGATGGTCTCATTAAGATAAAGAAACTCTAATTCTTTCTGGTATCTGGATGTTTGCATACCAAAAATAACATGTCTGTGAACAGCTGTAAATTGTCTTGTAGTTCCTTCAAGCTCAGGGTAAAACTCCTAATATCTTTTGAAAACTGTAATTTTTATTGTGATGGAAGATTCATTTTCAAAACAGAATGAAATGGAACTCAGAACTTAACTCTTGTTAATTATTTTGCCTTGGCCTTGGAGAAGATAAAGAAATAGAAAATCATAAAGGCAAGAAACTTTCTCATACCATCAAAGTTAATAATTACTTTTTCTCTTGGTCAAAAAAGTCTACTGAGCTCATATGGAGCAGGCATTTTGTTCAATGGGACAAATGAAACAATAGGTCAGGACTAAATATTACATAGTCAAACCTTTGAACTATAATGTCTATTAATTCTGATTCCAATCCACCTCCTGCATCAGAAGTCCACAGCTATAGCTTGTGCATAAGTAATAAATCCAATCCCATTCTTTTGATCAGTCTTCATCTGCGAATGTATGAATTGTGAGTTGTTCAAAAGTTGTACTACTTTTCAAATTTGTCTACTTGGTTGCAGTTCTTCCAGCTTATTTCCATAATAATAATGAGCAGGATCGCATACAGCTGGCATTTCAGAACTACTGCTGAGAAAACATCCTTATATTCCATTATTCATTATGCAGTCAGTACTACATTTTTCATCATTTCCATAATTTCTGTGATACTCTTCAAGCCTCATGGTAAACTGAGTTAGTCAGGGTGGCCATTTCATTTTTATTTTATTTTTTAAATACGTGACTTACCACTGGTGTTTTGGTTTTTTTTCATCCATGCAGTTTGAAGATTTTACATGTATCCTGATGCCATCTTACGGTGTAGGACAGCAGGGGTTCATGACTTTATTTATTTGTTTGTTTGTTTGTTTATGCATGGTGGAGGCTGAGTATTGAGCCCAAGGCTGCATTCCTCAAAGTAGTAGATGGGATTAAGAGATAAACTAAACCTAATTTCATTTAATGAATATTCAATGTAATTAATGGTATGATGTGTTTAATATTTTTTTTCATTCAATTGCACTATATTACAATAGCAATTTTAGGACATCTCCAACTCAAGACTTTTACATCGGATGCTGGGATGTTTTTGAAGTCCAAAAGGTTTGGGGATTGCATGTAGCCTGGAGCCTCAGTTTGCATATTTCTGATTTATATGCTTGATCACTTAGAAAACTTTGTAAATCAAGCCAAAAGAATATTCTCCCTTTCCTTCTGAAGCACCAGGTGATATTAAACCTTGATTAATGCCATTTAATGTGCATCAGTTAATGAGGAGATTTAAATTATATCGCTTAATGAGAAAAAAGCTTATCTTTATGGTAGTAATTGCAAAAGTGTATCAAAATCTTTTCTTACCCTAAGGTAAAGCAAGACAACCTATAAATCTGTCTGGAAACAGGTTATTTTCCTCCCCGTATTTTAATAGCTAATGTACTGTGTATCTCATTATGAGGTGTGGATATATCAAAGCACTTTATGGGAAGTAGTGACTGTGGTTTACAACTATCTACCACTCTTATACAACTACAAGATTGGCCATCAAAAGGATTATAGCTATCTGCCCAGGAACAGGAAACAAATGTAATGAGACATTGCCATAATGCAAATTTCATTCTTTTATTTTAAGGGAGGGAGCCCTCTCACTAGTATCTTTGCCTTTCTTTAGATTTTCAGATTTGTACAAGTAGATCCTTTCCCACATTCCACATGTGAATTTAATATATATGGAATAACTATGTAAAAGTAAATTCATTCATTTAGTGTTGAAGTATTATCTGTTTTCATGTAGACCTCCATCTACTTTCCCCATCTCCCTTATAGTTTTGAAGCTACAATAGTCAAAGCAGGACAGAGCAGGTGGATCCTCCTTTCCTCTGTAGGTCTATGGAAATTCTGCAGCAAGGAAGAACCGATAGTTCAGCTTCATAGAACTATCATAGAAACAAACATGCACCTATGATGTAATTTGAAGAAATTTAACCAGACTAAGGGAAGGGAAGCTTTGCATTACTGCAGGGTTGTCAAACTCCTGGCCCACGGGCCACATGCACCATGTGCTGGCCACACCCACATCCGGTTTTAAAATAAATGAGTTTTATTTTCTGACTTCACTTTTTGGGAAGCCAAAGGATGCCTACTGGGAGATGAAAAGATTTATTTTTTAATTTATTTTTATTTTTAATTGTTTGTCAACAAGTACAAGGAAACAAGTATCTGTATAGACATAGACACATGAAAAAAAATGGCACAAATAAATGGATATAAATAGGCAAAACATAGCCATAAACACACATAATGATTACATATAAATGGGGACAGTAGGACAGGGATGGTAGGCACCCTGGTGCGCTTATGTACGACCCCTTAGGGACTTCTTAAGAAACATGTAAGGTCAACGGTAGACAGTTTAAGGTAAAAGGTATGGGGATTAGAGAAACTAACAACAGGATCAGGTAGAGTGTTCCAGACATTTACTACTCTATTTCTGAAGTCGTATTTTCTGCAATCAAGATTAGAGCGAATTACATTTAGTTTGTATCTATTGATAGCCCTTGTGTTATTGAGGTTGAAGTTAAAGAAGTCATTAACAGGTAGGACGTTAAAGTAGATAATCTTGTGTACTAAGCTTAGGTTGGAACATATACGGCGTAGTTCAAGGTTATTTAGGCCTAAAATTTCAAGCCTGATGGTATAAGGAAATTTATTTTATTGCGAGCAGAGGAGTTGAGTACTCTTCTTGTAAAATACCTCAGGACTCTCTCTAATGTATTAATGTCCGAAATACAGTGTGGGTTCCAGGAAGGTAAGCAGTATTCAAGGATAGGTCTGGCAAAGGTTTTGTATGCCCTAGTTAGAAGTATAGCATTACCAGAGAGAAAACTTCATAAAATAAGGTTGACAACTCTTAATGCCTTTTTAGCAATGTTGTTACAGTGAGCTCTGGGACTTTGATCTTTTGAAATGAGTACTCATAGGTCCTTGACAGAGTGTGGCTCATCTTTTAGATTATTTCCGCCAGCTTGTATTGCCAATGTGCAGGACTGAGTGTTTGTTATCAGAGATTTGGAGTTGCCAATTGTTTGACCATTCAGACACATAATCCAGGTCATTTTATAGGATAGTAGAATTGTCTGTAGTGTTAAATAGTTTTACATCATTGGCAAAGAGGACAAAGCTGCTTGTAGTATGATCACAAAGGTTGTTGATATAAAGCAGAAAGAGTGTTGGTCCTAGAATACTGCCTTGGGGAACACCTCTGTTAACTGGTGCAGGGGTCGATATAGCATTTCCTATTTTAACTACTTGATGCCTTTTTGATAGGAATGTAGCTATCTACTTAGCATCCTCTAGTAGCAGAATGTAGGAAGAAAATGATACATAGAGTATGGCTACTCCAATTGCCAAAAACTAACATACCGTATGTATTGGGAATTACCAGACAGACATAAACACAAAGTGTTTCTGTATCAATAACCTTTATGACTATCAACTGAAAAACATAGTTCACTATTCCATCTCCTTCTCCAGAGTACATTTTATATTGAAAGAATATGAAGGAATTGTTGAGGAAACAATAACTAGGAAGACATTAGGCCTCTCCATAAAATTATGTTAAATAGAGAAATTTCACAATATGATAGAATACACCCTGAATGGGTGGAACTATTAAGCATCTAATTATTAGACAATGTAAAATATCCTGATTATAAATATAAGGCACAGTGAAAATTTTAGAGCTTTTGATATGGCTATAAAAGAATCTTGGTTGCCCTGAAAACAGTCTGAAAATCATATCAGGATTCAGGCAGTATATGCCGTTTATTTGCAAAGGTTGATACTATTTCATAGTTGACACATAATAATGCTTTTTAATCCTACACAATTTAATAAATGAGACCAACAACTTGTTTAGTATCTGATGGTATGAGGAAATTTATTTTATTGCGAGCAGAGGAGTTGAGTACTCTTCTTGTAAAATACCTCTGCATTCTCTCTAATGTATTAATGTCCGAAATACAGTGTAGGTTCCAGGAAGGTGAGCAGTATTCAAAGCATCTGAATGGTCTCTGATTGTTTCATACTTGGAGCCTCTCAAAACTGAAACAGATGGAAATAAATGCAAAGATATTTGAATTCCAATATAAGTAAATTTCAACATTCATTTCATTTATGAATTTTTCATTTCATTTACAAATTTTTCATTTCATTTATGAAAATTTCATTTCATTTATGAAAATTTCATTTACGATTAATTTCATTTTACCTTTTAGGTGAAATTTTAAATGACAAAACTGAAAATAGCACATTTTAAATATGCTTTTATTCATCTTCTCTAATTTTCAAGTATTTTTTTTTATTTGTCAACATCTTACTGAATGCTGGAAGTTATAGCATTTAAGAGCTAGATTAATTTTAAATATATATACAGTTACATCATGTTCTTTTTCTTTTTTAGTTCTCTAAGGACAGTCTCCTACAAGCATATTCAACAGACTTCAACATCACATTGATTTGCTTTCAGCTATAATGTACAAATAAGCCATCACCTTTAGATAGAATGTTTCTATTGCTTAAAAATACTACTTTTCAAAAATCAATGCAAACATTCAACTGCTGATCATTATGCGTAAAATAGCCATAAAATGTACAAGCTTCAATTAAACCTACATTTGTTTCACTTCTTGCTTTTTACTCCACTACTACTTTTGAGTAAGCATGCTGTCTTTAATGTATTATAACCCTGACTTCAAAAAGATTTTAAATGCATATTTTAATTTTCTTTTTAAAAAATCAAGTAGTCTGATTATGTTTTTTTCTTAATGATTTGACATAATTGTCTCAATCCTGTTTTCTAAAATAATTCATGCATTTAAATGCTTAACTTTTGTGGTGTAATATGCTGTAAGAATAACCTTGAGGAAGAGGAGGAAGGGTTGCAGCCAAACCAATGGTCAGATAAAGAAAACTGAACTCAAAGCTGGAATGGAATTTGAGAAAGTGTTTAAAACTTTATCCTCCATGTCCTCTTTAGACTAAAGGCAGGAAGAAGAGGAGAGGCAAATTCAGAGTTACAAGATTCTGTTTCTGTAACCTTAAAATGAAAGTGGTTTTATTATTAATGGCTTTGGTGTTTGTGCTTGCTCTATTTCAAAGGGTTGACACATTGGCTTTAGGATTTTGAAAAACGAATAGTTGTGATATAGTTCCATATAGTTATGAAACTTGCGATCAATTTCTTACAGAGCCTTCTCTAATGTGACCTTGTATAAATTTGATACATTAAATAATAATAAGATAGGGTTTTTTTGGATATTTTTAAATCTTCAAAACAAGAGCATCCTTCAGCAAGCCTATTCTTCTTTGGAAATAGCATCAACTATATTATTATGGTTGAGACAGAGTTGTGTAGGCAATTGAAAGACAACATTCAGCTCTGCTGGAATATGACTATTATGTGATACTATTATCTTTGTTACTATAGAAACTCTGTGAAATGTCAACTCTTTTTAGCTGTGTAGCTGGGGAAGACAGCATATTGTGCTTATAAGGGACTGGAAATAAAATGGAATATAATATACAAATAACTTATTAATGTTTGCAGATTGGATGGCTTGGCTCTCTGAAAGATGCTGAAGGATCATATGAATTGTAGCTTTCTTATATGTTCCAACTAGCTTAATACCCTGGAGACAGCCTTGATTTTTTTAGTTAGCTGCCATTTAGGGAAATGTTGGGGATCTTTTTTAAACATGGACATTCAATGATGTTGTGTACTGGCTCCCTTCCAGAATACCTCCTATCTGCTTATATTACATTAATGGGCTAAAAAATCTGGATGATCACTAGATGATAACAGGGGACTATTGAATCTCCCAATTTTGCTTCCATATAATGGTTATCCAAATTTGTTCAGCCCAGATCTGATATCCCTAGTCTCTAGAAGAAATGTTGCTGAATATTGCTGAATATGTTTGAAGTTCAGTTCGTGTATAGTATATTAAAGACAATAATTGTTAAACATTTAGTGAAATGAATTCTGCTTTTTCCATTACTTTTTCCATTGACAATTAATACTACTGCAGCTGGAGAGGACACTATTTTGTGACTTTATAAATAATGTTCCTATATTTGCTACATAAATAAGAATTCAGATATATGTTATTCATATAGTCCTCTAACCTGTCTCTTTTTGAGACAATGAAATTTGACTTATCTTACTGTCTAATTGAATGGTTAGCCAACCTATGCATTTCCTTCTGATGGAAATTGCAGTTTTTTTTCCTTCAGAAAGCAGAATGCAGATTAGTTGTTACTTGTTGCCTCTACAATGCCCATCACTCTTCTTCTCTATGTGATTTAAGTCCATGTTGATTGGTTGGGGCATGAAGGTAGTTTACAATTCTGGTGCTATCGTTTTGCTATTCAGCATGCACAGATTTGTTTTTCCTAAACCTGTAACAAAAGAGAGAAGAGTGTTTGGGAAGATTTAAAGGTATTCTTTTTGTTTTAATTTAGAGGTCAGCAAGTCACCTGTGTTATTAGAATCTCAAACATATAGAACTATTTGTAATTTTGGCATGATTTTTGTTTGGTTTCAAAACTGAAGGTGGAATGGAATTACAACACCTTTGCAGACAAGCTGCTCCCCTCCCCTAACCATCTCACCAGGCTCAAGGTTGACTCAGCCTTCCATCCTTTCTAAGGTAGGTAAAATGAGGGCCCAGATTGTGGGGGCAATAAGCTGACTTTGTATAAATATACAAAAGTATGAAGGCTATTGCTTAATGCATTGTAAGCCGCCCTGAGTCTTCGGAGAAGGGCGGCATATAAATCAAATTTTAAAAAATCATAATAACCTCTCTGGAAACAGCCTAAAGTTCATGAGATTTGTGTAAATGTTCCTGAATTTGGTAGTTAAGAATGAAACTATCATTATGCTAGGTCAGGGGTCTGCAATCTTAAACACTCAAAGAGCCATTTGGACTTGTTTCCTACAGAAAAGAAAACACCAGGAGCCACAAAACCCTCCCCTGCCTGACAATTTCTTGAGCAGCTACAAAACTAGCATATCTTGTTAAACATTGTTTTCTTCTGAAACTTTTCTGTTCTTTCCATGGTTCACCTACCAGGGGCTTGAAAAGCTCAATAAATCGTGTGCCGGTGGGTGTTGCACATTGGTAGTTGTGACACATATTTTGAGTGACAGTGACACCCCACAGCAGAGGAGTGAAAGAGCCACATAAGGCTCCAGAGCTTCAGGTTGCTGACCCCTGTGCTAGATGATCATTTGTGGTTCTTTGGAAGGTCAGCAGGCAACACTATATCTTTGGATCCCTTAAACTTTGCTCCAATTACCTTAATTCAAATTGAGGCATTTTATCACTTTAATTCAATATTTTGTTTAAAAAATACCTCTGCCAGATTTTGAAATTCTTGTTATCTCTGTTTCTCTGTCTCTGTCTCTATCTTTATTTAACTATCATCTAATCTCTAACATATACCCACTGTAATTAATTAAATCTTATATCACTGCAGCATCCTGAGTGCATGCCAGTATATTGTGCACACCTCCTGGATGGTGAGATAAGATAACTGTTGTCTTGTGAAATAACATCTAGAATAGAGAGCCTAGCTTCCATAAAATAGCATGAATGAGCTTGGAATAAACTTGGCCTTTGGTTTCATTTTCAGCATCCTGGCCAAAATGTACCAACATGTATTTTATTGTGAAAAAATGTATTTGATCTGGGTTAAACTAAACCAGGTAATGTATCTTCCTGTTTTACTAAAAAAAGTATGAAATGAAAATGTTTATTAATCAAAGCCATAATGGGTGACGATGGCCAATCTCTATAGGCCCATTTAGTTATCAAGATTACAAATAGCAGATTATGACTCAGAATTTTACAGAAATAAAATAAATCATGAGTTAATAAATCAAATGAAATAAGGAAAAAGAAAGGCTGAACAAGACACCTCTAGTAAATTGTCTAAAATAAAAAAAAAGTACTGAAATTATTTAGGATGTCATTAAAGTGAGGGTTCCTGGAAGAAATACTTTAGAAATTTGTCAGGGTTTTAAAATTTTATGTCAGGTGGAATACTTGAAACAAATGCTATTAATGTTAGTGAAGAAAGCCAAATAATAAATATAATCAGTTAAACAGTTAAATAATTGGAAAAATAGTAATTATATTTGTGGTTTGCTTAGAGAGAAGTTGTGGGACTTATTTAGTGATTGTATGAATTAGAAGGATGTCCTTACTGTTCTGGAGCGGCATGGTGGCTCAGTGGTTAAGACGCTGGGCTTGTCAGTTGGAAAGCCAGCAACCCAGGTTCAAGACCTGATTACCAGATGGTAGGATGAGCTTCCATCCTTGTCTCAGTTCCCAATGTGCTGTAAGCAAAGAATATATGTTGAAAGAAGCCAACATGTCTGCATTTTGTATGGAAATGGGAGTTTAGCATGTAAAAGAAAGATACAAATTATTTCAGTACAGTGGGAATTGATACTTAAGAAGTGTGGGAGGTAAATACGAAGAGAGAGAGTTAAGAATGAATAGGTGCTAAATGAATGATGACTGAATAGAAAAGTATACAGTATGAAAAGTATATTGAGCTAGTTGTATCCTCATGAAAGAATGAATGAGGATTGAATTGCAAAATAAATATAGGAAAGAAGAATGGATGGATGAAGAGTATGGAGATAGAATTGATGAGATCCCGAGAGATCAAATGTTTAAATAATAAAAGCAATATCCAGAACACTGTAAGAATGTATTGCGAGCAAGAATGGTTTGCAAGAGAGAAAGATATGGAGAAGTATAATGAAATTTGTTCATATAAATTATTTGTAACTATTGCTTTTCTTTTCATTTTTTATTATCTCAGGCCTTTCATTCGGAGGCTTATTAATTTTTTTGGGATGCTTTATATAACCTTCTTTACATGGAAGGGAATTACATGATGGGTTGGTATAATTTTGCAGTTTTGCAGGTCACACATTATAGTTTGCAGTGACAAAAATATGAAATTTGAGTGAAATGATTAATCTGTGGTATTTATTCTTTGGAATGTACCCTGCCTAGAGTTTCATTTCATTTGTATTCATTTAGGTTTTTTTCTGCTTAATCTGAAATGGTTTTTAAAAAAAGATTATTGCATGTTTGATTCAAGCAATTCTATCTCACTGTTTTAATATACTCCGTTTAAGATACCTTGCGAACACCCTTCTTGTTTTGATTGTTAATTCCATTGAACTTTTAATAATATATTTGCATTTTTCTTTTAGATTTTGAAAGAGTTAGAAGGCCTAGCTGTTACTCCTTGACTGTTGTATCAATCTAAGATTTTTGTGGGGAAAATGGTCACATTTAAAAATAATTAGTGCAAATCACTTAGCATTTCCATTACTTCCCCTTTTTAATAGATCCAATTTGCAGAATTACACATGACAAACACCTTAGCTTCACATGCATACAGAGTGGGGAAATGTCCAAGTAATTGTTTTCCTGAGCTGAAGGGAAATGAACTGAATCACAGGATATAACTACAGTGGAAGAAGGTAGAAGCAGTAAGGTCTTTCTTTTCTTTGTCCAGCATGTGAAAGAAAGTGCATGGCTTGTTCCAGATTTTCACAATCATGTTTGAGATCCTTAAGCACTGCTGAGAGTATGAAAAGGAGGTGGTTTGTTTTGGAAAGCAACTTCACCTTGCACTCATTTTGTTTCGGGTGGACAACCCACCATCTGAAGAGCTGCATGTGGCTGGCATTCCTCCCAGCACTACAAAATGGCAACATTTTCATGGTGTAATTTTGTGCCATGGACTGCTGTTATTAAAGTTGGTATAAGTGCAATTTGGTTACAGAGCAGTTTGCCTCTTTAAACCCTCCAAAAAAGAGCCCCTCCAAATTTAGCCACACCCATTTTGGTAATAGATGTGTTGACTAAGTGGCCTCCTATAGCCTTCCAAAATATAGGAGAGCTGAATTATATCCATCCAAATACTGACTTTTTCTTGATGTTACACCCTGCTTAGGAGAGAAGAGCTTTGTACCCAGGGATTCTACTTTACCATCCTTAGGACATCAAAATGTTCCAGACATAAATTGGAACTGAGGTTGCAATTGGAAGCAAGTTTTGAGGTAGGCACAGATGTGCCAGCAAACCTATTCAAAGTGAATATAAGTGTGCTTAAACTTTAAAGTGATTTTGACTGATCGAGTCTTATCATTGTTGGAGAATGCTTATGAGCTGCATATCTACTTCTCACTTATTTGAAAATTTATACCACTGCTGATTGTATTATGTGAGGTACAAGTATAATGCACCCATATTTTAGGATCTCAATCATTTATGCTTATGAAAGAATCTAATGTATATTTTCCAAGCAAGATTCCCAGTAGTTGACATCTCAGGTAAAGATGTCACCTGGTGTTCCTTTCTCTGGATTTTGGTTTGGTTCCCTTCCTTCCCATCTGCAATCCAAACATATATATTTTTAAGCAAGATAAATGATATAAAAAGTTGTAAAGCCATTTGAGAAGGAAGGAAGGAAGGAAGGAAGGAAGGAAGGAAGGAAGATGTGTGTTAAGGATTTGGTTAATTTTCTCAGCTGGCTTTGATTTTTCAAAAACAGCTTCCAGATAGCATTAAAATCAAATACCACTAATTAGGAAAAATCTGTGATGCATTTTGTTGACTTCGTTTGTTGCAACAAAGATGCAAAATTCATGGCTGTTACCCTAACGTGGTTGTTGGAATTAATAATCTAGATAAAAGACATTACAGAAGATACCATATGGAATATAAATATAAAGTCACTCAGGTTTTTTTATATATATATACAGAAATACTTATTAATGATGGGGGCAGATGGTAATTGAAGATACTAAATATACTGTTGGAAGCAGGACTTGATGTTACCCTAACATGGTCGATGGAATTAACAATCTAGTTGAAAGACATTACAGAAGATACTATATGGAATACAAATTTAAAGTCATTTGAGGGTTTTATTTAAATATGGAAATATCTTTTAGTGATATGGGCAGAAGAATAAAGATATTAAATATATTATGTATGGTAGACCTGTAGGAAAGTGGGTGAAATAAAATTGATATGGTACAAGGTGATAGGTAACGTTACTGATTGCTTAGTTTAGGAAAAGGGATGTTATGTTTAGATATTAATATACTTAAAAGATTTGAATTAAGAGATATACGTATGGGGTGGAGGAAATGGGTAGATTATGAGTAGAATAAATGCCAAATTAGGATTTATTATATAGTTTTATAGCCAAATGCTGTTTTGAAATGTATAGTATATGGGGGACATAATAATAATGTTAGAAATAAATGTTTAGCACATAGGGGGTGGTGTAAAACGGTGGTAAAGTATTATATAATGTGATATTAATTTGGATTTCATCTTGTAGAAGCCATGGGGAGAGGGGAGGGGGAGGAGGGTTAGGGAGCGGAGGGGGGGAAGGGGGGAAATTTGTATTTGAAAAACTTTTTCAATTAAAAAAAAATCCTAAATAATAAATCCATACCACCTTGTATTTTGCTTCTGGAAATGAGAATACATTACAAAGATATACATGTATTTATCAAACTGAATCTGAAGCAAAAGATCAAATGAAGGGTTTTTGCTTGAAAAAAAAAAGATCATTCAATACTTCTTAAAGTTATCTCCCTAAAGATCAATAGACATGCAAAGTTAGATTTTCTTTGATTTAATTACCAGGATTGACAAGGAATTGTTACCTAATTGAAGCAGGGCAATAAGTAAGATTGAGTTAGCGTGGAGATGCAATCTGTCCAACTGGCCTTGCCACCTGCTTTGGAACTGGAGAGGCAGATGGGGTGTGGTGAGACAAGCAATTTTGTTGGCTCCCCTCTTCTTCTCTCTTTTGTCATTGATGCCTCCCTGTATATACACTTTACTTTGCATTCCTGGCATTGCTGAAATCAGAGAGATACAATCTAAATGTCACCATCTGTAATGACCGGGAAGTCCCGGAAGAATGGCAGCAGAAAGCTTCGAAGAAGTACAAAGTAATTGGGAATGCTGCAAATCTTTCCCATCAGGATCAGTGGAGCTCTAGTTGTCTGACTCCTTTTCTGGAAGTGAAAGAAGCATCACAAACATATTTACTATCATTTGGATGTGTTTTAAAGAGGTGAGAGATGACACCTGCAAGCTTATAAGCTTTTATTTGAGAGGTCATATTGAACTCAGGGGGCTGACTTACTGTAGGACTATATATGCACAGAGGTACACAAGCTGTCCTTCTGGGCGTAAGGCCAGAATTTAAGATGGATGATCTTTCTCCTGCTGAATATATCTTCAGTATGATGCCTTATATCATTAAAAGTTAGGGTGATATTCCTGAAAGGATGGCTTTACACAGGACAAATGGTATAGAAAATGTTATTAATATTTGAAACATTTGTAAGTTTCCTATTTGCCCTGGGCAGCTGCTTTTTTAAAAAAAAATAAAGAAAGAAACAGGAAATATATCATCATCATCACCAAGATGAGAGAAAAAATATTAATAACCACTCTTTTGTTATTTTGATTTTGAGTCTAATAAATAATGAAGCACAATTATGACCAGATATTCCATGAAGCAGTTCTGTGTGCTGCCCATATGCTGCTAATGGACATATTGGCCTTTCCCCTCTTATCATAGTTTAACTCATGAGTGGATATATATGATATATATTCTTCAAATATATATCTGCCTTCAAGGGCCAGAAAACCTCGCAGTGTCTACTGCTGAGAGGCCTTATGGGGGCATCCCATTCTGGTGGTTTTTAGTAGGTTAGAAGAAGATTGGACCTCTACCCCATTTTTGCATTAGTCTTTTTATTCCCCTTATTGTCAATTGTAATATTTCAACTATCAACGTTCAATGTTTCAAAACTTTTAACCTTTTAATTATTTATGATGTTGTAAGCCAACAGAAGGGATGTGGTGGCTCAGTGGCTAAGACACTAAGCTTGTCGATCAAAAAGTCAGCAGTGGTTCAAATCTCTAGTGCCGTGTAACAGGGTGAGCTCACATTACTTGTCTCACCTTCTGCCAACCTAGCAGTTCAAAAGCACGTAAAAAATGCAAATAGGAAAATAGGGACCACCTTTGGTGGGAACGTAGCAGCATTCCGTGCGCCTTTGGCATTTAGTCATGCCGGCCACATGACCATGGAGACGTCTTCGGACAGCACTGACTCTTCGGCTTTGAAACAGAGATGAGCACCACCCCCTAGCATCGGGAACGACTAGCACATATGTGCCAGGGGAACCTTTACCTTTAAGCCACCAGAGTTGCTTAATAGAGAGATGGGGAGCATATAAATTATTTTCACTAAAAGCAATGGAACTTCAACTTTTCTTTGGTTGAGGTCCCCTCCTATCTTCAGCAGGATGTACTTGCAACAAATGTTTGATGGATTGTCTTCATCAGTGTTTTGGGTTAATGCACTTCCACTCCTGCCATTACATAGTAAGAATTATGAGTCTGTCTTCACTTTAACTACCAGGCCAAATATTTCATTCATATTTGAACATAAAAGCAATATTTTCCCTAGAGGGACCTAAAGCAGTTTTGAACCATTTCAAATGCGTTTTAAGCCATAAAAATAAAACCGATCATTGAAACAAGTAGCACAACTTCAATACTATTTTTATATGAAAAAGACAGAGGCTTAGAACTATACAGAATTTTGCAAAACTGGGATGTCTATCCAAAAGAGTTGACTCTCTTTCCTGAACGAAGGAATTTTCATTGATTGAGAAAACCTCTCTCTCTCTTCCCTCTTTCCCCCTCCTCCTTCTCTCCCTCCTTTTCTCTCTTCATTGCCCTCTGAACTATGAAGTTTTGTGCAATAAATTAACTCCTAATATATTGTAGTGAAAGCTGTTTATGGTTCTAAAGCTTCAATATACTTACACTTATTATTGTCATCCAAATGATCCATCATAGTTTAACTCTGATTGGATATTTTGTTTTTATTCAACATTGGATGATAAACTGGCTATAACAGCATCAACGATCTTTACTTCCTCTTTTACTGCTTCGGGTGTTGAGGGAAACACCAACAATGCATGCTCTTATAGTGCAATAACAATAATCTTTATTAAAAACTATGCACACTTATCAATTTGCCCTCTATCATAAACCAAAAATATAATTAAAAAAAAACAATTAGAACAAAAAATCATTTAAGAACAAATAATAGTTGTTGGTACTATTTGTATATTTTGAACCAGTAATATTTTTCAGTTTTTGAAGGCAGTCCTATGTATAACATACAATACATTCAATATGAACTTAATCCAGTCAGTTTATTGAACTGGATTACCAGACTGTTTTAACTGGATAGTTCAAGAATGCTGCTTGAAATGAGTAACAATAGACTCTATTTGAGCTGAAAGCTAAATGTTTCATCTTCTGACATATGATTTCTGTTTGAATCAATTGTGTTTCATTGAAATACTAATATGTGAGCCATTAAGATCTTTGTTCATTCCATTAATGATTCTATAACTTTTCACCAATAATTCCATGCAAGGTGAAATGATAACCTTGTGCTCAAAACAATGGCTGTTGAATTGCATGTAAAACTGTAAACACTTTGGTGTTCTGTCCAAGCAGTAACAATTTCTGACTGAGCAGCAACAGTGGAATTTATCAAAGTGTCAGCTGAGGCAAGAGAGTTTCCACTTGCTCAAATTCTATATAAATGTTAAACAGAAGAAGTGCTGCTAGCATGCTAAATGTATGGCCAAAGTCTGGAGGGCCTATCTTGAAGAAGCTTATGATATAGTCTGTACAATCTTAATATTTGATTAGAGCGGTTTGAGTTCCAATCTTTATTAAGTGATGAAGCCAAAGTGACATGAGTTAATCTTTTTTTTTTTCAATCTATAATTCTTGGTAAAACTGTTGTATGAAAATTATGTATAACGTATGTAGCTTCTTAGAGAAAAACAAAGAATGCAAGTGTATAAATACAACAGCTATATCACTGCTTTTTTGAGACGAGTCAATTTGATTCAAGAATGCTATTTATTTTTCAAGTTTATATATATGGGCAGTTAGGTGTCCTTTTCCCAAAGTATGGTCTTTTGTTTAAAGAACTGTATAAGCTAAGTATAATTTAAAAATTTAAAAAGCATAAGAATGGGGGAAAAAAACCCAGATTCCCTAAATTTCCCTTTAAATTTCAAGATACTTTTTTTTTTTTTTTGGCAAGAGGAGACATATATACATTTATTAGATCAGCCAGGTGGTAGCATTTTGTCAAACCTGGCTAATTTGGAAAAGTTAATTAGATTGGATCTGATAAGTTCAATGTGGGATCATTAGAAAATCTCAGTTTACAGGCTAGGTTGGAAGGTCAGGAAAAGAAAAACCATTTTGGAAGAAGGCAATGGTAACCCACTTTTACATTATTGCAAAGAAAAGTACAAAATTGTGGTTATGAACGTACAGGAAAGTAAGCTTGATTTGAATGGAGATTTCATACAATGCTCTACCAGTCGAACATTCTTCTTTTAAGTAAGTCCTTTTACAGGAAGACCCAAAACATTTTACTGCTTCAGGAAAACTCAGTCACTGAGAGTTCCCTTGAACCACACAATGGATGGCATATAAAAAACAAAAAACAAAAAACAAAACAAAACAAAACAAAACAAAACAAAACAAAACAGTACCCCTTCCCACTTCAAAACTAAGACTATTAGTTCATTACTTCCATAGAAGGGAACAGACTTTAGGGAGCTGATGACTACTGTAATTTCCTGTGCTACTTCCAAGCAATTATAATATAAAGTGATTTGATTCAGTCCTGTACACATCCTTGTATTTCATGTTTTTGCCTCTTGATATCGCAATTGGACCACTGGGGGAAGTGTAATATAGATATGCTGACATCAAGAAAATATCTCCCAAGTATAATATTTGCATGCTGATAAAGAGTAGTCTTCAGATCAGTCAACTATGTGTATTTAAAAAGAAAAAATATGTAGAATATCAGTTAATTTAAGACAAATAAAGAAACCATTGTTCTTCTCCTTCTTTTAAAAACTCTTCTTAAAGAGTTTTTAAAAAATTTATACTTAATGTAATTTAGGCTGAATATAAATATCAGTGTAAAATGGTTTAACAAGGTTTTTTTTTTAAATTTGCTGCTACTATAGGGCATGTTTAAGGCATTTCTGTCATTTTAAAACTCTGCTTGGAGCCAGTCTATCTCCATTCTATACATTCTATTGGGCATTGTAATAGATGCTGAAATCCATAGTTATTGCATCTTCTGAACAAGCCTTGTTCATTTCTATCTAGCACAGGCCTGTCTGGATACAGTCTGCCTCAGACTCTGTCTACCTCTTTCAAATTGTTGCAAAATATTGTTTGAGCAGCTAGAGTAAATATTGATTTGATCTTGGAGAACATCTCTTCTCACCCTGAAGTGTAAAGTGCCTTCATTGTGGAACATGCTGCAGAAAATTAGATATATTTTCTTCAATGAGTTGTAATGGGAAAAAAAAAAAGAGTTAGAAGCAATAAACTTAAGAACTGAGATAGGAACCCTCTATGAGTTCATTAAGGTGGGGTCTTTTTTAATTTCTTGAATGTTTTTTTTTCCCTAGAATGCTTGCCTGACAGACCAAGAGCTTATTTATTCCATACCTACTTGATAACGGGAGCAACAATCTGCTGGTTGTTTGCATTAAGAGATACTTTTCTTTCTTTCTGAGCCTCAACACAATCTCTTACACAGGGAAACTTACAAAGGCTCTGCTGGAAGCTAGTACAACATTACTTTTATGCCCTTTATTCTGTTTGAAAAATGATAAAGGCCAGGGAATATTAGAAGAACCTCAGAACCTCATTTTCTAACAAGTCTAAGAAGTAAGTGTTGAGGACCCTTCAAAACTTAAAAACAAACAAGTAACGAGAAGGCAGATCTACTGCTTAAATTAAATTAATACATCTAACTTTGAAATAAGTGTCTTCCTCCCATTGAAAATAATAGGATTTATGTCTCCTTTTTCTAACTGTAATGTAAATTTGTATAGGGAAAAAGGGGTAAGACAAAGACAAGCCAAATGTCAAAGTTCAAAGTCGAGAGATAATTTCTTATGAGAAAGATTCATTTTCCTCCCTTCTTTGTGAAAAGAAAGACATTTCTGTTGAGGGGAAAAAAATAAAAAGCACAGGAGAATGAGAAAGGTTTATTCAATTTATCAATTCACAAGTCCAGACCTTGTAAGTCTGGAATTTTATGTGGCATCTAATTGGCAACCATGATAACACAATATTGGGATAGAATGTGGATTTGATGTTGATGTTTTTAGTTATTTGAACTACAAGCTTTACTGTAGAAAAAAATGAAAAGGAATATATGTTGCTAATTTGGAGAAAACAATTTAATGTAGACTCTGGACCAATAGCAAAAAGATGGTAAAGATTTTAACCCCATAGATTGCATATAAGATGACATAGGGGAAAATGACATCTTTGCTTGCATATTCACAAAAGATGATAAATTACTAACGTTGTTTATATTTATGATGGAGAAAGTCTCTCTCTCTCTCTCTCTCTCTCTCTCTCTCTCTCTCTCTCTCTCTCTCTCTCTCTCTCTCACACACACACACACACACACACACACATTCTTTACTACATTCTTTTTATTTCTTTTCTATTTTTCTTTCTTTCATTTTTCTTTTCTGCACTTTCAATCTTCTTATTCTTTTATCTTTTCCATTTGTAATTGTTTTTATCTTTTTAATTATAATGTTTAATAAAAGTATTAGTACATAAAAATAGTGGAAGTAAATGGCATGATTTTAGTTGTTATTTGGTCAATAGAACTTTCAAGGGATCTTTTTAGTTGCATGATCTGGTTTTATTATTTATTATTTTATTTTTTATTATTCATATTTCTATGCCGCCCACTCTCCAAGGATTCTGGGTGGCTTACACCAAAGACAGTATACTAAATAGCATATTGCCCCCAACAATCTGGGTCCTCATTTTACCCACCTCAGAAGCATGGAAGGCTGAGTCAACCTTGAGCCGGTGAGATTTGATCCGCTGATCTGCTGAACTAGCAGTCAGCTGAAGTAGCTGCAGTATTGTACTCTAACCACTGCACCACCTCGGCTCCAATTTTAATACTTCTATAGATAGCAGGATGCCAAGAGAGCTTGAACATAAACTTCAGTTCTGCCCTGATGATAAGGGAAGAGCTAGGAGCTGATCTCAGAGTTAAGCGTTTTTTTTTTTTAATCATCTATTTTTGGAATGGAAAGTATCATTATAAATACAGAAGAGCAGCTGTTGACAATACGGTGCCCCACTGCTAGAACTGATCTTATTTTTTTAAAGCATATTCTTTTAAGTAGCCTAAATAAGAAGTTACACTACAAACCAAAGTATTAGTTTTTCTTTCTTATAAAAATATCTGCATATAGCTCCATGTGCTTCACTAGCAACAGAAATAGTGTATTATTAAATTGAATTTATGTCTGCCTACCCAGTTTAAATGGATATATCAACTGGAGTTGTAGAAAAGTTGTGAGTGTGGGGGAAGTTGTTGGGAATCACTTTCAACAATAGGCTATTTGGTAAATGTTGATATCTACTTCTTATAGTATTTTAAGACTTGGATAGGTTCTTAAATAGCCATTTTATAAGACGTGAGATGCTGCCAAAATTCAGAATGTAACCCAGTCCAAAGCATATGTCAATACTTACTGTAACACTTAATTTTGTCTCCTCACTCTATGAAATGTTGGCCACAGACTCTCTTATCATTCAGGATAGATAGATAGATAGATAGATAGATAGATAGATAGATAGATAGATAGATTTCACTGGAGAAGCTATGTATATTGATTTATTCAAAAATTTATTTAAGTGAAATTTCAGCCCAGAAAACAATTCAGGTTCCAGTAGCTCATCACTTCTAAACTTCTCTTACATTAACTAGTATGGCAACAATTAACCAGCATGACAAATCATCCTATGCCTCTTGGCCAATAATCCAATTATTAAAAAAAAAAAATCCCAAATGTCTTGCAATATCCGATGAATTACAAGAAATAAATAGAGGTAGTTTAGTGCTGCTGTGATTGCTGTTTACAACAGTATTGTGCAAAGCTATGCATTAAAAGCTGAAAACAAAAAAATTGCATCCTCTTTGGTAATTGACCATTAAAATGATGGAGGTGTTGAAAGTTCGCAATGTTTCCTTGAGGACTTGTTGATGTGTTAAGAATATTTAAGACATCTGTTATTTTTATCAGACATAAACAGCAAAGCACCAAGTATTCTCCTCTCAGCATTTTTAATGTGCTACCAAGTATGGCTATCTGTGTGCATTTCCTGAGTTATGGTGAAATGAAATCTTTCAGGAGCTGTCTTGAGAGTCAACAATTACTTAACTGTAATTACATTACTACACTTCTTCTTTATTATTAGTACACTATTATCCTGAAATCCAGCAATGCCTCTATTTTTTAAAAAATAAATATTCTTTAAGTCACTTTCTGGCTTCCAAAATGATAAGCAGTAATTGGTTTCTTTAGCTGAGCCTTGGAATCTAGTGGGTGGATAATTAGATCAGTATGTGAAAATTAAAGGTATAAAAGGACCCTCTTTGGAAATATTCCCCCTGGATTTTAAATTAGGTCATTATTTTCTTTCTTATTTTTTTTTATTGTATTATACCAGTAGAGCAGTACAAAACCAAATCAGAAGAAAATAAGGAACAATTCTATAGAAAAATAGTTTGAATTTATGAAGAAAGGAGACAGCTTGAAATATTATTTCTATGCCAGTCTCCAAAGCACACTTTAAAATTTGTTCCATATCTTAGAAGTAAACAATAGTGGTAGTAGCATGCAAAATGTTTCATATATTATTCTTAGGATTGGAAAGATTAGTCTAAATTCATTAACCTATGTTGTCATGAATATAAATAATACAATATTTCAAATACCCAGCCAGGATGGTATTAATGCATATTTTTCTGACATATAGATTTTACAACAGAGCTTTCTGTAATACATTGATTTATTTTTACTTTTTTTAAAGAACAGAAAAAGAAGCCACTCAGACCATATGTACTCTGTACATAGAATAGAATAGAATAGAATAGAATAGAATAGAATAGAATAGAATAGAATAGAATAGAGGTCTTCTAGTCCAACCCCCTGCTCACCTCAGGCAGGAAATCCTGTTACATTTCAGACAAATTGTTCAATCTCTTCTTAAAAATGTCCAGTGTTGGAGCATTCACAACTTCAGTTGTTCCACTGATTAATTGTTCTAATGGTCAGGAAATTTCTTAATATTATGGTGATTCTTAGTTAGTATTATGGCGATTGAAGTCCATTCTCCAAACACAAAGGCTGACAAAGTAAGAGCTGCCAGTTCTATAGTAATTTGTCATATCTTCTTGACATGTTCCAAAACACATCATGCCAATTGTAGGAGATTTACTAAAATACAAAGAAGACCATATATGTGTATGACATCACTGATGGCTAAAAGCAATGAAGATCTAAAGAATCTTTTTTTTGAAGATGAAAGAAGAAAGTACAAAAGCCACTCAATATAAACAAATAAAAAAATCCCCCAAACTCTTAAGTTTATGTCAAAATACAATGTCATCCCAAGGCAGATAGGTGGAGAAGGTGTTGAAACATTAACAGACTTCTTAGACTTAAAAATTTACCAAGATGTGGCTTATTGTATTATGTGTCCAAGCCATGAATTAGAGATCTATTATTTGAAGGAAAAAAAAAAGACTGCAGTATGATGGAGACAGACACAATATGAAAAGGGCAGAGACCAGTGGTGAAATGTAAAATTTGTTACTACCAGTTCTGTGGGCATGGCTTGAGGGGGGGGGGGGATAATATGACTAAGTGGACGTGGCAAACCTTTTTTTTTTTTTTTACTTTTAAAACCATTTTTTCTACAACCTCTTTGGCCGAAGAAGTTGTAAAAAAAATGCTTTAAAAAGCCTGTGACGATACCAGCTGACTTGCCTGATCGGCAGAGGCTTTTTCTTTTTTTTTAAGCCTCTGAAGTTCGCAGCTGACTTGCCTGATCTGGGGAGGTTTTTTTCTTTTCTTTAAGCCTCTGATGATCCCAACTGAGTTGTCTGATCAGCAGAGGCTTTTTTTCTTTTAAAAACATTTTTTTTCTACAACCTCTTTGAAGAGGTTGTAGAAAAAATGCTTTTAAAAGCCTCTGACTATCCCAGCTGAGCGCACAATCATCAGAGGCTTTTTTTTAACTTTTAAAAGCATTTTTTTCGGCAGAAGAGGTTTATTATTTATTAATTTATTAATTCAATTTGTATGACGCCCCTCTCTGAAGACTCAGTTGTAGAAAAAATGCTTTTAAAAATAATAATAAAAAAAACTCTGATGATTGCACGGCTCAGCTGGGCATGAGGGGGGCAGGGATTTTTGCTACCGGTTCTCCGAACCACCCGCCCCCATTGCTACTGGATCGGGCGATCCGGTAACAACCGGGAGCATTTCACCCCTGGCAGAAACATATTCCAACAAAGGTTTGCATTTTCAAGGCCATGGCCATCTGTAACAGAAGGCTCTGAACTGGATTAGCTGAACAATGAAAATGGATGCCTTAATATTGTAGTACTAAAGAAAATATTTGTGAATAACTTAAATGGCAAGAAGAATCACTGATTCAGTACTAGATAAAGAAAAAACAGAATGCTCTTTAGAAGCATTAATAATGAAGTTAAGATGTAGATACTTTGGATACATGTTGCTAAAACAAGAATCATTGAAGATGACCCTAGTGTTTAGAAAAATCAAAAATAATAACAAAAAAAAAAGGCTGTTGGATCTAGCTGTTTATGATACAGAGCACGGGTGTCAAACTTGATTGTGTTATGTGACATCACGTGACATATTGTGACTTTTTTGCAGGGGTGGGTGTGGCCTGCGTGTGACGCATCTGGCCCATGGGCTGCCAGTTTGACACCCCTGATATAGAGCCTGAGTGTTTTGATCTGGCCAAAACACCCAAAACAAAAGCAACTTAACCATTCCTTGCAGAACAAAATAAGTGGACTCTGTAGGCTAACTTCTGCATATCCCATTTTTTGAAGAGACTATGAACAGACATTTTTTTTCACCACATATACATGTTATATATATGAAGCCTTTTTAACTTCTTTACCTGACATAGCCTTCAAAGTGTCTGTCTTTTCTTCCGTATAACGTATGTGAACCTTGTCCCAGATCCTAATCAGGAGATATGCATATCAATTGTCTCTGGATGCATGCATGCATGCACACACATTTATGTTTTGCCTTTATGTGTTTTTGTGTGTTTGTGTATATTGGGAAGCACAGGCTGAACTCCAGTCTCTCCACTGTAAATTACGTGACCAGAAAGAAATGAAGTTTAAAAGAGAACAGTAACATTCTGATTCACTACTCAATTGCCTGTCCCATATTTTTCCAGAATAGCTGGATCTGACCCATTTTCAAATTGTATCATTTATTTGCTGATTTCTCCCATAGCATCAAATTTGGTCCTGTTGCTTTCAAAATGTTAGTTTGCTGTCATTCAGACAAAGGGACAGACAGTTTTTACAAATTGCTTTCCAACATTTTGTTGAAATGGAAAGAATAAAAAACTATCATGAAATTATTTTCTCAATAGCTCTTTGGGGAATGTTAGCTAATCATTTAATCATTTATAGTATCGTAATGAAATGTATTTGTAATGATATTAGCCTTTTTTTAAAAAGGCTTGCCAATCATCAGAAAACCACATTAGTATTAAAGTAGTCCCGAGAGATTATTTCTTCCCCTTGAATTGTTTAAAGGGCATCAGTTAGAAAAATAAGGCAGCATTTGAACTTTACAACACAAGAACATTTAGCAATCGTGATTAGTATAATGTGAAGAGTCATTCAGAGGTAAAACTGCTATAAAAGTAGTCAAGATTTTTTTAAATGTGCATTTTGGGTAAGAGTGGAGCCACAGCTAAAGAAGCTTCTTAATTCAAATATATGTGTTCAAGTCATAGGAGAAACTACAAGGGGCAAAATGACATTACTGGGATCTGATTTCTAGATGTAAGAATTATTTCCTTTAGCCTTACTGACTCCTAACTCTGTTACTGCTACTAGTTCTCTTTCCCACCTTTCAAGGCCCTGTTGACCTTCAATACTGTGATGGAAATTGAATTTCTTCTTGCCTTCCCTACATTTTCTGCCACTTTAGTATAATCCAGATATTTGGGCTGAACAAAGGGAGAAGTGAGTCACTAGGGGGAGTGAAATGGCTGATCCCTCAGTCTTAAAAAAGAAAAACACCCTATTACCGAGATAGTTGGATTGGAAATTGACTGCTTTAGCAGCAGATGGAAATTGCTTAAATGAAAGACAAAGCAATGAAGACCATTTTAATTTGCTGATTCCTTTAATTAGTCTCTAAGAAGGGCACATGTTCACATATGTCTTCTTTGGCTCAAGTATAATAGTGGGAAAGAAAACACAGTGGGTGGAACAAAGGATTATTATTGTGTGCAAGTGTTTATATAAACACATGGTGGTTCAGAAGTTCATCTGAATCATTTCAGCAGGTGGTGGTCCAGCCAAACTAAAACCCAAAACATTTTGGTTGTAAATGCCAAGGAGTGAGAATTACAATATTGTTGTACATTTTCCCTCTCCCGCCTCCACTGCATGGTCTCCTAATATTGCTGCTCCTTCTTTCTCCTTCCCTTGACTTAACTGCCATAGTGTTGTTAATAAACCACTCTTGAATCCAAGCATGGCAGAAGCAATTGTATGGCCAGTCTTCTGTTGATATAACTGTTTTCCTCTTCCTTATCACCTCCCCCCTTATCTACACAACTGGTCTTCCAGCACTTCCACTGATCTTTCCATGTGTTAGAAAATTCTGCTTTATTATATATAAATGGTAGAAAAGGATTATTATATAGCCATACATACTGTATTGGTAGCAGAGGATGGCTGCATAGCTATCTAGATCAAATAAAGTGAACAGAGTACAGTCACCATGGTTCTTGTTGCTTAATGGTTTCAACGGTCACAGGAAACTCTCCTCAGAATATAAAGGAACCATAGGTTATAACCATAGATGCGAACTAAACACTGCCATCTATTGTCTGAATAGTTCTGTAGTTGTTGCAATACAAAATACATGTATTCCAACACTCCCACTCAACAACTATTACTTATAATAGCCTCATTTCAGATCTTAGTTCTGTTTCCTGTTTCTTATTATTCTTCTTGTCCTACTTTTTCCTCTTCTTTTTGCTGTCCTGGCAGTCCACAGAGCTGGAGTTGCTGTGGCTTTGGTCTTGGCTCTCAGAAGGTCTGGCAATGGAAATGCTGAGGCTCTGGCTCTGGCTGGGCTGGGCTGAGGGACTAGGGCAGTGGCTGCAGACATTTTTGGATTCTCCTTTCAGTCTCTGGGTTTTAATGCTATGCAAGCAACATAGGACAGACGTTTGGCTGGGAAGCCTTTACTGCTTATGGTCGATCTCCTGATTAAAGCCTCTTGTGGCCTGGTTTATTCCTCTTGGATAGTTTTCAGTTATTTATTATATCAGTACTTCTGTGTCCAAGTTGTCTGTGCCATGTGTGAATGCAGTTTGAATGTTTTTCCTCTTTGGCAGTATTAGCCACCTGATTGCAATTCAGCTGATAAAGTTAGTTTGTAATTTTATCCCTTGCAAGCAAGGTATCCCCTTTTGTGATGACACAACTATCCCCTTTGAAGGTCACTAGTTTTGTGAGCTTCTTCACTGACAAAAGATTAGTTTCAAGAGCAGGGACATACAGTACATTTTTCACAAGTATCTTTTTGGTGACAGTCTGAGAAATAGAACAGCAAAAAAAGCCATCTCCCATTCCTTCTGATTCTATTATTTGTCCATTAGCTGTGGTGACTTTTTTTCTGTTTTATTCTGGTCAAGGTGAGTAAAGAATTTTCTGTCATTTGTCATGTGACTCATAGCTCCTGAATCAACACACCATGCTTTCAAAGATGAGGTGTAACTTTTGGATTGAAACAATATTTCTTCATTATCTGAAGAAAAATCAGTTTCTTCCTTCACACTTTTGACTTTTTGTAGTTTAATTCATTTTTGCATTGTAGCTTTCCAGATTCTGCAATCTGTTTTTAAATGACCCTTTTTCTTGCACACAAAGCATTCATATGGTTCTTGCTTCATGTAACTGTTTTTATTCCTATTTTTATCTTTAAAACAGACTCTGATACAGAAGCACCATCACTATTAATGCTTTCTGTTTTATACTTATATTCATCTACAAGTTTGCCCTTAACATATTCAAATGTTAGCTCGTAATCTGGATGTGCATTAGTGCTGTCGCAAGCATTTCATAACTTTCTGCTAAACTACTAACTAATAGTGCTGTGACATGAAAATCTTTTCTTTATTTTCCTATACCTCTCAGGTGTTCAACCATTTCCAAGGTGTGGCTTATGTAATGTAATTCTCATCCATTTATTTAAAGTCTCAACTCTGTTGTTGCATTTCTGTACTTCTACAAACACAGATCTTGGAATAAAATCTTGCCAGAAAATAATATCATTCTGCCTTGAAACTCACATTTATTGCAGATATGTCTAAATGATTCTATTGTTTTTTTATTTTCCATATTATGACAGATTTTCTATTTATTTGATAAAAAGGGGTTTAGAACTATTCTACATCAACATGTTAATGGAAGAATTAATAGCATTATATAATGGATACATGAAATAGTCCCCATTTAAGTCTTTCTATGTCTGTTTCCAATGAAGTTGCCACATTTCTTTTAATGTTTGAAACTTAAAGGCATGTTGGTGCCGGAAAGAGACTAAATGTTCCTCTTAACTACTGTTGACTCTGCAAACTTGCTAGAAATGGACAGCTGAGATATTATCATGTTATTGTTTTCTCCCAGCACTTCACCTGATAAGAAATGCAGAACAATATTACTTAAAAACAATGACAAATATTCTGACCATTAACCAAATTTTGCACTGCAGCCCATTAACTCTGTCTTGTTTTCCAATCTGGCTCCTGCCAAGATGAAGCAAATGAAGTGACTCCTAAAATCTAAATGTGGATGATGGAGAACATCTTCCTAACCATCTTGGAAAATGTTTAATTTCACTTTTTAACCCAACAAAGAACCCTAACAGGAAAAACAGAAGAGGTATGTTGAATCCAAAAGATGCGTTTTCAAAACGCAACTGGATTTTGTTTTTCCTTGAAAACATTTTGTTTGCCATCCAAGAAGCTTGTTGAGTTCTTCTTGAAATGTCTTCAAGGAAAAACAAAGTTCAGTTGCTTTTTGAAAAAGCACCTTTGGGACAACCATGACCTGGATGACTAAGAATCTCCATAGACAGGTATGTTGAATGTTGTTACCTAGAGCAGGCATAATGGCTATCTGAATTCACTGCTCCAGCTATGAGTATAATGGATATATATTTATCTATGAAATTCATTAGGCAGCCGATAATTAATAGCTGATAGAAAATAAAGTCCATGTAAATACAAAATGCTTCTGTAATACAATCAGTTAAAAGTAAATAAATTAAAAGCAACAATATATACAGTAAAGCTATGTTAAAAATGCATTGTCTACTATCTACTTTAGTTGATATTTGAGGAGACCATTTCCAGAAGCATTTCTTCTGTTTTGGCAATGTATGTGGACAATTTATGTTATTCTGTATGGGTCATCTTCAAAATGTAATTACTCAGACATCTTACTGAGATTAATAGGATTGTGTCATTTTAGGAAATGGATTAATTTACAAATGTTTGATTCCCAACTTTTTTCTAAAAGTTGATGCTTTCAGCAACCAAGCAAAATTAGACAGGTTTTTGCAAAGAAATTGTGGCTGCCACCAGAAGTAGTCACCTTCAGTCAGCTTTCATTCTCCTAACATTATATTCATTTTATCCCAAATCCTCACTTCATTCTGTATATCTCTTCACTATTGCCTCTGGAAAGTGATAGCCGGCGACAAGAAGGGAAAGAAAAATAAATCATTCACCAATCTGTCATTTCCTCGTGCCTGTCTGCTTTGTCCAATACCTACATCAACTTCCATTTCAAAAAGAACAGCTGCATTAACATGCCTATAATGCATACCATAATATTTAGCTTTTCCAAAAGAAAAGGATTTAGAATTCAGGGGAATTGGCAAATGCTGGTTTTGTGCACTGTTCTTTCTGATGTTTATACATTAAAACATTAGTATCTAAATAAACAGAAAGTGCAACCCTATTTCTGTCCAGAGCAGGCAGTCTCCTCCTGATATCACTGAAATAATTTCCCTCCTCCAACCATCAGCACCTCTTCTTTACCTGAATTCAATTTCAATTGATTTATCCCCATAGATGGCCTTTTATTTGGTCTTTTAAAAAGGAGCTAGGAAATGAAGTATCATGCCTAGTGATCCCTCTAGCTACGGTTCAGGTGTGACAGATGATTAAACAAACCAATATATCTTATTCCTGTCCAAATACATCAACCTTGGACATAGCCTGCTTCAATTACTAGAAGCCTCAATTCCGGAGTGCAAAATCTTTGGATATAATTGGTTTTCTCTTCTAAGAGGATCAGTGTCCCTGTAGTCTGATTTAGCCATTAATAAACAGCAATATGTTTCAATGGCTAAACAAGTCCTGGTGAGAGTCACAAAAATGACTAGGAAAGCTAGGACAGGTGATGATAAATTACCACTAAATTATTTAAACGTAACAAAAAAAAATCTATATATGGTATTCCTTAATTCACTTCAAAGCCTAGGCCACCAATAGGATGCTTTCTTTAAATTCTGCATCTATCAAACATTTCCCAATGAATCACACCCTTTTGTTAGTTTTAGGGAATAGCAAGTAATTTTTTGGGTATTAATTTTAATAAAGATTTCAATATTTTGAGCTTGCTTGAAATTTCAAGGCAGCCTTTGATGAAAACAATTTCCTTGTAAGAAAAGTATGCTTAAAGTGTTTTCATAAACCTGGTTTACTTCACAGCTTTTGAAATTTTCATTCAGATTTGAGGAATAGAAAAATTGGGTGGATTCCCCCCTTCAGAGGGAAGGTGTTTTTTTTTTTTTCCTAGCAATTTCTCAAGGGCAAGACACCACTCTAAGACTGCTACTGAAAAAGTCCACTGGGAAGAGCTTCCTCAGAAATTGCTATACACTGGAGGACAATGACAGGCACTCCCTATTTACCTCTGAATTAAATATATGTTTTAAAAAATGCATCACTTCCCAAAGAATTTTTCTGACATGTTCTTTTCCTTTGAAATAATTTCTAAACCAAATTGTATTTCAAAAAATACTGGTAAAAGATTTTTTATTTTATTTTTTTTATTTTTTATTTTTTGCCTATGATTAGTTTATTTACAGATAGAACTGCAGGAATGGGCAGTGTTGTAAACAGAAAATATTGGTTTAGAAAGCAGCACCAGTTTTCCATAAACACTAGCACGTTTCTTGGAATTCTGTCAAAAGACTGAAAAGCATTAAAAATTCTGGCCTATTTTTCTCTGACTAAGAATTACCTGCCAACAGCAAAATTTAGTCAAAGACCTATAAATAAGTATTCTGCCTAGAAAATACATGCTTCATTTAGAGATTGGATCAATCTAGTTCGGCATTAGGATCTCAAAAAAGAAATCTCATATTGACGTTTTGATTGTTACTTTTTCCATTTTTACTTAAGCAAGTAAAATATGCCAACTTCTACTTTTAACCGGATGGTGCCATACAGCTAACAATGGAGACTTATTCCCTTGAAATGATGGAGTGCTATCAAACTGGCAAGAAAAGTGGTGGACTTATTTTTTTTAATTATCTTTTTTGTTAAATATGCTTCATGTTGTATGTTGTTTCTTATTAATGGAATTCTCCACATTTCCATTAATGTAAATTTAACTAGCTCACTTAGTGAAATATTGGGAAAACAGCACTTGAGAATAATGACAAATTAATATCACCTGTATTAAAATTAATACAAACCTGGAAAACCCACATATGGTTTGTCAACGGAGTATATAAGCACTCTTAATTGTTTTTAATCTATTTTTACATCTTCAGCCTAAAGTTCAGTTCCCTAAATCTGTCTCATTATAAAACGTCACCATATCTCACACTACAAAAGTTGTCTCTCCATCTACTAAACTTGAATATTTTCAATGCCATCCCAAAGCAGAAATGGGTACATCAATATGCTGAGCTAGCAATATAGAATGTGTTTCCCCCCTCTTCCCTCTATAAGGAGAAAGAAAGCACTCTTAGAAAATCAAAATAATTTAGTTTTATCTACATAAGATCTGTGTATGTATATATAACATAAATGTATAACAACTGATTCTGTTGTTTCTATTTCCGCCAGTAGCTTATAGATTAGATAGGTAGGTAGGTAGGTAGGTGGGTAGGTGGGTAGATAGATAGATAGATGATAGATAGATAGATAGATAGATAGATAGATAGATAGATAGATAGATGATAGATAGAAACAGATATAGACTTTTTAAACATTTAAAATATGTGAATTGGTACTGCAGTCATTTGGGCGGGGATGCTTTTTTTTGTTTTGCTTTTTTGCTCAACTATTGAAAAAAATGCAAAAGGTCTGAGAGAAATTGACTTCAAGTTTTCTTTAATTTTCCTGCTAGGTTCTTGTAAAGAAACTCATGTAACTGTCTAAATTAAAATGAACTCATTGTTACCTGTTTAATTAGAATGTATGTCCACTTACTGCAACCTAGTATCAAAAAACTATAATAAATTAGACCCAGTTAATGAAAAGTGTGCCTTTTCATTTCACAATGTACCAGCCACACAAGTAATTAATTTATATTATAGTGTATAATAAAAGTAGGTTAAAATTAATTTTTCAGTTTGAGATCCAGTGCCGGTCCTAATAATTAAAGCTCATAATAATTCATCCAGCTAGAAAAAGCAAGACCTTGATGTAATCTATTTTATAAATAATTACAGATGTGCTCCTAGTTCATAATTTCTTAATTAATGGAACAGCTATATAAGCAGAGAATTTCTATCACGTTTTCTTTGTTCTTTTCATTATCTACTGACAACCAACTTCTTTTAAAGATAAAGATTCTCTTTCTACCTTAGGAAGTGAAAATAAATTGAGTTTCTCTATGTTGTTTTGTTTTGATTGGATTGGATTAGGAAAGGAAATGCACAGTATTGTAATATATAAACAAATAGCAGTTAATTTCTATTTGAAAGCTTTTACTACTTTCCAATCTAAATCCAGTTTATGTATAAAAAGTCTAAGATTGGAAAGCAGGAATTTTGAACTTGCCCATCTATGCTTGTTTTCTGATAATAGTCTTCCCATAATGAATTTCAAACAGAATTGTATCAGTTATTTCTTAATGTCCATGGACCTGGAGCAAGGCTCTGTCTTTTGTCTTTTTTAATGACATTTTTTCCTCTTTTTTGGGGGGTGGGGTAGGGCTGGTGGGGAGAATTACATAAATTGTTGTCATAGTTAGATTGGGCAGTGAAAACATTTGGTTCTATTGCAGTCAAATGATTTATCACATATATAAGACCAAAGAAATATTTCAGTTCATCTAAGAATCTGATATATCTGATTCTTGTTTGTTCCTTCTTAGTATCCCAGTATTAAATGAGGACATTATTCTTTAATGGAAGGGGCAAGTGCTCCAATCTAATCATTTTCTATAGCATTAAAAGCAGGCAAAAATGAAGATGGCTATTCTCCAGCATAAACTTGTTTTACAAAAGGAAGACTTAAGAAAAACAACTCATGGCTTGCTGTTTGCTTGGGATGAAGAATGGGTGTTGCTGAGAAATAAAACGTTTGCAGGTTAGAAGGACATGATCTGAGATTTGGGTGGCACAGAAAAGGATATACAGATTTAAAGATTGCAATGTCAGATGTGCCACACTGAAAATATGGAATAGGTACAATTCCCTCCCTTCCTCTCTCCCTCCGTCCCTCCCTCCCTTCCTTCCTTCTTCAAATACCTGCTGGCTTCTCCATTTACTCTGCTTGTGGAAAATTTGCATGTAGAAAATCAGCAGGAAGTTACCAGGCCAAGGCCAGCAGGCAAGAGTAGCTGCTGTCCAGTGGGAAAGGGGCACATAGGGGTGCAGGTCAGGAACAGCATAAGCAAGTACACTTGTGCACTTGAGGTGCTGTTTGAGTTGTGAATGGTATTCAGGTGTGGACCAGAGATGGTTGGGGAGGACACTCAGCTGACAAAGATTGGGAAGAGTGCCCGCAGTGCATGAGAGGTGCTATGCAGGTCAATTAGGGTGTAGAGGTCAAGAAGAATGCATGGGGGATATGTAAGAAATGCTGCATGAGCCAAGTAGGGCACACTAAGGGGCAATACAGTCAAGTAGAATGTATGGGGTTTCTGGTGTGTGTGTGTGTGTGTGTGTGTGTGTGTGTGTGTGTGTGTGTGTGAGAGAGAGAGAGAGAGAGAGAGAGAGAGAGAGAGAGAGAGAGAGAGAGAGAGAGAGAGAGAGAGAGAGAGAGAGAGAGAGAGAGGGAGGTGCAGGGGTGAAATCCAGCAGGTTCTGACAGGTTCTGGAGAACCAATAGTGGAAATTTTGAGCAGTTCAGAGAACCGGCAAATACCACCTCTGGCTGGCCCCACAGTGGGGTAGGAATGGGGATTTTACAATATCCTTCCCCTGGAGTGGGGTGGGAATGGAGATTTTGCAGTATCCTTTCCCTGCCATGCCCACCAAGCCATGCCCACAGAACCAGTAGTAAAAAAAATTGGATTTCACCACTGGTGAGGTGCCCCACCATTTGGGGTTGATGTGCAGAGGGTGTTGGTGGCATGATTTAGGAAGGGTGCCTCTTCCAGGGTGCTTGGGAGTGTGCAAGAGGCATAGCTCAGGTCTTTTCATTTTTCACTTTATATTAGTTTGTATTAGGTTTTTTCTTCCTTTCATCTTTTTAATAACATTAGGCAGATAAGACCCAGCAACCTATGCATCTTAACTAAAATCAAGACCAACTGAATTAAGTAAGACTGAGGACCTGAATTGAAAATAAGTTCAAATGCACTTTATTTCAGAAAAGAAATTCGTATCACTAGGAAACAGAGCCCACTGGCATAGGCAGGATGGATGCAACTATTTTTCTATGTCAAACTAGACCTCATGTTGGCTGGGATTCTTGATAAGCTTTCAATGTGAAGTTGCTTTAATTAGTCTACTGCATTGATTTCAAGGCATTTAATTGCATTATGCTGGAGGTGCTGTCATTTCTAGTACTGAGAACATATGGCAAGACTAGGAAAGAAGGTATTTTGATCTCCATTTTGCAGATAAATAGGTCTTTGCTGCTGACATTTTGGGGGAAGGAGAAGAAACTCAAATAGAATTTAATCAAGTACATTCTGTGCCCAAAGCTCTAGTTTTTTGTATGCCTATAACACTGCCAAAATGATTTCAGTTATTAATAATGCATTTATTACTAGTTTATTGTAAACATTCATTACTTTGCAATCTTTGCATTGTCCTTAAATATAGAGTAATAGTTACCAACATATCTCAGAAACATTTTCTGAAGTTTGGAGAAAGTCATCCAATATATCATGTGGCTGAGTAGGGCATGAACCAGGGGTGAAATGCCCCCGGTTCGGACCAGATCGCCCAATCCGGTAGCGATGGAGGTGGGTGGTTCGGAGAACTGGTAGCAAAAATCCCTGCCCCCATCCCATGAGCTGAGCTGCGCGATCATCAGAGGCTATTTTTCTTTTAAATGCCTCTGACGATCCAAGCTGAGTTGCCTGATCGGCAGAGGCTTTTTAAACCCTCTGACGATCAGGCAACTCAGCTGGGATCATCAGAGCCTTTTGAAAGCATTTTTAACAACCTCTTCACCGAAGAGGTTGAAGAAAAAATGGTTTTAAAAGTAAAAAAAAAAAAAATTGGCCACGCCCACCCAGTCACATTACCCCCCCTACCAAGCCACGCCCACAGAACCGGTAGTAACAAATTTTAGATTTCACCACTGGCATGAACTAGATAAATGATAAATAGGCTAATGAATACAGACATAAGGGAGAAAAAGCTGGAAACTGTATAAAGTTAGAAAACTGAGCACTTTGGAAGTACGTATTTGTGCTGAACATCCAGTTTGTGTTAGTGGAACCTAATATTATTAATAAATTGGTTTAATTTATTGCAGTCAAAAACCAGCAAAGATACTAAACAAATAAAATTTAAGACAGATTTAAAATACATTTATAAAGTAATCTAGCTAGCATCTAATATATGAAATTCAGATACAGCCTATATTAAATTATAAGATAAACACTAAAATCATATTATGATAGCTAAAATTACATGTAAAGGTATCTATTAATATCCATGAAGTGGCAATATCTAAAATTTAAATGAATTATAGTTATAGGGAATCATCTTTATCATCATTTTAGCCATTGTCTATCCAATGCAAGATAAAGGCCTCTTCTGCATATTTCCAACCAATATGATTGAGCTTTCTTTTGCCAATTGGGCCTGCAATACTTGCTGATGTCATTGTTCCATCTTGTTTTAGGTGTCTTTCGTGGATTCTTTTTATCAAATAGGATCCATTCTATGTAGTGGTGGGTTGCCCCCGATTTGGACCGGTTTTATAGAACAGATGGTAAAAACAGTGGGAGGCTTCGTCCACTGACCCTGATGTCATCAGAAGTGATCTGAAGCAAGGCACATGTGCAAGTGAAGCGAGCGCACGCACACGATCCCATTGCGAACTGGTAGTAAAGGTAAGTAGAACCCATCCCTGATTCTATGACTGCCTTGGTCCACCTGCCATCAGTTCTTCTTGCTATGTGACCAGCCCATTTCCATTTCAATTCTTTTACTCTCTTGATGACATCATATACTTTCGTTTGATCTCTAATCCATGTGCAGGTCTTTCTATCTTGTTTTGTAATGCCAAGCATGTATCTTTCCATGGCTCTTTGTGTGCCAATCATAGCTTTTGTATTGATTGCGAGGTTAGTTTCCATATTTCACTGGCATATGTTAGAACAGGTAGTGCACACTTTTCTCTTCAGGCATAGGGGAGGTTGTTCTTGCAAATTACACTGATAGGGCATGCATTGCAGGATATTGTCCCATCAGAGTCTCTTTAGACTATTGATTATCAGATGGATCTTCTGTGTTATTATTCAAAACCCAGTTACATCATTGTAATAAGAGATATTTCATGTATAAGCAGCATCTGGGCATAGACCAAATCTGGTAAACCAGGATATCTACTAATCAGAATAAGTATGAATCTGGTTTGGATGGCTCCACAAAGAAGCCATGTAATTTCGACCTCTTCAGAACCACAGGGGCAAAACATTTCAGCCAAAGGAACTTTTTAATATTTCCCGTCCAATATTGCAGAAGGGAGAGCATGGCATCAGGCAAGAGAGAAAGCTTTCAAATGGGTAGGTGTTTCTAGCTGCCTAAGGTAGCTGACACCAGTGACACTATATCTGTTGTGTACTGGTGACAGAAAGGTTGGGGCTTTCCCTAGATCTGCTTGCTTCTCGGTATCCTGATAACCTAATCTGGAATGCTTTAGGATGGTTGAACGTAGCAGTGGCAATATAAATTTCCTCATCTTTATCTGCTATATGCAATTTTGAAGAAAAAACAGCCGCAAACAGGATGACTAGTGGAGAGGGAAGCAGAAGAAAGCTTCTCAAGATTAGATCCCAAAAAATATGGTATCCAGTAGATCAATGAATATCTTCCATATGGTTTAAGGTGGTTTTTAAAATCAGAAGAGTGAATAGGGGAAGCCAAATAGGAAGACATCAGCTCTATTAATATAATGGATAAATTAAGGCTGTAATTTCCAAACTACACCTCTAGATAGACAAGCATGGTACATGCAGTTGAGACATGAAAGGCCTATGTGAATTACTCACCCTAAACTTGCTACCATTATGGTTTCAATAGGTAAATCTATTATTGTCTGATATTAGATGCACTGAGACCATTTAGTTTCTCCAATGCAGATTTTCAAAATGCAACTCCACTATCCCAAGCTGTGAGCACCATTATGGTATATGGTTAAATGATTGGAATAGAATTGGGTAGATCCAGGTTGTCCATAGTCAGGTCACTGAGTCAATCCCTCTCAGTCCAACCTATCTTACAGATTTCTTGTTGCTTTGGAAAAAAATTGGGCACACACTGCTTATAGTATGCTGACTTGGACACCCAAATGAAAAGTGGGATATACAGGTAGACCTTGACTTATGACCACAATTGGGACTGGAATTGATCACATTGTTTAGCAATCACAATCCTGGCAATCGATGTTGCCATCGCTAAGTGAATTTTACCAGTCATTAGCCGATGACTCGTTCCAGTCCAAGCCATTCTGCGCTTGGTTCCTCCCAGCCCTGAGCCTCAATAAGATAAGGGACTGTCCAACTCCTTCATCTATCTCCTCACCATCTCTGTGCTTTTGACTGCCCTACATCTTGATTTGTGGAATGGCAAGCAGCTCCAAGACCGTGCAGCTCTGCCAGTTTGACACCCCTGATCTAAATTGACAACTCTGCCCATTTCGTCTTGCAGTGAGTGTGGAAAATGATCTGTTTGCATGAATCAGGAACTTGACTACTCTTTCACATTTTTATTCTATGTAAGAATACAATGTTCCTTCAGTCTTAATACTGATAATATTAGGTAAAAGTTAGCTCTTAGGTTTGGGAAATGCTGAAAAGTCTAATAGAAAAAGTGAACAATTGTTCCACTAAAAGCTTACAATTTTTTTTTATTTCTTTAATATAGTCCAAGAAGAAAGGCATGAGGAAAAATGGTGTTGAAGATGGTATTTAGGCAGAAGCTCAATGACTGTAGTAGGCATAGCTTCATCAAAATGTCCCACAATATCTTCAAAAAGGAAGGAAAGAAAGAAGGAAAATCAAAGCATAATTCCCAAAGTAATGGAATGAAAGGCTGCTCCTATTGCCTAGCTTTCATTCTTTGTTCACTGAATCACTGAATGATGTACAACCCCTTGTGTTTGCATTCATACTTCAGGCAATCATGATTTGGAAATTTTAGTGAATCTCTGAAGCATCTGAAGTGTTTGCTTTTTTTAATACATATATAACTTTATTCAAATTTCAAGATGAAAGATAAAGATTAACAAGGACTAATATTTAGAATGAAGAGGAAAGAAAAAAGGAAACAAGGGGAAAAAAAAGTCAAATGTGCAGGGAAAAAAATAAAGAATTGACATTTACACCAGTTATAAGTATGAATGTAAATCAGCTTCTTAATCTATGGCTACAATATTTTTTTCTTACAATCTATTTTTTCCTATTCATCAAAACCATCTGTCATAATTTCATTTTTTTTCTATTTCACACAGAAAGTCTATAAGGGTTTCCAATCAATATTAAATTTAGACAAAGTGGGCACTTTATCACTGAAGGTTTTTAAGTAGAGACTGGACAGCCAGTTGTCTGAAATGATATAGGATGTCCTGCTTGAGCAAGGGGCTGGACTAGAAAACTTCCAAGGTCCCTTCCAGTTCTATTCTGATTCCAATTCTGATTATAGCTGTTGATTTGGCTATCTCAGCAAGTTCTACGATCTTTCATCAATAATTTTTCCATTGCAGAGAAAGTCAAATCTTTGTGCATATGACAATCTTGATGCAGTTGACATATACAAAAACAAAGTTCAATCCCCCCCCCGCCACACACAATTGTTTATCCATCAGTCCCAAAATAAAAGAAGGTGCAATGGACTAATGATTATGATGCTGGGATGTTGATTGGATGGTTAACAGTTCAAGACCCAGGTACCGTATATTTATTTATTTATGGAGTGAGCTCCCATTCTTGCCCCAGTCCCTCCCAACCAAACAGTTCAAAAACATACAAATGTAAGTAGATAAATAGGTACTATTTTTGTGGGAAGGTAACAACAATATGTGCACCTTGGCATATAGTAATGTGGCCACATGACCATGGAAGCATATTTGGACAACTCTGGCTCTCTTGGCTGTGAAGCAGAGATGAGCACAACCCCCTCTTGGAGTTGGACACAAATGGGTAGGTGAAACCTTTACCTTTTTACCTTTTACCCAAAATAAAAATCTCTGCTTTCAATTGTATATCAATTGTTAAAATCTTCTGTGTTATTAGATGTAATTGAGTCCAACTGATTAGTACATCAGCTTTTTTACACTTACAACAAGCATAGTAAATTGTTCCTTCTTGTTGATTATATTTCCAGCATAAATTTGAAATATCTAGACAGTTTTCTATGCACCAATGATACATCATTTTATAAACACTTTCTTTAAGACTATGATGTAAATTTTAACCCTTTCAACCACATATTTCCCATTGTTCCATTTTGCCCATTCATCACCTATTCTTTCACCTGTTTCAAATGCCAATAATAGCAATATGTTCATCATTTCTATACAATTCTATTCCAAAGTTAGTCTTATAATGTTTAAAACCATAAACTCTTTTGTATGCTTTAAATCTTTCTAGTAATTATAAATAAGAGAACAATTGACAACTGTTTTCCTCTGCCACCAGTTGTTTGCTTGATTTTATTTTACAGTACCCTTAATATAGTGGTGGGTTTCAAATATTTTTACTACCAGTTCTGTGGGCGTAGCTTGGTGGGTGTGGCAGGGGAAGGATACTGTAAAATCTCAATTCCCACCCCACTCTGGGGGAAGGATACTGCAAAATCCCCATTTCCCCCGATCAGCTGGGACTTGGGAGGCAGAGAATAGATGGGGGCAGGGCCAGTCAGAATTTTTACTACCAGTTCTCCGAACTACTCGAAATTTCCACTACCGGTTTGCCAGAACTGGTCAGAACCTGCTGAAACCCACCTCTGCCTTGATAAAATTCTAGTATCTCACAATAAGTTGGTCATTTTGGTTTGCCTATTATTTTTCATCTATAAAAGACTTCTTATGGTGAAAGAAAAAGATATTTTTAGGCACATGCTAGGTTTATATCTGTTACATATACTAAGTATGGTACATTTAACAGAATGGTTGTTCAATTCTACATTAACTTTAGCCTTCTTATACCATAAATATTCATGCAAAAAACAAAACCAAACCTCAAATTCTGTCTTTCTCACTCCAAAAGCCTTCTGTTTTTCATCAACATCCATTATTTCATCCAGACAAAACAGCAAACTGCAAAATAAATTTCTAATCAAGTAAACTCAATTCTTCTTTTGCTTTTACATGCTGTAACATCTTATTTTTAACTAATTTTTTTCTGTCCTACACAAATTTAGATGTATCTTTCTGTCATTGTTTAATTAGTACATCAGATGTCAAAATGGGTATTGTCTGAAATAAAAATAACATTCTAGGCAAAACATTCATCTTAATCACAGAAATTCTTCCCAACAATGACAATTGTGTTTTCTCCCACCTTAACGCCTCTTTTTTAATTTCATTCCAAGTCTTAACATAATTATTTTGAAATAACATACAATTCATATTTGTCATATGAATAGCCAAGTACTTCATCTGTTTTCAACCTTACAATTCATTTTATCCATTAATTCTATTTGAACTTGTACTTTTATACCTTTCTCAACATCTTTGTAAACATGATTGTTAATCTTAAAACTTGCTAATGCATCAAATTCTTCTAATTTTCCAATTAATAGTTCAACTAATATTTTAAAGGATCTTCGAAAACCAACACCAGTCCATCTGAAAAAGCTTTTAATTTGTAAATCTCTTTTTTAATCTTAATGACCTAAACTTTTCGTGTCATTTTATGATGCTACTCAATATTTCTAGAACTAAAACAATCAGAAGAGGACACAGTGGACAAGCCTGTCTTGTTCCTTTTTGTATCTCACATGGTTTAGTTATATCTCCATTAACAAATATCTGTGACTTTTGTGAAGTATATATCAACTTTATCCATTTTATAAAATTTTCTCCAAATTTTGCATCTTCCATATTTTAAATAAAAGTGTGCAATTTAAATTAGCAAAAGCGTCCTCTCCGTCTACAAAAATAATACAATTTGTTTTTCATTATGATGTTTAAAATATCCAACACAGTTGTAACATTATCTTTCAACTGTAATTTTTTTTTGGGGGGGGGGTAAAAACCCTCATGAGTCTTCATGAATAAATTATTGTACAATTATTTCACAATTGTTCTAGGATCATTGTGAACAATTTATAACCAATATTAAGTAGTGATATTGGTCTATAATTTCTTGTCAAAGTCAAATGTTGTCCTTCCTTAGTTATTAGTACCGTGTTTCCCTGAAAATAAGACCCTGTCTTATATTTTTTTGAACCCTAAAATAAGCACTTGGCCTTATTGCCATGCGCTCAAAAGCCCGATTGGGCTTATTATCAGGGGCTATCTTATTTTGGGGGAAACAGGGTACTATATTTGTGATTTTCCAAGTATCCTTGGTATCTTTTCTCTCTATAATATAAAATTTATAGTGTTTTGCAAAAAGTTCATCCTTAAAGCATTTATAATAGGAACCTTATAATCTATCAATTCCAGCCACTTTTTTTTTTTTTTTTTTGGTTTAATCTTTTTAAGAACTTGCTAAAGGCAGTAGAATGACCATTTTACTCGGGATTTCTTGTCAAATAGAACTATCCACTTCCCAATAGAGAATTGTTGATTTTAAGGAAGGAAGGAAATTCTTCTTAAAATCAGAGTTTGCTATTTTTATGACACTTCAATTATAAAAAGAATGCAGAAAGTGAGATTCAGATCAACACTCCTTGCTGGATACTTTAAAGAGAACCTAAAAAATTAGTTTCAGAAAACATTGCTTAGAAGAACTAAGTGGTAATTATTTCTTTAGCAGAAGATTCAGGAAGGCAAACATCAACCTTAATTATTGGAATTGCCAAGAGTAATTGCAGACTGAAGCCAAAATGTGGATGGCTGCTTTTATGAAGTTTGATTGTACAGGAAATGTTATTGTAATGTTGGACGAGCAAATGTTACTTATGAAAATGCAAAGCTGGAGGATGGAGCAAACAAGCTTCATACTAAGAAACTTAAAAAATAAAAAACTGCTTTAAGTCTTGCTTAATGTCCCCTGCAAATGATTTCCCTTGTTTTAGGATCACTGTTGTGACATTTAATAGCACTCTGGGGAGGTGTTCTCTGAGAACCATAATCAAGAAAAAGAGATGAGTTGGAGCTTTGAAGAGGAAATAGGTCACTGGAGAGGGATAAGCTTTTTAAGGTAGTGGCAGTTCGGATGTAGAGTCTCTGTGGACCATGCATGATCAGAGTGCTATAGGTTCCCCATGGTCATACCTTAGAAAAAGATCATATGTATAAGCTCACATTAGAAATAAAAGGCAAGGAAGAAACAGAATTTTATGAGGTTTGGGATAAGTGGTATAAGTGGTTAGAACAGAGAAACAAAAATGTACAGAAATAAATGTAAGAGACACATGACACTGTACTGTTAAAAATGCTTATTGTTATGTAAATTGGAAAAATGGAAAATATTAAAAAAAGAAAAAGATCATCACAATCATCAAACTTTTTAAAAAATGAGATTTCTAATCCCTTTTTTTATTATTATTACTGTGCCTGTTTTTTTGGATATAAACATTTTAAGAGGTCAAATTAAAGCATAAAGCAGAGAACTTGGTCATATCAAAATGATACTAGAGATGAACTCCAAAACTGTTCCTTTAGTATGAACTGATTTATTTATTTATTTATTTTTGCTTAACCAGCTGAAATGCAAGTGCAGTGTGTCTTCCAATTTTGGAACCTCTCCAAGTTTATACTGCAGTTTCCTGGGTTTCTTTTAAAAAAAGGACAAAAATGTACTATCTAAGGAAAATGGCATTTCAGAGGTTATGTATTAGAGAAAGTGATTTAAAATAAGGGCAAAGCAAAGGAAAAGTAAAGCAGAGAATGGTATTGTTAGGATTAGGTAAAAAGAAGAGACCCTGTAACCTACTGGTAAGAGTGATAGGGGAAAGGTACCTGTGAGAGGGAGGGTACTTGCAGTGATGGGGTTCAAATAATTTAACACCCGATTCTCTGCCCTAATGACCAGCTGGGTAGGCATGGCTGGGTGGTTATGTGACTGGGTGGGTGTGGCCAACTCAACATCACTCATGTCGAGGGGCACTTTGGCTCGCCTGGCATCTCATGACCATGGGGATGCTGCAATGGTCGTGTGAATTTTTTTCCACTTTTTTTTTCTTTTTTCAGTGCCATTATATCCTTGAATGGTCACTAAATGAACTGTTGTAAATCAGGGATTACCTGTACAAAAATTCAAAAAGCTTCTTTGCTTGCAAAAAGCTTCCCTAAATACAAATTCTTAGATTAGAAATGGATGAATACATACTGAAGGAAACCTAAACCATTCTGTCTGAATACCTTCCTTTTCATCAGCAATACCTGCAACCCAGAGTTACAAATCAGGCAGGGTGCCAGAACACCTTGAGGAATTAAAATATTTAAAATGCATGATAACTATCAGCAGCCAACTCTTGCTCATAAAGTGAAACCCTTTAGCAAAGAGGTCATTTAAACTCTCCAGAAAGTGGGTGGGCACATTTGGGCTACAAAATGCCAAGCTAAAGAGACAAATTAACAAAGTATATAGTAGACCCAAGTTCAAGTCTCCCAAGCTTGTCAGGATCACAATAAAATTAGTACATGCCACAGATATCTAAATAAACTTCAAGCCTGATGCCATGTTACTAAGCCTTATTATCATGAGAGAAAAATAAAATGAATTGAAGAATCCACATCCCTACCTCCTTTTTTTAAAAAAAACTTACAATCAGTGAGCAATCGTGAGCCACTCTGAAGCAATAAAAGAGATTCCTGTGTCAAAGGTGCTTTTGCAAGACGCAGCTGGACTTTCTGGAAACCAAGAAAGTCCAGTTGGCTCTTGTAGAAAGTTAGCACGCCCCCCCCAGAAGAATGCAATATTCTGAGAAATATTAAAAAGGCAGAAAATTAATTTCCCTAAATGAGAAATAGAGAAACATGCTCTTAAAAGGCAGGAAACAGATTCAGTCTTTCTTAAGAGCCCCAAAGAAACTGAGGAGGTCACCTTTTAAAAATGCAGATTTGGTAATCCATTCAAGACAGGATTAAAACCCCAAGGAAGCCAGCACCTAGGATTAATTACATTTGTTAAACAAGATTAAAAACTTCAACTCATTGCCAGTTTTCGTGAGACAAACTAATTAAAATCAAATAACAAAATACACAAAACAAGCCTCTAAATGACAAAATGCTGTAGAACAAACTCCATGTACTCATCAAACCAATTGGTCAGCTGCCCAGGACCTCAAACCCATGTGGTCCTATTCACCAACAAACCATCTTTCCAATCAGCCTCCATGTTTCCAGTGTCTTTCTCCTCACTTTGAACTGAACCAGATATTTTTTCCAACACTCTTGAAAAAAGCACCGTTGGGATGACCATGACCTGGAGGGCTGAAGAATCCCTATAGCAAGAGACTTCTGTGCTCAGTGAACTGACAAAGTACCCTTTTCCACCCAGGAGAAGCAATCCTTAGATCTATTTGCACCACTTAAAGATACCAGCTGGTCTCACTCATCTCACAAGGTATCCTAAAGAAATAATCCAGATTTAAAGAAAGATCGCATGCCCCCAGAAAGGCAGTAAAAAATCAGACAGAGTGCTAAGCTTGCATCTTGCCTCTTGGAAGTACACCCCAAAAGTAAACCCCAAGCAGTGTAAAAAGCTTTTTAAAAAGTCAAGCCCCTAAAAGTACCAGCAAACAAACAAATATACAAACAAAAACTCCAGAGAAGTGGCTCCAGATCCAAACTCCAGTCTGGGCATACTGCCAAGAACCATTAGCTGGTAACAAGGCTTAACCAGAGAGGCAGTTTCTGAAAACACTTAAAGATAAACAGGATTAGGCTAGAAACAACACAGAGGCACACCAGAATGTTTCCTTCCTGCCTTTCTGACAGGATTAGCCCTGTAAAGTTGGAAAAACAAAAGGCTGTTGGAAGGAGATTTCTTCCAACAACCGGTTCTCTAAACTGCTCAGAAAGTTAACAAACGGTTCTCCTGAACTGGTGTGAACCAGTTGAATCCCACCACTGGGTACTTTTGTGTGTGTGCCTGTGCCTATGTCTGTGTGTATATCTATATTACATAACTGCTAGTAGATGTTCATGACCACTTCAGACATTTTTTAATACATCTTTGCTATTGCCTGCCAAGAGTTCTGCTATAACCTGTAATGTGATGGCATGTAAAATCTGAAAGATGTTAGTTCCTACAAAATGTTAACAATAACTTTTTCTGTGTGTTTTAAATGTATTGTTTAATTGGTTTGATATATAATAATTTTATAATGAGAGCCAGTTTGATGTAATGCTTAAGCCATCAGGATAGACACCTGGAGACTGTGAGTTCTTGTCCCATTTTAGGCACAAAGCCAGCAAATCAATAACTGACCTTGGGCCAGTTACTCCCTCCCAGCCCTAGGAAGGAGTTAATCGCAAACAACTCCTGAAAAACCTTGCCAGGAAAACTACAGGGACTTGTCCAAAAACTACAGGGACTTGCACAGAAGAAAAAATATATTGTGGTACTAGATTTATCCATATTATTTATTATGTTTCTATTTAGGTTTAGTTTTTGTGTATTACATATTTTTATGGGCTTCGGGCTCCTATATACCAGCTTTATAGTATCTTCTATGTAGTATCTACTCTGATGGTCTAACTATGTTTTGATAGTTTAGTTAGACCGTCTTCCTCTCCCTATTCTTTTCTTTTCATTTTGTATCATTTTATACTGATCTTTGGCTATAATTATTTTTTGTTACATGTTGAATTCTCATATTTCTCATCCTGTTTACTATGTGAAGAGGTAATCCCTACTTCTACAAAATTACTTTGAGTTGACCACACTGTTACATTAAGCCATCTATCACTTTACCCTGATTCTGTATTCACTTTGTCCAGCATAACATTAATAATGGAAGAGTCAAAATGTTTAATATTTCAATCCAGATGTTTAATAGTTAAATGAGATATCTGGGGAAAATAATGCTTAAGAAATACTAGGATAGGCAAGAACATGGCACTAGTTTCTTTGGATCTGAAATGCGAGACTCTTCTTTCTACAAGAGAAGAATTGAAGAGGTAGTGGCAAAGCAGTGCCAGAATAGTTCAGAGTTGATCAACCTCTGATCTGCCAGATGTTGCCAAGCTATAACTTTCAGCATAATCAGTTTTAAAGGATATTCATAGCTCAATTCAACACATTTAGACAGGCTTGAGTTCCCATCTTGGAAGCATTGAACTTCCCTAATACATATCATACAATATGTATCTGTGTTTATAAAATTAGCAAGTTAATACTGGAGCATATAAGATGATAATCAGGGGATGTCAAAATAACAAGCATTCATGGGCATCCACATAAGGAAATGTTCTTTATGCTTTCAGCAGCAGTTTGAAGTAGGCTACAATATATCACTATTGCATCTGGAGTGAAGAAGTAAAGAATCACTGCACACACACACACACAGAGGACCATCTTTGAGATGTGAAGTCATGTGAATGAATCCTAAATAGTCCAGGTTTGCTGACAGAGATCTACAGGCCATCTCTTGGTATCTTTAATCAATCATTATTTATTATTCATATTTAAATGCTTGACCCAATGGCAGCCCTAGCTAACCTTGCCTAAATTAAAAGAGCCTTGGTAGTACAGGGGTTTAAGGCACCCTGTTATTAAGCTGGTTATTAAGACCAGCTGCCTGCAATTACTGCAGGGTTCGAATCTCGCCAAGGCTCAAGGTTGACTCAGCCTTCCATCCTTTCTAAGGTAGGTGAAATGAGGACCCAGTTGTGGGGGCAATAAGCTGACTTTGTATAAATATACAAAAGGATGAAGGCTATTGCTGAGCACACTGTAAGCCGCCCTGAGTCTCCGGAGAAGGGCGGCATATAAATCAAATTAAAAAAAAAAAAGTTAGGGATTGTATTGGATGTAAGCCAGCAACAAATCTCAGGACTGTGGGGACTGGGAGGCTGAAACAAACAAACAAACAAACAAACAACAAATAAAGAGCCTTGATAGTACAGTGGTTTGGTGCACCCTGTCATTAACACAGCTGCCTGCAATTTCTGCTGGTTCGAATCTCTCCAAGGCTCAAGGTTGACTCAGCCTTCCATCCTTTCTAAGGTAGGTGAAATGAGGACCCAGTTTGTGGGGGCAATAAGCTGACTTTGTATAAAATATACAAAAGAATGAAGGCTATTGCTTAACGCATTGTAAGCCGCCCTGAGTCTCCGGAGAAGGGCGGCATATAAATCAAATTAAAAAAAAATAAAAATAAAAAAATAAACAAACCCAAAAGTACCTCAGAATGGCAAACCAATTCCATATTGCTGCCAAGTAAACTATATGAATTCCAATGAGAGTGTCTGGGATAAAGATGGGATGGAGTAAGAAAAGGTTAAAGTGGCAGATACAAACATGTGATGAAAACCTCAGTCTGTGATGACCTGGGGTGTGACACAAAGGTAACACAGCCAAAGAACTGGTATGAGTCCCTTTATTATCACCAACTGTGCTCCCAATGTCCTTTTTGTTATGTCCTTATAAGGACATCCGCCCTGATTGGCTGCTAGCCATCGGGCGGGAGATTTGAATCCCTGTCTAGGGGCGGTGCGTCTGCCGGGAGTGAATATAAGGAGAGCTCCGGCAGCGCGCCAGCAGTCTTGACTTGTTACTTGTAACTAATAAAGTTGCTGAATGTATCGAGCTGGTCACGTCTTCTGTTCCTGCGCCTGATCTAACACTGGCGACAAAGGACTAGAGAAGAGAACCGGAGCAAGACTCGTGGCACGATCGCCCACCGAGCTGAAGTCACGAAACCACAGCGACTCCCAGAATGGCAACTCCGCAAGCCCCGATTGCCACACTGAACCCATTCGACCCATCCCGAGAGAAGTGGAGGTCGTACATGGTCCGATTCCGGCAGTTCCTGCGAGGAAATGGCTACCAGAATCTCGACGATGAGCGGAAAAGAGCCCTCTTCCTGGCTCACTGTGGATCGGACGTCCTGGAGATGGCGATTGACCTCGTGGCACCCAGGGACATTGAGGAGATGTCCTGGAACGACCTGCAGGAAGTCCTACAGGAGCACTATGCACCCACAGGCACCCCAATCGCCAACAGGTTCACCTTCCAACAGAGAAACCAGCGGGAAGGTGAATCCATCAAGGAATTCGTGGCAGCGCTCCGTCAAATCGCTGCCAACTGCGAGTTCGACAACGTGGACAATGCCATCCGAGACCGCGTTGTTTTTGGAATGAGAGATGTGGGGCTGCAGAAGAAGTTCCTCAGCCGAAAGAGGATCCCACTCAAAGACGTCCTCGATGAAGCAACAGCGGCTGAAATCCGAGAAGGCAGCCGCCGCGATGGTAAAAGCTAGAGGGATCCACAAGATCCACAAGTCGGGCCTGGCCTCATCAGACGACTCAACCACGCAATCCGAGTCTGATGACGAAAGGGCCATCCACAAGGTTTCCCGCCCCCCCAGGCGGGAAAACCCACAGCTTGGCGACCGGTGAGAACGATGCGGCAGCTGCAAAGGCGACCACCCAAGGGCAACCTGCAGATGGAGGGACGCAACCTGCCGCCGGTGCCTGAAGAGGGGGCACATCGCCGAGGCATGCAAAGCAGCAGACCCAGCCCCGGAACCGCCCAGACCACGATTCCGCGAGAATCGCAAAGAGGACCAGAGGACATCCAAACGGTCCTCGAACCAGCCCAGGCGCAGGGAGGAGGAATACCCACGTAACAGAACTGTGCACCAGACCACCATCGCACACACAAGCGACGAAGGGACCACCAAGTTCCACGTGACGCTGCTGGCAGAGGGGTCACTGTGCAAGATGGAGGTAGATTCTGGATCCGCCTACTCCATCATGGACTGGCAGCACCTACAGCAGCTGAAGCCATCCTGCAAGAAGACCCAGCTGAAAACCCCGAAGTCGAGGCTTGTGGACTTCAACGGAAACCCCATTGGAATCCTGGGCAGAACCACCATCCACATCAAATACAAGGACTTTAACGGAGAGCTGCCCATCACCATCATGGAGAACAGCCGACCGAACCTGTTAGGAGTGGAGTGGTTTAAGCCACTGGGGCTTTCCATCGAGGGCATCCATGAAATCCATAGGGACGAACTCGACACCATCCTCGAAGAGTTCAAAGAAGTCTTCGATGGTAAGCTGGGGAAATTTGTGGGGAGGCCAATCTCTTTCAATCTGGACAAGGGAATCACCCCAATTAGGCTCAAGCCCCGCCGAGTTCCGTTTGCCCTGCGGCCTAAAGTAGACGAGCAGCTGGATAAGCTGATCGCTCAGGGCGTCCTGGAACCGATCGATCATGCCTCATGGGAGACCCCCATTGTGACCCCACTGAAGCATGATGGGTCTGTGCGCATCTGCGCCGACTACCATTGTACCATCAACAAGGCGTTGGCACAGAGTGCATACCCAGTCCCAGTAGTGCAACACCTGCTGCATTCCCTGGGATCGGGCTCAATTTTCACGAAACTGGACCTGGCCCAGGCTTACCAGCAATTGCCAGTGGACGAAAAAACGGCGGAGGCACAAACAATTGTCACGCACAGGGGGGCATTCAAATGTAACCGCCTCCAATTTGGAGTCAGCGCTGCCCCCGGCATTTTCCAATCTATGATGGAACGCCTTCTCCAAGGCGTTCCAGGGGTGGTGCCTTACTTCGACGATGTGCTCATCTCCGGTGACTCAAGAGCTCAACTCCTTGAAAGGCTCAGGCTCGTCCTGCAGCGATTCAAGGCCAAGGGCTTGAGGGTCAGGCGGGACAAGTGCATCATAGGAGTACAGGAAGTCGAGTTCCTGGACTACCTCATTGATAGCACAGGCATCCACCCCACCAAATCAAAAGTGGAAGCAATCCATGAAGCTCCAAGCCCAAAAAACAAAACGGAGCTTCAGGCTTTCCTTGGGTTGCTCAACGCCATTTTCTTAAAACAGAAAGCCACAGTTGCTGAGCCACTCCACCGCCTGCTGGGGAAATCGGCTTCCTGGGAGTGGGGCCAGGAAGAGGAAGCAGCGTTCTGGGCCATCAAAGGACTATTGACGTCCAAAAGCGTCCTCATCCAATACAGCGAGACGCTGCCCATCAAGCTGACGTGCGACGCGTCGCCATACGGGGTGGGGGCAGTCCTCAGCCATGAACTGCCCAACGGCACGGAAGCCCCAATCGCCTACTTCTCTAAGACAATGTCCAGCGCAGAGCGCAACTACAGTCAGCTGGACAAAGAAGCCCTGGCCATCGTGGCTGGAGTGAAGCGCTTCCACGAATACTTCTACGGAAGACGTTTCACCATAGTCACCGACCACAAGCCACTCCTGGGGCTCCTCGCAGGCGACCAACCCACCCCGACCTTCATGTCCCCACAAATGACAAGATGGGCCATCTTCCTAGCCGGCTACTCCTATAGGCTCGTGCACCAGCCAGGCACAGCATAGGAAACGCCGACGCGCTCAGCAGATGCCCGTCGAAGAATCCAGTCGAAGACCCAGCACCCACGCTCCATCTACTCCATATAGATGACGACGCCAGTTGTCCTGTGTCATCCGCAGATGTGGCCGTCCACACCCAAAAGGACCCCACACTCCACCAAGTGAAGTCCTGGATCCTCAGAGGGTGGCCATCGGAAAAGCCAGAGGAAAAGTTCAGCCCGTTCGCCAGGAAACAGAAGGAGCTGTCCACCATAAAGGGCTGTCTGCTATGGGGAGACAGGGTGCTGATTCCAAGCGCTCTGCAATGGCGGACGCTAGAAACGCTGCACAAAGGGCATCCGGGCATCGTCCGCATGATGGCCCTGGCACGGAGTTACGTCTGGTGGCCCTCCCTGGACAAAGACATTGAGCAATGGGTCTCCAGATGTGACCTGTGCCAAGAAGTTCGCCCAGCGCCGCCGCAATCCGAAGTCGCGAAGTGGGAGACCCCCAGCAACCCCTGGGCAAGGATCCATATTGACTTCGCGGGTCCGATGCAAGGGCGACACCTCCTCATCGTGGTAGATGCCTTCTTCAAGTGGCTCGAGGTGGTGCCCATGGCATCTACCACAACAGAAGCGACGATCCGAGCCCTGCGCCGTCTGTTCGCCACACATGGACTACCGGACGTGCTGGTCTCGGACAACGGCCCCCAGCTCACATCCCTGGCCATGGAGTCCTTCCTGGCAGGACTGGGCATCCGCCACGCCCTGTCCGCCCCCTACAGGTTGGCTGGAAACGGGCAAGCTGAACGCATGGTCAGACTGACCAAAGAAGCCCTCACCAAGATGGGCCCGGGAGACTGGCAAGAATGCATAGACAACTTCCTCCTCACCCAGCACATCACGCCACATGCCACCACCCACAAGAGCCCAGCCGAACTGCTGATGGGCAGAAGGTTGAGGTCACCCTTGGACCGGCTGCACCCCCAATACAGCCCGGAAGTGACCGCAACCACCAGCCGCCCGCTTCGCGCGTTCAGCAACGGAGATTCAGTTTTCGCGCTGAATTTCAATGCCTCTCCCAAGTGGCTGAAGGGGAAGATTGCCAGCACAACCGGCCCCAAATCCTACACCGTCGAGTTGGAAGATGGACAGGTCTGTAGACGGCACATCGACCAACTCCGAAAAAGGTGGGGGGGAGCACACGAAAACCAGCCTGACAAGGGAGGCCTACAACAGCCCGACGAGGTAGGCCTACGCCACCCCGACAAGGTAGGCCTACCACACCCCTGCGAGGCAGAGCAGCGCCACCCCGATGAGGTCGGCCCAGCCCACTACCAGGTGCTGTCACGTCGGCAGTCCAGCGAGGTAGACCGGGGCCAACCGCACGGGGAATGGCAACACCAACCCCGCCAGGTGGGCACCCAGCACAACAGGGCCAGGGAACACCAACCCAGCCCGCAAGTAGACCGGGACCTGCCCAGAGGAAGAGCAGCGCACCTACCCAGTGACGGCAGCCATCACCAGCCCAGCCAGGGAGACCGCAGTTCCAGGCGAGTAGACTGGGACCCAGCCAGGACGGGCACCCCACCACCCAGGGGCGAGGGTGGCACACGACTCCCCGGCGAGAGGGACCCCCGCCCATCGCAGAAGACAACCTGGAAACAACAACCCGGCCAGGCGGACCCCAGGCACCACCTGACGGTAGACCAGGGACCAGGGGGAAGGGAAAGCCGACAACAACCCGGCCAGGGAGACCTACACCACCCCGGCAGGGGAGACCTCCGCCGCCCCGCAGGGGCAGCCCCGCAACAACACCCCGACCAGGTCGACCACCGCCAACCAGACAGGGGAGACCTACGCCAGCCCGACCGAGGGGACCAACGCCACCCCTGCGAGGTCGGACAGCACAACGCAAGCCAGCACCACCCGCAGCCGGCGGACCGGACCCGAGGGCACCGAGCGGAACCACCACCCGAACGGCAGCAAGCCAGACCACAACCGAACCACAGCGCCCGGGGGACCAGGGAGGAGCAAGAAATGGGCTTACCGAGACTCAGACGCTCTTCCCGGGTCGGAACCGAGCAACGGAGACAAGGCGATAGATCCACAGGCCAGGAGGAAGACCATCAGAACCAGCCATCCAAGGTCTGCGGTCCGGCCGGAGGCGCTGGGGGAGACCCCGCTCACTCGACAGCCGAACCGAGGCCGGTTCCGGAGAGGGAACCAGGAGACGAAAGAGCCCCATCCGTCCAGGCCAGAGACAGAGAAGAAGTGAGACTGCGCAGGTCAGCTAGGGTGCCGAGGCGTCCTACGTACCTGCGCGATTACGTGACTTTTGTGGACGAGATTGACAACTCGAACTAAGGGGGGAGGAGTGTTATGTCCTTATAAGGACATCCGCCCTGATTGGCTGCTAGCCATCGGGCGGGAGATTTGAATCCCTGTCTAGGGGCGGTGCGTCTGCCGGGAGTGAATATAAGGAGAGCTCCGGCAGCGCGCCAGCAGTCTTGACTTGTTACTTGTAACTAATAAAGTTGCTGAATGTATCGAGCTGGTCACGTCTTCTGTTCCTGCGCCTGATCTAACACTTTTCAATTCTCCGGCCAGGAGAGAGTTCTTCCACCAACCTGTAATAGTAATGTAATGTAATTAATCTGGCAGGGTAAGCAAGATAAGGTTCAGAAGTGTAAGGTTCAGTTCCAGAAGTGAAGTAGCATAGCAGTAAATCAAACCAGTTGGGAGGATGCCAGGAACTAGATAATCAGTGAACACAAGATGAACTCAGTGTTTGTTCCCGACAACTGCCTCTCCCATTTGTCTCTCCAGGTGTGCCTCCCTTGTAAGCCACGCAACCCACATTGCTCTCTTCTCTGTTCTTCCCTGCGCTGCCTAGGATGAGGAGAGGGTGGGCCTTGGTCTTCACCTGAACCTTCTCTCCCTTGTTCTACCTCTCCCCTGCTCTGCCCACCCTGACTTTTCCCTTCCCCAGTTTCTTCCACAACCAACGGAGCCACTGTCTCGCTCTCTGTCAGCTGTTCATCTTTCCCTTCAGATTCAGACTCAGACAGGGGCATGACACAGTCTTTCTTCGTGTATGTGACATATACAATGTGTGCTTAAAACAGGGTGGGGCTTTGATCATGTGATCCCCACTATCTTTACTTACCTCTCTTCTTATACTGTATATCTGTGATAAGACCTTATTTATCCTGGGGGAAAAAGAAGAAGAAAAATCCCAGAACACAAAGAAAATCAACCAATTTCTTGGGGGAGATTTTTGGTTGGTTTACAACTATCTACTTTCATGATCTTTGGGAAGGATTAAGGATTTTCTCTAAGAAACTCTAAACCCATTTATAAAATTACTACTCCTAGGATTCCCTGTGGAACCAGAATGAGTAATAAACCAGCTTAAACCTGCCCTTGGTTTCTTATTTTTGCTGCTGCTTCTCTATTTTTAGGAAACTGGTCTTTTCCCAGGATACTTCTTCAAGAATGTAAGGAGTTTAGTTTCCACTTTTGCTCACCTCCGTGATGTTTTGATGGATGTGGCTTGAATCTTAGTGGTAGCATATGGTCTTTCAAATGTCTGGTAATATGTTTTTCTCATTCAGGTCATAAGGAGTAAGTCCTGATAATGATTGATATGTCTGGGATAAAAGCCAACAAACGTGATATATAGGAAGTGAAACACACCTATGACTTTAAAAAAAACAAAAAAACAAAAATCAGTCTGAGTTTATAAAAATATTTTTAAAATATTTGTAGGGATACTCATGCCCTCTGTAAAAATAGTTAAATCAGAATTTAACTAAAAATAGTTAAACCAGAATTTGCCAAGATAATTTAATTTTATTTAATTCAATTATATGAGTTTTGTTCTAATGATATATTTTCGTTAGAAGCTTATGAATAATTGTTTCCTCAAACTAAAAGTGACAAATAATTATAATCATCTTTAATCAGCTAAGAGTTCTAACCCAAACTGACAAGGCATTTACTTATAAGCCTGACAATTCCAAAATTCTGCCCATAAAATCCATATGATACACATCCAGGAGACTAAAACCATTCAATATTTTTTTAAAAAGATCCCATGGGTGTGTGTGGCATGCCCCACCCCCCCCATGGTCCATTTTTGGTCCCAGGACACTGCAAGAAGGCCTACTAGGCCCAAAATGGGGCACAGGGGGTTGCACAAGCATGCATGGGAGGCAGGGGACTTTGTGGGATCGTGTACGCATGTGTGGGGGATGTGTGTGAAGTGCAGGGAGGTTGCGCATGCATTGCATTATGGGTACACGCACATACACACACATGCGCTTTTAGCACATGACAACAAGGTTAGCCATCACTGATATACAGTAGGTACATCTGTAATTAACACTATTAACCATAATTCTGCTATCATTTCTGCTAGTTTTGAGGGCTACAAAAGAGGAAAATTTGAAAAAAAAAAAAAGATTTAACAAGACTGGATTAACTGGTGCCTGAGAAATTTGTATTCCTGGTCTCCCCTGTCCATATTTCTTGAAGATAAGATGTCTTTTAACCCATATTTGAAACCTTCCTTTTCTTTCCTTGCTCTACCCATTCCCCTGGCCTTAATCTGTTGCAACCTTTGCATTCATTTATTCTGCGTGAATTTACCACCCACTGATTCTGATCCTATTACAGATCCATTCCCCTTTAGTTAATTACCCTCATCCATCATTAATACCCATGTGATCAATCATTATTAAATAAAGAAATCCCATTCCAATTAATTCATTCTCCCAAATATCCAGCTCAAAGCCAGTCCAAAATTAATTGGTCCTGCATTTTATCCATTGAGGTCCTGGAATGAGGCTGAATTTACATTTCTGAAGCATAGGGAGGTAGAATATAAACTTGCACACTTCACCTCATTCCTCAAATTGTGTAGCTGCTGCTCATTCCTATTCCTTTGATGGAAGCCTTCTCTTCCCTTCCCTAAAGAGCTGCCTTTCATCAGAATCTTTTTCTTTCTTGTCCCATTATCCAAATGCTGCTGTTCTTTGACTCTTCTCAAAGTGGTATGAAATGGGCCAACAGTTATACACATGAACACAAATCCTAGCCATTTAGAATAACACAATAAAGCGTTGGAAGGAATCATGGAGGTCTTCTAGTTCAACTCCCTGCTTGGGCAGGAAACCCTATACTATATCAGGCAAATGGCTGTTCAATTTCTTCTTAAAAACCTCCAGTGTTGGAGCCCCCAAAACTTCTGGAGGCAAGTCATTCCACTGATTAATTGTTCTAACTGTCCGGAAATTTATCCTTAGTTCTGGGTTGCTTCTCTCCTTGATTAATTTCCATCTATTGCTTCTTGTCCTGCCTTAGGTGCTTTGGAGAATAGGTTGACCCCTCTATTCTTTGTGGCAGACCTTAGACTATGGGTCCTCAAACTATGGCATGTGGGCCGCATGTGGCCTGCTAAACCAATTGATCCGGCCCACGGAGCACCACGAGGTAGGCCCGCCCATATCACCCAACTCACCCTTCAGCAGAGCGCAGGACTTGCCTTCAGGAGACCTGTGGGCTGGAACCAAAAGGTAAGCTCAATAATTTTAGCCTGCAGAATGCTTGTGGAGGGGGGGGTTAGAAGAGGCAAAAAACCAGGCAAAAATGGCCTGATTTTGGCCAAAAAACAAGCCATTTTTGCTTGATTTTAGGCTGCAGAATACTTGTGGAGGTGTGTGTGTGTGGGGTGGGGGGGAGGTTAGGAGAGGCAAAAAAATCAGGGCCAAAAACCCAGCCATTTTTGCCTGGTTTTAGGCTGCAGAATACTTGTGGAGGTGTGGGGGGGTTATGAAAAGGCAAAAAAACAGGCAAAAATGGCCCATTTTTCACCTTCATCACCTCCACAAGATAGAGAAAGAGAGAGAGAGAGAGAGAGAGAGAAGAAAAAAGAGGGGGGAGACAGAAAGAGAGGGGAGGGAGAGAAGGAAAGAGAGAGGGAAAGAGAAAGAAAGAGGGAGAGAGAAATAGAGAAGAGAAAGAAAAGGAGAAAGAATGAAAGAGAAAGGGGGAGAGAAAGAGTGGGGGGAGAGAGACGGAGAGAGACAGACAGACTGAAAGAGAGGGAGACGGAGAGGGAGAGAGGAGAGAGAGAGACAAAGAAAGAGAGAAAGAGGGAGATAGAGAGAGAGGGAGAGAGAGAAAGAGAGAGAGAGAAAGAGAGAGAGAGAAAGAAGGGGGAGAAAGAGAAGGAGAAAGGGAGAGAGACAACGAAAAGGACAGACAGAGAGACAGAAAGAGAGAGGGAGAGAAAGAATAAACGAGAGAGAGACAAAGAGGGGGAGAGAAAGGAGGAGAGAGAGGGAGAGAGACAGAGAGAGAAAGGGAGAGAGAGGGAGAGAGAGAGAGACCAAGAAAGAGAGACAGACAGGGAGAAAGAGAGGGAGAGAGAAGGAGAGAGAGATAGAGAGACAAAAGAAAAAGAGAGGGAGAGAGAGAAGGAAAGATAGACAAAGAGATAGAGAGAGACAGAGAGAGATTTCTCAAACTCCTTGGGGCTGAGAAGATTTAAGCAAAACTGAGTTTCCTGAAGTGGACCACTAGACTCCTAAAAAACTGGAAAAACATTATAAAAAAGAAAAGGCAACCAAAAGAGCATGCAAACAAAAGCAAATAAAACACCCCCAGGAGCAAAACAAATTAAAGTTTAATTTGTGTGCAGTGTTCAATGGACTGTTAAATTGGCCCACCCAGTCACATGATGTAGCCACGTCTACCTAGCCACATGACCACCTAGCCACGCCCACCCAGCCGATCTGCCCCCCCCTACAGTTTGAGGGACTGTGAATTGGCCCCCTATATAAAAAGTTTGAGGACCCCTGCCCTACACATTGGAACACTACTATCATGTCAGCCCTAGTCCTTCTTTTTATTAATCTACACATACCCAGTTCCTGTAACTGTTCTTCATATGTTTTAGTCTCCAGTCTCCTAATCATCGATGTTACTCTTCTCTGCATTCTTTCTAGAGTCTCAACATCTTTTCCATATCATAGTGAACAAAACTGGATGCAGTAGTCCAAGTTTTGGCCTTCTGATTGGAATGGAGGCAGTATAGGAATGAGAGGCCTATGCTTTTATAAAAATCTATCAGAGAAATTCAGGCAGTCCTCTCTTTACCATTACAATCAGGACTGGCAACTCTTTGCTAAGTGATGTGGTCATTAAGTGAAACATCACATGGCCACAATTTGAAACCTACTGCTGGCTGTGAACAAATGGCAATCAGTTGACCACACGGGGATGCTGCAATGTTTGTAAGTTGAAGGACCAGTCATAAAGTTCAGTACCAATTGTAAGCTTGAATGGCCACTAAACAGGGCAATTGTTAACCAAAGACTACCTGTACACTGATGTAGTGAATGCAAAACTGGCTTCATTGAGATGGCGAGTCCCAAATCTTAGAACACCAAATGTATAATCTAATGTCCTCCTTTCAGAAAATATAAGCATTATGTTTTATGTTACTTTTCTCCAGTAAAAAGATCATTGCAGGGAGGAACCTAATCTGAACCTGAGCCTTAAAAAAAAAAAAAAAGAATGAATTTTGGCATTGCAGATAAAGTGGACTGAGTGATGTGTTTTCTCACCCAAGGCAACCATAAATGGCAGGTGTGAGTTAAATATATACATGAATCATCATTAATTTTAATAGCTCTGGCACAGATAATGTGAGTTTCATTCTAGCGTGAACAGACTGTCTAAAAACAGATGCAAAATGGCTTTTAACTTATTCATGTGCTTCACCATCAGATGTAGAACATATTATAGCATTGCAGGCTACCAATCTGCCAACAGTTTTTTTAAAAAATTCAGATGTACCAGATCATTTTTCTTGTGACTGAAACATTGTACATATCACTATTCCTCGACAGCACTTTACCTTTTACAAAATAATATATACATCCTCCCAATTCTGTCCCTCCCAGTTAAAGATGAGCCCTCATGAAAGCAATGGCTCAGAATAAAATATTGGTGTTTTGAAACACAGACCACATCTTCTTCTCCAAGTGTGTCATTTTCCTGTAACACTTTGCTGCTCTTTATCTATGGTCTCTATGCTTTATTAATGACAGGCAGGTATGTCCAAGTTAAACAATGGCTCTTTTTTAGAATTTAGAATTTTTATATATTTTAATTTTTGTTAATGTGTGTGTGTGCGCGCGCGCATGCGCATGTAGGCACAGCCTGAGACGGGGTGCCACAATATGATATTAGTTTTATGAAATCTAAAAGATCTTACGTTTGAGGGCTCCCTGGTGCTTTCTGAGCTTGGTTATGTTCTTGCAGACATTTCATTACCTAAACTATATAACTCATTAAACTGGGCAACTTAAAACCTGGAGTTTTTGGAGGCACCAGTCTATCCATTTGTTTGTGGAGGCACCGGTCTACCCATTTATTTTTGGAGGCACCGGTCTACCACCACACTGCCTTTTAACACTGATCAGCTGTAGGGCGGCCCTTTGAAGCCCCGCGGCAAGAGTTTAAACAGTTTTTTTCCTTCTAGCCAATCAGCTGGGACTCAGGAGGCAGCAATAGATTGGGGGTGGGGCCAAATAAAAGGTAAGAATAATGTGGGGGGGCAGGGCAGGGGGCATGGGGGGCAGAACCGGTTTGGTGACATCATATCGTCACTGCTACCAGCTCAGCGGAACCGTGAGGAACTCACCACTATTTCATAGAAAATACAAACCTAACTAGAGCTGCAGTGATTTTGATTAAGACCTCAACATTTGTGATATAACAAGAAATAACTGAAATAGAAAAAGTTCTTGTGTGTGTGTATGTGTCCACCAATGGTGGGTTGCTACCAATTCACCCCGGATCAGGTAAACTGGTAGTGGTGGCAGCAGGAGGCTCCGCCCACTCACCCAGACACCTCTGTGCATGTGCAGAAGCATTGCGTGTGTGTGTGTGTGCATGTGAGCGAACCGGTAGAGAAGGGATTTGAAGCCCACTACTGATAGGTTGCAATTAACCCACCAGTGTATGTAATTAAATTCAATTAAATGTTTTAATAAACATACTGCACTTATTATTATGGCCCTACTGAGGACTTTTCAAATATATTTCACAATGCTTTGAACATCTTTTTACTTTGGCTGAAGATCAAATAATTATGGCTGGAGATTTTAATCAAGTTTTAGATCTTTATTAGATTGCAGTACTACTCTACCTAAATCATTCTACCATTCTCATATGTGGAAAGTACTGAAAGCTTATGTATCAGAGTTCAATTTTATAGATATATAGTGACTTTTAAATCCTTCTCAACAATAATATAGGTTGTGTTTTTTTTATCTTGCCAGCACAGTTTTTCTTGATTGGATTATTTTTAAATATCTTGATCCTTCAAAAACAGTTTGGCTTAAAGGCTTAAAGGCTCCATGTTAGAACATGGCAGACTGTGAATTTTAGACACAAAGCCAGCTGTGTGACTTTGGGTCAATTACTTTCTTCTAGGAAAAAGGCAATGGCAAACCACTTCCAAAAATGTTGCCAAGAAACAGGTTCATTCTATGAATATATGCTTTGTTTGTGATGCTATTAATGTATATATAAATGGTCTTATGCTTCATGGAAAAAAGAAAGAAAGAAAAGTTTAATAAAAATTGGGGGGAGGGGCTTCTAAGCAGTTACACAATTTGACCTAAATAGGATTACATAAAATTTTAATGTTATCTAAAGGGAAACCAAGTAACTATGGAATAGTATAAAGCAATGATATTGGGAATAAAGTCAGTACCGTGTCAATGAAAAGTCCCCGACCCCAACAATATCACATTCTTTCTACTATTATATTAAACAACTGCTGACTGTGTGATACTATTTTCCAATCTCCTTGTTAAATGTCAGTGCAAAAAATATTGACATCAATTTCGGCACGGAGATTACAGATTGTATTAATTATCCATCCTGCACAATCTGTTTCTGAATCAAAGTTCAAACAAGTATCTAATAATATTAAATTTCTAATTTATATTCTGGATTCATACTATCAGAAAAATTGAAATAAGTAGCAGTAAACTCGCTGAATGTAGAAAAGACTAGACAAATCTTATTGCTTTATTTGATAAGATTAGTGGATCAAGCGAAAACTATGCATATAGTATACTTAGATTTCAGAAAGGCATTTGATAAGGTAGACCATAGCCTTTAAAAAAAGTAATTTGGGTGTATATAAGCTCATGCAAATTTGGAAAACTGGAAAATTATTTGTATTTTGAATTATTTTTAAAATTTGGGATTAGTGACTTTGGGCGATAACTAAGAACAATAAATAAATATATAAAGCAACTATCATAATTAATTATAAAAATAAAAACTATATATCTATATTAATAAAAATGTAAATGTTCGTTTGTTCAAAATCGTAAATTTCTGAAAGTTCTGCACTGATTGCTTTGAAATTTTGACACAACGTTGCATTCAAATATGTGAGTGTTTTTATATACCTATATTGTATAGATGTCACACCTGTGACAGGTAAAAACATGCTTTTTGGAAAAACAGCACCATCTGTTGGATGTAAAAGCAACAACACACACTGTACTATCTTTTTGGACACCACAATGGCAGGCGCGAGCCAGGTCTTTTCCCCTCAGTGCTGCTGCCGCCAAACCCACAAGCAAGATGGTGGGAAATGTCAACCGCCGCGAAGCATTGTCCCCACTAACAGAGTATGCCGTACCTTTGGCAGGGACCCCGATGCCGCTTGTGGTGCGGAGAGTTGCGAAGGTGAAGGCAGTTATACTGGCAAGCCAGGAACCCAGCTCTTACACCTGCGGCAAACTGGGACGGAGCCAAAGTAGCCGTGACCTGAGCTACAGAGGGAAATTATTGGCACTCGCTCAAACAATATTGTATACCCACAAGACTAGTAGCTAGTATTTATATAAAAACAAAAAAACAAACAAGGAATTAACAGATGACACGATGTTAACTGAGTTCCTTACAAGTTCACCTATTGTCTGGGGTCCAAAAACCCAGCACAGCTAGGTTTTAAAAGACTGATGGAAATTCAGAAGAATTGAAGCCAATTTCACCTCAATATGGAGAGATTCCATAATCCAGGTGCCACCATAGAAAAGGCTTGCTGCCTAGAACCTACCAAATATAACTAATGGAAACTGCAATATGCCTTTTCTGCTAGATCTGATGGTACTGGAAGATGGAATCCAGAAAAGACATTCCTTCAAGTAACTCATTTCTATGGTATAAATGGCTTTAAAGTCATTATCAGCATCTCAAATTGGATCTGGAAAGAGACTGGTAACCAGTGCAGTTCATAAAATAGAGGTGTAACACGTGTTCTACCACAGACATAATTACCTGTTCATAAATAAGTGGGGCACATTTTGCCCCAGTTGAAGTTTTTGGTGTTTCAAGTACAGTCCCATGTAGAGTTCATTGCAGTAGAGTAGCTCACTAGGAGGTGTCCAGAGGCATAAGTGACCATTACTAGGGCCTTTCAAACCAGGAATGGGAACAACTTATGTACAATATAAAATTGTGCAAAGGGTCTCTTAGCCACAAATGCCACTGGTTCATTGAGGAAGAGTTGAGAGTCCAGGAGAACCCCCAGATTGCACCAATGCAATCCCATCCAGCACCAGAGAGTATCATCCTAGAACCAGCGTACCTAAAAGAACAAATCACTCAATTTTGCCAGGGTTTACCTGAAGCCTTCCAAGATCAAATCACTTTGCTTCTTTTATACCCTAATGCTTTTCAATTTGCCAATGAACTGGGGTGAGGGAAGAGAGAAATAGAATGCTGAAAATTGTATGCAGAGATTGTGAGAGTGTGGAAACCATCAAGGTCACCATTTCAGATGCTTGAGAAAGAGATGTACTGTTCCCATAACAATGGGACATGTCATAACTGGACAATGTGATCACCCAGGGATGAGGAGAAGAGAAAACTATTGTTTAACCAGACAAGCATTTATGCAGGAAAAAAGATGTGTAGGACAAAAGAAAACGTGACACTGTAAATACTAGAGAAATGCCTTAAAAAATGTAGAAATTCAGAAGCCTCTTTCACAGGAGAAGAACACTTTTAAGAAATTGCAAAACATAATGCAAAATGCTGTATAAAAGTGAATAGCTTCTATATGTGATAAGAATACAAATACAAAAATAGATACAAATCTTTTCCTTTCTAATTTATACATATTTTTCCTTTCTAATTTATATATACTTAGGGAAGGTTTTGAAACTGCAGCTTCACTTTGCTTCTTTCAATACTGCTTTCTTCTCTCTCTCTCTCTCTCTCTCTCTCTCTCTCTCTCTCTCTCTCTCTCTCTCTCTCTCTCTTTCTTTCTTTCTTTCTTTCTTTCCAATGTGGCAATTTAATCATTCAATCTGCCATCACTGTGAATTTTAGGGGAAATATTTTGACAGAACTGTTATGAATAAGTAATGTTTCTTATCAAATGCCTGCTTAATCACAGAGCTAATTTGTGCTTTTTAATATTTTTTTTTACTCAATGTAAATTCCCATGTTTTCTTTTTCTAACTGTAGTGCTGTAATAAGAGCAACAAAGAGGAATTATAATGACTCAAGAAGCTAAGGAGGGTAGAAATGCATTCTATAAATATTAGAAATGTTTCATAGATAGTTTCTTCAACAGTTCCTCCTATAATTACCAAGTTGATTACTTCACAAAGACAGATTAAAGGAACACAACTTCACCTCACCACACACACTTTGCTTTGTTTCTGCTTTGAGATTTTGAGATTCTGGCAATTCTAACCTCTGGAAGAGATTACCAGTGACTGGAATGTGTGAAAGATTTTTTCCAGTTTAGACAGTGAGGTGATGTCTTTATACTGAGGTAAACTCAAGCTGGCTGAAATAGGTGTATCTATTATTTTCTGCGAATCTGCAAATTGCTAACTTGGAAAGTTCCAAATTTTATCAGTCTTTTGACTTACCCTTTGTCTTAATAAATATGCATTGAGTTTTAATAGTAAAACTCAATAGGAAATCTACTAGCTATAACTTTTTTCAAATGTGATGATTTATCAACTGATAATGTACACCAAAAAATTAGAACAAGGAAGAGGAAAAAGTGTTTTCTGTCTGAGTCTGAACATTTCTAGATCTGTCCCTGGGAATAAATCCCAATGGCTACAGGTTCACAGCATCATAGTTAATTAATCTAATAAATTAATTCAATGCATAATATTGCAACGAGAAGGGAAATGGATTAAATGATCTCAAAGGTCTTTTAAAACCCTTTGAGAATAATAAATGTAATAACTGCCATAAAGTACAATGGAACATAATAGTATTTACCATTCACATAACAAAAATCATAGAGTAGAATACAGTAAAATTATACCAGTTTCAATTTATTTCTAATAGTAAATGATAGCAAAACATTGTTTAGCACCAACCTATTTAATTCATCAGCTCAAACATATTTAAATATTTTTAGTTCTTAGACACTTCTTGAATTTGATCAGAGAAACTGAAAGCCATATACTCTTATGGGTGTACACTTTGCATCTGCCAAATCTAACTGATATTAACGATAAATAATCTTGAATATAAAGCTGTAGTGGTGCAGTGGTTAGAATGCAGTATTGCAGACTAATTATGATGACAGCCAAATATGCTTTGCAGGAGTTCAATTCTGACCAGCTCAAGGTTGACTAAGCCTTCCATCCTTCCATGGTCAGTAAAATGAGGGCCCAGATTGTTGGGGGCAATATGCTAGATTAGACACAACTAGGCACAAGAACAGTTTTTTTCCCGAACACCATCACTCTGCTAAACAAATAAATCCCTCAAACTGTCAAACTATTCACTAAGGCTGTATTACTATTACTATTAATCTTCTCACCATTCCTATCACCCATGTCCTCCCACTTATGATGGCATGACTGTAACTTTGTTGCTTGTATCCTTACAATTTATATTGATATTGGTTGTTTCCTGATTGCTTATTTGTACCCTATGACTATCATTAAGTGTTGTACCTTATGATTCTTGACAAATGTATCTTGTCTTTTTATGAGACAAGATGAGAGCATATGCACCAAAGACAAATTCCTTGTGTGTCCAATCACACTTGGCCAATAAAGAATTCTATCTATCTATCTAAGCAGTATCTATTTAGAGAGGACTGTAAAACACTGTGAAGCAACATGTAAGTCTAAGCGCTATTGCTATAAGTCAGTAAACAAGATGGATGATCCACAAAGGGAGCAACATCTACAAAAGCAGTATCACAGCATTGTGACACAAACCTGGCCTCACTTTGCATGGCTTGTGATGTCTTACCCAAGCCTGGAATTTATGGCATGACACTGTAAAATTACTTTAATCAGATTAATGAAAGCAGATTCTGTAGCTTGATCCTGTGGTTGATTCTACTCTTAAATCTTGTACAGACTCAGAACTGGGAACATGGAGGTAACCCTAGATTAAAGGAGTTGTTATTATTTCAGCCTCTCTGGTATTATGAAAGACGTTTGGACCCTATTTCATAATTCTATTACATTTCCAAAATTAAAGGCTACAAGACATATTTGCAAGATGGTGAGATGGAAATAGAGCATTGATTGTAATAAACTGAAACTGAAACTTTATGTGCATGATAATGACATTTTGGGATAATTCCAGTGGTGGGATTCAGCCAGTTCGCACCACTTCGGTAGAACCGGTTGTTAACTTTCTGAGCAGTTTGGTGGATTGGTTGTTGGAAAAAATCATTAGGGCAGAGAACTGGTTGTTAAATTATTTGAATCCCACCACTGGATAACTCTTGTTTGAAAATTGCACGTAAAACTTTTTTTATATAAAATAAAACATACTGGATGATAGGGGTATTGATATTCTAAATCACCTTCTCACCAATCAAGTTTTTTAAAATATCTGATTTGTTGCAAATGGGATTCTCTAAAACTGCAAAATGTTAATATATTCAATAAAAAAACACCTTTTGATTTCTCAATTTATTCCAGACTTATTAAAAACATTTGAAACACCTACATTAATATCACTACTGAAATGTGTTTGAGATTATTCTACTGTAGCTCTACATCTACTGTAATTTTACAGACAATTAAAGAAAGCTATTAAAATACACATCATTTGCAAGAAATTTGGAATAAAGGGTTGAAATCAGGGGTGAAATCCAGCGGGTTCTGACAGGTTCTGAAGAACCAGTAGCAGAAATTTTGAGTAGTTCAGAGAATCAGCAAATACCACCTCTGGCTGGCCCCAGAGAGGGCTGGAATGGAGATTTTGCAATATCCTTCTCCTGCGATGCCCACCAAGCCCCACCACACCCACCAAGCCACACCCCCAAAAAATTTAGATTTCACCACTGGTTTAAATCTCTGATTTTAGTAAAGAATTTAAATAAATTTAAATTTATTGTTAAATTAGAACAACATCCCACCTCACTCATATTTATTGGATACGTCAGAGAAAAAAAATGGTTGGTCATCCGTTTTATTGTGCTGGAAGTGTAAAATGATGTAGGGGACATTTGCATATCTAATATTATTTAGCCAATAGTAGTTTTTAATATCCATATGTTTGTTAATATTGTTTTGGGAAGTTTAACAGTGTTTAAATATGTTGATCTGTTTTGTAATTAAATGTCAGAAATTTGGAATATATCTATATATATGAAAAATTGTGGATTTACTATTTCCTGGTAGAAAGATAGTCCCATCCCATATCTATAATATTGGATTAATGATATTTTCTCTCTGTTTATGAATGTTCTCTTTCTAAATATAATGCAAAGATCGATCAGCATTATTATTCTATGTGGTTAAGGGTTAAATGCTATCTTTTAAAAATTGAGTTTTTAAAAATATCCATGGAAATACCAGTAAGGTTGTCCTCACATCTATTTTCTAGTAAATATTAAAACAGTGGACTTGCTTTCAGATTATGCCACAGGCAATGCAAAAGGAAAATTTATGGTATCCCTTTTATAGCTATTGGCTAGGGAATTCTGTGAGCTGAAGTCCACATATTTTAAAGTCACCAAGTTTAAAAAATACTGATTTACATTATTTCCCTCCCGTGGGATGGAAATCAGCAAAAGAAGAAAATCTTCTCTGCCAGTTGGACATTGACAATGTTGGAACTTCAGAAATCAGAGCTGGAGAAATAGAATTACCCTGCTTGTCAGTTCTAATTTAGTTTTCTGAACTGCAAGATTTTTTTTAAAAAAAATAAGCATGACATTGATAAGATGACAGGACTATTTCATAATCCCAATCAGGAAACATTTTTTAAAATAATGAAACATTACACTACAGTCAATCTACCTGATAAGAAACTTGACAAATTACAAACCAAAACAACTGTCTGGAAAAGAAACCCAGCAAAAATTTAGCTTCACTAATCTGCAGTGACATATACAAATTAGCTATCTTCCTTTATCCTGTCTTCATGTTTCCCTTCTGCACAAAGCTGGGCCATGTTTCATATATCTGGCAACATTGTCGAGGAAGCTTGGATGCATCTTGACCCTTAATCAAAATGTAAATATTCCTTGCTGAACAATGCAAGGTTGCGAAGGCAAAGCTGACTTGAAATTTCAAAAAAAAAAAAAAAATGCTTGCTAGGGGGAAAGGGAGAAATATGCATTCAAGCATGTTTCTTTCTTAACAGGGAGCAAAGTGCAGCATTTGTCTCAAAGTTCCCAAGGCGGCAGCCGAATTTCACACTTTCATTATCTTTGGCTACATATCGAGACAGCAGATCTGCATTGCAATGTTGGGAGGCAGAAGAACCTTAGTAATAGATCTGTCCTTGGTTTCTCTCAGATTGTAACGGAATGAGAGAATGACCTTGCGAGACAGATGAAAAGATCTGCAAACTAGGCAATGTAAGACAAGAGGCAGCTGAGACCACAGAAGGAATGGGAATATGGAAAACTTCACAGAAGGAACCTTTCCTAGTTTGGATTGGATTGTAAAGGCAATGGGTGGTGGTGGAGGAAACAGATGTACTTGCAGACTTGCAAGATTCTGTTAAAGTAATCGTACAATAAAGTTAGAGTAAGTATCTCTAAGTATGATTCTAATATGGACTTCTTCACAAGGCTGACATGCTTAAAGGCAATCGTGGGAGGGGGTGGAACACACCCTCGGACGGGGTAACAGTATTTATTTATTTTTTTCCCCTGAAACAGGCCTCCCTGGAGAAATGAAGGGAGAGGGGCCAGATGTCAGCATTCTGATGCTGCCATAAAAAGACGAGGCTTGACTTTTCACCTACTTATTTCTTTGTAGATAATATCCCCTAGGAGATGGGATGGTGGGGGGAACATTCCTGTGGGGTGAGATCAGAAGCTGGGGAGACTGACTTGGAAGATGGCCAATGAGAAGATGAGAATTGGGGAACGGAAAGGGAAGGGTTTGGGGGTCAGAGGGTAAGTATCGGCTATGACAAAGTCAGGGTTAGATCTGTTGTACTCAATAAATGGAATATTTCAGCAAAGATTAATTGTTTGGGAGTGCAATTTATTTGAGATGACATCGGAACCTGACACTCGTTTACTTCTAGAGCCAAATACAATAGCCTGGTTTCCTCTAGAGAGAGAAAAAGAGGGGATAAAATTTTTCCCCTATAGAATGTATTTTATTTTATTATACAGATGTAATGTTGGCATGCAAATTGTTTATATATTTAATACTCCTGAAGAGCAATAAGTTCAGAAAAGCTGAGTTTGTATTCAAGATTCATTTAACAAATGAAACTTTAGACCAGGGACAATGGATGATGTTTTGATTCTCAATTCTCTCATTTTTAATAACAGTATAAATCAGGGCTCATATGAGTTTACTGTCATGTGAAATGTAACTAATACATATATCCTTGGTTGTTATAAGAAGTATTTTTTTTAAAAAATCCAATGAATTGTGTAAATTCATATTAATAACATTTTATTCTATTCATATTACACTTTCGGAATTTATACTTGGTGTAAATTCATATTATACTTTTGGAATTTAGTTGCCTATCTCCTTTTTCTTGGAATGGCTATTCTGGATACAACTTCCAACTTCTATGGAACAAACATGGAAGATATCATCACTTTAGCCAGTTCTTGTGAAGTTTACTTTTCCTTCAACATGAATTACCATACAATTAATGCAACCCCAATAATGGCAGAATGCAACTAACATATGAACTAATCTATATGAAAATGGATTGCACTTATCCTTATCAATACTAACTTGACTGGAAACAACACAGAGAGAACAGTACTCATTTTTCAGTAAGTAAATTTATATTGTCCTTTCTCTGTGATGTAGCCAAGTGAGATACTCCTCCTTTACATTCATATGGCAATTTAGATAACTCATCACACATGGCCAAAGCAATCCATTTTCAGACTTGCACGTGTAGCAATGGTAGGCAAAAATAATTATTCTTAAATTGCAGATGGCAACAGATAATGGCATACAGTGTCCCCTATTTACAGTATGTACACAAATTTGAATCTCAACTCGCACTTAGATGCCAATATTTTCAGAGAATTAATAGGAATAACAACTACGAATAGATCATGGCTGTGCATAATTGATGATGATATTTCCATGTATATTATCTTACACCAAATAAGAACCTCTTAAGCTACATACACATCCTACTCTGCACTCTAAGCTTTCTTCATTGTCACATCAAGGGAAAGTGTACCGCAGGTGGCTAGGATCAAAGAGGCCTCTTGAATAATGGCATTGTGGCTATGAAATGCCTTCCCTTTCCCCAAAAAGATCACTCAAGTTCCTTCTCTCATATCCTTTTGGCATCAGGCAACATCTACTTTCTTTCCCAAACTGGTTCAACCTGAGGTCAATTTTAACCCTGATGCAAATATTTTGAAAGGACATTTAAATGCAAGTATTAATCTGTTTATTTTAAATTCACCGTTTAATGTGGAACTGGGACAGTTTATGGGTAAATATTTGCAAGAATGCATGGACTGCTAATGTACCTCTATGAGGTATCTCTGTATTATTATTTTAGCAGTATAATGTTAAAGGAATCACTCATCAATTCATTAATTAGTGTAAACCCTGTAATATTGCCTGTTCATATTAGGACATTAAAAAAAACCCTCTTAAAGAATAGAATACATTTTTTGTTTGTTTTAAAAAGCTGGAAATCTTTTTCTCCATTACTTACAGTATCCCATTATATGGGGAATTATGCATTTAAAAAAAAAATCCAGAGCCTCCTATAAAAAAGTAGCAAACTATACATGTCAGACTAGATTTCATGGGAATAGTTGTCACTGACTGTACTGACTGAAGCCAATCATGGTGAAAATACAACAATTTTAAACATACTTTCCCACTAGTAAATAAATGATTTGCGCGTAGACACCATATTTTGGAATAAAATGGAATACTATATTCCACCATAAAGTGGAATAAAGAGGGTCTCAATTTTAGTTTTTGGAGATAAAGAGTAGTCAAGTCCTGATATATGCCTTGGAAAGATTATTTTTATTTTTGTTGCTTTTAAAAGCATTTGAATTTTCACTTATCCTTTAAAAACAAATGGCCGAGAATAGTATATTAGTATAATAGAATCTGCTGCTCATGTTCTCTACCAGTTGGATTCAAGATCCAACTGATTCTAATATTAGATTACCTATATTAATGTGTGTATATGTGTGTGTATGTATACATACTTCTGGACAAGAAAAAACATCTCATACCATCCTACAGTGTAATGCACTGTGGGAATAATCTTGAGGGACAGGAGGAAGAACTGAGACCAAGACAATGGTCAAGTAAGGGAAATCTGATTCCAAAGGAGAAATGTAACTTGATAACATGTCTTAGACTTGATCCTTCCTAGTCCTCTTGTAAATAAAGATAGAGGGGAGAGAACCACTTTTGGATCTGCATTTGCCAAGCTAATCCCACCCCCTAAAACCATGTGAGACACATCATATAACACCAATGGGAACATTTTCTTACAATATTAAGTTGACCTTGGTATGAGTTGTGGATGAGATGAAGGCAACTTCATAAGGTCATGCCAGAAAAAAGAGATTGTTGGAGTATGTCCATTGTATGATCAGGTACTGAACACATGGGTAAATTCCTAATAGTTCTGCTACCTCAGCATCCATTCTGTTTTCAAGATAGTTTAAATTCAACCTGTGTTTTCTCTACTTTCCTATTGCTATCTGTAATTGGGGGTGTACTTGGTATACATATTTGTAAATCTTAAGCTCACAGGCAACCATTTAGCCAACTCATTATTTCTCTGCCAAAGTAAACCAGGAAATTGAGTGCAGAGAATGAAAGCAAAGCCATTCTTACTTTTGTTTTCTGCTTCAGATTTGCAAACCGATTCCATCTCTTTCCTGTCTGCTTCCAACATTCTATTAAATAATCCTCTATTAATAATCTATTAAACAGTCCTTTCACTTTTAATGTTTTTTTAAAAAAACATTGTGTATCGCTTTCCCAAACAGATTCATACATTTGTCCATATATATCTGTATTCATGTGTCTGGTGGTTTCCACAGAGTTGGTACAGTGGTTATGGTGCTGAATTAAGAACAGGAAGACTCGGGCACCAATATTCTTTTAAGCATGAAAGCCAGCAGGATAATCTTTTCAATCCCAATCAATAATGGGCTCCGCAACAAGTCAGTTGAGAATCAAAAGCAGGTCACTTCATGATTTGATAGCTTCATTATAAAACCTAGATGAGTGCAGTTCAAATCCAAGGGGATCCAGTAAACACTAAGAAGAAAAGTGTATGTGATTGTTTGCAAAAGTATTTCAATTTTTGAAGAAGATCAGCTGCTATGTGGCTGGTTGGAAAGGAAGACTGAATTTTGAAAATATTATACGAAGGAGCCACAAAATATTATTTTCACTGTGGTGCTGGATCAGCAAGACTTATAAAGTGTATTAGGACAAATCCTGAATAATGGTGATGATCTTGCAACTACTCAAACTTTCATTAGGAATGGGAGATGCTTATAAATCTAGGAAGAATAAAGCAAGTTGCTTGTGCAATGCAGGAGAGAATGAGGCCAGTTTTCCAAGACCAAGAATAGAATAGAATAGAATAGAATAGAATAGAATAGAATAGAATAGAATAGAATAGAATAGAATAGAATAGAATTCTTTATTGGCCAAGTGTGACTGGACACATAAGGAATTTGTTTTGGTGCATATGCTCTCAGAGTACATAAAAGAAAAGATACATTTATCAAGAATCATAAGGTACAACACTTAATGATAGCCATAGGGAAACAGTCAATATCAATCTTAAGGATATCAGCAACAAGGTTACAGTCATACAGTCCAGTGGTGGGTTGCCCCCAGTTTAGATTGGTTCTATAGAACCGGTAATAAAACCGGCAGGAGGCTCCACCCACTGACCATGACGTCATGAGAAGTGATCTGCGGATGCGCAGAAGCATCTGCACTTGCACAGAAGCAAAGCGTGTGTGTGAACGAAGCGAGCACCACGTATGATCCCATTGCGAACCGGTAGTAAAGGTAAGTAGAACCCACTCCTGATACAGTCATAAGTGGGAGGAGATGTGTGATAGGAACAATGAGAAGATTAATAATAATGCAGACTTAGTAACTAGTTTGAGGTAATTATTTGTTTAGCAGAGTGATGGCGTTTAGGAAAAAACTGTCCTTATGTCTAGTTGTTCTGGTGTGCAGTGCTCTATAGCATCGTTTTGAGGTTTATGTCCGGGATTCGAGAGGTTTGTAAATATTTTCACAGCCCTCTTTTTAATTCAGGCAGTATATAGGTCCTTAATGGAAGGCAGGTTGGTAGCAATTGTTTTTTCTGCAGTTCTAATTATCCTCTGAAGTCTGTGTCTGTCTTGTTGGGTTGCAGAACCCAACCAGACAGTTATAGAGGTGCAGATGACAGACTCAATAATTCCTCTGTAGAACTGTATCAGCAGCTCTTTGGGCAGTTTGAGCTTTCTGAGTTGGCACAGAAAGAACATTCTTTAATAATTCAATAATTGGAAAGGCTATGTATGAGTTCCAGTTTGTTGATGTTTAGGATTAAATCTATGTCAATGTTACAGCTGGTTTGGTATTGGTATCATACAAAAGAAAATGATATTTAAAGATAGAAACCTATACATCTGGATGAAAAAGAAAGCACAAAACAAGGGAGTCAGCTAGAAAATCATAGATAACATTCTCCATTTATAGTAATGACAATTTGCAACCATAAAAAACCATTAAAAAAGGAAGTCAGTTAATTATGGAGTCACAGATATAATTGAACAACAACAAAAATATTATTAAAGACAAACTCTCACAGCACTGCTGATACTCATGAAAAAGTAAAATTTGGAGAAAGGAGGTAATGTAGACTAAGAAGAGAATGGAATCACAGAACAAAGATTCAAGTAGAAAAGCAGGAATTGAAGCCCAATAAACATTTCATTAAATTATCAGTTAAAAATGGAGGTGACACAAAGGCATATGGACAAAAATAATTAGAATTATACATAAAATGGAATAACAGATATAACAGTAGAATCTGGAATAGAAAAATGATGTGAAAGTGATGAGAAGGACAGCTGAAAAATGCATATGCACTGACAAATGGATAAAAAATTGTCCACATAATAACAGGGATTAAAAAGACAGGGATATAAATCAAAGGCAACTATAAAGAAATGGAGAAAAATTTTGTTGTTAGAGTTAGAAAAGAAGCCTTTTTTTTCTAAAGGTAAATGAGAAATGATTATTCTTTTGTCTGGTCAGATTTCAGAATTTGAAATGTGTTTGTTTGTTTAGATTGCAATCCCTTCTTTTCTTCATGAACTAAAGGCAGCAAACACAATCCTCCTATTTTTCCCCACAGAGCCTATTTTATCATTGAATACCACCTCCAGGCTAAAAGAATTTTGTTTTGATAAATTAATGTTATTCCAACTTCAGAATTACACATATACACATATACACCCAGAGACATACCTGGCTTTTATACAGAATTACTAAAGATGTTGCTTGCACAAAAGGAATATATGACAGTCTTTAGTCCCAAACCCTCATCAGAGGGTTGCCTAGGACATGGGCCTGAAAACTGTCCGAAGGCTAAAAAATCAAAGAATTTGAAGCACATAAAAGAAAGCAGTTATTCTGGATATCAACAATGGGATGCTTGCATAGAAGATAATGTTTTTGACTTAATAAACATCAGTAATGTCACAGGATGGCTCCTGAAAACTATAGCAATAAAATACAGAGTAGAGAATATTCATGTGATGTTTATCTGACATGGAACAGAACTGTGCTGAGCTGCCATCCTTATTTGAGCCACAGTTTTGAAAAATAAGTTTCAGCTATAAATCAGAAGCAATTTCTCTGTTGCTGAGATGGGAATAGCTTTAGGATCTTGGTACACATAAGTGGTCCTTCCCAATTCATAGGCTTCATAGAGTCTGCCAGTCAAAGCAAATATTCAAGCTCAAATGGAATGAATTCCACATCTTCTAATTTTCTTTTCCACCAACAGGAGAAAATGCATTGTTTGGAGAGCATCTTTTGGGACTGCTTACAGCAGAGATGTATAGCTTTGCATGGCAGAGGGCTTGGATGCACTTGGTATTTTAATTACGTGTTAGGAGAGGACTGCACTCCAAACTTGGATGCAGTCTGGATCAAAATAAAGTTTATATTTAAATTCAATTTAATTCCAATCAAGTAAATGCAGCATTTAATGCTTTTAGTAAATTCCTTCTTGTGCCTCATTAAAAATATTATTTGATGACAAATTTTGAGGAGTTGAAGAGGGCCCAAGATTTCCAGGTTTTGCACCTTTGCTTCCAGGATAATCAGTATGCTGTTCCATATCTATTACAGCAAAACAGATGTAATTACAGGTAATTGTAGTCTATATCATACTTGAAGTGATTTTCTTTTAATTCTCCAGCTGTAAAGCCGTCCAATAAGCTCAGGGGACCTAATTAGACTATAGAGTTTGCTTTCCTGGTGGGCTTTAATAAGCACAGTTTGTTCCAGAACTTTACCAAGATAAGTCAAAGGCCTACAACTGTGTAGGACTGATGCTGGGGGCATGTAATGCGTAGTTTCGTGATATAATTGTGTCGTACATTTCTATTATTATCAAAACCCTGCTGGCACAGGGAATGCCATCTATAGTTCTGGAGGTAATGGTTCTATTAATTCTGATCTGTAGGGGTCAGAGTGATAATGGCAGGTCTAAAGGGTGAATGTGCAAGCTAACTGCAGATCCTGGTTTTATGGAAATTACACAGAAGGAAACTCTTTTGTGTTAACCATATGTTTATTGAAGTGCAACAGCTGGGGATAATCTGAAATAATTGTGCTTGTAAATAACATCAAAGGAGGGGGGCGAGGAATCTCACATAACAGTTATTTTTTTGCTCTCTGCTGAATCTAACAATGACTCAAGGGCTCTCACCTGGAGGTTGAGCATACATTATACTTGAGGAAAGTTTCACCTTTACAGTAGTTGCCAGAAACTCCATGTAGGGCTGGAAGAATTTTCTTTCCCTCTGAAAACTTTGGATACCTACCACAACTTCATACAGGCAATCTTGAGGGATATTTCATTTCTGCTATATGGAAGATAATTTGACTTGAGAAGATTATCCTGCAGATTGAATGCTTTCAGCGTATTACTGGGTTAGATTTTCTACTTAATATTAGTAGGTTTCTCTCATGCTTTCTGACATCATAGTATGTTATACTTCCTTCTTGCTGGTAGGTTGGTTGCTTTTGTGTGGATTTCTGCTGCTTGCAATCTGACAGTGTTTCTACCATGAGCGAGCCACATATGGAGGTCACGTGGGGAAAAAAAGCACTGGTTGCTTTTTGGGCAGGAAAGAGAAACAGCACTATATTGACTGTAATATAGATTTCCAGGCTCTCTTCTTGACTGTTTGATTGCTGAGTTAAAGTTGCCAAAGACATCCCACAGGTTAGGTTGAAACTTCTTTGTACAATGCTTCTGTACAGAGCTCAGCAGGACCATGCAGCCCTACTGAATTGTTTTCACCAAACCACGAGATCTACAGGTTGAAATAAAAGAACCACCTTCCTCCTCTTTAGTGGCTCTACCTGCCCCGCACCCCCCACTCTTCTCCCTCCATAACTTGGATGATTAAACGTGCATTGTGGTAATGAAGATTTTGAGAGAGAAGATAAAAGGTTCTGCGTTTTCATTCCCTGGTGTGAGAGTTTGAATCAATACCTGTGTTAATCAGGGATGAGATGAAGTTGAGTATCTGAGGAGGGCAATGCTATATCCCTGTTTTCATTTAAAATAAATCAATGCATTTAGCATATGGGGGATTTGTGTTTTGGGACTCAGGTTGGGTAGTTTGGAGCAAAACAGCATGTTTTTTTCATACTTGCTGTATTGACCTAGCAGGAACCTCAGAGAAGCAATAACTAGGGAATGGTATATATTTCAAAGACACATCAATTCACTTTAATTGAGCTCTCCTATGGCTGACAAGTTTGAAGATAATTTTTCTTTCAGTTTCCTGACTAAGCAGCTTTCTTGCTACAGCTTTTTACAAATTTCGACTGAAAACCAGAGGAGGAGGGAGACAAAAAGCAAATGCAAATGCATGGCACAGTCTTTCAAAATACCTTTGTTGCTTTGTCAGTGATAGCTTTCTATTCTATAACAGGATAGCTGTATATTCTTTAAGTCAATAAAGGCGAACCACATTATGACCTCTCTCTCTCTCTGTCAACCAGGGGAAAAAATGAATTAACAATACACTTGCTTGGTGGAAAACATTTGGCTTTTAGCTAGTTTAGTAACTCACATTCTAAATATATCTGATGTTTTGACCCAATATATTGCAGTTGGTTAAATGTTTCTTCATCCATTTTTACTTCTGGTTACTGATTGCCTTGAAGTTACCTAGTAAACTTTGTTCGTGGCTTTTTTAAAATTTATTTTAACTGTTTTCAAAACAATAAGAAAAGAAACAAAATATGTTCTGATTATAATATTACATTAATATATAATATTACATTATATACATTATATTATACATTATAATATATAATATATTGTTATATTATAATGTAATATTAAATAATATAATATATATTATAACATATACATTATAATGATTATAATACAATACATATCTTTTCAAAGGGAAAAACTGCATAAAATACTTTAAAAAGTTAAAAAAAATACAACAGAAAAAGAAAAAAATAAGTATATTATTATAAAATTTAACAGTTACAATTCTACTTAAGATTCTCTAATGTAAATTGTATTCAAGTAGGTCTACATTAATTTCTGATACATTTATATAATCCTAACTGTCATTCATTTTTAACTACTATATTTTGTATAAAGGGATTCCAGATTTTTTATTACACTTATCCATACAAAGTCTACAGCTATAGGCGATCTTTCAATACATACTTTCCTAGATACTTCATGGATTCAGTACAAATATGGAACTGATATTCCTTAGCTGTATGGGTCATCACATTTTCATCTATTGGCATCGATTCCAATTTGGACCAGTTAATATAGCATCTTGCTATATTGCAATATTTTTTACAAAGGGCATCTATTATTTGTATCAACACTGGTACAGTAGTATGAAATAGACTATTCAGGTCTATTTCATAAATCTAAGACATAGGTAAAAGAATGTCATTGCCATATAAACCCTATTGGTGTTTTCCTGTGTTATCTATCTCCTTATCTTGTCTAATAGAAAGAGCAAGTGCTGCACACAAATATTACAGAACAAGGGTAAAAGTAGGTATCTTTGTCTAGTTGCTTTAAATAGTGGGAAAGTAAAATAAAATATGCTGTGAACCATTACATGGGTGATGGTAGATGAATATCTTGATCTATTTAAAAATTATAAAGGAAACTGAACCTATTCAGTATGGCAAACATATTCTGTCTCTCTCTCTCTCTCTCTCTCTCTCTCTCTCTCTCTCTCTCTCTCTCTCTCTGTGTGTGTGTGTGTGTGTGTATGTAGGTATGTATAAATAGACTTTTTCAGTACCCAATAATACTATTACAAATTGATCTTTATTTTTATTCAACAGTATTAAATCTGCAAGTAATCTAATGTTGTCTGCCACTTGCCTAGTTTTTATAAACTTCGCTTGATCATTCTTAATAACAAACAATATCACTTGCTGTGATCTATTTGCCAACAGTGCTTAAAATCTTTGTATCAACATTAATCAGCAAGATTGGACACACACTGAGTATGATATTTACCTATTTTTTTGTACAACTGTAATATAAGCTTGATTAAAATGTTGATAGAATTCCCTTATCAAATATCATACAATTGACAAAGTTCTGGCATCAAAAGATCTATAAATGTTTTATACCACTCAACAGGAAATTCATCCAGTCCTGGAGTATTACCATTATAAAACTCTTCTTTAAATCTCTACCTCTGCCAGTGTAGCAAATAAAAGTTTGTATAACTTAGTGAGACTATTTCATCATACAGACACAAGATTGATTTCTAAAACATTCCACATGTATTTACCTGCACAAAAAAGGATAAGAATGAACTGAAGGAACTGAAAACTTCAGCAAAGTGTCTGCATTTTCTGCAAGTTATTCTGAAAATAACCTGGGATATGTAGGAAATGACCAGGCTGAACCTGAGTGAGAAGTCAAATGCATCATCAGTCTCGAGTTCCTTCATACTCACAAGAGAACTAAGTCCAGCCCACCTTGAATTCCATTGACTCTTATCACTGGCAATTTGCTTTTAACCATTAGTAGTTCTTAAGCTTGCAATAGACTTTTATATTAATTTGGGTTTTTTAATATTTTTTTTATTATTAATTTTTTTTAGCATACATAACATACATGAATCATAATATATAATATATAACAATATACACAATACAAACAATCAACAAGTGCTCCCCCATCCCTCGGGATCATTCTTGCTTCCAAAATCTTAAAGCTTCTTCTGCAGGTGGTATCCCCCTTTCTCCAGAAAACACATATATTAGGAACTGCCTTGTTCCTCTGGTGAGTCGTATCTTGTCTGTAACTCCATCATTCACTACCACTAAGGCAGAGTTCCGAGAATATAATTGATCTATTACAACTTTGAATTTATTTCCAAACCCCATTCTGTCTATTACCATCTTTAATGCTTGCCAGCTCACACAATCAAAGGCCTTAAAAATATCTAAAGCTAATATCCTTGCTCCCTTATATAATTACCTATAAAATTATTCATTCTTCTTGCTAAAATAGTTGAAAAATTTTTTGCATCTTGATTTATTAATGATATAGGTCTGTACAAGTCAGGGAGTGTCGGATCCTTATCTGGTTTAAGTATTGATATTATTAACGACTGCTCCCATGATTCTGGAATCTTTTCCCCTTCTAATATTACATTATACAGCTTTAATAATTTTGGTACTAATAATGTTTTAAATATTTTATAGAATTCTGTTCCTAATCCTAATTAATTTGAACTGCCTGGAGTTCCTGATTTCTCCGGCACTTGACAGGAAATATGGAATAAAGAGAAGTATATGAGATAGTCAGTTGTGTATTTATAGATGTTAGTATTTGGTTTGAAGAACTTTCAGTATGAAGGACACAATAATGTTCAAATCAAAAGCATTCTTTACTTTTATATGCACTCAGAAGGAAATGGCTTCCTAGAAGAATTATGGTTACACAGAAGTAAAAAATAGAAACTAAATAGTTTGTTTAGATATGTGTGCATGTGTATGTGAGCATCACACCACAGAATAAGTCATTTGTATTGTTTTTAGTATGATTTAACAATGCACCTAATAAGGAGTAAAATCTTGCAATCAATTCTCAGCAGGAGAGCCAGCTTTAACATAGCTGAGCAGACTCAGAGAAAGGAAACTATCTGTGTATCAAATATTTTCCAAAGACAGTCATTACACTCTAGTGATGAGGAAGCTTCCTGGGGTTTGTTTCGGATTTGGTCATAAGTATAAATGGATTCACAAAACAACAACAACAAAACCCCCCAAAAGAAAACAAAACCTGGCAAAAGCATTAATTTTATTTTTTGAACTAATTTGTAATTCCTAATCAAAGCCACTGAATTGCCAAAGACTAGTTAATGCTGCCAGTAACATCATAAGAAGATTCAGTTTCTACATCAAACTTTATTAGTCTTCGACAGTAGGTCACTGATTTGGGGGATCAGTTTGAAGAACCTTGCTTCCTACATTAGGAATCCTTTTGTGAAATGGAAGCTGGATCTGTTTTGTAGGTTTGTTTGCCTGTGGGTTTTTTTTTTTTTTTTTTTTTTTGGCAACAGAAAGGAATAGCCTTTTCTTTCTTGAATTATATAAAGGGTCGGTGCCTTTCCTAAAACATTTGAGCATTTAAAAATGGGTATGAGTTGAATATGAGCTGGATATGAGTTGGATATGAGTTGGATATGGGTATGAGCCATACATTGCAATCCCAGTTGCAATTTATGACTGTGAAAGTTGGACCATAAGAAAGGCTGAGCGCCAAAGAATTGAGGCCTTTGAACTATGGTGCTGGAGAAGACTCCTGTGAGTCCCCTGGACTGCAAGGCAATAAAACCGGTCAGTCCTAGAGGAGATCAACCCTGACTACCCAGAGGGCTGAAAAAAGTGATTTCTGACAGGTCCTCGCACTTTTGACCGGACTTCGCACTTATGACTGGTCATCATTTATGCCCATTGTAGCATTCTTAACAACCGTGTCACTCATTTCACATCTGCTTCTCTTCATGGTGACAAGATAGGGAAAAAACGTAAAATGTGAGGATAGTCGTAAGTTCTAAGACTGGTCAAAAGTGTGAGGATCAGTCAAAAATAACTTTTTCAGCCCTTTGAGTAGTCCATATGCATAAAAGGATACAGCAATAGAGAGGGATGAAGGGAAGGGAAATTAGAGTAGGAGTGAGGGTAAGAGAGGGAGGAAGAGAGGAGGAGAAGGAGAAAGGAAGAGGAAGTAGGGAGGAGAAGAAGAGGGGGGAGAAAGAGAAAGTAAGAAGGAAAGAAAAGAGAGAGATGGTAGGTTTGAGGAGAAAGATTGCTGTAAAATAAAAAAGATGAAAGGGAAGAAAACCAACCCCAAACAAATATAAAGATAAAGAATGAATTGTTAAACTTTAAAGAATAAAAGAGAACAAATATGAATAAATAGCAATAATTAGAAACACACATACAAAGATACAATGTATTTTCTTTGAACAGAGTATTTGGTCGGTTCACAAATTTAAACAGTGTTTAGTCATTTCAATTAAATTTACAATTTCTATATTTCCTTTTTGCCATATTTATTCCTCATCTATTTTTTTAAAAAAAACCAATATTACCCTTCATCCTCATCTCTAATCTTAATCAAATTCAATTTTTCCCTTCTATTCTATATTATACCCCTTCCCATTCTCATCTATTTTTATATCCATCCTCACATTGGTTAATTATGTAATTATGTAATACAGTTGTTTAATACAAATTCAACATTTTAATATAAATCAATTAGTTATATAACTACCTTTTTTGTATATTAATCAATATGAACATGAATATTCCAATTATCTCCATGCAATCCAATTTCTTACAAATCAATTAATTATATTTACCAATAATAATAAACCAAATAATTTCCCCCATATATTCCTCCAAACCACAACTTAACCATTTCTGCTTTCAACACAATATACAATTAATAGTATCTCAATTATTACAATTCCCTAGTTAAATAGAGCTTTTTTTCTTTTGTTTTTTAAAATCTTGAACCTCCTTTTTTGCCCTAAATTTCCCATTGTTTGAAGTTTCGCACCTACCTTTTTTGGTGAGGAAAAATAAAAATAAATTTCTCTCTGCCTCATTTTGTCACTTTGCAGCAAAGACCCTGCTTTACTTTCAGTTTCGCTTTTTCAGCATAGCTAGGGGAAAAAAAATCTGCTCCAGCAATTTACCTCTTTGCAGCTAGCTAGCTAGCAATAGAGCCCTCCGCAAAACAGCTGAGAGCAAATCAGCTGAGAGTCGGGAGGCTGATCAAATCAACTTATGGTAATTAACCTATGTTGAAGCTGAAAGGGGCTGTTTTTTCTATTTTTGCAGGCACCGGTCTACTCATTTGTTTTCTTTTAACACTGATCAGCTGTAGGGCGGCCCTTTGAAGCCCCGCGGCAAGAATTTAAACAGTTTTTTTCCCTCTAGCCATCAGCTGGGACTCAGGAGGCAGCAATAGATTGGGAGTGGACGGGGTAAGCAACCGGCGACCGGCGATCCAATAGAGGCAGAGGGTGAGGGTGAGTGAAGGCATGGGGGGGCAAGAGAGGGCTTTGGCGACCCCTGTGAAATGGCCATTTGACCCCCAAAGGGGTCGCGACCCCCAGGTTGAGAACCACTGACTTAGACGAAAACTGGAAAAAAATAGTTAGGGATGAAATAATACTTGAGAGCAGCATGATTGAAATTATTTGAAAAGCCCAATATACAGATGTCGTATAAGAACTGTGCATTTGAACAGTCTAAAGAAGTAGCAAAAGAGTTGGTTTTCTGTTACAATCAAAAGCATGCCTGTTGGGAAATAAATCACAATGAAATCACTTGGTTAAGGTTGAATTGGTCAGCAACTTGATCTTCTCTAAGTCACTTGATCTTCTCTAACTCCCAAAAGCACACATAATCACTGAAACATCAGTTGCCAGGATATCTTTCAAAAACATTACAGTAAATACTTGTTCAGACTGAAACAAAAAATGGGATATGGTTTAAAAGAATTTTTAAATCAGCTTCTGGCCATATGGTCTGCTATAGTGAATAATGCATCTGATTGTCTCTATATACTGTATATAACTACATATCTTTATCTTCATCTCTAGCTATTTCAATAGTCACAATCTGTGTGACACTAAGCTTTTGACAATCAAGTGAATATCAAACTTGTATGTTTGGCTGTTGATAAATGGCAAACACAAAAGTCATTTGTGAGCTTCCAAGAATGATTTTGTTTGGTTTTAATAGCTATCATTTTTCCATGCTCATACAACTCTTCTCTTGAGAAGAAAACAAAAGCCCCTTTTTCCATCTATAATGATATTCAAAAGGGGGGAAAGTGCTGCATTAAATAAAGCAGCACTCAGTTGTGTTAGTAATTGCTTGCTCAGCTTGCCAAACCAACATAAATTCAATATGTCAACTCAGAGGGGTGTTTGTTACTTATTAAGCATTTGTCCAATTAATTTATTGGCACAATGGTAAGAAAACTGCTCAAACTGGCATTTTTAAATATGAATCAGGCATACCCTACAGTGGGGGGAAAAGATGATTGACCAAATTATTTCTTATGAGTACAATTAACTTTGTTTTAAAATTCTGAGTCAGTACAAAATATACAGTTATAAATAACCATTCAAGTAGATCAGTTTTACATCAAGATGAGATTAACTGCATTCCCATTTTGGCAGCCATGAGAGAATTAGGATTTGTGATAAGAATGTAGTTAATTTTGAAGAGAACTTTAAAAATAAAGTGGGTTTTTTTTGTGTGTGTTCCAGGTCTACAACAACTATGTTAAGATAGTTGACATAGTCAGGTCAAGATAGCAGCTTCCATGTATCTGAAGTCTTAACCCTTTTATGTGTGCATTTATGTTGCATACGTATACAAAAGGTTGGGGCTTTGACTGTGTGATTGTAACAGTGGTGAAATCCAAATTTTTTACTACTGGTTCTGTGGGCATGGCTTGGTGGGTGTGGCAGGGGAAGGATAATGCAAAATCTCCATTCCCACACCACTCTGGGGCCAGCCAGAGGTGGTATTTGCCGGTTCTCTGAACTACTCAAAATTTCTTCTACCGGTTCTCCAGAACCTGTCAGAACCTGCTGGATTTCACCCCTGGATTGTAACCATTTTGACTTGTTTGACAGTCCTTCCCAATTCTGCATATGTTGTTATTCCAGGCCACTTAAATAATACTTATAAGCTTCCACAATATAGGTTTATGTAAGGGGAAAGGGGAATAAATATTTTCTATCAAATTTCTTGGGGTATATGAAAAATGAAATCAGTTTATCAGCAGTCTTAGCTACAAATGTCTCCAGATCCTATCCCTGTAAGGAAAATACAGGATGTTAAGAAGCAGTTTTAATGGCGAGCTATATTATACACTTATCTAGCCCATATGAAAGTGTTCCTTTTGTCACTTCTTCTTTCTGGTCATTTTAACTTCAGCAGGAAGGGACAAAGCAAAATAATAGCTAAACATTGGGGGAACATGGTAAATTAATAAATGCACAGAAGTTCAAAGATTGCACCTAGAATCCTTAAGGCAGTATTCCAAATGGAAAAACTCAGAGTCAATGCTAAGAAGTAAGTTGCTTAAATTGAAAATGAGAAACACAAAATGAAGGCCAAGGGGGAAAGTAAGATGGAAAAGATTAGCAGAAGCATCTGCATCTTTCTTGTGTATCACTTGCATGTGAGATGGATCCCTCTATAGATTAAATAAATAAATAATCCCAATCAACACACATAAAAACATTGCACTGTTCTGTCCACTGCCTTGCCAGTTAGACATGCACACATCTATAGACACCACAGAGAAAGAGAAACAATCAAGAATTTCAGAGATTAAGAAGGTAGAAGTTCAAGATAAATAAATTAGACTAACATCCCAAATCTTTGCCTATAGCCACTCATCACCCCCCCCCCCAAGTCCTTGGTTATAGGTGTCAACATATGTGAATACAAGAATAAATAGGGAAATAAGAAGGTATCCTCATGGTTCTCTTCTGTCCTTTCATAAATATATTATAAATATTTCAGCAATTCTCACAATAGGCGGGATGCTACAATCTTCATCCCTACAGCTGAACAAAAGGAAACACATTTTTCATTCATTTTGTACAATGAAACAAATCTGTTTAGATCTCCAACAAATAAATATTTGAAGTATATGCAATAAAAAAGGGAACTGAAGTGAATTTTTGCCAAAGTGACACCGAAACTCCTAGAGCAAACCTGGTTCATCTAATTATTAATCAAACTTATTTTATATAGAAATTACCCTACAGAACAATAAGGTATATGCTTGATACCATTTTGATGGGGATAAGGCAACCTCAGATCCCCCTGAAATCCAATTAGTTCAATCACTTTGGTGTGAATGTGTTCAGAAAAAGTACATCTGTTGTGTGAGATTTATCTTCAACTCATAAGGTGAGCATAAAATTTTCAATTAAATTTCCCATACAGGAGGGGCTTTTTTTAAGCTAATACTATCACTTGAAGATCAGAAGTATCTTATACTAAGAAACATCCATTTTTCCCAGGCTAATGATCATGATGTTTCAAGTTGATTATTTTCCAGAAATATGTACCAGTCTGCACGTTTTTCTTTCCTATAAAATTCAAATTGCCATATGCTTCCTCAAGAGATGTACAGATTAGTCAAAGGAAGCTTCAGACTTGAAACTTTTCTTCTTTTTGACTCATTCTAATCAAGTTTTAGCATCTTGGAAACAGTAGAGCTTCATTTTCCTAATCATTCTCCACTTTTGTCTCTACAATATGGCTGTCGTATCTGTTGACACTTTTTAGTCCATGCTTCCTGTCTGGACTAAAAAAGTTTATTCAGATTTATTTGAAGCAAAACATATGCCCAGAAACTGAAAGGAGTTGGGTGACAAATTTAGCATCTTTAATAGCATAGAGTCTGAAAACTTTAGAATTTCTGGTAATGCCAATTACTCATTTTCACTCCTACCGACAGTGATCAATAACAAAAATCTTATACATACATATATGTATGTATAGGGGTGTGTGTTTGTGTGTGTGTGTGTGTGTGTGTGTGTGTGTGTGTACTCTAGAAGCTTCTTATAAAAATCTACCTTACATATATCTTGACTATGTTTGTAGAAATGTGTTCATAAGTTCATAGGTTTTTAAGTATAAACTGTGTGACCAAATCTTAAAGTAATGTGAAGTAAAGCCCACAAGATGGAAACCAGGGTGCCAGCGCCCTCATAGAGACTGCTGTTTTTTGCCTAACCAGTTCCTTTCCTCCAGGTTTTTACAATAAAATAAGTTTTAATATTTAAACAAGTGATATGTTGGCATGCTCCACAGCAAAGGCCCATCTTTATCCCCATTGTATTCCAAATGAGAATATAAAATAAAAAGAATACAGGCACGGGCACTTCAGAAGTATATCAATCTGCCCAGAAAAAGAAAGTCAATATGATAAGTATTATGGGGATTGAGAGGGGGAAGTAACAATGTGGTAGGTAGTCTTCTGATAAAATGGCAGCCATGTTTTAAAGAATATGACCTGCCCATTCTGTATAAGCATTAATCTTCAATGAGCCTTAACCTTCAACATCTCATCCTCCTCATCTTTGATATGATGAACATTTATTTTATTTATTTATTAGTTTGATTTATATGCCGCCCTTCTCCGAAGACTCAGGGCAACTTACAATGCTTTTAAGCAATAGCCTTCATATTTTTGTATATACCTGCTTATTAGGGCTTTTGGCCCCCCCTAAGCGGTGTTCTATTTTATACAAAATCAGCTTATTGCCCCCACAAACCGGGTTCTCATTTTACCTACCTCGGAAGGATGGAACGCTGAGTCAACCTTGAGCCTGGTGAGAATTGAACTCGCAGTAATTGCAGGCAGCTGGCAGCTAAATACTACTTTAATAGTAATTTAGTCCACTGCACCACAGGCTCATAACATCTTCCAGAAATGTCATTTTTACATGAAAAGTTTTACATGAAAAGTGGCTATGAAATGACTCAAGAGTTAAAGTTAATGCAATTTTAGCTGGGAGGGGAGAATAATTTCATATTTTAAAAAGGAAATATGGTGTGTGTGTGTGTGTGTGTGTGTGTGTGTGTATATATATATATATATATATATATATATATATATATATATATATATATATATATATATATATATATATATATCCAAAGGAATTCAACTTTTTCTAGGTGGCATGCTGAACTATTTGAGGGTATTTTTTCCCATATCTTTGCAGTACATTATTCTTTTTGGGGCAGTGGTGGGTTGCCCCCGGTTCACATCGGTTCTATAGAACCAGTAGTCAAACTGGTGGGAGGCTCTGCCCACCGACCCCAATGTCATGAGAACGCTTCTGCGCATCCGCAGAAGAGCGCACGCATGCATGAATAAAGCGAGCATGTGCATGCGGCCCCATTGCAAACCGATAGTAAAAGTAAGTAGAACCCACCCCTGCTTTGAGGATAAAAAACATTGTAAACAACAATGTAAACAACATCATAAGGTTGGAAAAAGAATAAAATTGTAAACCCCAAAAAGGTAAAAGCAGATGATGAACAAAAAAGGTCATAAAGCTAGTTCCCAGCAGAATGGTGTGTATCTTTTATCCTTGCAAATTGTCTTTACTTCTATAGCATTCATATGGGGCTTCAGACTTTGATTTTTGTTCTGTAAACACTTCACCCTCTCCTTTCACGAGGATCTCATCAATTTCATGGTCTTCCTTTTCTTCTTGACCAATTCATTCTTCATATCTTTGTTCAATCTGATCCTCGTTCTCTCTCAATGAATAAGCCCTTTCTTTTTAGACCCTCTCTTTGTTTCTTTTATAGCACCTTTCCCTTAAGTACTCCATTCCCATCACATCAACTTACTTTTACATATCCCTTTACAGACCCAACTCTCACTTTTGCATAGCAGAGTGGGTAGAAGCACACTTTTAAGAGCAATTTTCCTCTATTAAAAAAATGGTGATTAAAAAGTGTTTTGAGAGATATCATATCCTTGCTGGAGACATTCTAGTAGGAAAGCCATGTTCTCAGAATATGATACACAGAATATGATGAAGTATGCTGCAGCACACAAAAGCTTTTGCTTTTTAATAAAATGTATCAATTGAAAAAGGTAGTATCAGGCTCAAAATGATTTATAGCATCATTTGGGCATCCAAACACCAGATGTTTGAACTGAGGAACATCCATACCCTACCAATGTCATTCAAATGAGGTTTGGAGGTTTTTCACATTCAGCATAATACTTATTTATGCATCTATTAATTGATGTTTAAGGCCACTTACTTGGAAATGACTCTGCAGGTAATAGACCTAAGTGTAATTGCATAAGCTTTCCTTCTGCAGATGTCACAAGAGCAATATCAAAGAGAGATTAGCTTGGGTAACTCTATTTCCCAGATATGAAAGACTAATAGAACTGTGAAAATATTCCAATGGTGCTTCATGTCAACAAATATCTGAGCAAACATTACTCCCGAACACTTTCTGTGAATCCAAGCGGCATTCCACTTCTCTTCAGAGATGTCACACATACAGTAACTATATCTCCTTAATTTCAGAAAACTGTCCTACAGATTTATTTCAATTTAATATTGTGTGTGTGTGTGTGTGTGGGTGTATAACACACACCTGTTATATATATGGCTTAAAATCTTAACCCCTATTGTCTACTTTCTAAAGTAATAGCTTATCTTTTGTTGTGATTTGCAAAACCCAGAATAACAAAAGTAAATGTTTCCCATGAGTAGCTGTTTATTTTTTTATAACTGATTTCAAAATCTAATAGTAAAAGTTAATATTTAAAATTTATCCCTTTATAAATTTCTTAGTTCAAAATATTACTGAGATTTCTGCTGTTTATTTTAAATTCTTTAATTCTTATGTTTATAATTAATTTTTCTTTTGTTGAGAGTTGAAGATAAACTTACCTGATAAAGACTTTTTCAAACTTGACATTCTGAAGATCTTTAATTACATTAACTTAATTAATAGTCATTTTCTGAAGGTGATTAAAAAGTGGGTTTCACAAACTTAGTGTCTTTTAAAAAGCTCCACCATGGTTGTAGGCAAAATGGTTGATCCCACCATGTCCCAACCACTGTACTGCTGTCTTCTTGTGAGGAACAGTTTCAGGTGATCTCCCATTCTCTCCTTATCTACTCACAAGTTACTTGATCTTTGCTGCAGTTTTCAGATCACCATATCTTCCCTGGAAGTTTCTACTTTTGAGTTTTTCAAGACAATAGTTTTGCTTAAAAGTGCAGTTCCAATAGAATGATGTCATATTTGTAGGCAGGCCAAAGAAGAGGAAAGAGCCCTCCCCGAAAGAATCTCAATGCTTAGATGTAGAAAATTTGATTAAATTAATGGTTTCCATTTAGTATCTTGAATGGATGCCCTAACATGCTCTTGTTTCACTGATCCCACTTTATGTGTGGTATTTTATTGTGTTATGTACCATTATTTTTTTTTAATCTAAGTATTTAAAATTTATTTGGGATTTTTAAAAGTGTATATATCATTTAATATTTACAAGTATTAGATGTTTAATACAAATCATCTGGTTCATTTGGAATTCTGCTTCCAGCCTTTGAGAATTCTGAAAGCTCAGGTCAAATTCATGTTTGTCAATAAAGCCTCATGAATTTTTCACGAAATAGCTACAGCAGTGCTTAGGTCAGTCTAATTGCTGTTGAGTATAAAAACCGATACATATCACAGGCATTAAAAGAGCCCAAATAGAAAGCAATGCAAATTTCATATTATAAATTTGTTCTGTGCTAGCAAAAACCTGGTGAGAATGAATAAATGAGCAGCAGGATAAACGGAGAGGGAGGCAGGGATGAGAGGAATAAAGTACTAGACAACAAATGTTCTGTTGCATCTACTATAGTTGCCTCTTCTTGCTTCAAAATGTTTGATTATTTCATGGCTATCTGCAATTATTCATTGCTGTCTGCAATCTGAGTCCATCCTGACTTTTTAAAACATTGATCCACATGCTGAAAAAATAAAATAAAATGGCTGACCATTTTGACAATTGTAAAGAAGAACTCCATGAAGAATTACTTCATTGCTGATTCCAAATTGAGATTATGATGCTTCCTGAGAAAGGAAATATATTTTGGGAGGGTTTTCCTGGACCTAAATAGAAATCTACAAAATATCTGTGCTATGGAGATGGACTTTGTGTTCCTCCCTGGATGAGCAAGATTTACCAGTGAGCAAAAATGTCCATATAAGGTTTCCACTTTTTCAAAAAAACTTTTTGTTTTCATTTTTTTCCCCTGACTAAATAGGTCAGCTTTGCCATTTCAGCAAATTCTGATAATTTCATAATCCACTCCTCCATGAGTTAAATTATGATTTTTTAAATACAATTTTATTATTTTTGTGTATATAGATATACTGCTGTGTATACTACTATGTAGATAGATAGATAGCTGGATGGATGGATAAATATAGATATAGATGATATATGTATAAATGTAGATATAGATATACTACTGTATACACACACACACATACACACACATACAGACATACATATTAGTGTATGAAAGAAAAACAGAGGGAAAAGAGGGAACAACAAAAAATCAAAATTGGGTAGTGCAAACAAAAAGGAAAAGTAAGTTATAGAAAATAGTAATTTCTAACTTTATTCAGCACAGATATAAGCACGAAACACATAAATAAAATATAATGACTCTTTGAGTTAGAATAAACCATAACACACTGAAATTATATAATCATAAACAAATCTAATCATAAAATCCTTAGGTTAAAATTTCATTTCTTTCAGTTTCAAGACAAAAAAAAAATCCAAAAGTGATTTCCAAATAGAAACGAAGTTAGATTCCCACTGTGGGAATTTAATTGTTCTTCCATTATTGAGCATACAATAATCTTGCTGCAATTACTATATGCAAAATTAATCTGCCACAATTTCCCCCCCTAACTTGTTGTCCATAAATCCCAATAAAAAGACTTCTGGTTTCTTCATAATGTCTAAATTTCAAGTTCTTTGCATTGTTTTATGAATTTTGTATCCAAGGTTTCTTAGCTTTCTTGCAGGTCCACCATACATTATAAACAGTCCCTTGGTTTGAATCAGCTTTGTAACTTTTTGACAATTTCTCTACTTTTACATACTTTTAAGTTACGATCCAGTGTGAATTTAACATCAGCTATCCACATTCTCTCAAAAGTCTTCATCTGTATATTATATTCAAAATTAATAACCTGTCTTTAACCTGTTTGTCTTCTATTTCAAAATTTAGCTGAAGCTTATACACTTTTGCCATTATATGTTCATCATTTATGCATAATTCAATTTCATATGATCCTTTGTGTTTTTCAATTCCATTTATTTTATTATCCATTTTAAACCTTGATTTTAACTGAGCACATGAAGCTTCTGATGCATCTTTTATAGGAGAACCAGCCCTACCCCCACCACCAAATGCATACTTTAAAATGACTGAAAATATTAAAAGGATAACATTTTCCCCAAAACTGAATTTCTTCCCTTTAACTTTGTACATGATTTGAAGAAGATAATGAATCCGTTATACCTAGGTTAGATATCAGCTTTGTATTATTTCATGCACCCTCTGGGTTAGGGGTGTCAACCTCGATTTCATTGAGGGCTGCATCAGGGTTGTGTTTGACCTCCGGGGGCCAGGTGGACATGGCCAGAGTGGGCATGGCCAACTTGACATCACTCATTAAGGCTCCACATGCAGCCCTCCCAAGCTCCATTTATACTGGAAGAGGCTGTTTCCAGGGCGGGCTCACAGGCCAGATCTAAGCACCTTGCGCGCCGGATCCAGCTCGTGGGCCTTGAGTTTGACCCCCCTGCTCTGGGTTGACTAGGAAAAAAAGTGAAACTGTATAGTGTAGGGCAAAACAGCCCCTCAAACTGTGCCTTCCAAAGCTGGAAATAATACAGCCATAGCTTCAAAAATAGCCCAGGAAAGGCTACAGCATGTTATTTCTTGATAATGTAAGAGTGAAGCCTGACATTTCTTAGATATTTCAGAGAGAGCAAAAAGTCGAAAGGAAGCTGAATACATACTGGCTTAGAAAAGGAAAGCAAGGAATCACAGAAAAGAAAATGTGGCATGGGGGACTGTTGCAAAAGGTGCATTTTTAAAATATCCAAGAGCTGCTGTTTGCTTGCAGGAGCTTTTATTCTCTCACCCTTCAATCTCTCTTCTATTGCCCTTTGTTTCCTTCCTTCACATTTTGTCTCCTCTGGTGATGCTCTCATGCTCTTCAACTTGATATCGCTTCTCCCACTTTCCCTTTTTTCTCTCTGTCACCATTCTTTAATCTAAGACCCAGAGCAGCTTCCCCAGACATAGACAATATGAAAATGCTCCACTGACATTTTCAAAATGATTTCTGCACAGTAAAAATAGGAGGCACAATTTGACCATGTTCAGGGACATTGAGGACCTGTATACTGCACGAGTTAAAAAAAAAGAGGGCTGTGAAAATATTTACAGACCTCTCATATCCTGGACATAAACTGTTCCAACTCCTACCTTCAAAACAACGCTATAGAGTACTGCACACCAGAACAACTAGACACAAGAACATTTTTTCCCAAATGCCATCACTCTGCTAAACAAATAATTCCTTCAACAGTGTCAAACTATTTACTAAATCTGCACTACTATTAATCTTCTCATCGTTCCCACCACCCATCTTTTTCCACTTATGACTGTATGACTGTAACTTTGTTGCTTGTATCCTTACAATTTATATTGATATTATTTCCTGATTTCTTATTTGTACCCTATGACTATCATTAAGTGTTGTACCTTATGATTCTTGATTAACATATCTTCCTTTATGTACACTGAGAGCATATGCACCAAGACTAATTCCTTGTGTGTCCAATCACGCTTGGCCAATAAAAAATTCTATTCTATTCTATTCTATTCTATTCTGTTCTGTTCTGTTCTGTTCTGTTCTGTTCTGTTCTGTTCTGTTCTATTCTATATTTCTAAGAACTGTGCAATAAGGTAGCTTTCATTACATGCCCACCTCCATGAATAGAAAGCAGTTTAGATCAAATAATATGACCTGGAACAATCTCATTCCATTCATAATTAAGAAGGAATGTTGCTATTTTCATTAATATATATCTTATTCTGCATTTTTAAATGGACAACTATACTTTATCATTTTAATAAACAAGACTTCTGAAAGATAATTTCATTGAAAGATCATCGAGTCTTCATTGTATGTCAATGAAGTGGTTCCCAATGTGGGGCCCATGCCCCAAAGCGGGGCAATTTGATTTTTAATGTGGGCAATTGGAACCTTGTTTAAACCAAGTTAATGGCCTTTTAGGCTTCCTCCTGTGAGTAGGTGTTCACTTTTTGAATAGTAAGAATTATATGTCATGGCGGGGGGTGTTAGGATTTTTGAGATTTTTAGATGGGGCATGGCCAAAAAATGGTTGGGAACCACTGATCTAAACCAAAAGTATCTAAAAAACTGCAATATATTTTGGGGAGAAATTCCTGGTATGACAAGAGTTGGTATATTCTAATGACTCTCTGCCTAACTATTTTTTTAAAAATTTTGACTGAAGAAGTTACTTGGATGAGTAACGAAACATCTCATTTTAACATACTTTGGTCCAGTTGCCATGATTTTAATATTTTTTTTCAGATATTTTTGTCTAATATATTGCTCTAGGAAGTGAAATTAATTATGCCCAAGTTAAAATATGAATCACACTAATTTCTTTATCAGATATCTTCCACACCAGAAATAATCATGCTGGTCAGTGTACATCTCATATAAGCTCCTAGTTATTATGCCCACTGATTGCAGATTTTAAAAACTGTATTCTAAAAGATTTAGAAAGAACACCTGCTAGTCTATCCTTGTGCCAGAAAAAAACCCCACAATTAATCAAATATTTCATATTTAATATCAAGTATTTCTTACAATAGGTCCATCAAGGAGTATTCATTTGATCCTTGACAAAAATAAGTGGAAAAATAGGAGTCTTGGCTAAATCGTCTGATATCTTTTAGCCATACCACTTTCATTCAGTTAAAAACATATGTTTTTAAACATGTTTAAAACAATTAAAACATGTGTTTTTAATATGTATATTTCATGCTTGCCTATTTGAAGTTCAACTCTCTGCTGATCAGGCATAGACCCAGGGAAGATCACAGTTTTACTCTCGTGATTGGTTGCTGTAACAGTTTTGTGGTATAAACTCCACTCAAGCAAATGTATTCTTCATTACTGCATTGATGTTAACCCCAGTTCCTGAAACTTTGCTTCATTTATTGTACTGTTAATGTGCTTGTTTGGCAGAATTAGGTTAGATGTTACAGCTGAAGAGATGGGATAAGGTGGGAGAATGATGAAAAATTGAAAAGAAAAAATGCCTATCATGCTGGAAATGTGTAATGAAGGATCAATAATTTATAGCAGGACAAAGATGATTGAAATATTAAAACTACAGCTTCCAAGTCTTTGCTCAGTGACAAAATGTGTTTTGATTTGATAAGAAATTCCAGACTAAATTCCTTCTATTCTGGAGTGTTTCTGATTAGGGAAGCATGTTGTTAGATTGGGCGATAGAAGATATTCAACACATGTGTTATGTAGTTAGATCTTAGGCTAATAAATAACACTGAGTAATTGTCTAAAGTAAGACAGTGTTGACTATCGATCTCATTTTGTTAAAGAATTGGGGTGGGGGGAAAATCTAAGGATGCCTTTGGTTTTAAGTAATGTAACAAATATGAGTTTATAATATCCAAAAGCAGACTGCTTTGGGTAGGGCATTCAAGACAAAAGATGTTCGCAGAATATCTTGTACTATTGAGGAGGCATGATGGCTCAGTGGTTAAAGATGCTGAGCTTGTTAGCTGGAAAGCTGACAGCCCAAGTTAGAGACCCGAGCACCATGCAATGGGATGAGCTCTGATTCTTGCTCCAGCTTCTGCCCACCTAGCAATTCAAAAGCATGCAAATAGGTTAAATAGGTATAACTTCGGTGGCAAGGTAACAGGGTTCCAGGTGTACCATTTATCTTGCTTCTGGGTTCTTTTACTAAATCTTTACATTTCTTGCCATTAAACTGAATTTGTAAGATTTGGCCATTTTTTTTTTTTTAATTACTAACATTACAAACAACATATACAATACTTCACCCTGTGCTATACATAAGAAAGGAAGATTTGGTTCTTCGGATATATCCTCATGATCGCCAAAATCCACGTTCTCAGGGTACAGGTACCGAAGCATCCAATTTTCCCAGCGCATAGTCCACGAATGGTTTCCAAATTTTCCAGAAAATATCTTCTTTATAGTCACCATTTCTAATTTTAATATCACATATCATTTTATCGTTTCCACATTTCACAATACCATTCTTCTATTCTAAAATTCACATCTAATTTCCAATATCTGGCTATTATAATTCTACCCATAATAATCATAATTCTAATCAATTCTTTCTCATATTTTGTTGGTTCTATTTCCTTAATTATCAACAGTAATATAGTTTCTGATCTCAATATTATTACTTTCCCCATCATTTCAAATATCATTTCCTCCAATTGTTGCCAAAACTTTTTAACTTTATCACATTTGTACCACATATGTTCATAAGTCCCTAATTCCATATCATATCTCCAACATTGTTTACTAATTTTGTGATCCATCAATAACAGTCTTAATGGAGTCAAATACCATTTCCAAACAACCTTATAATTATGCTCTTTAATCGTTTACAGATAAAGTCTTCATAATTCCACTCTTCCAATTCACATTCCATTCTAAATCTGATATTTTAATATTAAGTTCTTTTTCCCAATTCATCTTCATCACCCTTTGTGGTTTTCCATCAAAATTTATAATCTTATATATCTTACTAATGAGTCCCTTTAGCCCAATTTCATCATTCATAATTTGGAATACCAAATGTTCAAATTCAGTTTTACTTCTACTTATCGAACAATTATCCCTTACCTTCTTAGTCCATTTTTCTATCTGTATTTTTTCAAACCAGCCTAAACCCAATTTTTCAATAATTTCTTTTTTCCTCCTTTCATTTTCTGAAGTTTTTAACCAATCTATTATAGTTTGTATATTTTCATCTTCCATTACCCTATCACGACTTATATTAGTTTTAATCGGCCAATTTTTAATTGTCTTCCCTAAGAAAATTATATCTGGAATTAAAATTTTAACAAATTCATTACAAATTTTACTCAGTCCCTTTAACCAATAGCTATTAATTACACATTTTGATTTGGCCATTTTGTAGGGCCAAATGATTAAGTCTATCGAAATCTATTTGAAAGTTGAACATGTCTTCTGAAGTATTAAACCATCCTTTCCCCCACCTTTGTATAATCTAAAGACTTGATGAGCATGTTTTCTATACTTTTGTCCAAGTCATTTCTACAAAGGTTGGACAGCATTAGCCTAGGACAGGATGCTGAGGTAACCCACTGGATATTGTTGTTCAACCAGCTGCAAATCTATCTAGTAGTTTAGAGAACACCAAGATTACCTTTAAAGAATAATGAAATGATAGATTACCAAGACAATAATCAGACCAAGACAAGCATAGGTTAAACCTATCCAAGAAACAAATGTAAGAAAGTGCCTTAGATGGATACCTCCCTAATTCAAGAAAACAAGGGGAAGAATATTCAACTTGAAATATTATTTTACTGTAACTGTTCTTCTAAAAGTAGTTTTAGACCCATATGTCACTTGTTTCTTACCCTTGTTTACATTATAGACTGAGAATTAGTGGGATCATCTACCCATTGTTCCAGTTTATCAAAAGGTAGCTATTGTCAACTTTATCAAACACTTTACTTAAGTCTAAATACCTTTTATCCATAGCATTTCCTTAGTCTAAATCTAGTACATTGTAAAAAAAAAAAAAAACACTAAGCAAACAAACAAATGAAACGTGATTTGCCTGGTATTACCTATTGTCTGTTTCTCAGAGTTGGTCACATGATATACTTTGGTGCAGTTCAGATGAAGGATTAATTCACAGGTTATTCTTCAGAAGGGGGGAAAGTCATGTGTTTAACAATACTGAAAGTCATGTACAGTATCTAGGCACTGAATAAAAGGTTTTCATCCCCTGTAGCACATAAATCACATTCCCCCCCCCCCCAATTAATTTATTTCCTACAGCAGGTCTTCATTTTGCAACATGTCACATAGCTGAAAAAACAGGAGGGGGAAAAATCTAACAACAATGTCAAGGTCATGGCAATCAGCAGTGAGATCAAGCAAGGTCTGTGTGGTAAACCAAGGGTAGTCCATCATGTATTAGTTTGTTTGAAGTCTCGCTTAAAAAAAAAAAAGCAAAAATACCACCCTTTCCCTGCATAGCTGAGACAAGTAGTTGCTGCATAGCCTCCACAGTGTCAGTGATTTCAAAATACATGCAGCATTTCAGCCATGGTTTTGCCCCAGGGGGCACTGCTGTGCTACATTTAACATAAACTTCAAGGCTACAACTACTACTGTTCCATTTTGAGCTTGGACATACTGAACCAAAATATGCCAACACTTTCTTTCTTTTTTCTTTTTTTCTTTCTTTTCTGTTCTCTTTTCTTCCTTCTTTCTCCTCTCCTCTCCCTCCCCTCCCCTCTCTTTTTTTAATCAAGTTTTCAAAAAGATATCTAAAGACCATCATCCATTTTCATTCACTTCTCTAACTCCTAAGGTACATCACTTTATAACATTAAGAAACTATTTTAATTCACACTACCCTGACATTTGTTGTGATGAAAATTTTCCTGATGCACACATTAACAATATCAATTTCAGCAAGAGTAAGTTGTTTTAAAATAATTATCTTTTTTTGTTTGCTGCTTTCTGAAACATGTATTACATTTTTCATACAAACTAGCTCTTCGGTGTGAATTTCTCTCTCCCCCCCCCAGTGAGAAGTACATCACTCTGCAATGGAAACATACTATTGTTTATTTGTTTTAATATAGCGTGAAACTTGTATTAGTAGTATGAGAAATCCCATGAAACACTCAAAGCTTGCATCTTCATTCTAATACTATTATCTTGATTCAAACTCATATCCTAGTGCTTCATGGGTATGAGAATGTAGTTTGTTTGACAATGATATGAAAACAGAATATGCCTCCTCCTCCTCCTCTTTCTCCTCCACCTCCACCTCCACCTCCACCTCCACCTCCTCCTCCTCCCCACTTTCTCAATCTAAACTGTAAGTCTGACCCTGCTTCCTTTTTAAGTTTGACTAGATGGTGCTAACAATGCTAACATTTTAAAGTTATTATCTTTAATTTTATACTGCCCTCATTTTTGCAAAATTATTCATATTTTTCATATAAAGTGGTTTTCTTAATTATCATATTTTTTTAGTTTTGCCTTCCTCAAAATCTATCTTTATCTCTTCATTATTTTTTGCTAGACTATTAGCAAGCTCATAAATTACAGGTCTTGGGCTGCTGTTTTATTTTGTACTATTGTGAAAATGACATAGCTTAAAATAGGAATTAATTTGCCATTGTACTTGTTTTTTTTTTTTCTTCTGCATCTTCAGATAGTAAAATGAACGAAGTTGCTAATAACTATCAGTTGGTTACCATGGCAATGTGCCAGGGAAATATTCTCGTCCAAATAATTCTTTAAATCAAGACTTGAAGTGAAATATTCTGTTTCTATATTGTCTGTCTTATCTTTTTGGCTCAACAAGAACTAAATGTACACAACTCTGCTCCAGAAATGTGACATCACAATTTCTCCCTACCAGCATGGCTAATGATGATGGATACTGAGAACTGCAGAGCCATACATTCTATTTCATTGCATTTTTTTTTTTAAAAAAAAAGCGGGTTTCAGTTTTCACGTTTCATGTTTCTCATCTCTCTTGCATATATATATATATATATATATATATATATATATATATATATATATATATATATATATATATATATATATATATATATATATATATATATTTGCATGTAAGCAGTGGTGGGATTCAGCCAGTACGCATCACTTCGGGAGAACCGGTTGTTAACTTTCTGAGCAGTTTGGTGAACTGGTTGTTGGAAGAAATCATTAGGGCAGAGAACCAGTTGTTAAATTATTTGAATCCCACCACTACATGTAGGTAACTTAGTAATATTACATTGTTTTCAGGGACAATAGTGATCCTGTTATTACAAAGCAACACTGACATTTGAAAATTCCATCTCTTAGATATGACCAGATTTAGTTTTTCATTCCATGGCCACCTTGCTATTTTAGATCTCCAATCTATATAAAGCTACTTGGAATTAAATTTTGTTGAATTCAGTAGTACTTCAGAACAAATATTTACGACTGGATTGTTTTAATATTATAGTCTTTTCATTTTTATGGAAAAGACATTTCAAGTTATTAGTTTTCTTTAATATAACCTACTCTGGGTTCAATAGCTATACATATATATATATATATATATATATATATATATATATATATATATATATATATATATTCATATCAATACAACTAATAATGTCTAAAATTCTGCTGAAGTGAACTATACTCCATGGAAGTTTATGCCACAATGAACTTCTCTGTCTTTAGGGCAGCATTAGATTTTTAATGTACTTTTAGTGCAATAGACATAAGTTGTGTTAGAAACACACATTTAGAGGTACAAGGTGTCTCTGAAATTCTTATATTTTCTACAATTAAAAACAGGATATTAAAAAAGATGTTCAGCATTGGAAGTTTTTTCTAATAATATAGATTATTAAAGGAAAAATAAAGAATCTTAAATGCTGACTCTGTAAACTGCTTAGAGAGCACTATGAAACGATATATAAGTCTAAGTGCTGTTGCTATTGCTATATTCACTTACAAGCAAATAAAGCCCATTAAATTGAATTCTTATTGTTATATGTGCATCTTAATTGTCTTTAAGTGTATATTATTTAAAACTAGTGATTGGAATTGTGCTCCAATACTCAAAAATGAACTCATCAGATGTAACAATGTACGTTAAGAGTTTAAAGTAGGGTTCTTAAACTGGGATGTTTGTGCAGATTTTAGTGGATCTGAAAACTTAATGAAAAAATACACCTTCATTTTCACATAAATTATCATATTATGTATTTGTTGTTTTTTTAAAATTTTGATAACAACATCTGATCATAGCACAATGAAGATCTATATATTTCACCATGGCACAAAAGGGGGAAGAATACTGATTAAAGGTTTTAAGTCTCTTTTTCCTATCTCTTTATATTAATAATTCTATTTTTGATGTCTACATACCAGAATGTGGAGACAATAAATCTAGTTAAGTATTGTTGTTGTTGTATTGTTGTTACTATATTCTTGTCTTTGCAACCAGAGACCATGTCCATCTAAATATAGGCCAAGCTGAGGCCAAGCTTAAGCCTCAGTTATTCAACTGGGTTCTTCTATTCAAATGTAATAACTATATTGTCAGTTATTGTCAGGCCTCAAACAGACCTGAAAGGCAGCGTAGAAAGTTGAAAAGCATTTGAGAGCAAAGGCCAATTGGCTCGAGTAAAGAAAAAGCCCACTCCTTGGCAGATGGTAGCATCTAGCTGACCTTGGCTAATCTCAAAACCCAAACTGGATTAGCTCTGCTTATTACTTGGATGGAAAATGACCAAGAAATCCCAGAGCTGTAGGTGAGACCTGAAAGTAAAAAAAAAAAAAAGCATCCCAAAAGAGACCAACAATTTTCTGTTTCTGCCTCTTTCCCTCCCCTCCTCACTATTTGAAATACCCATCCTTTCCACCATGATCAATCTTTTGAAAGCCACCCAATTCTGATGAAGAGTTTTCAACAAGAACAACCAACAGTTACCTAGTGAGATTGTGATGTGGTAGAACTTGATGAATGAAAAGCAAGTCAGTTATGGCAGGCTAGCAGAAAACAGAGACAGAAAAGTGCTGGGCAAACACTGATGGCTGCTAATCTGACATCTCCCAAATAAGGTGTATTCTAAATTTGGTGAACTGACCTCATGAAAGCTTTTCTAAAGCCAGGGATTTGTTTGCTGTTCACTTGTAAGGGCTCAAGCCCTTTGCACTAGATGTCAGCTGGAACAGTCAATATTCAATACAGTGGGAAGGAAGAGCAGTTTCTGTACTCCTTTGTGTCAGAACTTCAAGACCAAACAAAGCGGAGTGAAAAATACCACTCAGATATACAACTGTGGAATGGATAGGGCTGCTTTGGTCAGTCTGCTTCAATCTACCGAAAAAAATAATTTTATTTCCAGTATACCTAAAATAGCTGAGCTGCAGCCTGTGCTCCATTATAGCTTTAGTTTGCAACAAAAGAGCTAGCTTGCACTTTAGCAACAACTTTCTTTCCAGCAAGATCAAAATCATTCCCTCTAGATATGTATCTCTCTAAAGGAAATTTGCCAATCTCAGATAACAAATTATAGTGCATTTTAATACTCGCAGTTTATAACTATTTCAGGTCCCAGGGGAAAAAAATTATATATTTTTTTCTCTTTCTCAGCTTATTTTGTGCAGAATGCCCACAGTTCTCAGCATCTCATCTAATGGCAATTGGACCAGATCTCTTCCCTAATTGCCATCTTGGTCAACTTTTTGAAATGCCAAGGTCTCTAAGCAGCATGGATTTGGCTATTTTAACATTCTTTATTTTATTATTGTCTCGCCTCTGTCCACCTATGCTGTTGAGAAAAAAAAAATGTTTGTCAGGGTTCCAATTAGCACCCTTAACAAAAGAATACTATGAGGCTCGAAGTTCCTCAAAGTTCCATTTTATTAGAGATGTCATATTGGCACATCTGGGAAAACCCAAATCTGAAAGCTTCCAGGTTTTCCCCACTCAAAAGGAAGTCCAAGTCTCTTCTCCTGAACTCACATGACCCAATCAATGCACCGTCTCAACTGGAGATGCCTCCTAGTCATGCCACTCAAGGTGCATGTCCTTGACTCCCAGAGAAAAGAATTGTTCTGTCCCTGTCTCACACACACACACAAACAACAGCCGGGGTTAAAGAAACTGGCAGACAACCAATTCTTTCGATAAGAGGATTGGCAGCAACCCAGTAGCTGCTTGCCAAGACTTTACTCATAAACAAAATACACACAGTTCAAGAATTGTCAAGTCCAGTCCGTAATTAAATCCAAGGCAGATAATGTTGTTTCCAAAGATGCAATGTGACTCGATAGTAGTTAGTTTTGTCCGTCACAGAGTCTGAATGGCCACCTCACCCCCTTTTATACCCTGTGGGGTGTGGTCCAGTGACTCAGCTTAATCTCTGGCACGCCTCTTCTTCTGTTGCACGCACTTATCTCTGCGACACTGCCGAGGATCCAGCCAAGACTCATCTCCCTCATTACTGTCCACCTGTGGCTGCGTGGATGTGCTTGGCCCCGGGCCTATCTCTTGACCTTCGGCGGACACCGAAGGCATTGCCAGAGAGGAGGGTCCTGGAGAGGGAGGCCTTGCCAACTCCTCTCCTTTACTCTCCAAGTCTTCTCCTGCCGATGACACAGGCTCAGGTAATGGAACCACAACACGAATGTTATTATGGCTAGATATCTCTGCAACTCCCCCTCCCAGTTTCCCACAGCACTAATTGTGGCAGCCCTGAAGATCCAAAGAAAAAGATGACCTCCAGCGCTGACAGTCTTCTCAATGAATTATTTCCCTTTCCTTTCTCTTATTATTCTGGAATACTTTCTGCTATTGGATAAGATCAGTCAAGAGACTCAGGGATGCTAACCCTAAACTCTTCTCCTACTTTGTAACATTTATTTGTATTTGATTCAGAAAAAGAAGTCAGTCTCCTTCCAGACATATATTAAGCATATCTTTTAAAAATTAAATTTGGATATTGCTTGAATGATATACACTGCTGGATGTTATGTCCTTTTTTTGGATTCTGAAGCAAATACAAGGCTGATTCTGGGTTTGAGGGACATCTTAACAACTCAAGTGCCTTCAGGTTTGCATTCCACTTACTTCAACAAGTTACCTATGTAGTTTTCTGGCAATTAAAAAGGCTATGGATAGATCTGAGTAGAAAACATAAAGCAGATAGCAATAATAGCACTAGAGGAAAGTCTTGTCTTCTTATCTGACTTCAAGGAATAGTTCTTTAATTAAGACTAAAATGTAGTATTTCATTTTAAGTTAATCAGGAACAAAGTCATTTCAGGGTGCAAAAAATTCAAAGAAGTTCAATCGTGTGGTGGCAACCACTGTTGATTTTTTAACCACCCCATCCCCAGATATTCTTATTCCTAGATTTTATTTTATTTATTTATTAAATTTATTTTCCAACCATCTCTCCACAAGGTGACTCTAGGTATACACATTGTAGCATTTAATTTAATTTTGTCTCTCATCTATTTCATTTATTTTAGATTTCATTGTTATTCAGCTCTGCCATTTTCTGTTAATGTCAAATTTAAAAACTGTTCTTTATTATGAGGAAGTATTTTGACTAGGTTACTCAGAAGATAATTGAAATGAATGAGACATTCCAAAATAGACTCTAATTTTATTTTCTAATGAAACAATAAGTTCTTTAAGACACAGAAATTTCAAAGAGATGTAAGCTACATGCTACCTATCCATTTTTAAAAGCAACTTGAAAATGCAATGCATAAATACATTCAATATAGAAATTGAATGCATTACAATATATACAAAGATTGATACATTTTCTCTATTTTTAAAAGGTGTCTAATGTTCCTTCTTTGGAATGGATAAATGTTGAATGATTATTCATTTATGGTCATTGACATAAATATAGTTTTCAACTTATGTTCATTCACTTAATGACAGTTTGAATTAAAGATGACTGGGGAAAGGGTGCTTTACAGTCTGTAAAATTCAACGTTAACAGAAAATGACAGGGCTGAATAACAATAAAATCTAAAAAAAATATTTAAACAGATAAGACTAAATGAATTAAATGTTATGTGCATATCTAGGGAACGCGGTGGCTCAGTGGCTAAGACACTGAGCTTGTCGATCAAAAGGTCAGCAGTTCAGCAGTTTGAATCCCTAGTGCCGCTTAACGGGGTGAGCTCACATTACTTGTCCCAGCTTCTGCCAACCTAGCAGTTCAAAAGCACATAAAAAATACAAGTAGAAAAATAGGGACCACCTTTGGTGGGAAGGTAACAGTGCTCCATGCACCTTTGGTGTTTAGTCATGCCGTGTTTAGTCATGACCACAGAGACGTCTTCGGACAGTGCTGGCTCTTCGGCTTTGAAACGGAGATGAGCACCTCCCCCTAGAGCCGGAAACGACTAGCACATATGTGCGAGGGGAACCTTTACCTTTATCTTTATGTGCATATCTAGTAATAAGACTATCTATTCAGGTGGTGATAAAAAATCAACAAAGGAGGAAGCATGGAGCTACTTCTTCCTATCTGATGAACTGAGAAATTCCTGCTGAAGGATTTCAGCTCCATGCAAGTAGGCACAAAGAATTTCAACTCTGTGCAAGGAGGCATGAAATTGAAATCCGTCAGCAGGAAGGTCTTTCAGCCAGCCTCCAGAATCAAGGAGAAATTGAGACCCAAACAGAATTTTCAACCCCCGAATTGAGAAGCAGCAAGATAAGGTAAGGAGTATGGTGTGTCACACGAGGCTTTCTACTCAGGTACTAAAAATTCTACTTGGATTTCAGTAGGGAGAATTTTCAGCTCCTGAAGATTCAGGTTCTCTGCTACCTCCCTGAGGTATCTTGCATTCCTTGCCTTCCTTAACAACCCATGAGATCTCTTAAGGACAACAGCTAGGATGCCAAGTTTGCAGACATTAAATGAAGCAATCACCATTTTGCACCGTGACTGAGATTCTGGTCCCAAATGTGGTCATAAGTTGACCTCTAAAAAAAATATGTGCATATTTTCATGTGACATGCAAATTTTTGTGTCAGGCAAATTTTCAATATTTTTTTTCCTTTGTAATATATGAAGAAGCTGTCATCAGTGAATACAATTCACACTTATAAATATTATTCCATCCCACAAATTATTCAATCATTACAACTTTGTATTTATCTATTTTTAGTTGAGGAGCCAAACTTCACATTTACTGAATGTAGAGAAAGAACAGAAAAAGAGAAGGAAATGAATCTGAGAGGTGGAAATAATTTTGGAATGGATTTTTTTCGAGTTCTCGATGTGCTTGATGAACTGAGAAAACAGTCAGTTCTGAATTTGTTTTCTTCATTGCCAGATTTTAATGCTAAAAAAAACCAAATATGCATAAGGAAACATGGAAGAATGACAGTAGAATGCATCTTTCTTTCTTTCTTTCTTTCTTTCTTTCTTTCTTTCTTTCTTTCTTTCTTTCTTTCTTTCTTTCTTTCTTTCTTTCTTTCTTCTTTTCATGTTTTCCCATTCCAGGTCACACTTGTAGTTAATAGGGCATGAAGGCTCAGATTCTACATTTCAGACTTTTTATTTGAACTAGAAAGGCCCCCATATAAAATTAAAATGGGATAAAATGTCATGTGATCTTGCCTTAGCCCACTACTTGGGCTTTTTCTTTCTTCCATTCAGTTGTGTCCAATTCTTGGAGAACCCCTGGAGATGTTCCCTGCCATTTTTCTTGGTAAGTTTTTTCAGAAGTAACTTGACATTGTCTTCTGAAAGGAAGTGATTGTTGCAAGGTTGCCCAATTGACTTGATGCTCATAGTGCAACTAAGATCCATGATCTCCTGGTGTTAGCCTGATGCCTTAACCACTAAATCAATCTGTTTCTTTATTAGATTTTGGGTAGCTACAAATTCTAAGCTAGTAACTGGAAATATTTCAATGACAAAAGTGCATTTGTCTGATAAGTACTTTGGTCAACTGGCCTAACTCAAGATTTCAGATAAACTAAATAGTAAGACAATTCCTAAGGGACAATGTATTCCAACAGAAATTTAGTTCAGTATTTTCATGGCATTCTGAAATGCTCACAAAGAAATTGTTCACAGTATTATGAGAGAGAAACAATAGTATATAATTGCATATATTTATATAATTGATTACATATAATCCTATGCTCTTAGGATATGTGTACATTTATATTTTTATTTCTATAATTGACAGAGTATGCTTTAGGATTGTTTCATTATTCAATAGCTGGATAGAATTATTTTTATAAATAAATGTTTCTACAATATAAATATTCCTGTGTATAGAATATTTTATATTTATCTTATAATTTATAATTATGATCATTGAAAGAAAGCTTTGGATTCTTTTCATTATTCAACAGCTTATAGAATTATTTTTGTAAATAAATAATCATGCAAAGATTGATCTATGTTTCCAGGATGAAGAATATAATTCAAATATAAAGACAGAACCACAGATAAAAAAGTAACAGTTCATTTAAATAACTTGAATTATACCAGAATTCCAAAATTACTATCAATGTCTTAATGCATGTAAGAAAAATAATTTAAAAAAAACCCTGATATTTAGATATAAAGCAGACTTCCCTACAGGGTGGCTACTACAGAAATTAATAAAACCCAATGAAAAGGTTATTTCTAGGAAGGAAACAAAAAAGGCCTTCAGGTGACTGATTTTAATGAATGGGCAGAGTGATTTGGGGAAAAATGGTCCAATTATAATTGAAAAGCCCAACACAGCAATATCTCCTCAGAAATAAGTTCCACTGAATACAGTAACATTCATTACTTTTAAGCTCAGTTAATTATCAGTGGTGCATACCATTGAACCTAGGGCATGTTTGCTGCACTTTTAAATGATTCTGCCATTCCAGACTGATTTAAATTGGTTTAAGACAAGTATTCCAGGAAATGATGATTAATAAATAGATATATAGATATATGATAGATAGATAGATAGATAGATAGATAGATAGATAGATAGATGATAGATAGATAGATAGATAGATAGATAGATAATATAAAGTTAAACTGAATTTATATATACAAGTTACAGAATCAAAATGGCCAAACACAAACCACAAATGACAGTTTTAAACAAAAATTTCTTAAGAGCTACTTTCACCAAGAATGGTATCATTGCACAATGTTTATAACATTTATATATAAATAGAAAGTTTTTAATTTGAAGAACAAAGAAACTACCTTTTCCTTTTTGGAAGCACCTGTCTTTTCCTGGATTTTTTTTTTAAATAGGTCTAATTGTATACTATTTCAAAAACCCACCTATCTTCAGCAACTGGAAACAGTGCACCCTTGAACTTATTAAAATGAAAGAGCTCAACATTCATCATAAAATTAGCTTTGCAAGAGCCTGAAGAATCCTGTAGCTGCCTCAATGAATTACATTAAAGGTGACTGCTTTAATGATCAAAACATTCTTTTCCCTTCTTATGGGAAGGATGATATTTCCTCTGCATTCCAAAATACATCTTCCAGATACTTTTCAAACTATCCATAGCTTTGTATTATTTTTTTACTGAATTAGTTGTGATTATAAATTCATAGACATTTTGCCTATAAATGTACATGTACTGGATTTGTGTGGACATTTTTGGGTTTTTTCTTTCAGAGAATAAACAATTCCTGGGTGTAAAGTAGATCCAGGAGTTAACTATAGATTAAGATAGACTATGCTAGAATATGTTAGTCTAGGTTTTAACTAGTGAGGAACTGCAATTTGTCCTGAGAGGTTGAAGTCAATCCTAATGAGCACATAGACAGATTTTCTCCATGATGATCTCTGCCTCATCTGGTCTTTCAAGTCTTCCAACACTGATGTCATTGACACTATAACTGACTTCATCCTTGTTGGTCATCGTTATCTTCTCTTTCTTAGCATTGGAGCCTTCATCAGAGAGTTAGTCTTCGCCTAATACATCCAAAATGGTTTTACGGCTATTGTGATTTTATGTTGTGAACTACTTGGAGTAATTTTGTAATTTGGCAAGATTAAAAAAAAACAAACACCTTATTCCATGCCATCATTTAAAATATATCATTTAGTATATTCTGGAAGACATTTACCAACTATAGAATAGAATAGAATAGAATAGAATAGAATAGAATAGAATAGAATAGAATAGAATAGAATAGAATAGAATAGAATTCTTTATTGATCAAGTGTGATTGGACACACAAGGAATTTGTCTTGGTGCATACGCTCTCAGTGTATATAAAAGAAAAGATATATTCGTCAAGAATCATAAGGTACAACACTTAATGATAGTCATAGAGAACAAATAAGCAATCAAATCATATTAGGAAACAGTCATTATAAATCATAAGGATACCAGCAACAAGGTTACAGTCATAAGTGGGAGGAGATAGGTGATAGGAACGATGAGAAGATTAATAGTAATGCAGACTTAGTAACTAGTTTGACAGTGTTCACGGAATTATTTGTTTAGCAGAGTGATGGCTATGGAAGTTAATTATGTTAACTTCCATAGCCATAGTTAACTATGTTAACATAGTTAACTATGGAAGTTAAGTATGCTTATTATCTGATAAAGAACAATAGTTTCAAGAACTTATGGTGGCTAATACAGTAACTAAATCTCCGAATAATTTTTAGCTGAAGGTAATGCTGCTCATCCCTTTCTGGCAAAAGATCTTATGGTAATTGTTCCTGTAATTTATCTTAGCCATATAAACAGTATCATAACATTAGCCTGGATATTTGATCAGGATGATACTTTTCATTTACTACATGAAGCTTTGTTGAAAGAAAACATATTGTAGATCTATTATCTAGGATTGGAATATGTAATGTGCCTAACAGTTTTAACTTCTTCTCCAATGCTAAATTTCTGCTATTTGGAATGAGAACATGCATGTTTATAGAGGAAACAATTTTTACTGATTTACCTGCTGAATGCAGGTAAAAGTCTAAGGTTTTTTTCCCCCTCTCTCTTTGCCAAAAAATAATCTCAAATAGCCCAAACAAGCAAACAAAAAATAGCAAACATAATATAAATCATTTCATTGAGATGGGAAAGAGAAACCTATCCAAAACTGATAGCAACAAATAAACTGAAATGAAAACTAAAAATCAATGTTTATTTTTGAATCCCAAGAAAGAGGAAAACATCACTTTCCAAAACTATTCCATTTGCACATTGAACCATAAATCATAAAACAGCAGTGAATTTTATAATATGTACATTTTGATTCACAACTGTTTAGAGTTTGACAATTCAGTGCTAGAACTCTAACTCATTTCCCCAGGGGTTCAGTTGTGTTTCTCCTGAATATTTCTCAGTGGGGGAAAGAGAGGAAAAAAATAGGAAAACCAGCCAGCAAGCCTTCTTTATTATACATTTCACAATTTATGGGGAGAATTGACTGTGACAAAGGTATTATTTTAGCAAGAGGTCACTACTACATAGCTCTCATTGATAGTGCATAAAAAAGACTTTTCCCCAAATCTCTAAATGCAGGATAATGTTGAAAACAGATGTTGCCCAGTCACTGAGGAAGTTTATAAAATAATATTTATAATGAGTTATTTATGTAAGGATGGAAATAAAATCAATTTTCCTCAAGAGATCCCTTACTTGTCCTCTAAGTTCCAGAGAGTGAATGAGCTATTTCACAGATGAAGAATTTAATACTGAGATGAGGAAAAAAAAAAAAGTGGGAATGAGAATGGGAAGGAAATCAAAGGATAGGCAATTTCCCAGGACAAATAATGCTTCCCACTGGCATCATTTGTCTATTTTAAAATAATTGTGGTCACGACTGCAAGTACTTGGGGGCTCTGATACTGGTTGGCAGCCTCTGTACTCATTTAAAGGCTTAGCATTGTTGATGGCAATGGTAAAGAAGGAGAAATTGTATTTCCTTCTCAATTATTTTCTGGAAACATGCTAAATCCTGATGAACAATTGTAGAAAGAAACATGCTCTGTCCAAGCATATTCCCAGCATAATTAAGGATTCTCTACAGTGTACAGAGAAGCTACGTGGTTCGACGTGACATGTGTGTGCATGTGTGTTTGTGCCTTTGAATCAGTTTTGATTTATAGCAACTGCCTGGATTAGTCTTTGCAGTACTCTTGGCAAGAAGTGGTTTGCTACTGCCTTCTTCCTAGGACCAAGAGAGAATGACAGACCCAAGATTATCCAGCTTTGTACCTAAAGCAGAACTGGAATTTACAGCCTCCCAGTTTCTAGTTGGATGTCTTAACCACTACACCAAAGTGACATGTGGAGGATAGTGAAAATAATGATGATTTCTTGTTCTTGCCTGTCCTCCCTTCCCACTCAGTAATTAACACTGAAACAGAATGCTTGAATTGAGCCATGATTTGTGTACCAATCTGAATTGTAAACAAAAGGATACAACTTTGTTGATTTGTCTAAGGCCTTTTTAAAGGACCATGTTTCCAATAATCAGTTTCAAACAGGATTAGATTAGTCTGTATCTGTCATTTGGGAAGATTTACCCATCTGGTTAATGGGAAAATATCTCTAATCCTATTCTTTTTTCAGTCCTTTACCCTTCTTCTCACCAAAATAAGGTCACTGAGTATTGCTTACCCAGACAACTAAAATGTAATGGCATAAGCAACATTGAGAAGAAAATGATAAATCTCAGCAACATGGTTGTTCATTACAACTTCATTTGTGAGATTATCTATTATTGATCCTTTCTTTTCTGAAATACATTAATAAGGGCTTCATAGGCACAAAATTGAGGAGTGTGGGTTATGAGGTTGTGGGACCTTAATGCTGTATTGGCTTCTAGAGTTGCTTAAGAACTTATTTTACTGAAAGGCATTGAAATTGTATTTGACAAATGTGTTATATATTCTGCAAAATGGACTTGGCAGACAAGCCTGATAAAATACTTAGTTAAATGCATTTCTTTTAAAAAATAGAAATATAGGTTTCTCTGTCACATATAAGCATTATGTGATTCTACTAGCATAATATTCGAGCACAAAGCTCTTATCCCTCAGCTTCAGCCTCCCGTTCAGGTATACTTCTAAAAAGAGTGAAGCCTAAAATAGAACACTGCATTTAGGCACCTTAAATACCAGAATACCATGAAACATATACTGGTACTTACACACATACACACGTACTCATGTGCTCTGGTGCCTCCTTCAAAGAAAGTTGTAATTCAAAATAATGTAATTGATCTGTACGTCTTAGTGAAATAATCTTCTGTGCTTCTGAAAGCAAAGATACCAATATTCATTATGGTAGAAATTTCAGTGTAAATAGAAGTTACCATTTGTCACTTTTCTGTAGTAAACATTCAGTGCAGAAAATATAGAATAATTGTCACTGATATGACTACAAATTGAAGCTGTGGGAGAATCAAAGATAAAAGAGCTGGACCATAATATGTAGCTTTTGCAATGGGCAAATGTGTATTGGTTGCCCTTGGGGCAGTTTGGAAAACAAAGGTATGAGGAAGCTAAAGGAAGATGAGAACATTACTACCATGGCACCAGAACAATGCAAGCACTCCTAGCATATATAGACTTTACTATGGCAAGCACAGACTTCCCAATATCTACAATGCTGAAATTTTTTTATATCATCAAAAGGTCTTTCCAAAACCTGTAGGTATCTTATAAGTGAACAGATTTCCATTTTCTGATAAACTTCCTTATTTCATTTATTTATTCATCAGATGTATACACCACTGTAATCAGAAAAGATATTCATCAGTTCATAAAAATAAAATGCTTTTATAGAACGTCTTCAGTCTAGTCATTATTACAAATAAAACACAGAATGCAAAATATGGAGACAAAAATAAATCTATAGTTGTCCTCATTTTGTGACCACAATTGGGATCAGTTCTATTCTAATTCTATTGCTAAGAGATATGGTCGTTAAGTGAGAAATCATATGACCATGACTATGCCTTTCCTCGCCTTTTGGAATGCTCCCTGCTCCCTTTGCAGTGCTGGGATAGGCAGGTCAAAAGGGACAAGAATAATCAGTTTCACGCCTATGACTCTTGTTTGTCTCCTAACTATTCCCCCACCTTCTGGAATGCTTACCTTAGCACAGGGATAATTAATAATAAGATAATAGTTTAAATTTGTATTCATCAGAGAAGAAGTGATTACAAGAGAGTAAGCAGGCACACAATTTCTGGGTGCTAGTGGGAGTGGCAGCTAGGATATGGATAAAAGAAAAGCTGTGTTTGGCTCATGCATCTACTTCATATTGTCTTGGGAAGTTTGTTTTGATAATGAACATCGAAAAACAAAAGCAGAGAAAGAGAATAAAAGAGATAACTTTGAATAATTTTATGTCAGGCTAATTGAGATAGGAACTTTATGGTAAATAGTTGCTTCAGCTCTCAGAATGAAGGGGCCATCAGATAAAGTTTCTGAATCAATTAGTAAATACATTGCTTGCCATTGCTTAATCACTTAGTGAACATTAATAATGTAATGTCTCAACACAGAAGATACACTGGAAACAATTAATTAGAAAGCTGATCTTTTCTCCCTGCTAGATAAAAAAGACTTATCATGTAAAGGCTAGAACTAATCATAAAAATTAATCCTAAAGGCTTCCACCAATGTGTTTGCCTGCATTGTTGATATCACACCTTGTATCACAGCTTTCATCCTAATCTCTCCCTCTTTTTGTCACCAAGTATTCCCCTGATAAATTCCAAAATATGAAACAATATAAAGCAAGTGTACAATAAATGGGCCACATTCATTTTTACGTTATCTACCATTTAGCAAGTAGAGCCAGCTTGGAAGAGTAAATCAAACATTAATATCTTAGAACATTTCTATTGTCTTCATACTGATTGCATGCTGGCTTTCATTTCAGACATAACACACCTAACTTGATTTATCCTGTGAAAATCTGAATTACCCTGAAATAGGGATCTATTGCATTTTTTTTATACTAGACAAATTGTATTTGTCCTTGATAGTAATCGTATTGGGGCTATTAGCTAATAGACAATGAATTAGTCAATTGTTGAGTAGTTCCTGACAGTGACAGGTAAGGGATAATAGTCATTCATTTGTTGACTTACTTTAAGATCACTTTGTAAATTTCTGTGCTTCTTCTCCAAGACAGACCACTTACAGGTTCTTTTTTCTTCCTTTCAATTGTGTCTGATTACCAGAGACAACTTGGACAGGGCTCTATAATTTTCTTGTTGTTATAATGTGTTTTTGCTGTTATTATGTGAAACCAAGATTGAATGATTGCTTCTATTAACTGGAGTTTATTGCTGGGTTGCTTCTGACTAACAAGTTTCTTTAGTCGGCTCCATAGATTTTCAATTGGGTTAAGGTCTGGGCTACTCCTAGGCCATTCTAGCAGTGGAATATGATTGTCTTGAAATCACTTTTTGCACACAGCAGCAACATGACATGGAGCTGAATCATGTTGAAATATAAATGCTTCATTGTCTTGGAAAAGATCATGTGCGGAATGCTTCAGTTTGGGCTCAAGTATTTCATTAATGTATTTTTGGCCATTTATATTTCCATTAATCACACAAATTCTGCCCACACCTTTTGATGTCATACAACCCCAGATCATAACACTGACTGAGAGTTTCATGGTACATGTAATACAATCAGGATGCAAATCTTCTCCGATTCTTCTCCTTATGTATTTTATGCCATCACTACCAAACAGGGAGATCTTGGTCTCAACACTCCAAATAACACTGTCCCATTGTTTCTCTATCCAGGCAACATGGGTTTTAGCCCAGTTTAGTATTTTCAACCTTTCTTTGAGAGATAAAAGTGGCTTTTTTTCATGGAATTCTAGATTTTAGGCCAAATTCCTGCAGTATGCACTGAACAGTCCTTGCACTCAACTTCACATTGAACTGCGCCATTTCATCTTGTATACACCCAGATGATTTTCTTCTGTCACGTAGGCACAGTCTCTTAATTCTTCTATCATCACTTGCTGTTGTTCACCTTTTCCTGCCTTTACCAGTGTGGTTTGGTAGTGACTGAGTCTCCTTATACCACTTCAGAAACTTAAAAATGCCATCTTTGATTAAGTTTCCACCAATTTCTCGTCTAATTTCTTTATAACTGTAGCCTTGTTCGCTTAATAATACTATTTTATATCACTTTCTGGGGGACCAGTCAACTCTTTGCATCATTATTTTAATTTTATTATGTTTTACAGGCTCACTAAATGAAAGAACACTAAAAAAACCCCAACCAACTTGATACTGATCACATAACACACTGACAAATGTCCTCCTCTCAGCTTCAATACATGACATTAATAACTGATGACATCTGATTGGCTCTCTAAACACTCATGCTCATTGGCTACAATCAGATGAAGGAAAGCTACCTGTGCTTCCTTTTTCTGGTTATTTGGCTATAACTTTTCATAGAATACATATAATTGAACAAACTTTGTTGCATTACATTCTTGATTAAATTATCTTTCCATTGATATATAATTTTATGGTACTATTAAAAAAAAGTGGTGTTATTAGCCATCAAACCTCAAAAATACTTTTCCCAAAAGGTTTCCACAGTTTTGGCCACAATTGTTTGTCACAAAGAGAAGATATATCAGAAGTGCCAGCAATCTGCAGTGTTCCAGGTACTTGCAGAAGGATTCCCATTCAGATTTCTATGTCTACATGGCCATTTCTATTTTGAGTGCTTGAATAATAAGAATATCATCTGATAACTAAAGGCAGGTGGTGGTGGTGTTTTTTGTGTGGCTCAGAGGAACCATAACCTTCTGGAATATATTCCACAAGGCAGCTATTCATATCCGTAACTTTTATACCCCGGTTGCATCCAACTTTCTTCTATAGATTTATTTCTCTCCTCTATTCTCAAGTACATGGGTACATGCTGCTGCTGGAGTTAGAAGAGTGCCAAGCAGGGAAAGGACAGATATAGATATAGACAGATCCTTTTATTTCCTTGCTTCTACTTCATTACATCCTCCATACCCTCACACATTCAGAAGAACAGTGCTGTTATCCCCAACAACAGCAGACCAACTAATTACTCCCTCTGGAACAATGCATGTTTGGCCCATGAGATATTCAGTAGTGACCTGCAACTCACCCAATTTCAAAAGGAGCAATTAGTCACCAATCAGATGTGACAGCAACAACTCTGTCAACCTTGTTTCTGAAGCACAGTAAGCAGAACATTCTGAGGACAATGAATCTCAAATAATGCACATTGAGAAGAATGTTTGGCTGGTCCCTAGCAGTGCATTAGGGCATTCAGTGTCACAAAATAGTGATGTCCCAAATATGCTTTTTTCCAAAAGGCAATTGGACTTTCTTGTTTTTTTTCCTTTGAAATTTTTTCACTTCTTGGATGAGTTTTCAAAGGAAAAAAACTCAAGAAAGTCCAGTTGCTTTTTTGGGGGGGCATTTTTGGGACAACCATGACCTGGATGATGTTGCCTAACATTGCTAAATCTAGGCTGACTATTCAGATATTAGCTAACACTCTCTACTCTCACAATGATTACACTGGAATGAATCAATTGAATGCCTATGGGTTGGGTAAGATATAAAGGGAATCCTATAACTCTAAGATGAACGAGTTTTTACTGTGACTGGAAACAGTATATTTCTCACATTTGCTAGTTCAATTTCATCTGCATCTCAGATATAGGTGCTGCCAGGTTTGAGGAGAAAAATAAATTGTAGGGATTCTCTCCACCTTGGACTCTCTGGTGATTGTGACTTTTCACATATTGGATGCAGCACTACGCCTTTTGCATATACCACCAATTTTTCATCTCCCCATATTTATTTCGCAGCTTTTATCAGCAATACATTTTGGGCTTTAGCTGTTAAGGAGCTGGCTGGACAGTGCTGACAGCTTCCTGTCAGCAATTTAGAAAATTCACTAATTTTCTCTCAATACCTTCACTAAATCCTGCTTCACTGTGATGAAAGTTCAATGAATCAAAATGCTAACAGAGCAATGGTTTATTGGAACTGATACATTTGTTCACTCTTCCCCACTTACAGATTTTGAACATGATTTTTGAGCCAAGAAATATCAGTGAGTTATATTAGTGCAAAGTGTGAATCATGAGAATTGTTCTGCCGCAGTGGATTTTGTTGTGTTACACAATTTCATTAGAAGAAAACAAATGTTTTAATCTAAAATGTTTAGATCTGAGAACTACAGAGTTCTGTGTAATTTAGTTTATCCTCGAGGCAACATGGCAGCAAACAAATAAATAATTAAATAAATTGTGACAACAATGTTTTACTATTCTGACATAGTCCTGCAAAAGGTTACATTAGGTCTTGGAATTAAATGTGTGCTTCAGAATATCTTTGTTTCCCTAAGTGGCAAACCACAACAACCCTTAGCATTTCTTCTCTCAAGAATCATTTACTGACAAAGACCTCCAATATGCCCTACATAGCTTTCTTTATCTGAACTCTTTCAAAATGTAATTCTGCTTTTCTTTCATTAACACGAGTCCTTTAAACAGCTGCTTTATAGTCCACCTCTCCTTACTTCTTGTTCATAAATCTGAAGCCAGCCAGTTTTATGTGACTGGAAAGTCTCATAACTGGTAGGTTACTGCAATTGACTTTTCTTTCTTGATTAGGATTCATAGGGCAGGGAACAAGTGGATTGAAAATATGATATGGCATGACAACCTCTCTCCTTTGGGAGCTGCTATCAGATTTCCTACCGAATAAATCTGAAACCTGACAGCCATGCAGTGGAGTAAGAAAGCCATTAGCTTGGCAATCAAAATCCTAAGACAAATTCAAGAATCCAAGCCTTTGGCAAGTTTGTCCTCTCAGTGGCTGTTTTCAAGAAGTTTTGGTAATGAGCCTGAAAGAACATGTGGTCAGATCCATGAACCAGACTTGGTAATTTGCAAATTTCTTGGCTCTCAAAATACTGGACACAATTCAAGGCACTTTAAAAGCACTTTAAAATTCTACTAGAGCCTGAGGAGAGCAAAAACATCTCCCCCCCCGCAATGGTGCAGGAGGCCGAGTAGGCCATGCCCCTATGACCACACCTACCCCACAACCGGCAGCGAATTGGTTGCTGAAATTTTTCAATCCCACCCCTGCCTGCATCCCCAGATATGCTAAAGACATTCTTTAAATCTTCTGGAAGTTTTGCTTGGAGAATTGAGTAAAAAGAACTAATTTCACATAATTCATTGAAAGCAAATATGTCACTTAATAAAGTACTGACCAACTTGGCTTAAAATGCATATCTATATTCTTTCTGCACGTTAGAGCAAATGAATTCTGCTCACTTTTTTGAGCCGAGCTCTCAGTGTAAAGTTTGTGAGCACCCATGTGTTTTCTGCTTTCCCAAATTAAATCACCCTTGTCAACAAAAATCAGTTAATGAGCCTGGAATTAATATACATTCTTACATTCTTCCCACCATGATACTTGGGGAGCAGCCTAGGAGAGCCCTTGCCTTCTTTCAGTTGAGGATGATATATGAGCTCTAGAAATAAAAGTTGTCAGTAAGCAAGAAAGCATGAGTGGATAAATCAGGACAGAATTATATACACACAGCATTGTCATCAAAGCTGCTGCTTCGGCTGCTGCTTAATACAAAAAAGCCAGTCTCTTTTGGCTTTAGAGAACAGCAGGCAGGTTGGCAATGTTTGATTTCCACTATTAGGAACACCTCACCATCAAGCTCTGGCGCTCTGTTATTCTTCAGGGCTGCAATTGCTAATCTGATTACCATGATAGGAAAATGGGGTCACCAATTTGGATGGTTTAGAAAGGAGATTAAATAAACTCTTGGAGGACACAGCTTCTTGGTTGAGAAGTAAAATGTTTTCAAGGAAAAGCGAAGAAAGTCCAGTTGCCTCTTGAAAAAGCACCTTTGGGACAATCGTGATCTGGATAATGGAGAATATCCATAGACAAACCCACTGGCTGCTAGTTATGATGACTTGCTACAGACTAGTACCTGTGGCATAAGAAGTCCAAAGCTTCTGGTAATTTTTTAGTGGTAAGAGGTGCCTATATCCTGCTTTTGGGATTCTTGTGTTGGCTGAGATACAGAATTCTGAAGTAGTCAGATCTTTGCCTTTTTAAGCAACAGGGTGTTCTTGTTTTAAATTATTTTTATTGCATTGTATTTTTGTTTTGTTTACTGGCCCAGAGTTTCTTTTGGTGGTAGGTGGTTATATAAGATGTAGAATGAATGGGTGGATGCATCAATAAATAAATAATATTCAGCTCAAGGCATGCTTGTCCTTTCTAGTTCTCAAAAACATTTTGGAAGCTGTATAACACAGCTTCCAAGATCTGCAAATGGACATCACACATCACCCACAGGCTACCATATGATGACAAATTATGCATTGTAAAGATCGCTTGGAGATGGGAGACACTTTCAATGTAGTCTACTGAACCCCCTGCATGGATTGCTCCTGTGGCTATCTGGATAGATGGGGAGGAAGCTAACCACCAGAGGGCAAGAACACAAGTGAGTTGTCAGACGAGGAGACCCAAACTCATTGGTTGCCTCACACTGTAATGAACAAGGACACACATTCAGTTTTGCAGCTACCAAAAGAGCCACAGTGGTGCAGTGGTTAGAATGTAATACTGCAGGCTACTTCTGCTGACTGCTGACTGACTGCAGTTTGGCAGTTCAAATCTCTCCAGGCTCAAAGTTGGCTCAGCCTTCCATCCTTCCAAAGTCAGTAAAAGGAGGAGCCAGATTGTTGGGGGCAATATGCTGACTCTTTAAAACCGCTTAGAGATGACTGTAAAACACTATGAAGCGGTATATAAGTCTAAATGCTATTGCTATTGCTACCAAGATTGTTAGACGAGCAGGCACAAAAACAGCCAGAGAAGTGATTGAAGCCTGGGAAGCAGGCTCCTCATCAATCAACAAGATGCTGATTCAAGTACTTAGAAGGCGAGGGCTGGGCACAAGTAAATGACAGCTAATGGCTTAAATGCCAGCCATCAACACACCCCAATCAACAACTAAAAAGCCACTTATAACAGACACTATAAATACCACACAGAAAACAGCACACCCTCTACTAGAGAGAAGTTCCCTGAAGATAGGCTACAAAAGCTCGGAAGTCAAAACCTTTGGTCCTGGTAACCGAGCCAGATTGGATCCTGCAACTTTATCCTGGGACATGTATATTTGCCTTTTTTCTAGTTCTCTTCTAGAACTGTTCCTTTACTCCATGCCTCTTCTTCTTCCATCTTTAAAACTAGCTGCTCCCATGACTTACAAAATCACCTCTTTTTACAGGCTGTCATTAATCCTGAACATTAAATTACAATATTTAAAAAGAGAGAGAAAAGGAAAATGTGCAGATTTAGCAAGGCTATGCCTCATCACTTGCATTTCTAATGCTCAACTCCCATTTTACATTTGTAAAGTCACTGTGATGAGAATTGCCTGTGTCCGTCTGGTTCTCAGCCTTCCAAACATGTTCATCAGTCATGCATCACTTGACTATTCAGTACTGCACCATTAAGTATCACTTCACAATTCCCTTCAAACACTTCCACCTCCCACCCAGATGTACATATAATGAGAGAATGGAAAACAAAATTGATCATAAAATGTTTCTTATATTTTCCCCATCTAACTCTTCGTAACAGTAGACCTTAGCTATATCCAAATCCCTGCTCCAGATAATTTAATGACCACTTTTGAATAAACTCCAAAGAAAAAAAATGTTTAATCATGTGAATGATGGTGGAATAAATTTCAGTCAGATTGATTTTAATTCATGCAGAGTATATGTAAACTTTTTTAAAATAGAAATGAATATTTGATTTCTATCTTTGAGATGGAAAAGAACATAAGAATTTTGCTTGAGGGAATTAAATGCCCAGTTTTATCAAGTATCTGTTTCAAAACAATGGCCTAGATTTACAAGCAGAATATTGGAGAACAATGGGCAAATTACAAGCAGTACAACCATCTGGAAACATGAAGATGGGAATTGCTGATACAGAAGTTTCATTGACTTAACATTGTTGACAGTTTCTCTATTAACTTGTCCAATCTCCTTTCAAAGATATCTAAATAGCCATCTCCATATGTTATGATTTCCAATTCCATAAGTAAATTATGTGCTGTACAAAACAATACTCCCTCCTCTCTTTTCCTAAATTGAATCTACTGCCAATCCATTCAATTAGAAACCCATGCCTTTTAGAGTAATAAGGGGAGGAAAAAAAAGTTGCCTTATTGAAGGACCCATACTGCAAAGGTTGAGCTACAAGAAATTGAGATCCAAGTTATTTGCATGTTTGGAAAAAGTGATGCATGACACATACATATACAGGGCATATGACAAAGACTTTTACTTATAGTACTGAATAAGTGTACTTTAAATAAGCAGGATAGGAAGTGGAAATGCCATGTCCCACTGATACAAAGATTTATACTTTGCTTTTGAGACACTCCGTCCTACTGACCAATAGCTGGTGTGTGTGTGTGTGTGTGTGTGTGTGTGTGTGTGTGTGTGTGTGTGTATGTGTATGTATGTGTATGTAAGTACCAGTGGTGGGTTTCAAATTTTTTTACTACCAGTTCTGTGGGTGTGGCTTAGTGGGCATGGCATGGCTTGGTGGGCGTGGCTTGGTGGGCATGGCAGGGGAAGGATACTGTAAAATCTCCATTCCCACCCCACTCCAGGGGAAGGATACTGCAAAATCCCCATTTCCAAGTCCAGCTGGGACTTGGGAGGCAGAGAATAGATGGGGGCGGGGCCAGTCAGAATTTTTACTACCAGTTCTCTGAACTACTCAAAATTTCCACTACTGTTTCTCCTGAACTGGTCAGAATCTCTGGTATGTACATGTATACAAACTGTATGCTTCTTTGTGTGTATATATAAGCTGCTCTTAGTAAATAATTTTGTAACTGATACTGAATTACATGTATAATCATATGATAATATCATGTGATCACATGTCATGTGATCACCTGGGGTGCTGGATAAAAGCAGAAGCCCCCCCCCCAGGAAAGAGTATATGTGCATGTATGTATGGTATGTATGTATGTTTGTATGTGCATGCATGTATGTGTATGTATGTACACGTAAACACCAGTAGTGGGTTCCACTTACCTTCGCTACTGGTTCAGAACTGTGCGTGCATGTGCACTTGCTTTGCTCACATGCAGCGCTTCTGCACATGCACAGAGCATCCGTGATGATGTCCGGGCGGCTGGGCAGAGCCTCCCGCTGCTTTGCCCGAACTGGGGCGAACCAGTAGAAACCCACCACTGATACACACATGTACACAGGCAGCCCAGTATTTCTCAAGGTTGGCTACCTGAAGATGTCTGGAGTTCAGTATGCTGCAGATGAATTTATCCTTTTACTTACTCAGCTCTCAAATAGCCCAGTTATGATTCACATACTGTTCTTTCTTATTTGTATAAAGAGGAGGCAAGCTGTGTTTAGAAAGACATAACGACACATTTTAGGAACAATGGAAATAATGCTTCTGGTGGTTACTTCTTTTACATCAGGAATGGGGTTTGAGCAGATGAGAGATGTTGAAATAGAAAAATACATTTAATAGCAAGCTATCCTTCTTCTATAACCTATTCTTTTTTGGTGATAGAACTTTGACATAGAACATTGAAGTGGTTCGGGAATAACGAGAGGCACAAGCAAGCAAGTGACAACAGCTCTTTAATATACAGTGAGACTTCAGCGAAAACTCAGGGGCTGCAGTCCTCCTTATATACAATCCAGGAGGGACTGTCAGCCAATCAGAAATGTAGGCAGGTTTGAAACTCCCGCTTAAAAGTATCAATACATAACACCCCTCCCTTCCCAGAAGGCACTAATACTCAAAAATTAACATATGTACAGACAAAATCTCGCAGGTGCTTAGGACGAGTTCTCGCCCTAGTTGACCTGCGCAGTTCAGAGTCTGGTGGGGCGTCGAGCTGGTCGGAGGGACTCTTTGTCTCTCCCGGCTCCGCCAATGGAACCTCCTGGATTTTGTCCGGGGCGTGGTTATCCCCGGCTGGGAGTGGTGACTCGCTGGGGCGGCGCTGGAACCAGGGCTTGTCAGCTAAGTATTCTCGCGACCCCGGGCTTGAGTTAGCTGTTTTGGAGAAGTGGTCAGAGTTAGGCTCGGAGATGTCTAAGTTAATGTTCGCCTCGCCAACCACCCTTTTCCTAAGTTGGTCTATGTGGCGCTTCCAGAGTCTATCTACCCCAACGTCCACCGTGTACGATTTTGGGCCTGTTATTCCCACTATGGTTCCTGCAACCCATAGAGGACCGCTGGCATAATTGCGAGCGAACACCGGGGACCCGACCTGAAACTGCCTTAAGCCACAGGTCTCTCCCTTAAAGTTTTCGTGCGAGTAGTTAGGGTGAAGCCTGTCTAACACGCACCGGAGCTTCCTCCCCATGAGGAGCTCTGCTGGGCTTCTCCCTGTTGCTGTGCATGGTGATGCATGCTGAACTGCTAGGAATTGATCTATCCTGGCCTGCCAGTCCCCATTGTCTAATCTGGACAGTGCTTCCTTAGCTGTCCTGACAAAACGTTCGGCCAATCCGTTGGAAGCCGGGTGAAATGGAGCTGATAGGGCATGGCGGATTCCCAGGCCGGCCAAGTAACTTTCAAAGAGGGTTGCTGTAAATTGAGGGCCGTTGTCCGATACCAAGGTATCCGGCAGGCCGTGGGTGGCAAATAACTTCCTTAGGACCTTGATAACGGCCTCGGCCGTTGTAGATGGCATTAATATAATTTCGAGCCATTTTGAGAAGGCATCCACAACTATTAAAAACGTTTGGCCATGGAACGGGCCGGCAAAATCAATGTGGATCCTCCCCCATGGGCCTTTTGGTTTCTCCCACTCTCGGATGGGTGCTACTGGGGGATCGGGGCGAGACTCCTGGCAGGGTCTGCACTTCCCCACCCATTCGGAAATGACCTGGTCCATGTTGGGCCACCAGACATAGCTGCGGGCTAAACACTTCATCCTAACAATGCCCGGGTGCCCTTCGTGCAGCAACTCCAAAACCCTATCCCGTAGTTTCGTTGGAATTACCACTCTGTCACCCCATAGCAAGCACCCCCCTTGCATAAACAGTTCGTTTCGTTTGTTGGCAAACCCTTGGTACTCCTCTCCGACCACTTTGTCCGGCCACCCTTTCAGAACCCAACCCATAACAGTCCGGATAACTGGGTCTCTATTTGAAGCTTTCGCCACCTCGCCGGAGGAGATGGGGCCCAAAGTTAACGTGTCCAACAAAAGGACGGAGGCTTCCGGCGTTGGGTTGTCCAGCAGGTCGGGAAGGGGGCAACGGCTAAGGGCATCCGCATGACCCAGGGTCCGCCCAGGTCGATGGACGAGCTGATACGAGTAGGCCGACAAAAAAAATCGCCCATCTAGTCAAACGAGGGGAGAGGGCAGCGGGGGTTGGCCTGTCGCCTGCTAGCAGTCCTAGCAACGGTCTATGGTCAGTCACAAGTTCGAATTTTCGGCCATAGAGGTATTCGTGGAACTTCTTAACCCCCGCAATCGCAGCCAGAGCCTCTCTGTCCAACTGGCTATAGTTTCGTTCTGTGCTGGACAGGGTACGGGAATAGAAGGCAATGGGCGCCTCTAGGCCGTTCGGCAGTCTATGGCCTAGGACGGCACCAACTCCTACGGGGGAGGCGTCACAAACTAAGACGAGCGGCAGCTCTGCATTGTACTGTATCAGGAAGCTGTCCTCAGATAGGAGTCTTTTCACTGCCTCAAAAGCGGCTGCTTGCGGTTTCCCCCAGACCCATGGTACGTTCTTTCCCAAAAGCTTGTGAAGGGGATCTGCAACCGTGGCTTTATCTTTTAGGAACATAGAGTAAAAATTGAGCAGTCCAAGGAAGGCTTGGAGCTCTGCTTTGGATTTGGGGGCTGGTGCGCTCTTAATAGCTCTCACCTTGCTTTCGGTAGGGTGGATGCCTGTGCCGTCCACCCTGTACCCCAAAAATTCCACAGAGGGAACAGCTATCCTACACTTGTTCCTTTTGAGTCTTAGTCCCGCTTCTCTGAACCTAGACAGGACGTTCCGTACCCTGTCCCCCAGCTGGTGTTCGTCCTGAGCGCTGACTAAGACGTCATCGAAATAGGGCACCACTCCCGGAAGTCCTTGCAACAGGCGCTCCATGGTGCTTTGAAATAAGCCGGGTGCGACGCTCACCCCAAACTGGAGCCTGGTGCATTTAAATGCACCCCTATGAGTTACGATCGTTTGTGCCTCTGCCGTGGCGTCGTCGACTGGTAACTGTTGGTAGGCTTGGGCCAGGTCTAATTTGGCAAAAATTTTTCCGGGCCCCAGGGAGTGTAGTAGATGGTGCACGATCGGCACCGGATAGGCGCTCGGCTGCAAAGCCTTGTTGATCGTGCACTTGTAGTCGGCACAAATTCTTATTGAGCCGTCGGATTTAACTGGGGTCACTATGGGGGTCTCCCACTTAGCATGGTCAACGGGAACCAACACCCCTTGCTTAATCAGTTTGTCTAATTCCGCATCGATCTTCGGTTTCAATGCGAACGGCACTCGTCTGGCCTTCAGTCTTACTTGGGCTACGTTGGGGTCTAAGTTTAGTGAAATAGGGGTCCCCACATACTTGCCCAACGTGTCCCCGAAGAAGTCCTGGAACTCGGACAGGAGGCTGTCTTTCAGGGTTGATCTGGACATCAGGTGGACGCCGGTGAAACCCATGCCAAGGGCTCGGAACCACCCCATGCCCAGGAGGCTAGGGAGCTGCTTCGTGACGATGGTCAGCGGCAGGTCTCTTTCGTAGTCTCCATAGGTGACCCGGAACGTGCCCACGCCTTCGAGGGGGACTCGGTTCCCCTGGTAGTCTAGGATGCGCAGTCTCTGTTTGGAGAGTTGATCCTTCCGGAACGACGGCAGGAGGGTCTTTAGGGTCGCCCACGACATTATGGAGAGAGCTGATCCAGTGTCGATCTCCATCGAGCACGGCCTTCCGTTGATCTCGACCACCGTGCTGACTTTGTCTTCGATTGCCGTGCTGGCCTGGTCGATGTGTATGCTGCGGCCATCTCGCGGTTCAAATTCGCGCCGTTTTTTCGTGCCGCCTTCTCTCGTTGGCTGCTTCTGGTGCGCTGATTCCGGTTGGCTGCGGCGCTCACGTGGTTTGTGTCTTCTGGGCAGAATGGCTCTACAGACTCGCGCCAAGTGCCCTTTTTTCTCGCAGCGCCTGCAAATAGCCTCTCTGTATTTGCAGGACAGTCTATCATGGTGCCCGCCACAGCTGGGACAGCTTCGCCGGGGGCTGCCAGTGTCTTTTCTCTGGTGCTCCGTTCGGAAGACGTCCTCATCCGACTCAGACTCCGAGCTGGATCCGGCGTCTTCTCTGTGCACCGGGGCAGACTTGGGGCTGTCTTTGCTGGTCAGCGGACGCTGCAGCGTTTCAGCGGCCTTTGTGGAGGTTTCATGAGCCCTAGCCTCGTCTAGGGCTCCAGCAAGCGTCAAGTCAGGCTTGGCGAGCAGACGTCGTTGCAGCCTAATGTCCCGAACACCACAGATCAGTTGCTCAAGCAACGCATCGTCCAAATCTCTATAGTCGCAATGGGTTGCGGCTTTTCTCAGGCTGGCCATGTACGCGCTGACCGGCTCTCCCTCTCGTTGAACGCGCTGCCTCAGTTGGTATCGCTGCACGAACTTTGAGGGGACGGGAGCGTAGTGAGCCCGGAGAGTTGCCATCAGGATGTCCCAGGAGACGGTTTGAACCAGCGTTGGCTCACACAGTGACTCGGCCATCTCGAACACGTCCGGTCCGCAGTGGCTTAGGAATAGGGCTCTCTTTCGATTAGCCGAGAGGCCCTGCATGTCGCTGGCTTCAAGCGAGCATTCAAACCTCGTTAGGTACGAGACCCATTTTTCGCGGGTCGGATCGAAAGGCTTGGGCGGAACGTAGGCAGACATGTTCGGTATGCCTCCTGTGGTTCGCCTCGTCGCCTAGCTGAAGCTCGTGGTCTCACTGGTTGGCTTCTTGTAGCCTCAATCCCACCTTCGTCGCCAATGAAGTGGTTCGGGAATAACGAGAGGCACAAGCAAGCAAGTGACAACAGCTCTTTAATATACAGTGAGACTTCAGCGAAAACTCAGGGGCTGCAGTCCTCCTTATATACAATCCAGGAGGGACTGTCAGCCAATCAGAAACGTAGGCAGGTTTGAAACTCCTGCTTAAAAGTATCAATACATAATAAACATTATGCCCAGAATTTACTTCTCGCAAAATATAATTAATGTATAAAAGTATATATGAGATCTTTATGGGCCCTTAAACCAAGTGAGACTGCACTTTAAAGTAATAGCTATACTGTAACAATATATAAGTGGCTTACCATTGCCTTTTTCCAGAATCATTTTCTTATTCTTGACTTTCTAATTTATCTTATAGCACCAGGTTTTCTAGTTGACTTCCATCCAAGTACTAATTGCTTAGCTTTATAAGCTCAGCCATAGTCAGCTATGCTTCTTAGATGAACAACACTGTAGTACAACAGTGCAGTTCATGTCAATTTGATGTGGCAAATGGAATCAATAGGTTGAACTGAACTACCAATTGCAATTGATTTTGATCATATAAACATTCCTGCATGTGCAAAAACTGTGTTGCTTGATTTACTTTAGATTTTCCAGTGGAACTGATATAATACATAAGTCGATGAATGAATTAAATGAACTAGATCAGGCAGGGACAGCTTTAGGCTAAGGCTGAAATGGCCACTGGGCTAGGGTGCCAAAGTTTAGATGGCACCAATGGGACACCTTTCTCTGAATCATTCTAAAAATAGTAATAGCATAACAGCTTCACTGTGCTTTACAGCTGTGCTTTACAGTCTCTAAGCAGTTTACATAGTCAGCATATGCCCCCAACAATCTAGGTCCTCATTTTACCAATCTCGGAAGGCTGAGTCAACCTTGAGCCAGTGAGAATCGAACTGCCAAACTGCAGGCAGCCAGCAGTCAGCAGACATAGCCTGCAGCACTGCATTCTAACCATGGTGCCACGATGGCTGCCAATTTCCTCATTGATGGGAGTCGACATCATCAGTCAATATGGTCTAGAGGTACCATATACCCTTAAACCAGCACCGTGAGAAGATAGGGGCCTTTACATTACTGGAGGAGTTTATATAGAAAATCTGAAGGGTCCTCTGTCAAGGACACTGTACTAAGCAGATAAGATGATTTGGAAGTTGTATATTGTAGGTTTATGTGATTCTATAAGATGATGTCATTGCATTCTCACTCCATCATATTTTGTCTGCACTTAAAAGTAGAAGCTTAGAAACCACTAATACATTCCTGCATTACTTGCAGGAATGTAGAGTAGCCCTGAACTGAGGTTTATGATAATATTATTTCCTTTCTCACCATCATCTGAATTGTGATTTATTTAGATCATTCAATTTTCTGGGTTTGGGCTCAGACTGATCCTACCAAAAACCTACTCTGCTGTTCAATTTGCCACGCACCAGCAAGGTTCCTGGTTTGTTGGTTTTGGGTATAGCAAATGAGGACCCAGGTTGTGGGGACAATAAGCTGACTTTGTATAAATTTACAAAAGTATGAAGGCTATTGTTTAACACATTGTAAGCTGCCCTGAGTCTCTGGAGAAGGGCAGCATATAAATTAAAGCAAAAAAAAATATAAAAAAAAATAGCAGTAATTTTAAATACATTTTCCCGCAAACTAGTTTCTCATCTTCGTTGATCACAAGATCTAGCAGGCATCAATAAAAGATTCCTTTGGGCTTGGACAAAATATTTCCAAGATCAGCCAATCTTTATATTCTATTATTTTGTACTTTCTCTTATTTTTCTGCCAAAACAAGGATTTTTTATTTTAATATCATGTGACAAAGTGGATGCTTGCAGTATAGGCTATTAGAATCAAGGCATGGGAAGCCTAGATCTACATGTCAGACATAAACAGTTTTGAAAAAGAGAATGAGGGATGTGAGCAAAATCAAACAGCATTGGAAAAAAATAAAACACTCCTGCCTATCTTTTTCCTAAAGTTTTTCTAACTGTGTATTGGTTCCAGTTCTCTCAGGGCTTCTGAACAGATGGCATAAACCAGAGTCCTAGTTAGGAAGTCTAGTCTTAACATCTTTGTTGATGTCTGGATTTTCTGCCAATAGTTACTGGGAAAATAGTAGTTTTCTGAATCCCACCACTTTGCCTTTCATTGGAAGTGGATTTATAAATCTATAGACTTAACCTGAGTCACCATCTAACCAGGGGTGAAATGTTCCCGGTTCGGACTGGCTCAGGCGAGTAGGTAGCGATGGCGGCGGGCATTTCGGAGAACTGGTAGCAAAAATTCCTTCCCCCCCCCAGCCTCCAGCTTGCGTACCTTCGCTCTTCAGACCAAATCCTGAGCTGCTGGTTGCAACGCCTGCCTTGCTTTGCTTGCTGTAATCCCTGCAATCCATTGCATCAGCAAGCAACTGAATCTCCCTGCCTGCAATCAAGCTCATCAGTGAGCAGCTCTATCTGCCTGCCTGCCTTTCCCCACTCTTTGGGAGCTTTTAAAAAATAGTTAATTGGGATTTTTTTAGTTGTTCTTTTTTAGACCTAGCCATTTAAAGTTTAGAAAGTTTTAAATTTAGCTGCTTTTATATAAAAATAAAAAATAAAATAAAATAAAATAAAATAATATTTGTGCAGCTTTCTGAGATTTTGTGTGTTTCTGTAGTGTTTCACTCTAACTACACAAACACACAAAATCTCACAAAGCTGTATGTGGAATTTTGTGTGTGTAAAGTGTGAAAGTTGTTTTTTTTGGACTTTTTGTGCCTGTGTGAGGTTCCTGCTTGTTGCAGGGGTCATTTTGGATCTAGCACAGCTGCTTTTACATTGTGGGTGAGCCACTTGTGTTGTGTTGTGTGTGTGTGTGTGTGTGTAAAGTGTGAAAGTTGTTTTTTTTGGACTTTTTGTGGCTGTGTGAGGTTCCTGCTTCTTGCAGGGGCCATTTTGGGTCTAGCACAGCTGCTTTTACATTGTGGGTGAGCCACTTGTGTTGTGTTGTGTTTTGTAGGTTAAAAAAGGGCAAAAAAGTGATGTCGACTTGGCCACGCCCACCTAACCAACAAGCCACACCCACCCAATCATCTGACCATCACCCACTAATTAAGCCATGCCCACAGAACTGGTAGCAAAAATGTTTAGATTTCACCCCTGCATCTAACCCATAGAACTCTACATTTGTAGTTTAGTGGAAGTTTAGAGCATGTGCAAAGAGTGGATCAGAGAGACTATGCTACAGTTTATAATGATGGAAGCAAACTAATAAGGTTTTTGTGTTTGTTTGTTTGTTTGTTTTTAGCTCCAGTCAATTCCCAAGTAAATTATAAACTCTGGTTCTCTTTGTTGCATCTACCAGCTGTTCTAAACTCTAATTTCTAACTTGCATTTTTCTTAATCTGATACCTAGGTTCTACTGCATAGTAGTGTTCATGGTAATAGTATCATATGGATACTAAGAATGCATGAATTAGACAGAATACATCTGTTTTGCAACAGTAGAATTACATTGCATTCCCAAGGGATTTCCATTTATTTCTTCTAAATGTTTCAAAAATCCAAACCTATTTTTATTCAGAGCTTTCAGTAATATATGAATGTTTGTATGTCATGCCCTCTCATATCCATACTTCTTATGAACTCCCTGAAAAATAATTTGCTTAAAGGCAGATTTCCCTAATGTCAATCTTGTTACATGGATTTCTCTGATATTGTCTAGTCTGATATATATTACAGATATAAATATCTAGTCTAGTCTGATTGATATTACACATTCATCTACATGGAAAATAATTCTTTAAACATCCTTTAGGGAAGGCATCCATTTACTTTTGAGAGTTTTATATTCTAGAGTCCTAGGTGGATAAGTTAAACCTGAACAATTCTAACTTTAGCTACTCAGAGGAATAACATTTTAATAAGGCATTCTTCAAGGGTAAAAAATTGGGATGGGAATTATGCAGAGACATTTTTCAAGACAGCTATGTCAATCTTTTACATGTGGTTCATGAAAAGATATGACAGAATTCCTTCAGTCAAATGCTATGGGGAAAGGAGGGCCCAGCCTATAAAATAGTAGCACCAAATACTTCAGTTGAGACTAGGAGAAAGAGGGATGGAAGAGATACAGAGGATATGTATACAGAATATATATAGGGTATGGCAGCATCCAGTAATGAACTGTTAAATATAACAAGGAATGTCAGATTATATGATTCAATACTTTCAGGATCCCTGTATAAATATATGGATCTGAGAAACAGATAAGAAGAACTAGAAGTTTGTAAGTGGACTGCAGGAAGGCTAATATGGAACGACTAAAACCTAGTGGGATGAAAATTGTGAGTGGAATGCAGGAACTGAAGGAGGTAACTAATTTAAAAATAAATAGACATTTTAAGACAAAAGAAGAGAAGGAGTACAAAGAAATGCATACAGAGATCCAGGAATTTGAGCCAAAAAATCCAGTGAAGAACTTTTGAGTATTTTATAGAATTTACAGAATCATATGTGACTGTCAAGAAGTCGTGTTTACAGGATTAGATTTCGAATCTATAATAAAACACACTGTCTGCAAACCCCGCCACCTCCCAAATCCAGAGATATGTATCTGCAGAAAATTAATGTTTTTGGGACTCTACAAAAAATGCAAATGTTGTACATCTGTATATAGCTGCCATGAGGGCTGTCTGCCAGTAATCTCCTCCAGTGGTACACTCAATTGGACCATCTGGCCATAGCAGAATGGCTCTGCGTAGACAAATCAGTTGGCAATTTCACTTTGTGGGATAAGTCCAAAGTCTTCTGCTCTGTATTGTTTATATTTTATCCTAGACTTGTAGCAGGGCTAGCCTTTGCATAGGCAGTTCAAAAGCCAAACAATAGTTCCTGATAAACTCTCATAGGTGCCCTTGACAAAATAAATACCAAATCGCTAGAAGACAGGGTACAGATTTTATCAGTGTTTTGTATGTGACAAACGGTTCAAAGCTTAGATGTATGTTCAGGTTATCATGATGAGGTCAGGCTATACTCCTAAGGTTGCTAGGCAACTCCCCCTCCCTATAATAATAAGAACTATATAATAAGAATAGTTCTTATTCTCCTCTGTCAATGGAAAGATAAAGTTTCATTTAGGCTTGAATAGTGCAAAACCTTCCCATAGCTGTTGTTAAATGCAGGTTCAATGAAGCTTAACTCAATAGTAGTCATAAAAATAGTAAAAAATAGAGCACCCTAATAAACAGGGTCATTTAATTTAATCAACTACCATTTCTTTCCTCAAAAGAAAGCACTGCATTGCATAAGTTTAACAAGAGGGAAAAGTAATAGTGGCATTGTTGTTGAGATGTATTATAAATTACTAAACCATATGGAAAGTCTGGTTTATTTAATCCTGAACTAGATTACAGTTTTTTTTTTTCAAAACAGACATTATAAGACTTCAGATAAGTGGAGAAAGTAACGCAGCCAAGATCTCCTAAATTCTTCAATACATGTAGTCCTTGACATAGAACCATTTGTTTAGTGACCATCCAATTATAATGACACTGAAAAAGGGACTTTTGATCATTTTTCACATTGATGATGGTGCTGTGTTCTGGGGTCTTTTGTAATCTTCAGACAAGCAAAATTGTTAAAATACTTAATTTTAATAGCTGGAGCAGTGAAGGTTTGGACACTGAATAAGAACATACAGTTATAGTATCATATTTTTCACTCCATAAGACACAATTCCCCCCCCCCAAAAAAAATGTGGGTGGAAATGTCTGTATGTTGGTGCCAGTCCTTTGGTGAATAGGAGCCGGGCCACAGCAGCGGGGTCCTTTTACAGTGCTGAACCCCGCCTCTTCTGTCTTTGCCATTGCCCACATCTTCTGTCTCTTTTCCGCAGTGCAGGTGTCAATAGGCAGAGCTGGCACATGAGAGATCACCTATCTGTGGTCCTCTCCCAGCTCATGGAAGATGGGACAAATCACCAAAGAGTTGCATAGCAAGAAGCTCATATTTGCAATAGGAAACTTAGAAAGACTGAAGCACAAATACAATTTAGATTCATTATGAACAAAAGCAACAAAAGAGTTTGTTATATATATAGTTTTGGCGGGAGATTTGAAAGATAATGGGTCAATTGTGATTGGTCAGCTCCCTGGTCGGCAAGGTATATAAAGCCAGATGTGTTACTGTAAACTTTGCTGAAGTTTACACTATATTAAAGAGTTGTTGTCACACACTACCTTGCTTCTGTCTTCTCAATCGCCCAACTTAACATTGGTGACAAAGGTGGGATCGAGGCAATGAGAAGCAAGCCGAGAAAGAGCTGACAATGACAGATTCAGCCAGGCAGACGAGCCCCGTACAGAGCAGGACTACCATGATGTCTGCATATGTACCGCCAATGCCTTTTGACCCAGCCAGAGAGAAGTGGGGGTCGCATATGACTTGGTTTGAATGCTTCCTGGAGGCCAGAGATTTACAGGGCCTCTCTGACAACAGGAAGCGAGCACTATTCCTGAGCCACTGTGGACCGGAAGTTTTTGACATGGCTGAGTCAGAACCAACCCCGGTCCAGACAGTATCGTGGCAGGCCTTGCAAGCTTCGCTGAAGGCCCACTACTCCCCGGTACCATCCAAATTCGTACAGAAGTACGAGTTCTGGCAACGACTGCAGTGAGAAGGCGAACCAATCAGCACTTACATGGCCACCCTGCGCAAGGCAGCAACGCACTGCGAGTACCGAGACCTCAATGATGCCCTTCTAGAGCAACTAATCTGTGGCGTGAGAAATATTTGCCTACAGAGAAGACTGCTCGCCAGGTCCAATCTCACGCTCCACATTGCCCTTGATGAGGCAAGAGCACACGAATTGTCCACCAAGGCTGCAGAGACACTGCAATGGCCAGCACCATCGCAAGCAACGCCAAGGTCTACACCAATGCACCACAAGGTAACCCAGACCAACAGAGAGGAAGAGTCCGACAAAGACGTCTTCCAAACGGAACAGCACAGGAGGGAGCAAAGAGAACATCGGGAGAACTGTGCAAGCTGCGGAGGTTCCCACCAACGGCAGACTTGCAAGTTCAAGGATGCCATTTGCAGACACTGTGACAAAAAGGGACATCTAGCAAGGGTCTGCCAGGTGAGTTTATCATCCAACAACAAACCAAGGAGCGGAGCCAGCCAATCAGAGCAGACGCAGCATAAGAGGGCCAACAAAGATGGCAATTCAAAAAAGGGCGCGAGCTTCCGGAATTACGAGACCTGCAGCACCAGAGTCGGCCAAGCCAGCATGACCATCAAGAAGAAGGTTCACACCATGGTGGAAATAGAGGGGAGCTTGTGAAATGGAGATCGATACCGGGTCATCTCTATCCATCATATCCTGGGCCACCCTGAAAGCAACAATACCCAGCTTAAAGAAGGGCCAACTACAGTATCAGCGGATACGACTTTGGACTACCAAGGAAACCGCATCCCTGTGGAAGGAGTTAGCACATTCCAGGTCGAGTATGGAGAGCACCGGAAGAAGTTTCCCCTCACCATGGTCAGCGAACGCCTCCTGGGGCTGGACGGGTTTAAGGCCCTTGGAATGGGATTCACCAGAGTCCACAGCGCAAGCGGCGAGCCAGCCAGGATTGGCAGCAGTCTGAGGAATGACCTGATGAAAGAGTTCCAGGACATGTTCGATGACCAACTGGGCAAGTAAGTGGGGACCCCTATCTCTTTTAATCTTGACCCCAATGTAGCCCCAATCCGACTTAAGGCTAGACGAGTGCCCTTCGCACTAAAGCCTAAGATTGACTTGGAACTGGACAAACTAATTAAACAGGGGGTGTTAGTCCCAGTAAACCACACCAAATGGGAGACACCCATCGTGACACCCATCAAGCCTGACGGGTCTGTGTGCATCTGCGCCAACTACAAATGCACGATTAATAAGTCTCCAACAGAGCGCTTACCCTGTCCCAATCATGCACCATTTACTCCATTCACTGGGTCCTGCAAGATCTTCGCAAAACTCGATCTTGTGCAGGCGTACAAGCAACTGCCTGTAGATGGTGCTACCACGGATGCACAAACTATTGTAACTCACAGAAGTGCCTTCAAATACACTAGGCTACAATTCGGGGTTATCATAGCCCCCAGTTTGTTCCAAAATACGATGGAATGCCTACTACAAGAACTTCCAGGGGTAGTCCCCTATTTTGACGATGTCCTTAACAGTGCCACAGACGAAAAACAATTAAGGGACTGACTAAGGCTAGTGTTAGAAATTCAGAAGTGCTGGCCTCAGGGTCAAATGGACAAAATGTATGATAGTAGTAGCCTCTGTCGAGTTCCTGGGGTACCGGGGGGACAGAACAGGTATTCACCCCACCGAAAGCAAGATTAGAGCCATCAAAAATGCACCAACCCCCAAGAATAAGTCAGAGCTACAAACCTTCCTGTGTCTCCTTAACTTTTATGCCATCTTCCTGAGAGACAAGGCAACGGTAGCTGAACCCCTACACTGACTATTGGCTAAAAATGCACCCTGGGTTTGGAGAAAGACTGAGGCTGCTGTTTTTGCTGCCATGAAAAAAACTTTTGTCCATGGAAAGTTTCCTTATCCAGTACAATGTGACACTTCCACTGGTATTAGTCTGCAATGCGTCCCCTTTTGGAGTAGGGGTCGTCCTGAGCCACAGACTACCGAAGGGACTAGAGGGGCCCATAGTTTACTATTCCCGCACCCTGTCCAGCGCTGAGCGGAACTACAGCCAGCTGGACAGAGAGGCCCTGGCAGCCATCTCGGGAGTAAAGAAATTCCACGAATACCTGTTTGGGCGGAATTTCGAACTTGTCACGGACCATCGGCCGCTTTTGGGCCTCCTGGCTGGGGATCGGCCCATCCCCACTGCCTTGTCTCCACAGATGACTCGCTGGACTATCTTTCTAGCAGCATATTCCTACCGCCTTGACCACTGACCCGGACTGAGTTTGTGACACGCCGATGCCCTCAGGCAATGCCTGCTACCGGACATCCTAGATGACCACACACCGGGGGCACCAGTACTACTCATTGACATTTTGGACTCAGGACCTCTCACTTCTTCTGAAGTGGTGAGAGTGTCAGCTCAGGAATTTATTCTAAAGACTGGCATGAGTTGCGTCATGAAGGGGTGGCCGGGAAAGACTGAAGGTGGGGAATTTAAATTGTTTGCAGCCAAGAAGAACAAATTGTCTATGCAAGGGAGGTCTTTATTGTGGGGTGATCATGTCATTGTTCCCTTATACTTAAGGGAAAAGGTTTTGTGCATGTTACATGACGGGCACCCCGGGATTGTAAGGATGAAGGGGCTAGCTAGGAGTTATGTTTGGTGGCCACGAATGGACGACGACATCACTGAGTAGGTGGGGAAGTGTCAACCCTGCCAAGAGTCCAGACCAGATCCCTCCACAGAACCAGTCAGGGAATGGGAACGACCCCAGGGTCCCTAGTCTAGACTCCACATAGACTTCGCTGGCCCACTTCATGGCCAAACATTCCTAGTGATCATCGATGCCTATTTGAAATGGCTCAAGATCATTCTAATGCAGTCCACCACCTCCAAAGTGGCAATCAAGGTGCTTCAGAAACTCTTTGCCACCCACAGATTGCCCGATACACTCATATCGGATAACTGGACCCAGTTCACCGCCACCCAATTTGAGGGGTACCTGGCCGAGCTGGGCATCAGACATGCCCTCTCTGCACCTTTTCATCCGGCTAGTGATGGACTGGCTGAAAGGTTCGTGAGAATGGCCAAAGAGGCATTCTCACGGTTAGACGCTGGGGATTGGCAGGCCAGGGTAGACAAGTTCCTGGCTGTCCAGCATGCTACACCATGCACAGCCACAGGGCACAGCCTGGCCGAGCTCCTGATGGGCAGGAAGCTGCGGTGCATTCTTGACCGATTACACCCCAACTATTCCCCAGACAGGTTCAAGGGGGTGGACAAGCTGTCGAGGGAATTTCAGATACGGACACCAGTGTTCACCAGAAATTATGCAAATAGGCCCCTACGGGTAGCTGGGACGATTTCGGATAACACAGGCCCCAAGTCATACATGGTAGACATGGGAGACAGGAGGATCTGGCAAAGGCACATTGATCAACTCCGGAGAAGGTTGGCCACTGAACCAGAACCACAACTCCAAAGTCCAAGCTCTAACTACTAAATTCTTCCCACAACAACTAGCTCAAGCCCGAGGAGATCCGGGGACTTATTGGGGAACTTCGGTGTCCAGTGCTGCCCCAGCAAGGTGCCTCTCCCAGCCGAGGAAAGCAATGCCCCCAAAGTAATCCAGAAGGTTCCATTGGCGGAGCTGGGAGAAACAAAAGGTCCCTCCGACCAGTTCGATGCCAGCCTCAGACTGCGCAGGTCTGTGCAGGTCAACTAGGCATAGGGAACGCCCTGGTCACCTGCGTGATTTTGTATGCAAATGTACACCCTGAGTGCCTTCTGGGAGGGGAGGGGTGTTATGTATATAGTTTTGGTGGGAGATTTGAAAGACAATGGGTCAATTGTGATTGGTCAGCTCCCTGGTCGGCAAGGTATATGAAGGGGGCTATGTTACTGTAACCTTTGTTGAAGTTCACACTATATTAAAGAGCTGTTGTCATGCACTAACTTGCTTCTGCCTCCTCAATCGCCCAACTTAACAGAGTTTTTCATTTCTTTGGTAATTAGAAGAAAAAAGGGTAGTGAAGGGAAAAAACCACAACCCTCTGTTAATGTAGGCTATAGTAAGACAATTTTGAAAGTCTGACAGCATTTTTCTCTTCCCTCTTTCTTATAGTGTAACAAAGAGAGTTAAAGCAGAACCGCTTAAAGTATATTTTTAATGCCTTCCTCCTTTCTTGCGTTTAATTCATGTTTTGTTAAGTGCCACATTTCTTCTCCAAGGTCGTTTCTTTGGCCCTCTCTGCCTTTTGTGACCTTTACGAAAACACAGATGATAGGAATAGTGGCATAGAATGGGAGAAAGGCAAACATTGTCCAAAGGAGACAAAAAGAGAAAGGGCAATTATAGAGCAATCAATTTAATGTCAATATTGGACAATGCTATAGGACCAGTTAATCAGCAGTGCCTTCAATAATATTCACTGCTTGGCAGGAGTCAACATAAAAACAAGTCATTCCAAATCAACCTGATCACTCTCTTTCTCTTTCTTTTGTCTTTCTCTGCCCTCTTCCTTTATACTATGACTAGTTTAGTTGACTGTGGGAAGGTGGTAGAGTACTTTGTCTTTGATAATTTTTCCAATAGTAACCTAGTAGAGAAGCTGGCAAGCAATATGGATTGGACTATATCATAATTAGTATAGAAGGATATAAAAGTGGTTGAGCAATTTTACCAATGAGCATACATCAATGGCTCATTCCATTGAGCTCATTCCAGTTCAAGCTGAAAAAAGTATTGAACAGTGTATCTCAGGAGTCCATGCAGGGCCCTGTAATGTTCAACATATATTAATAATGAATTAGGATAAAGGGATAGAAAATACAGTCCTACTAGATTTTAAGTCATCAAAGAACTGGGAAGAATAACAAACACCTTAGATAACAGAGTAATGATTGAGAACAACCTTGAAAAGCTGGAGCATTCTGCAAAACCTAGCAAGATTAATTTTAACTGGGACAAATGCAATTCCTTCACTTGGATAGGGAAAATGTTTTAAACATGAATATAGATGGAGGAGACCATACTGGGCAGCAGATCCATGTAAAAAAGATTTCAGGGTCTTGTGGATCTCAAACTGATCATGAATCAACATGAACCAAAAGTGCATCAAGTGAAGCAAAAGTGCATTGTAGCTGCATCAACAGAATTATAATGACAATATCAAGAATAATCTTTACTCCTTTTGCTTCTGTACTGGTCAAGTCCTACATGTAATTATGCACCCACATCTGATTATTTAATTTTAGGAAAGACATTGGCAAGCCACCTAAGATAACATAGGATCTGGAAGGGAGGAGGGAATCACATGAGGAACTGCTGTAAATGTTGGCTATTTTGCTTTATTTCTTTTTATATATTTATTAAATTACTATGTTGCCCATATCTCCTAGAAAAGTGACTCTTGTAAGGCAGATGAGTGGCATATATATAAAGATATATAAGAAAATAACTAATAATAATATATGTCTTCAAGCATGTAGAAATCAAATCAGACTTCTTCTGTGTTGTTCCAGGAAACAAGACAAGAAAGAATGGGTTTAAATCTTCAGGAAAACATTCTGATTGTTACATGAAGAAGAATTTGCTTTCTTCAGTAGGAGAACAAAAGAGGGTAGATGTTCTTCCACTGGAAGATTTTAAGCAGAGAATGGCCATCTGTCAAGTCTCTTGTAATACTGAAATCCTGCTGTGGGAGGAAGTTGAACTATATGATCTCCAAAATTCTTTCCAAGTCTTTAATTTCTGTAACACTATGTGTCTGCACATTCTTTTCAAAATCCAGGTTCTAAAATATCAACTTTATAAAGTCTTATGTCCAAATGAGGAATGAAAATACCCCTGATGCCTACAAAACATTTAATTCTGTTCTTCAGGGGACCTTGAGCCATGAACATCAGCCTTTAACCTTTCCTCTCCAGAAAATAATTGAAACTCTTCCAAAGGTGACATAATTTGAATTGCATTTTATATTACAGCGTCTGTTAAGGTCAGAAAACTCAATGGGAACTTTCATAGCTGGAAAATTGAACCCTAAAATCTTGGTTAAGGCAACTCATTGCAAGGCATAGCACTTGTGATAGTAACTTTATCAATGTCAGGCATAAGAGATCAGGGCCACATGTTAAGTTTCAATTAAACTGATTTATTGCTCATGCCTATGCACAAGAATCTAATCAACTAAGGGTTAGCACTATTTGGGCCCTAGATAAGGCTTAATGGAATTCAGGAAGGTTGGACTTGTCCATTTGTGACTATGTAGAGACTCTAGCTGAGGTGCGTTTCAGCAGGTTCTGACCAATTCTGGAGAACCGGTAGTGGAAATTTTGAGCAGTTCGGAGAACCGGTAGTAAAAATGTTGACTGACCCTGCGCCCAACTATTCTCTGCCTCCCGAGTCCCAGCTGATTGGGAGGAAATGGTGTTTTGCAGTAACCTTCCCCTGGAGTGGGGTGGGAATAGAGATTTTACAGTATCCTTCCCTTGCCACACCCACCAAGCCACGCCCATCAAGCTACACCTACAGAACTGGTAGTAAAAATATTTGAAACCCACCATTGGACTCTAGGCTGATTCTTTTTTTGACTCCACCCCCACCCCAATTTCTCCCACTCCTTGTTCTACAATTAAGTATGCTTACATCAACCAAGGAGTTCATCAAATTGCTTTGCTTTTCTAATCACAGTGGAATGGTTTGGTTACTATGGAATACATGTGCTGATGAAGTGTGTGCCATGGCATATGATGTTTGAAGGTATTTGCCCTGAAATAATATACATCAAAATAGATTTTAAAAAATCAGTGTAACCCATAATGTAGGACAAGGGAGGCAGGAAAAAGCATGTCAGTTCCTTGGGATTAAGGTTTAATTTCCAATGTTCTATGCCCATAGAAATATGCATCAACCATGGATGAAAATTTCTGGATATAAATTGAAACGCAAGCACATATCAATATCTATATTTTTTTCTTATTTTTATAATGCAGCTATTTTATTAAAATGCATTAGAATGCATAAATAGAAGGAAAATGCTTACATAAATGTGTACATTTATAAAATGTTATAGTTTATTATATTATCCATGAATGCTTCCAAAAAAATATACAAATGGGAAGAAATGTAGATAAAGTTGCAATCTTTATACATTGCCTGCAAAAATATTTCAGATGGTGTGCTTTTTTTTTAATGGTTAAACATTTAGTTTTAAATTGCCCCTTCTTTATATAGATTTCTTTAAAAAATGTTCCTCTGCAAAGGCTTTATAGACTAATGTACCATCATGTTCAACAACAGTCCCCTCACTAAGATCTGCAAATGTAAATGCATTTAAATTTAACCAACTACTTAATGCATAAATCAGTGAAGTGTTTAACAGATTGACAGCCAAATGATTAAGATAAATATCTGTCAGCACTTTGTTCATATTCATCCTTCTATCACAGAATGATAATACAACCAGGCCTATTTCTACCTAGGCATATACCATTCCTATACATTTAATCCTGCTACTAAGACTCAGAGAAGCACCGCAAGATTGATTGTAGATGGGTTCATGCTCCTGAAAGTAGTTAAACAACTCAAATAATAAGATTACATCCAGCTATCTATGTAGTTGCTGGGAGTCAAAGGCAACTGGATGGCACATATTCAATCAATCAATCAATCAGTCAGTCAGTCAGTCATTGAAAAAGGCAAGACAAGTTGACGTCTACCAGGGTCTTGGATAGATATTAGTGCTATAGGATAATTAGAACTACTCAAGAAAAAGCATTGCTTCAACAACAGTCAGAGTCCATCATGGTCTGACCTGATATTGATTCCACCTTCTCTGACACACCTTTCCAGAATGACAACAGGGCTCTTTGCTTCCTTTTGACCTAAAGCAGCAACATGACAGTCTCTTCTCAATACAGTTATCCTGAACAATGATGTTTGTATGATTCCAGAAGACACTATAAGTTCCTAGTGAGGAAATAGACTTACTTCACTGAATGTCTTCACAGGGATATTATGGAGAGAAATGACTAAAAAGATGGCTTGTTTGTTCATTTGCTAAAGAATATGGTGCTTTCTACCTAAAGAAAGACATATTAATGATGGCATTTCATCCAACCTATGCAGTTTTTTTCATTAGGTTGGATGGACTTTCCTCCTATTGGTTTTGGATTGATCAAACTGTTATTCCTGACTGATGTGGAAAATACCATCCAGAATAATAATGTTTCCTTAGTTATAAATTGGGCCTAAGACAACAAAGCTGATTTTACTGGTGTTTAAAGAAGTGGTCTAATCACATGAGGCGATATGTTGTTGGGAATTCAGATGACTTCCATAACAGAGAGGGGAAAAGGTAAAATCTCCTCTTTGATGTGACTTTGACACATCAACCTCAATTTAAACATGCCAGCCCTTCAAAGTAGTGAAGGTAGAGAGAAATCAAAACCATGAGTACTAATACTACTTTGATTGTAATATTAAAATAACAGAACCTTATAAATCCAAAAGCACATCCTTCTCCACTGCTTTTCCTTTCCAGAGAACTCGCAAAGATCCTTTCTGGGTTGCTTTTATTATCCCATTCCTTCTTTGAATCCAGATTTCTTAGACCATTGTCTAGGCTGTGTGTCTGTCTCCTGCCTTCCAAAGTTATTCTCATAGCAAGAGAGAGAGAGAGAGAGGGGGAGAGGGAGAGGGACAGAGAGGGAGGGAGGGAGGGAGGGAGGGAGGGAGAGAGAGAGAGAGAGAGAGAGAGAGAGAGAGAGAGAGAGAGAGAGAGAGAGAGAGAGAGAGAGAGATTTTTACCCTTTGCAACATTTCTTGAATTCTTTTCTTTTCTATGAAAAAGAAGGTAGGCTCCAAGGATTTGTGTTTCTTGTAGCATTTGGGGAAATATATATAAAGAATTCTTTCAACTTCTGTGCTTCCCCGCTCCTAGATGGCTCAGTGGCTAAGACGCTGAGTTTATTGATCAAAAAGGTTGGCAGTTCGAATCCCTAGTATAGGTCTCCTGCGTGAGCAGTGGGGTTGGACTAGATGACCTCCAAGATCCCTTCCAACTCTGTTACTGTTACTTCCTCTCAGCAGGTAGATGAGAAGAAGTCTTGTTGTAAACAAACATTACCAAGTAGCTTAATTATGCATGGGATATCATAGACCTCATGTAGTGCATGACTTGACTTCCAAATGCTGAATACTATCACTTTTCTGTACATTTGGTTTTGACAAGATCATGAAAGGCTGGAGGAGAAGAGGAAAATTATTCCTGTCTCTAAATAAGGTGACCAATAGCTTGACCAATATAAAATTAGGGTGTAATCTTTGAATCAACTTCCCAATGGCAGTTTTTGCTTACATGATTTGTGTGTGCATATGTCACTCAGTTTAATAGATCTGAAAATCCTTACAAAAATCGTATGGTGGCAAAACCTGAGAGATCTGTAAGAAAGTTAGCAGTGTTTTAGACTGAGGATACAAGAAGTTCGATTGAAAGAATGCAACTGCTTTATGATCAAAGGTAAGTACTTTTGATAATGGAATAGCTCACCTTTGCAACAGCTTAAAAGTCACTGAAATGGGAGGAAACCACATTAGTGAAGGAAAAGGAAAAGCTGGAATCTAATCTCACTAAGGGGAACAGGTCATTTTTACTGTCGAACTATTTTCAGTGCAAACAGTCATGTGCTACATATAATTTATTGATGCCATTGTTTTAAGAGCAAAAGAAAATAAGATTTTCATATTCTTCCCTGATAAGAAGTTCCAACTTATTGATCTTGAACTAAATGACTTTTCTACACACTTAATAAAGTTTATTATCCTTCTCCATTATAGTACCTCACATCAATAATCAAAATGTATTGTGCAATGGTATTCTCTGGGGTTGAGAATGGGGGAAAATATGTTTGAAGGACAGATTTTTTAAAAAATGTTTCTTTTTATGTTACTGTCAGAACTGGAGCAAGAATAATCCTTTGAGCAGTCTTTATTGCACTGAGAAGCAGTAGATTAAAGCATAATCATTATCTAATCGATATCATCAAGACTGCTCTTTAATTTACTGATGTACAGTAATTATCAGCAGGTGCTACAGACAGATATTTTCAACACTGGTGTGTTAACAAGTCTTTCAAACCAGCCTAAGGAAATTGAAAGCCTTTCCAATATCTGGCATCGGCTTCACTTCAGTAAGTGCTGATAAAGTTTCCAATTTAAATATAAAAGGGAAATTAACAAAAGGACATGGCTCAGATCAGGCAGAAATGGATAAAAAGCGCTCACACAATTCAGGAAACATTGGAATGTGCCTCAAGCTCCCACAATGATTTGTGCCTTCCTAGGGCCATATGGCAACATTCAGACAAATGAGAGAAACAGATTTTTTTTAGGCATCACATTACAGCAAATATTTGCCACTTAGCACCTCTGAGTGATTTAGTATTTCCATAATTCCATTTTTTTTCAGTGCAATTAGACAAAATGGTTGTTTTGGAAAACTGGCACAACACTGAGACATATTCACAACTGCCAGGTTTTTTGCATAGTCGGAACGAAAGAGATGAGGATGGGAAAGGCTGTAATCACATACATAAAACCAGTCACATAGTTTTTTTCTTTCATGCGATTCCTTCTTCATGGCAATATTCTGCAGAAGATCTAAACAAAGAGACCTATGAATGGAAGGAAAAAAAATAGTTTTTGATGAGCAACAAATGTACAAGTTAAAACCATCCATTGCATGTATCTTTTTCTCCCATCTCCACCTTTTTACTTTATGACAAGTTTGGCCTTTCAGTTCATACATACAGTTTATTTTCTCAGTCTCTTTTACCCACCTACTGCTTACATTTGAAGCATCACTCTCTTCCAGCCATTGACTCGCAATGCAAATACTCTCTGGGGCTCCAATCCTCCAGCCTGGACTTGGCTGTATTCTCTCCCAAATGCTCTGATTGTTGTTGTTGTTGTTGTTGTTTTTTAAAGTAGTAAATGAAAATAGATACTTTGAAAAGACTGCCTGACTAACGAGAGATGTAAAAAAATAATAGATTTATACTGATGATTGATACATAAGTACTGGACTGTTTACCTGGTTTATGGTGCATGTAAGTGTTCTGACCTAGGCTTCCTGAGACAGTAAAAAGCACACAATTAGTCCCAAAAACCCTCTTTTTATTTCAACGGCTGTGAATTCTGTTCATTCACAGCCCATGATGAGTCACAAATAGTTTGGAAAGAGTCTGACAGAACTCTGTCACAGTCCTTTGGGATAAGGCTGATAAGCACCCACCTTTATCTCCCTTGACATGCTGCCAAAGACCTTATTTATTTATTTATTTATTTATTTATTTATTTATTTATTTGTTCGATTTATATGCCGCCCTTCTTCGGAGACTCAGGGCGGCTTACAATGCGTTAAGCAATAGCCTTCATACTTTTGTATATATCTGCTTAGTAGGGCTTCCCCCCCCCAGCGGTGTTCTTTTTTATATATACAAAGTCAGCTTATTGCTCCCACAACCTGGATCCCCATTTTACCTACCTCGGAAGGATGGAAGGCTGAGTCAACCTTGAACCTGATGAGATTTGAACTCACAGTAATTGCAGGCAGCTGGCAGCTAAGTGCTACTTAACAGCACTTTAGTCCACTGCGCCACCAAGGCTCCTTTAGCAATTCCTTGCAATTAGCTTTGCAAGGCCACATGGAGCACAGTGTCAAAACGGAGTTTCAGAATTTAAACCAACCAGCATGAACAAAGTTGCTTTCTGCAAAGACTCACGTGCCTTTGCTCCTACTTTATGTCTTATGGGAGAGGACAATCATCTCCCAGCTTTACTCCCAAGTCACCCCTTTTATCTTAACTGTTCTTGCCTTCTGGCAGCTCTATGCATGCGCACACTGGGAACAGGCTCCCCTGTTCCTCCGCCTTGCTGATGTCACACTCTGGAGGTTCCGGAGTCAGCACATAACTCCCAGATGGCCCTGGCCCCATCTGTGCCTCCAACGCAGAGCTCTTGTGTGAGCCTTTCCCAGACTCCAGGACTGGCCCATATTCTTCCCCAGCCTCCTCACTGTCCGACTCTGTTGCCAGCTCCACAGGCTGCCGGCGGACCACAACAATAAGACCAATGTGTATGGAAGATATTATCAAGATGAGGTCACCTTGAATTATTAATCTATATTGTAGACAATCTGGATTCAAATCTATTACTGGCTATGAAATTCACTAGGAATAAGCCTTTTGAAATGGCAAAGTCAGAAGCAAGGATTCCAGGCTAAAGGCTACACAACATGGACACAACTAGAGCAAAGAAGGACTAGAAGTGACATGATATTCCAGTATTTGAGGGGCTGTCACAGAGAAGATGGGGTCAACTTATTTTCCAAAGCACCAGAAGGCAAGATAAGAAACGATGGCTGGAAACTAATCAAGGAGAGAAGCAACCTGGATTTAAGGAGAAATTTCCTAACAGTGAGAACAATTAACCAGTGGAACAACTTGCCTTGAGAAGTTGTGGATGCTCCATCACTGGAGATTTATAAGAGGAGACCGGACAGCCACTTGTCTCAATTTGTTTGGGATTTCCTGCTTGAGCAGGGGGTTGGACTAGAATACGTCCAAGGCCCCTTCTAGCTCTATTCTGATTGATTGATTAACTGACTTTATAGTACCAACAACATGGACTTTGTATTGTTTTACTTTGATAAGCAGTGTGGGTTCTAGTATTTTAATTTGTCATTGTTTTCTTTTTTAAATGTAATGTAGAAAGCTTTTTGTTTTTCTGTTATTAGTGATCGAGTGATTGATACATTTTCAAATTGCAAGATAAAGTAGCTTTGCTCTCCAGGCAAGGATAGGATAGGAGTGTGTTTGTCTTAAAAGGATGCCCATAGTTTGTCTTTTGATTAGTTAGAGAACTCTTCAGAGTTAATTGACATCTGGTTTGTCTCTTTGTGGACTCTTAAGTGGACTCTGAGTAAACTTTTGACATTTTTTTTTCTCATTAACATTCTAAATTCTCTGCCCATAGGTAATGGAGATTTATTTAAATCAGTGGTGGGATTCAAATTTTTTTATTACGGGTCCTGTGGGCATGGCTTGGTGGGAATGGCATGGCTTGGTGGGCATGGCTTGGTGGGCGTGGATACTGTAAATCTCCATTCCCACCCCACTCCAGGGGAAGGATACTGTAAAATCTCAATTCTCACCCCACTCCAGGGGAAGGTTACTGCAAAATCCCCACTCCCTTCCAATCAGCTGGGACTCGGGAGGCAGAGAATAGATGGGGATGGGGCCAGTCAGAGGTGGTATTTACCGGTTCTTCGAACTACTCAAAATTTCTGCTACCAGTTCTTCAGAACTGGTTAGAACCTGCTGAATACCACCACTGATTTAAATGATCATACTAAGAGTATTATGGGTTAGCTTTCACCGATATACATCAGTGGTCTCTTATATGGTTTATGATTCAAATTATTTTGCTCAATGACAGAAAACATTCCAAACCCAATATGTTTGAACTATATATAAAACCATTTCTCCCCTTCCTAAGGATGCTTCCAACTTGTACCTGTGAGTACATCTACTTTTTCTAGTTCAGATGCTATTTTGGGCAGCGGCAGACCAAGCTAAAGTACCTTATCATGATTTATGGCCAACAAGGCATTCTCTTTATTTTTGTAGTGTGGAATAACAGAATATTGAAAGCTTATTAGAATTTCTCTATACCTTATATTATACCAAAGAAAATGAAAATGGGATTACTTTAGATTACTTTCTGATCCTTCTTTTTCGAGACTGAGTCATCTTTTCTGATCTTCTTCTCCCATTAAATAGTTTACTCATTCCTTCCTCATTCAGAAGACCAAGCCTAGATTACTTCACAGTGATGATTCTGGCCCTACTGCATATAATTGATACTATGAGGATGAAAGGTAAGCTGATAACCTTATAACTGAAATAGAAATTAAACTCTCTTTTCGGTCTCCATTTCCAAAGCGTTACAGAAAAATGTAGATAAGTCAGGTTTTTAAAAGAATTAGGAAGCTATGCATACAAAAAGTTTTCTAGCGGCACTGTGGAATCCTGTTACCAAATTTTGGTTGTGGATATCCTTTTCCCATTTTTTGTGCCAATAGTCGTGTAGTTGCTAATTTGCCAGCCTTGAAGGTTTCTGCCATTTGTCCTCAGTTTTACAAATAAACAAGGTTTCTGGCATTAAAATCAGAGATCCCATTTCATCATGTTCAAATCTCACATCAGTCACTTTAATCTCTTGGAAAAAATGCAGGATTGAGCTGCCTGCATTCCTGTCTGCTGATCCATCTATCCATCTATTCAGGAATCCATTTTTATAATGCTGTTGTTATCTATCAGAGAGCTTTGGGAAAGTCCTTGAAGATAGTCCTTGGGTTATGAACATTCATATAGTGACTGTTCAAAGTTACAATGGCAATGAACAAGGGGATTTACATTGGGTCTTTAAAGTTCTGGCTGCTGCAGCATCCCCATCACGTGATCACAATCAAGGCACTTGGTACCAGACCTATGATTATGAAGTCACAGTGAGCCACAATCATGTGATCATGATTTTCGACATTTCCTGCTGGCTTCCAACAAGCAAAGTCAATGGGGAAACCAGAAGGAGTCAGAAATCATGATTATATGACATCCTTATGTGGTCAACAGGACCGCCAGAGTTGCCATCACTTGGTGATGAATCACACTTTGCAACTGTGCCATTGGTGATCGAGTTCCTGGTCCCAATTGTCATAACCTGAGGAAACAAGACAAAAGTGATATGTGGGTGCTTCTTATATTCTGTGCTATTACTATATTTAACCTATTACTATGATAATCCTAGTGTCATGATTACTATTATTACTATTACCTATTACTCCAGGGTGAAATGTTCCTGGTTCGGACTGAATCGGGCAATCCGGTAGCAATTGTGGCAGGTGGTTCAGAGAACCAGTAGTGATGGTGGCGCGAGACTCTGCCCACCCGCCTGGGTGTCATTACTTCCTGATTTTAACCAGGAAGTAATGTGTTTTTTACCCTCTGCACATGCGCAGAAGGTTTTGCGCATGCACAGAGGGTCTGTGCGCGAATGTGGTGTGTGCACTTCCGAACTGGTAAGGAAGGTAAGTAGATTTTACCCTTGTATTACTCAAGTACAATTACCAATATTCTATGCTCTAGCTATTACATCAATATGCACAAAGGTTGCTTTCTTAAGCCTGTTCTGCCTTAAGACCCCTCTCTCTGAGATTCACCTTCTTTTTTCTGTACATAGCCAGCATGTAGAACTCTTTATACATTCTTTATGTTGTGCTTTGTCCTGCTGGCTGCTATGCTTCCTTTCTTCTCTTTTGGACCATCTACTTCTTCTGAAGGGGGAAAAAAACATCTCTTTTGTTTGGCTCCTGTGCTCAGTTTGACTGCAGTGCTTCAAAACATGCATCTCCTTTATCCTTCATCCTCCTCCAAGCTTTCCCCAATTTCCTGTTAAGGTTTCAGCTTTATTGGTAAATCTATTGTGCTGAGGCCGAGAGGGAAGGCTCCAATGGGACAGAAAAAAGGCAGCACAGACACCTGCAATTTTTTTTTCCTAGCAGTCTTCTCTTCTGCAAGAATGTTGACATTACTTATGAATTACCCCAAGTGTCAGGGCACACCCCTGGGAAATGGACTCATGGTCACAAAGCTTCATTATTGTTTCTCCTGAGTCAGCTGTAATAAATATTGTTCTCTGTTAGATGGAAGGCACTGGTCCTAATTTTGCTTTGCAAAACCAGTTTAGGGCAATTCACATCACATCACCTCTCTCGTGAAGTTAAAAAAAGAAGAAGAAGAAGAAGATAACGCTTAAAATCCAGAACTTAAAACAGCTAAGAGATTCCTTTTTGTGAATGGCAACCTCCTCCTTTAATTAGTTCCATTAAGCAGTTTCTCAATGACTGCAACATCACAGGAAATCCATTCAATAATTCAACATCTCAGAGCCTTTACAGTTTGCAACCTCCGCCGCCCTCTTTATGGCCCCAGTGAAAATGTTCAGATGTTTTGTCTTTTCCAATATTTCAAACGAACCATAAGTGCTAACACTTAATGAATGACAAGCAAGGGCTGCTTCTATCTGCTCTCCATTAACCTTCATTAATGTAACAATGCCCATCTGAAAAAGTGCTTTTGAGAGGACGACAACATTTATTTGTGCTTATTTGACAGACTTCTTTAGCATTTTGCCCTTTCTCTCATTGTTCCAGCTGAGTAATAAAAGAAGACCTAGGCAATGTTCCCCTTTACTTCACAACTTGGAAATAATAATATTTCATTGAAGTGTAAGAGCAGCTTAATTCTGTTTACCATGAATATTTCCTGATTTTTGATTTTCTGTTTGAGGGAAACCAACATGTCAGGAAGAGTAAAGAAAGAAATATTTCTGTTATAAAAGCTTAATGTCAAGATTAGACCTAGCCTACTATATATTCTTCTGATTGTCACTCATCTTGAAACCCATCTTGATTATTTGTTTATTTATTTATGGTATTTTTGCAGGGTGAATATACATTGATTATTTTGCAGGGTGAATATACATTGATTATTTGTTTATTTATTTATGGTATTTTTGCAGGGTGAATATACAATTAGCTTCTGCATAAGTCACAGACATAAAAATATGATTAAAATAGAACTCTCTTTGTGTGTGCATGTGTGTATCTACATCTGTGTGTATTAGAGAAAGAGTGATATAGAAATAAAATTTGGATATCAATGGCACTATCAAGAAGAGTGAAGGTGAACTTTTCCTTGAGATAGAATTCTAGGAATTCTGATGAAATAAAAAAGTGATCAACCTCATCCATGGACCACAAATTCAACATTTTTAAGGGACAACAGCAGTGGTGGGTTGCTATTGATTCGCACCGGATCGGGCAAACAGGTAGCAGCGGTGGCAGGAGGCTCCGCCCACCCACCCGGACGCTTCTGCGCATGCAGAGAAGTGTTGCGCGCACCCACAAGCAAACCAGTAGCAGTGGGTTTTGAAACATGCCCCTGGACAACAGTCCATAACTTACATGCAATAAGACTCTTTTTGTATTTCTGCCTCTGTAGAAATCTACTTCTTTTGGTAGATTATTCATGCCCATGCAGAATCACTTGAAAGTAACTTAAAGTTCAAGCAGACATGAATGAGGAGAATGCAATATTGTTACTGACACATCTAGCTCCTATTTTTCTTGGTATACATTTTAAAATGTAGGCTTCTCTGGTTGTCACTATTATTAGAGAACTATAAGTGTTTTGTTTTAAGTACTAAATTTTCCATTATGTTTAATTCATTCAAATGTTCAGTTGATGCATGAGGAGATTCATGTCATCTTCCTCTCTCCCTCCCTCCCTCCCTTCCCAATGTTAGAGAATGTTAAGTTGATTTGGAAAGAAATAGGTTGTGTGTTAAATTATAACACAAAGCTTTTCATTCTAGGAAATTGTTTCACCTTTCTGAAAATTTTAACAATATTTAATAGATTTTTCTCATTGTTTTAGGAAAGTTCTACTTCCATTCAAAATTTAAAATAAACTTTATCAATTGGTAGGGAATGATAATTGTCTAAACATTTCATATTGTTCATGAAACCATTATTTCTTATCAGAATTTAGTACCTTTTTATCCTTTTTCAACTTCACCTGTAATCGACAAATCTGCAATGACACTAATAAGTAGATCAATAATTAAAATGAATGAGTGAATGAATTATATAATTCACAGAATGCCAATTCTGTAGAGAGTAATAAAAAAGACATTTTTCTAATAAATACTCTTATGTATTCGATTGCTATCTTGTTACAATCCCATTTATCACCTGTGGTTTCCCATTACCTATGGTGGGTCTTCTGAAAACTAATCAAAAAGAGGATAATTACTGCGCTCAAGTTTTAACTTGTCCAGTTTTTTTCAGATGTTCTGGGAATGGCTATCACTAGAATGTGGAATACAAACAGCAAAAAACCTCCCACTTCATGTTGTTGTCCCTATCAACAGCAACATATAGCTAATATATGCTAATTACCTTCATTTATATGTGATCAACAAAAGGAGCAGAACTTATAAAGCTATGTTGTTGAAGGCCAAGAGCTTATACACTGACTAATCAATTTTTCCAAACAGTGCCTATTTTTTTAGACTTTCTAGGCATTATAATATAGAACAGAAGGAGACAAATTTCTGTCTTTGAGATGGTTGGGGTTACAATTCTTATAGCTCTTTGCCATTGACCATGACTTATGGGAACTGAAGTCCATACATCTGAAAGGCACCTGGTTGTTACACAATTAGCACTAATACAAATTCATTCTTGGGATGCAATGACTTGTAGGTAGCCTTCAGCAGTTTTAAGTTACCAGATTCCTTCAAATAATTATCCTCACAAACACACACAAAAAGAACCTTCCCATCCCAACTCTTTAAACTGGAAGAAAGAACCATCACAATGAACATTTTCAGAAAGCACTGAATGAAGAAGGAATGGCATGGATTAGAATAGAATGGAATACTATGCAGGAGAGTAAATCCAAGTTGTAACAATGATTAATAATAGATCACAAAGCTGATTTAACCTTTCAGGCAATGAGCTATCTCCTATATGAACCTAGTTTTAATCCCCCCACCTCCATGGGCACTGCTTCACTTTCCTCCATGATATAAGATATATGTGTAATTATATATGCTTGGTTATAATAGGGCTTCTTATCAACGGTATCAAAGCTTATGGAATATAGTTCATTAGCAGATTAATTCTGCTCTCTCCCTCCCTGTTTCATAGTTACATAACTGCATAGCTGATACTCAATAGCAAAGAAAAACAGATTTATGAAGAGCATTTCATTGATAATCTTGCTAAGTTCAAATATTCAATGAGTTTTGATGGGAGTCAGCTTGTCTGATAGTTATTTCAGTATGCATTTTTGCTAACTATACATGTGCTACAGATTTTATGAAATTGGTACATGCTTTCTGTATTTTTAATTAGTAGAATATATTATAACCTTATATTTAGTTCTTCATTTTAAATAATGCAATTGTATTTAGTTCCTTAAATATAGTATAGCCTTTATTGTCATTATACATCATGTATACAACAAAATTGGTTTATACATAAATGCATAAATGAATGGTTGCCACCATATAACATTTTAAGTGTCACAATTGAGGATTTAGTTGCTGTAGTGACTTTTACCCAACCAAATCCCAGGGATGAGGAAGCCATAAAGAAGTACACTGGTACATCTTTACATCTTCAGAGATTGTTGTCCATTTCAGTCATGGTAACAATAGGGCTCACACTTGAATAAGGCACTGTAAATCCAGCCAACTTGATATTCAATAAATTGCTTAAAGAAACCAAGCTTTAACATAGTGCATGACCTTGGACAGTGACATAAAACTTCATGCAAGGAAATAAAGAACTTCCAAAGCTGTTTACTAAGATTCGTCATCATGAGAGGGATAGAAAAATCTGTGCCTCTTGAGTTGGTTAAAAAAAATGAAATAATTTCCCTTTCTTTGTTTTGAAGAAAATATTCTAAAATTGTAGCATTGATACAATCCGACAGAGGGACAGAAAGAAAGAGGGAGTGCACCATTTGTCATCCCTATCATTGATGTGGTATGAAAACATTTAGATCCACAGCAAATCAAATGACTCTTGCTATCCTTTTGATTTCAGTTCAGGGTGTTTTTATCTATGCCTGCCATCATATCTTGGGCAAGAAAATGGTTTATTGGGGAAGAACAAAGAGACTTTGATCCCCCAATGCTCTCATGGCAATGTCCCCAAAGTAAGAAGTTCACATATAATTGATGTTCTTGTTCTTGTTGTTATGACAGCTTGAAATATGCAACCCTAAGTTATAAATCTGCTTAAATATAGGAGGGAGGGAGGGAGGGAGGGAGGGAGGGAAGGAAGGAAGGAAGGAAGGAAGGAAGGAAGGAAGGAAGGAAGGAAGGAAGGGGACAAACCAGATGGACACATCTCACTCTGAATGAAGTCAGTGAAAACAAAAGATGTGCTTAATTCTCCTACTGTATAAGAATGGGGCAGTTAAAAACTTCTTCAACACCTAATCATTCCTATTTGTAGCTATGAGACAGCTCAATACTGGAAAACCTAGAAGCTGATTCAAATCTTTAAAAATAAATTAAAGAATATACAAGAGTATAGTTAGTACTACCTCAAGAAAAGGGAAGTGGGTTAATTTAAATTTGAATTGACTGGCAGTGATAGGCTTCAAGGCTCATTTTGAGCTCCCTGGCACATAAGGGCTTCTCTATTCTGGCCAGCAGAGAATATATTACCATCTGTACATCCATCTAGATTTGGAATGGGAAAAGAAGCTTTTCCACTATGATAAGCATAATTCTAAAGGTTTGGCCTGGATTTAGACTAACCATTAGGAGCAAATGTGGCAAACCTTTCTGGACATTCCACATTTCTACATAATTATTCTGACATCTTGCATACCTGTTACCTGGTGATTATGGAGCCTAAGTCCTTTCAACCATTTTAGTGAGGTTCTTTCTAACCTCTTCTTCCACTGAACTAAGAACTGCTTCTTCAGTTTAGAGTTCTCTCTAAGCCCCACTCTCATATTCATTCCAGATGCCTTCTTTCTTAAATTTAAAAATGATCTATAGGTCATGGTGTAGGAGTCTCAAGAATTATAATTTCCAAAGTCTCCCTCATCATAGTGCTCTATGCAACATCTTCCTGGACTATGGATAAGACTGAGGAACTTTTGTTCCTCAGAAGAGCAAAATAAATGCATAAATGAGCTTGGGAAAAGAGATGTCTCCTCTTATTCCTCCCAAATGGTCTCAAAATGTAGAGCTGTAATCAAAATGCAGGGCTGTAAAGTTTTCTCATACCCAATACTGAAATTTACCAATTTTAATGATCTCTGCTGGGGTACATTTTCCCATTTATATATTCTTCACCAGAAATATTTTGACCATCTGGACTGCATAGGATATACTTAGATATAAATTAAAATGCATACATTGTACAAATAGTTGAAAGACTGGTTGTAGACAGACTACAAAGACAATCCTTGAATTATGAACCAAGCTGTTAATCCAGCTTCTTGTTGTTCCTCAGACAGTGTTACAATACCATTTTTTGCCCTTTTGAAATCAGGAACTCTGCTAATGATAAATGATTCTACTATATTTTTGCTTTATTCCCCAGTCCATTGTGGTAAAGAGATGGAGCAAAATGCCTTTCCATCAAAAGAGGTGTAGCAGAAAAATGATGCAAAAGCATGCAAGCATTGGAAATAGGAATACTTACAGGTGACAATAGTTGTATTGACATCCCCTAACAGTATGGAAGGTACTAAAGAAAATATCAAAATATGAATTAAAAAAATTGTAAAAATATGAATAGCAACTATGAACCAATGTGTATCAGGCAAATTGTCATTTCTAATCTGCTATAAGAAGCTTTTGCAAACTAATTTCTCAGAAAGCCAACTAATAAACAAATCATGCAACAATAATTGATGAAATTTAAACAAGAGGGGAAGGAGGGAGGAGCGGAGAATGAATGACTTCCATCTGCAAAATCCTTTATAATACATAAATATTATTTGTATTATTTTTATGAAAAAGAAGAACATGATGGTTTTCAATTTCAAAGGATCAGAGGCAGAAATCTAGAGTTGTCAGATTGAAGCGGTGCATACATCATCAAACCATGTTAGGATTTGAAATAAGTAATCACTAGTTTCCATGCTTGAAATAGCAGACACTGCCTGAACTGGAGCAGACTGAAATAAATTAAAATATGAAAATGCAACTCTGGCTTCATGTTATATTTCTCAAAAATTAGATCCATTTTTTTTCTTAGCAAAAAGACAAAACAGAAAAGGGAAGATTATCCAACTGTCCTTTCAACTGATTATGTAAAAAGTAGAAAATGTATTACGGGATATATCATAGAAATAAAGAATATATAAAAATAAATAATAAATTAAAAAGGATGCTTCTGTTACCTGTTAACAATTGCTTGATATTGTACATGTGATGTGTGTGTGTGGGGGAAGGTTGGTGTATTTCCTACCAGCTGTACAGTATGCCTCATTTGGTGGGGGTAGTCTATCTGGACCCATACCAGTCAGGCTTCAGGCAGGGGTACAGCACAGAAACTGCATTGGTTGTGTTGGTGGATGATCTCTGGAGGGCTTGGGACAGGGGTTGCTCCTCTGTCCTGGTCCTATTAGATCTCTTAGCGGCTTTTGATACCATCGACCATGGTATCATGCTGCAACGGTTGAGGGGGTTAGGAATAGGGGGCACCGTCATGCAGTGGTTCTCCTCCTTCCTCTCCGACCGTTCACAGTTTGTGTTGGCAGGGGGGCAGAGGTCGACCTCGAGGCACCTCGCATGGAGAGTGCCACAAGGGTTGGTCCTCTCGCCCCTTCTGTTCAACATTTATGTGAAGCCGCTGGGTAAGATCATCCGTGGTTTTGGGGTGAGAGTCCATCAGTACGCTGATGACACTCAGCTGTACATCTCTACCCCAGACCACCCCAACGATGCCCTTGATGTGATGTCTTGCTGCCTGGAGGCTGTGCGGGTCTGGATGGGGAAAAATAGGCTCAGACTCAACCCTTCCAAGATCGAGTGGCTGTGGCTTCCAGCATCCCAATATAGTCAGCTGGTGCCATCACTAACTATTGGGGGTGAATCTCTGCCCCCCCACAGAGAGGGCTCGCAATCTGGGTGTCCTCCTGGATGCACGGCTGTCTTTAGAAGAGCATATGATGGCCGTGGCCAGGGGGGCTTTCTATCAGGTTCACCTGATTCGCCAGTTGCAGCCCTTTCTGGACTGAGACGCCTTGCTCACGGTCACTCGGTCCCTTGTCACCTCCCGGCTGGACTACTGTAATGCTCTCTACATGGGGCTCTCCTTGAAGAGCACTCGGAGGCTCCAACTGGTCCAGAATGCGGCTGCGCAGGTGGTTATGGGGGCAACTCATTATGCCCACATGACACCCCTCCTGCACAAGCTGCACTGGCTTCCAGTGGTCTTCCGGGTGCGATTCAAGGTCCTGGTCACCACCTTTAAAGCGCTCCATGGCATAGGACCTGGGTACCTTTGAGACCGACTTCTGCCGCCAATGGCCTCCCACCGGCCAGTCTGCTCCCACAGAGAGGGTCTCCTCAGGGTGCCATCAGCCAAGTTATGTCAGCTGGTGACACCCAGGGGGAGGGCCTTCTCTGTGGGAGCCCCTGCCCTGCGGAATGAACTGCCCCCGGAAATGTATAAGATCTCTGCCCTCCATGTATTTCGCTGTGCTCTCAAGACCCTGCTGTTCCGCCAGGCCGGGCTATCAATGTAATGATTTTAAATTGGGTGTTTTAAATTTTTGGGGTTTTAAATCTGAGCCAAAATTATTTAATAATTTTAATTATTTTTAATTTATATTTGTCTTTGTGCTTTTAGTAGGCTGTACACCGCCCTGAGTCCTTCGGGAGAAGGGCGGTATAGAAATTTATTTATTTATTTGTCTATCTATCTATCTATCTATCTATCTATCTATCTATTTTTAGGCACCACTTGCTCAGAGTTTCTTTGCCCACAAAAAGGAATAATGTATGCTGTCCCATGGAAAACTGACATTATTGAGCAAGATTGTTTCAGGGGATTTTCCCCTTCCATCTTACTGCAGTCCAAATCTTTGAAGACACTGCAGGTGATTGGAATGAGAAAGGAGTGATATAGGTTATCTTTGGCTCATCAGATAATAAATAATGGAGGGAGATGGGTGGTTCAAAAATGTGAATAAGTAAACATCACCCTATACGATATTCTCTCTCTCTAGGCTGTTGGTTTGAGCTCAGAGCTTGGCAATTTGGTTGCAAACATTTCGTCACCATTCAAGGAGACATCGTTAGTGCATTTTGAGTTGTGCTTATCTGTCAGAAGACTGGTCTTTAAATATCTTTTTATGAGATGCAAATTAGTCTGAATGTTGTTTATTCGGATATTTCTGAGTCATGGTCTGATTTCAGACTGCTTGATTGGTTGTTGTTGAAGGCTATAGTTAAATACCTTCTGTGTGATGTAGATTAGGATTAGAGTTTTTTAACTGGGTGCTTCTGAATCATGGTCTGATTTCAGCTTCTTTGATAGTTTGAATGGCTGGCTGTTGTTACTGAGACGTGGTCTGATTTCTTGTGAGTCAATGAGTTATAACCCAGGTGAAATCAAGGAGTTAAAGAGAATTCCTTGAAGCCTGCTTTTCCGCCAATAAATCAATAAATAGACACATTGACATCAACCCTGTCTACCAATCACTGAGAATGAAAAAAACTGTATCAACCACAATGAACAAACAGGCTCCCCACTCCGCAGCAACAAAATTATAACCTATCGGCTCACATCTCAGAAATCGGACCACATCTCAGTAACAACAGCCATCTACTCAAATTATCAAACAAACCAGAACCAGACCTCAGAAGCACCCAGATAAGCAACTCTAATCCTAATCTGCATCACACTGACAGTACTTAACTATAACTCAGCAACAACAGCCAGCCAATCAAACAGTCAAAATCAGACCATGACTCAAAAATATCTGAACAAAAACCACTCAGACTAATTTGCATCTCATAAAAAGGTATGTAAAGACCTGTGTTCTGACAAGCACAATTCAAAACGCACTGACAATGTCTCCTTGAATGATGATGAAACATTTGCAACCAAATTGGCAAACTTGGAGCTCAAACCAACATCCTAACTACCAACCCAAGCTACTAATATTCAAACACATTTCATTCTCTATTTCTCTCTCTCTCTCATTTATCTATTTATATTGGCTTATCATCTATCTGTCTATCTGTCTCTCTCTCTCTCTATCTATCTATCTATCATCTGTCTGTCTATCTATCTATCATCTAACTCTTCACTAAAAGCAGCATAAAATGAAGCATGAGCAAATCAGTTAATTGGATGTACCATATCGTTTCCACATTGTATATCCTGCTGGAAGCCTATTCTTTCTCATTTCTTCCACTGAGCTTTTCTTTAAAAAGAAAAACTGCTTGAAAAGTTTGCCTTTAAATACTTAAATATCCATAAGGCATATTTTATTTCAAAATTGAACTTGTGTGTGTGTGTGTTTTGTAGAAACACACACAATTCAAGAATGGAAATGCTTGGAAAAAAATATTGCTGCTAAAAAGAGTTGCAAACAGATAGTAGGTTTGCACTCTTGCATGAGATGAAATATAGATCTGAAACTGAATCTGAAGTGCCCACAGATAAAATAAGATCTGAACAGTAAGATCAAGGTGTGATTACAGTTTCATAAAAAAGCTATGCATCCTGTGATAAACTTTGAGCCACCCTGATCATGATAGTGTTATATCTGCAATAAAATGTTGTCTGACAAAGAAAGTTACTTCCCTGTTCTGGGGAAATATGGCTTGCAATGTAAACAATTTGGTATTTTCCAAAAGTTTTAAAATTCTATTCCTATTAGCTCCATCTGAAAGGCACAATGATAAGGGATTGTGAAACTTGTCACCCCAAACTTCTGGAGAGTATGAAATTGCCTAATTTAATCCTCAACTGGATCATTTGGATACAGCTGCTGGAAAACCCAGATTGTTGGAGAAAACCAGAGGTCAAAATTGTCGCCTTGAATTTTGCTCAGGATCAGCTTGTTAACTGGTTTCTGCCTGAGGCTGATAAATTTATGAAGGTAATCATACACTACTCTTCTCTATATTAGCATACCTGAACAAATCTATAATGCTTTTACAAGAAAATAGGATTTTTGTTCTGTGATTCCAATTGTCAATCATCTTATACCCAAAAGCGGGGAATTGTCTTAGTCATCACTGTTTTACTCTGCAGGAATAGTACCATCGAAGCTGAAAAATAAAAGCCACTTGAATGTTAAGAAATATGAATCCATTACAGTGGTTAAATTTAGTAACTGTCAAAATTGTCTGCTGGCCTTGCACTGTCTGGGTGAAATAAAGTACATTTTGGAAAATAAAAAGAAGGAAATTGGAAAGGGAGGCATGGAAGATAACTAAACAATTTCTCAAAGAATGAACATTGTTTTTCAATTAAAGGGAGGGGTGGAAATTCAAACAGTGTAATTTAAGACAAAACAGGATGTTTTATTTGTCTGTGGATATTCTCAGTCATCCAGGTTATGGTTGTCTTAAAGGTGTTTTTTCAAAAGGCAACTGGACTTTATTTGTTTTTCCTGGAAGACATTTCACTTCTCATCCAAAAAGCTTCATTGGTTAAACAATTCCCAAGAATAAAGGATGCTTTATTCCTCCAAATAATTAAATAAATGTGATAATAGATTGTGAATAGGCAGCATCTCTTGCCTCATGAATGAAAGCTTGAGGCAAACTTGTGGAGCTACAGATAATACCAAGGTGTTGTTGGGGATACCTATTCACTAGGTTACTGTTTTCACTATCTTCAAATTTGATTCTCTCTTTTTTTTCTGAAGCTCAATCAGTCTTTGACACATGCTCAACAACCGCACCCTATCATTTCCAGATGCTTTTGTCCTTGACGCAACTCCCATAGAACCAAATAAGCCTATGTCCTACTGATTTTGCATTACATAGTCTGGAAGACAGGACCATAGTTCCAGTTTCAGGTTCTGTCTATTTTTCATTTTCCAGGTCTTAAATCTTATTTCTTCATAATTTTGAGGTCTTTTTTTTTTAAATATTTCTCATAAACACATGTATTATTTCTCATAAACACATTTACATGTACAGTCATTTTCAAGACGCCTAGAGAGCGGTTGGAGGGCCAGTCTCGCTGAATCTGACCGAACACTGGTAAGGTCGCATATTAAGACCTACCAGTGGCGATAAAGACGGCCAAGTTTAATTACTTTTCCGCCTCTATTGCGTCATCAGGGAATCGTCCGGCTGCCCTGTTCAGGGTAATCCGCTCCCTGCTCCATCCGGGAGCGCAGGAGGATCCCTTGGAAGGCAGGGCGGAGGATTTCGGACAATACCTGTATGACAAAATCGCTCAGATCCCGGGGGGATTTGGACTCTGACTGGGTAGATCAGGGCAGGGTGACGAGGAATAGTCTTGAGAATGTTACCTGGGAGGAGTTTGATGCTGTGACTCCCGATGATGTGGACAGGATTTTGGGGAGACTTAGTGCGGCCACATGTTTACTGGACCCGTGTCCCTCCTGGTTGGTACTGGCCTCCCGGGAGGTTACACGAGGCTGGCTCCAGGGTGTTATCAATGCTTCGTTGAGTGAGGGTCACTTCCCTGCCGCCTTGAAAGAGGCAATGGTGAGGCCTCTCCTCAAGAAGCCGTCACTGAGAGGGCTCGCAATCTGGGAGTCCTCCTGGATACGCAGCTGTCCTTGGAGGAACATCTGACGGCTGTAATCAGGGGGACCTTTTGTCAGGTTCGCCTGATTCGCCAGTTGTAGCCCTTTCTTGATCGGGATTCCCTGTGGACAGTCACTCATGCCCTCGTCACCTCTCGCCTTGACTACTGCAACGCTCTGTACATGGGGATCCCCTTGAAGAGCACCTGGAGGCTCCAACTGGTCCAGAACGCAGCAGCGCAGGTAGTGATGGGAGCAGCTTGGCGCTCCCATGTAACACCGCTCCTGCGCGAGCTGCACTGGCTTCTGGTGGTCTTCTGGGTGCGCTTCAAGGTGTTGGTTATCACCTTTAAAGCACTCCATGGCATAGGGCCTAGCTATCTTCGAGACCGTCTGCTGCCACCGACGACCTCCCATCGACCCGTGCGCTCCCACAGAGAGGGCCTCCTCGGGGTGCCATCAGCCAAACAATGTAGGCTGGTAACCCCCAGGGAGAGGGCCTTCTCTGTGGGGGCACCTACCCTCTGGAACCAACTGCCTCCAGAGATAAGGAGAATCCAAGACCTCAGTGCCTTCCGCCGTGCCCTTAAAACCTTCCTTTTCCAGCAAGCCGGGCTGGCCTAATTTTTTTTAAGTGTTTTTAAGTGTTTTGTTTATTGTTTTTAATTAATGGGGCCAAATTTATATATGTATATTTTTAACTGTATTTTAATATTTGTACTTGATGTTTTTACTTGGCTGTTCACTGCCCTGAGTCCTCAGGGAGAAGGGCGGTATACAAATTCAAAATAAAATAAAAAATAAAATAAATTCATCTTTTCTTTTAACTTTCATTTTTCATTTTTACTTTTTCAGGACTGCTCTTACCTGGCAGGGGAGACACCATGATCACATAATATGTTGTGGTGGTTATTACTTGGTTTTGTTTAATTGTCTCATGAAAATCCATGGATATTTTTAATATTTTGAATGAATAAATTTTCTCTGCAGCTTCTTTTTTTCCTTGTGTAAAAACAGCAACATCTTTCTCAGTTTGTCTGTCTGTCTACTTATTTATCTGTGAAGTTAAAATTTTACTGGACTTGAGCATTCTTATTCTGAAGAACAATGACGTTTTAGATGTCTCTTAATTTCCCAGAACAAAATTGGATATATTGGCTGTCAAATGTGAAGCAAACACATTTCTTCCTGATGCTTATCTTGTAAGCCTTGCCACTCCAGGGCAATTACTGGGAAGCTATCACCCTATCAGAATGCTCTATAGATCCTTCCCTAATGATACTTTTACACAGGTATCTAATTTGCAGTGAGCTAAATCCATGAATCTATAAGCTTTCGTTCTTAATGCCAAACAGATAAATTCTCTTGCATTTATTTCTTACCAGTTCTCATTTAATCTAATGCAGAAAAAGTGCTCAAGGAATTTATTCAATGAGAACTTTGGAGAATAAAAAAAAAAATCATGGGTGATGTGAGAGGAGTGAGGTGTCCTTACATTTACTTCTTTAAAAGGAAAATTTGAGAAATATGAGAAGCCAAAGTGGCCTGCAGCCACTGTGGCTTCTCATATTTCCACTAAACTCAAAGAAAGATCTTCTGAGGGAGAGCCTCCCTTCAGTTTTTCCAATAGCAGTGCTACTTGTATAACGAAAGGAAGTCCTGCTTTTGAGAAAATGTTGGACATTTTTTCTTTCCCCTGGAGAAATTCACAGAAGATATTCACCCATAGATCTGCTGGGGAATTTTATATGCATAAGGGTCCAGCTCTGCAATTACATTCAAGGCCGTGGGAGATCAAATTTTCAGTTCTTAGCCCTAATTGCCCATCCTTTAATCTAAATACTGTTGGGGCTGCCAATTAAATCTGCTGGTGCCATTAGTGTTATAAAAGGAGTCAATGAGAGTACTTCTCTAACTTGCTGTAGAAGATGAACTTTGACAAATGGAAAGCATGCAACAACCATAATTGGAACATCAATAGATTTGGTTTCTTCATCATTATTCACCATTTTTATAATTCTGTAATCCAACTTGCCAAGACATTTTCAGAAAAGGTTTAAGCAGGGAGTCAGGCTATGTTCATCATTTTGTCATTTTTCCCCACTTAAAAAAGAAATAAATAAATTGTGCAAAGTTTTGTGACATTATAACATTTGCTATAATGATCCCTTTGCAGGTTGAGCTTTCCTGATATGACCTATTGTGCTGACTTGAAAGGCAGAATGACATTTTCTAAAAGCCAGGAGAGGTTTATGATTAGGGGCAGAGAAAATAGGGAAGGAATAAAATTGAAAGCAGGCATGGCATTTATAGAGACTGCAAACAATAATGATAGAGTAACATTTCACTTGTACATTAAGGAAGTAATGTTGCATCCCTGATATAACCCCAGAAGAAAAGCTGGATTTGTTAAGAATAACTTCATTCAGGAACCTGAATCAGCTGGCATAGAACAAGCTAGCAAAGGACTTGATCGCTGGTTGTAAAAACTTGTTGCTTTTTGCTGTTTTTTCAGCACTTGACTCACATCATAACATGTTCGTGTATTAGAACGCTTTGAGTTTTATAGGCTCTGGATTGATGGGTATTCTGTGGATAGAATGTGCCTCAAAGAGAAATGCCATCTGGAAAGCAAATGGAAGAAACTCAAGTTTGGTGGAAAAAATGGGCCGCAAAACTCAAATCAGATTTTTGCCTGGAGGCATCTCTGAAGCAGCTCATTAGACTTCCTCCTTCAGTGGGAATACCCGAGAAAGGGCATGTGTGAGATGGCTGCAACTTGTTTTAACAAGGTACTTTATTATGAGCGTTGTAAAAATATAGCAGGAGTTAAAATGTCCCTAAACACCACCAATTGTTCTTTTTAAGTGGGGAAAAACATACAACAGATGAAACCTTCCTCCTCTTAACCCTTGTCAGATCACTTTTATAAAATATCCAGCAAATAGACTTTTTGCCTCACTCAATACAGCAGTGGCACAATTTGCTTCCTTAAAATGGTTCAGGATGGCAACCCACGGTGTTTCCAATAGGTGGAAGAACATTCCAGTCTGTGTTTGTGTATCACATGGGTACACATTTTTTCGGTTGCTACCAGTATTCCAAGGACACATAGAGAAGGTCATGAGAAAAAAAGGCTGCAGCTTTGCTTTGCTGACAGGGGCATATTTGTTCATAATACAGGTTTAAAGGTGTTATTTGCCTGAAGCATCACCAGAATGACACATTCTCTCAAAACCTAATAAAGAATATCTTCTATTCCTTTCTCCTTCCACATCTCAGAATGCTTGAATTTGAACTCATCCAATAAATTAGTATTCTGCCTAAAGATCTGACTGGGACATTTCTGGCAACATTTTTAAGAGTTAGGGAAATGTGAAAAGGGAAAGGGAAAAAAATCTTTTAGAGCATGTGAAAATTCATGGGCATTTCAGGAATGCCAGAAGCAGAATTTTCTCTCTTTCTCTTTTGAAAAACAATGAAAACAAACAATGAAAGCCGAGGCATTGCATTCTAATAGTGATATTCACTCTCCCTCCTTTGTCCTTTACAATACTTTGAAGAAGAATATACCTTGAAATATTGTCCATCTAAGAGCATCACTAGAAGTTGGGTAACAGAGAGATGACTATCTTCAATATCCAAGGATATTATAGAAGGGCTAACTCTTAACTATTTTGTCAAACAAAGAAGATGAAAAAATTATCTCTGAATTTATTTTATTTATTTATTTATTTATTTATTTATTTATTTATTTATTTATTTATTATTTGTCGAGAACGTATTTGGTAATAAGCATAAGTATGGATTGGATACATAGAATAGGTACAAATAGAAGAAACGTTAGGACAGGGACGGTAGGCACGCTGGTGCTGTTATGCACGCCATCATATATACTAAAATGCTCCAATTTATTCCAGAAAGCCATAGAATTTTTTCCCCCAGATCTCTGATCAAAAAGTGATATTGAGAAAATTGGCAAAATTTGATGTAAATAAATTCAAGAGGCAGTGGCAGAAGATATGCAGTGTTTTTCCAACCATATTACCAGTACATTGTCTCTAAGAGCCATCTATGTGTTCATCTATGGAACAAAGTTATGCATTGTGTCTTGACTCTGTGTCATTTATTATACATATACATACATGCACATGCACACACGTGCACATACACACAGAGAGAGACACAGACAGACAGACAGACTCCTCATGTCATATCTTTATCTTATGTCCTCATGTCATATCTTATGCATACAGTATGTGTGCTGGGAATTGCATGGTGAATTGTGTATGTTTCCCTCCAGTCAGATGTCCAAGAAAGATGAAGAGCTATAAGAATTGAACAGAAGGCAACATGCTGCAATATTCTCAAATTCTTCTCCCATAGGGAAATGCTGAGGGATTGTCTTCTGCATTTTTATTCTCTGGAATTTCTTTCTCAACCTCACATTTGATGATGTTTTGCTCAAGTTTATGAAGATATCCTGCTGACAGATGTACATTATGAACATTATTATCATTAAATCAGTGGTGGGTTTCAATTTTTTTTACTACTGGTTCTGTGGGCATGGCTTGGTGGGCGTGGCAGGAGAAGGATACTGTAAAATCTTCATTCCCTCCCCAATCCAGGGGAAGGTTACTGCAAAATCCCCATTTCCTCCTGATCAGCTGGGACTTGGGAGGCAAAGAATAGATGGGGGCGGGGCCAGTCAGAATTTTTACTAACAGTTCTCCGAACTACTCAAAATTTTCACTACCGGTTCTCCAGAACTGGTCAGAAACTGTTGAAACCCACTTCTGCATTAAATGTGGAATCCTCTTTATACTTAATTTTTAGTAGACTTATAAATGAAAAAAGAATAGGCACTGCTGTTGACTTGAATCTTTCCTCTCCCATTTGGGCTTCTGAAGGTAATTCATGTTTGCATGGTTTGGATTTTTTTTTCCATTTTTCCTTATTTTTTTGAGTTTAATTTGTATTTGCATTTGTTTTTCCTTTTTTTAAAATCCTTTTACTATTACTGTTTTTACTGCCCAGAGTCATTGTATCAATGAGATGGACAGCATACAAATCCAATTAATAAATAATAAATAAATACTATTGTAACTGAAATGTTTAATCAGAAAAATGAAGAAAGCAGTATTAAGTCTGAGAGATGTGAATATAATTAGACATGTTTTTAACACAGTAAATAAATAAGTAAACAAATAGCTCAAAGCAGAGAGAGGGATGATATTAGAAAGCTGAGAATATATTAATGATGGGATGTAATGGAGGCTACATATGAACCCCAAGTCATATGAACCCCAAATCATAGAGTGTGAACTTCATTTTTGATGCAGAAACAGCTGATATACTTTTCACAGAAAAAAGCATCATTGATTTGTAGTACAAGTCTAGATTCTGAATCTTTATTATGTGCATGAAACATTTAATAGGCAAGTCATGCTCAGTAGTTCTTTAAAGAACTGTAAGAAGTGAAGTAGTACAAACCTGGATCATTAATTTCTAACAAAAACAAGTCATTTTAATGGCTTCTCTTTCAAAAATAATATTGTGCCTAGGTTTTGCTCTGCGTTCTAAATATATTCTCTCTCAATTATCAATTATCTGTATAGCTAATACATCTGTATTAGGATATAGCTTTCTGTCTCAGCAATGTTGGATCAGCAAAATATAAACATATCTATTCACTCATGTGCCTCGTTTGTCAATATTGTGGCTATAAATTATTAAACTGCAAGACAAAACAACATCAGATTTATTATGGGAGAGGCTATTATACAGCTCTCAATTGGATCCAGAAAATTAAAATAAAACTGCCTGATTTTGATCATTAGAATATTTGCATTACAGAAACTGATTAAGGAAAAGAGGAGCCTTGGGAGCAACACAATTAGCTATGTCTGATGAACTTTTACACATTTCGAATTTCAAGCAGAATATGTTTAAATGAAAATCAGTTTTCAACTCAGTACCCTCCTGCAGATAAACTAGAATAACACCCATCACTTTCATTCAGCACAATGACAACTTAATCTACTTTTGAAATACAGGTAGTCTTGATGACCACAAGTGAGTTTAAAATTTCCAGTGCTAAGCAAGAGAATTGTTACGAGAGTTTTGCCCCATTTCTTGTGTTAAATGAAGCACAGCAGTTGGTAACATGGTTGTTAAATGAATCTAACTTCTCCACTGTCTTTTGCCTGTCAGAAGGTCTCAAAAGGCAGTCACATGACTCCGAGACACTGCAACTGTCATGAATACATGCCAGTTGCCAAAAGTCTGAATTTTGATCATGTGACCACTGGGATCCTGCAATGATCATAAATGTGAAAAACAGTCATAAGTCACTTTTTTCAGTGCCATTGTAAGTTTGAATGGTTGCTAAACAAATAGTTGTAGGTCAAGGACTATCTATCTAGAGCCATGGTGGCACAGTGGTTAGAATGCAGTACTGCAGACTACTTCTGCTGACTGCCAGCTGACTGCAATTTGACAGTTCAAATCTCACCAGGTGTTGTGACCCAGCCCCAAGTAGGTAGTAATCGACGCAAACAGTTCCAAAACAAACAGATTTTATTAGAACAGCTGAGAATTAACTCAGTCTCAGCATAGTCCAAACTAAAATAAAACACACTCTTCATAACACTCCCGAGTCGTCCTCTTTGCTTCAGCTGCTCTTGCCTTTTGGCAGCTTTTCTTATACGTCACTAGGAACAGGCTCCTCCTGTTCCTCTGCTTCTCTACTGTCAGCCTTTGGAAGCTCCAGAGTCCGCACATCACTCCCCGATGGCCCTGGCTCCATCTCTGCCTCCGACGCAGAGCCCACATCCAGGCTTTCCCCAGCCTCCTGGACTGGCCCATGTTCTTGCACAGCCTCATCACTGTCCGACTCTGCTGCCAGCTCCACAGGCTGCTGGCGAACCACAACACCAGGCTCAAGTTTGACTCAGCTTTCCATCCTTCCAAGATGGGTAAAATGAAGACCCAGATTGTTGGGAGCAATATGCTGACTCTGTAAAAAACACTTAGAGAGGGTTGTAAAAGCACTGTGGAGTGGTATGTAAGTCTAAGTGCTATTGCTATTTCTATCTGTGCTGAGGAATTTGGAGAATCTTGACTGCATTATTTTCTCCAGTTATTTACAGTCTTATGATGGTCTGTTTTGTTGAAAAATTCTGTAATCTAGTTCAGGATGAAATAAACAAGACCTGTCTGGTTTAATGATTTATAACACATCTCAACAATAATGTCACTACTACTTTTCCCTCTTGTTAAGCTTATTCAGTGCAGTACCTTTTTTTTTTGTTGTTGAGGAAAGAATAGAATAGTTGATTAAATTAAATGACTCTGTTTATTAGAATGCTTTATTAGAATGGTCACTAAATGAATGGTTTTTGTGGACTACCTGTAGAAATTCAATAAAACAAGAACAGTTTTTTACCCAAATGCCATCACTCTGCTAAACAAATAATTCCCTCAACACTGTCAAACTAGTTACTAAGTCTGTATTACTATTAATCTTCTTATCGCTCCTATTATCCATCTCCTCCCACTTATGACTGTATGACTGTAACCTTGTTGCTAGTATCCTTAAGATTTATATTGACTGTTTCCCTATGACTATCATTAAGTGTTGTACTTTATGATTCTTGACGAATGTATCTTTTCTTTTATGTACACCGAGAGCATATACACTAAGACAAATTCCTTATGTATCCAATCACACTTGGCCAATAAAGAATTCTATTCTATTCTATTCTATAATTATTGGGGAGAATGTACTAGAGGGAATTGCTGGGATAAAGATACATTTTTAGGATAAGATCCTAGGAATCTGATACTGTATGCATTTGTTTCTGTGTAAGAAGAGATTTATCTTCTTTTCACTTTTGCTCCTTCTGTCATTATTTGGCAGTTAATCTTAAATTGTAACAATGATTTATATCAGTTATACTTTCACATTCCTTCCCAACTCAACAGATGTATTCTTACATTCAGTTCCAATTGTAACATTTGAATATGACTTCTCTGAAGACAAATGTGTTTCAGGAAGAGAACTTGTATGGGTCCCTTGTTAAAAATATAATTTGATAACTAATTTTTCTCATATTGCACCTCTGCCACTCCCCTCTCAGTTCCAGGTGATACAATACTGATTGTTTTGGTACACCAATCAATCATTGCATGAGTGGGACTGAGATGATGTGCTTTCCATTGGAATGTGGTGTTTACTACACAGACAATTTATTTTTATTATGGTGTATTATAATCACAATAGTCATCATCCGTACAATACTACAAGCAGCACATCAGGCATTACGTCTGGAGGAGAATGATTGTGTCAATGAGCCATAGCACAAGCCTCCAGACCATAAAAAAACAAATGGCCAGTGGATGATGGTTCTTTAATACTTCTAAAACAATTTTTGAAAGAAAGTTTTTGTATTGACTTAGCAGTCGCTCTATTAGCTCTTTGCTGGACATTGGGAATCTATTTTTTTCAGCCTCCCTTCTATTAAATTTGTTCCAAAGTAACTGAAATTGGATCTTGGCTGATCCATGTGCCTTTAATAAATAGCATGTTCTTTGTTGCAGGGATATAATATATTCACAAATATGTACAGAAAATATAATTTAAGATAAACACTGCTTGAAATAAAGAAGCTTTTGGGCAGAGGGTGTAGAAGAAATGGGGAAAGTTGAATGTAGTACATCATATTTAAATCTGGATTCCTGCTAAAAATGAGAATTGAAGAACAAGCCAAAAGTTATATTCAAAGGAAATTTATATAGGAAAGGAGGGAAAATGAATTTGTTTCCATCTTAGTTTTGCATGTGTTCAGTCAAAAGTCCATTCCAGCCTACTTTTACAGTGCAGAATAATTTGTACTTAATATCTGTAAATGTACTCCAATTCGCATTATAGTCATATTAGTCAGAAAGCATGCATTAGAAAAGTTTATCATGAAAGATAGGTCATAGTTTATTAATATCCCTACATAGAGGCTGAAAAAATGCACTTGCTCTGTTTTACAAAGACGAAATTTATGAATTATGGTTCCTGATAGAATGAGCTGACTGAGTTGAAATTTGAAACTTAGCATGATTTACAAGTTTTTGAATGATGGCCAAATTCCAGATCGACTTAGTATGACATTTTCTCCTCTCTCTCTGCATTACAATGCCATACATTATGGCATACTGTTTTCTCATTGGGCATTGTAACACTCTTTGGGCATTGTTACAATTTCTTGCTTATTGACTAATTTTATGTAACAATAGTCCTGGCAGTTGTGAGGGCAAAGTTGACAGAAAGAAGAGCAATGAAGTATGCCAAGTGTATGTAGATGTAGATGACTGATGTGAATACGAAGGAAAAATAATGAATGAGGGCTTCTTGGTGCCCTCTGAGCTTGATTGCTTTCTTGCATCACTCCCCTTTAGTTCAATCAGGCCTACATTGTTACATCATAACCCAAACTAGGTAACATCATCAGTGCAAGTAGGGAGTGGGGTTGCTTCCATTTTGTATTCTAGTCATTTACCCTGTCCTGTCAGTATTGATAGGAGTGGTCTTAGTGGCCTTAGCTAACAAACTGCCTCTTTGGCAGTTCCTTGATTGGGGCATTGTTTGGGTAATGGAACGCCTACAGGAAAACAACCAAGCTCAGAGTGCACCAAGGACCCCTCATTTGTAGCCTGAGCTACAAATATTCTCCTCTATCAAAATGATGAATGGATTATATAAAATTATCCTGAGGGTATATCAAGAGCAGACATTTTAAATTTCTTTCAGTAAATAATTCAGTAAATAATCACATGTAGTTAATCACATGTAGAGTGAGAAAAACATGCAGACTATGCAGACCACAGAGACACAAAAGTAATAATCAATTGTTTTTAATATATTACCTGTTGGTATTATTTGTTTTCATGTTTCTTTAGATGTGACTAACATGCATGCAGATATCCCTTATAGACATTAACATAAAGGAAAGTGCAAGAGGCTTGTTAATAGACAGAGACGAATAACTATTTTCATGTGAATAAACAGCATAGCTCTTTGAGTTACTAAAGGTGGAAAGTAAAGTAAAGAAAAGAAAAAAAAATATAACCAACTATGTAGGCCTGATTGAACTAAAGGAGAGTGATGCTGCAGGGAGAATGGAAAACAAGCAAAGAAAAGAAGATGGCTGGGGAAAGAAAGCTAAGTAGATCAGAAGATAATAGTGAAATGTCTATGGAGGTTCTCAGTAATCCAAGTCATGGTTGTCCCAAATGTGCTTTTTCAAAAGGCAACTGGACTTTCTTTGTTTTTCCTTGAAGGCATTTTGCTTCTCATCCAAGAATCTTCTTCATCCAGAAGCTTCTTGGATGAGAAGCAAAACATCTTCAAGGAGAAACAAAGGAAGTCCAACTGCCTTTTGAAAAAGCACCTTTGGGGTAATGGGGAAACAAACGAACAAACTAGTCTGAATCTCTTATACTTCTTCTAGAATGAGGCAAAGTTAGGCTGCAACCAAGAAAACAATGGCATGGATGATGTCCTACACCAGCAGATGTTAGAAATAATTAGACTTGCTTTCAATCAAATCTACTTATGTCAGATTTTGGGGGTAGATATTTGAATGGGATTTGATATACAATAAAGCATTGTTGGTATGCAAACATGACTAGTAGCATCCATATTTCCATGTTAGAAATGAAAACAACAACACAACAAAGCTCAATTGTTTAAAAGTTGGAAATACAAAAAAAAAAGTGGTTCTTTTGATTTCTTTTTTGACTCTGCTTGAATAATTTGGCATTTATATGGTGACTTCCACAATTATTGTCTTGATGCACTACTAATCTTTCCCAGAAGGCAATTTAGAAAAAAAAAAAAAGGCAATATAGTGGGGAAAAAAGTTACATTTCTTTCAGTCTATGTCCTGACAATGCTGATTAATCTGTTCCTAGTAAATTTGCATTCCAAAAGAGAGTACAAAAATATATTATTAAATTGCAAGGCCTAAATGTAATTGTTTGTAGGAAAGACCTTGGGAGTCCTGGCAAAGAGTCAATGCCAAGGGAATGCTTTGATTGGAGACAGTGTTAATTTAATGCTGAATAAGCAATTGGATTGTGAGTGGGGAAAAGGGCTCAGAAAAGACCATCCCTAGTTTATCAGTCCATAAGAAATGGGGGAGGAAATAGTGCTTTCAGCCATGCAAAATTCTGTCAATATAACTTTACAATAAAGTAGAATTACTCATCTGGTTGCTGATTCCTATCTGATTTACCCCAGCAGGCTGACATCAATTTGTGTTTCATTTAGTAAATAATTCATGATTTATGGAGAGTCTGGATAGCATAACTGACCATTGACTTTGCAGATTAGATGCAGGAACTTTTTTTTTATGGTAGGCATAAGAAATAGGGTGGTTTTAATATGGATCAACAGCAAAAAAGGTGTAAATAGCAATTGGGCTATGCTTAAACCACAATTGTATTTAACCATGTTATAGTAATTCCTTAGCAACTTATTTTTTTTCTGTAATGTTCCATGACATCATCATCTTCTTATCTCCATCCCATGAGTGAAACAGTTGCCCTTAGCTATATCAATGACTCATTAATTGGAGAGCATGAAGCACTGTCTTCAAAATAAATCTGCTTTGTCACTAATTTGGGTGACTGGCAGTGACCAGAAACAGAAATAATAGAGATAATTAGAAACAATTAAGATACAGTAACTCATTCTTGACATTTGTATCTTTTGCATTCCTATGATTAGTTTAAGAATGCAACAATAATCGAATTAGAACTGTGGACCAGTTTGTTTCATGTTATTCCAGATTAATGGAAGTGGGATCAAACTTAGATTCTACTCCTGTTCCATTTCTCTCCATTTTAAATGCACTTGAACTGTTAGAAGTGATTCTCCCATCCCAGAAAGTCTTGATCTCAGCATGAAATGACATTCTATACATGCTCAAAAATATGATTTCATTTACAAAATTTTCTGTCAATTGTGAGCTGGGACTATTTTCTTTTGCCAATTCTTACCACGCATACCACTTGGGAAAATAACACAATATGTCTGGGTCAAGAGGCCGGGTAAAAACAGCAGTGGGGAGAAGTAGAAGAAATGATGACAAAAATCAAATCGTTTTTGAAATCAATAGTGAGAAGTTCATCCATCCTTAGGCATAACCATATATGTAATACTTTGAAATTGATGATCCAAATAATTTTAGTCACTGCATGCTACCAGCAGGGAGCAAAATAAATGATCAAGTGATGTGATGCCAGAATTGCTTATGGGACAGAACATATATTGATGAAATGTGGACCAATGCTATTTTATCATTTGGAAGCTGGCGAGGCTGCTATAATTGTAAGCTATTCCTCATAAACCTCATAAGCATTCAACTGGAAGTCGAACCAGTATATTGCTTTCACTATCAAAGCACTTCTTCATCATTAGATGTCTCAGGGTACTTTCAATGGTTTACAAGCTTTTTTCATGCCCATTTCCTTTAGGGATCCATTTTAAACTAGATAGCTCTAGATCTTTACTTCCTAAGGCATTCTTACAAATCACTGCTATAAATAGAGAAAGATAATAACTGAAATAGACAAACTATACACTACTTCATAATAGTCCATAATAGATAATATCCTCAGTGCAGCTATGGAAGGAATGCTCCAGAGGAAGCATGAAACATGCAGGTAAAACTATGGGTGACATTTTAGTCCTTAATGGGTTCTGAGGTAAATGATATGTGAAGTCATAAATTTGGTTGACATATTTGCTGGCTTTGATGTTCTAATATATGTGGTAGCAAAATAGAAGCTTGCTTTCAGTTTCATTACTCTTTTGTAATTACATAGCATACCAATACGCAAGAAAATCTAATTTGAAAGTAGTTCCAACTGTGTTTTAGTGTTAATTGCTTTTAAAACAATGAATGTTGAAAATTAGCCACATTTCAACTGTCTGGAATACAGATTAAAAATCTTTCAAGCCAACCTCAACTCCTTGTGTCTGCATAGCATAGACATATTTAACTTTGTTAACAACCATAAGGAAGTTATTGATCCATCCAGGGACTTTTTAAAAATATTAATTCACTGTCTACTGTAAGCCATAGCACTGAATTTTCCAGTCCAAGAACTAATAATTCCTTTGTTTTTCTAAGATCATTAAAGGTGGGTTATTATAACTGCTAAAGTACCTTGATGATTGCAGGATCCAGTCTGGATCAGTTACCGGCACCAGGTTTAATCTTCCAAATTTTCAGACTCATGCTGAGTTCATTCTCAGGGAATTTCTCTCTACCAGAATGTGTGCTTTGGGCCTTGATGGTTGTTTGGTTTATCACCCAAAGTTGACTTTCTGCTGTAACAGTGTCTGTGCTATGCTTTCAACTTGACAGAAAGTATTTATTCAGTATCTTTATTGTATATTAACTTGCCATCTGAGTTTAGGAATACAAATACTTACATATCTTTAATGATTTTGGTTACCTTTCTCTGTGGAGTTTGAATTTCTGTGAAAGTAAAGCAAAATAGATATACAGATTAACCTTCAAGGTGAGCATTCATCTTTGATTTATAGCAGTGGGATTAAGATATTTCTGTAATATTTTGTTCACTTCATTTGCAATACATGAATTCTGCTATCTTGCCTTATAGACAGATGAAGGACATTGAATGCATTCCTCAACAAATTATTTCCACAATGACTCATGCCTTAAATAATTTTACCAGTACAACAACCAAGTTCTGGGCACTTTTAGGCTGTCGTAGTTCTAAGAATTTTTAAATTATTTTGGTAGAATTTCAACTGCAATAGGTCACAGAGTAGGAATCAGTATCATTGAATCCATTGGGATCTACATACATAGGATTATTCAGTCCAACTCTCAGTCGAGCTCAGAAGTGAGGAAGATTTGTGTCATAATGTACATAAAATTATGATTACATACTAACTACTTCACTAAATCTATAAAGAAGGCACTTTATTGTGACAATCTAGGGGTTCATTGGTGGGATTCAATTTTTTTTTACTACCGGTTCTGTGGGCATGGTTTGGTGGGCATGGCATGGCTTGGTGGGTGTGACTTGGTGGATGTGGCAGGGGAAGAATACTGTAAAATCTCCATTCCCACCCCACTCCAGGGGAAGGTTACTGCAAAATCCCCATTTCTTCCCGATCAGCTGGGACTTGGGAGCCAGAGAATAGATGGGGGCAGGGCCAATCAGAAATGGTATTTGCCAGATCTCCAAACTACTCAAAATTTCCACTACCAGTTCTCCAGATCTGGTCAGAACCTGCTGAATACTACTTCAGGTTGGCATTGAATAAAATAGATGCCTCTTTATCTCTTTAACTATGACATCTACAATCTTTTTTCTTTATCAGACTGGCGAGAGGGCACTTGGATACCCTTCTTGTTTCACAGTTTAACAAGTCAAGCAGGATCCAACTAGAATAAAATAAATAAATAAAACAATAAAAATGTGGATAAGTGGTTTATCTATTCCACTTAGAGTAAATCTCCTCTGAAGTTGGACAAGATCAGAATGATATTATGATGAGAAAATTCTAAAATACATAATTTGTCAGTCTTCTCAGAAAGACCAGATAGCAAACACAACCAGATGATCTTATTCTACTTTATTGTAAGACTACTTTCTACAAATAGAGTATAATAATATCATATCATATACGTGTGTGTGTGTGTGTTTCCTTTTCATAGGCTTTATGTGTATTTCTCTTTAGCCAGGTTCTTCCTACGTAAACCAAGATTTTTATGCAGCCCCAGTTCAGTGAAATCAGTGAAATTCTACAACCACATCCAGAAGCCAGACTACGTCGGCATCACCAGCTGCTGCACCCCCCCTCTGATCCCCACACAAAGCAAACTAACACATGCCATGAACACATGGCAAGACCTCAAGCTCGGAGCCAAACCAAAGCCCAGGATGTGGCATCGCAGCCATCTGCTCAGGACATTACATCAAAAAACTCAGGATATCACAGCACTAGAACTCAGAATGTTAACACACAGCCCATTACCCAGGTGGTTAAAAGACTAATGGGCACACATCAAGGACCTCGCCCACACAGGATGTTACGAAACAGCTGACTAATCTGCAAACATCAACTCATCAAGATGTAACAACACAGGCAACAAACCCACTCACAGCAACAAAGCCAGCACCCCACATCTCCCCACCAGTATTTATAGAAAGCCGGGTAAGGAATAAATAAATTTATTCTATTGCAAACACAGTTTTTCTCTTCTTTTCAAGTAATACCAGAAGGAACTGTTTCTCCTTAAAGGCATTTATTTAATGAGATGACTCTTTAACTCAATGAGGAGTCAGGATTCAAGTCATTATAAATGGTTAAATCTGACGGCTATGAGTTTTACTGGGCCTATCTAGTTCAGCTCTGCTTGAAGCTAAATGAACACTAAGCATCCCCTTGACAGGCCAAAGTCATCAGAGCATTTTTTTTAACCTTAAGTGACATTTACCTGAATAAGGCGATTAATATATTTACTCAAACTATGTGGAAGTAATCACACAGAAAAGGTCATTTTATATGTTTTGCTATGCAAGTGTACAAATAACAATTTTAACAATAAAGACATAAAATAGGTACTAGTCTGACAAATCTGTCTTGTCCCAGATCATGTTGGCAGTGTATCCCCAAATTATATGCATTTATGATTGGCTATATACTGACAGTCAACCTATCAGTTTTTTTCTTCTCAACAATTCTGGTTCTGTAAATCAGTGAAGTGTCATGGCTGATGACAATTTGCCAAATAAAACTGTTGAAGGCTTAGTAATAAAACAGATATGATTGTGCAATTCTATTCAAGAAGCCAAACCAATTTGTCAAAATGAAAATTTAAAATCTTCATGTGATGCAGGTTTGCAAGCAAATATAAGATGCAGCCTTATCTCTGTGATGATTGAAAACTTTTTCACACCATTTGCCATGTTCTCTTACCAGGCTTATCAGCTACTACAAACCTAAAACCAATAATTTGTAAACAATACTATATTTTCTGACAACTGTCTGGGTTAGGGCAAATGTAAACTTTTCACATCACAAGGGGTAAAGTTGCAAAATGTTTTTTTTTTTTAATCCAAAATTCCAAAACAAGGATATGACATATTTTCCTTTCATCATTCATCTAAACTGTCTTCCAGATAGTATTTATTTGGGGAAAATCTATTTTTATGTGATTATACATTAATTAAAGTATATATTTTTCAGACAGGTAAATAAATGTTTAGGCAAAATTGAATATATTGATAGAAATCATGCGGGGTGACATTTCCTAAAAAGAGAGAAAGAAAAAAAATCTCACAGTAAGACATAGCATTGAGAAATATTATTCAATTACTTTTTTTTACTCATAAAATTGATTACCACTAATTAAAACATTGAGGAAATTTTAAAAAAAGATGAAGCAAATAAAACAGAGAATGAAGGTGGGGTGGGTAAGAGAAATTATCTTTATTTTAATAAAAATCTGACATTTCAACTTTTCTCTTTTTAATGTTTGAAACACCACATGCATATTTAAGCAGCACAAGGATTGTGCTAGTCTGGCAACACATCTAGGAAAGTCTGCATGAGCATTCAAAGCAGAATTGCTAGATTAAAATCCTGTAGATGAAATTTAGCCTTTCATCCTGAAAGTACTGTAAAAGAAAGCTCAAGGGTGTCAAACTCAACCGTGTCACATGATGTATCATGAAGTTTTTTGCCTTTGTGGAGCTGGGGTGGGTGTGGCCTGCATGTGACGCATCTGGCCCCCAGGCCACCAGTTTGACACCCCTGGTCTAGAAGATGACCTTCACCTCCCATCATGAAACTCATTTTGGAAAGAAACCTCATAAATGCTTGGAGTGTGGAAATATTTTCTTGTGAGGTCTAAGCTTAGATATCATGAAAAAATTCAAACAGTGAAGAAATCAGACAAATGTTTGGAATAGGAGAAGAATTTTGATGGACCTCAACTCTCAGTAAATATCCTATTGTACCAATAGGAACAAAAATATTGCACTGGAAAACCTCTATTGGTACCCTTGCCAATTTTCTTCAGCTGTCACTTATTATTTCTAAGACAAGAAATCTTTATAATAGGTGCTTCCTAACATGTGCATATTATGCTTGATCAGCAAAACATTTATATAACAGAACATAAATGTTATCAGGCTAAAGGAATGGCCAATGTGGGGGGAAAACAGTTTTTTCAAGGGATATATAGATTTACCTGGAAATTATAAAACTCTTTGAGCAATTTAATAACTTATTTGGCCTGTTAAATAAAAAATCAAATTTATTTATAATTGATTTTATTTTTAGTTTATGTATTATAAGCTTTTTGTGAAAAAACAACAACAGGTATTTTAAGCTACTTTTTAATTAAAAAAGCTTTCACCAAGAAAAATTTGAAATGATGATACAAGCATAATTTAAACCTCAATTTATATTTTAAAAAATTGCACATAATTCCCTGGAGTCTCTTTTGGCTCTGTAATTTAAGATTGTTAAACAAACATATTAGTGGTTCTTAGGAGATGACAGGATCTTAATTTAATCAGGGGAAGTAGCTTGAAGTTGCCATAATGTGGAAAAACTAAATGATTGTTTGCCACGGACACAAGGATATAGTCATTGCTTGTGGGCTGTAAGTTCTTGATAAGTTTTTGAAGAACACATGTCAAGATTGCATGAACAAGCTTGACTTTATTTTTTTTTTCCATGTTTGAAGTTGAAGAACGTATTGCTGGAAGAAAGAGGGAAAGTTATAGATTGTAGCTTTCAGAATGAAAATGAATTGGACCTAATCCAGGAAATGATGCATCCCAAACTGACTCATTACTTTGATAGCATCCACTTTTACTGTTGCATAGCCAATAGGACTGTGCGCTTTCAGGCTTGAAAGCCTCTTTTTCTTCACCAGCCTGGGCATTAGCCTGAAAGCAATCAAAGAGGATGTGTTGAGTCAGTGGAGTGAGATTTCACAATTTCAGGAAGAGAACTTATTTTGGTGCTCCAGTGGTAAACAAACAAACAAAACTGCAGCTAATAGTGTGGTTCTTGCCTAGAGATAAAGCAGTATAGAAACATACTCCCTGGCAGGAATTCCCTATATAATATTTGGAGAAAGGCAGCCACTTATTGGATATAGTCATCAATCCTGAAGTGGTCAGTCAAGTGGATCAGGAAGAAAAGTTTGGCTTGGTTCTTGGAGTAGACAGCTTCACATTATGAGCAAATGGATGTTTCCTGCGTTCATTCTGTCATTCATTGTTATAAGACTTCCCAAATCACTCTCTGTAATAGTGAAATACATAGTGTATATGATCCTCTTGTTCTCCAACAAAATCTGCCATACAATCTGTCAGGACATGAAGCTTTGCAAAATGACTTGGCAACTCATTGCAGTTTTGTTTTGTTAGGTTTCAGGATAAAAAATGAAGATGGAAAGCTGTAAGAGAAGTCGATGTTTTATTGAAGATTTTCTAAGGGAGGAAAATTTTATTACTCTTACCTAGAGAAGAAATATACATTTTATAGATAATTTGGGTAAACTTGTAATAGTAATAGTATACTCGGATCTGTTTTATCTGTTGAAGTAGCAATAAAACTGGATGTTATAGAAAGCTAAAATGCTGTAGATGCAAACAATATTTGCCATAATCTTGCCTTGCCTTGCCTCATTCCAATGACTTTTGATCACAAGCAACTCTGTTTGGCTACGTTTAAATCTGAACTTCTTTCATCAGATCTTCAGAACTTCCAGACACTGCATCAAGACATCTTATGAGTCTCTGACTTCCACAACTCATACAGCTTTGAGGATAATATCTAGCTAGGCTTCAAATAATTGCCTGAAGGAGGTCCCCTTTAATGTCACAATGGCTCCGCCATGCTTATTTCTTGGCTATAATCTGTCCATTTTCTAAGCTTCTTTTGTAAGTAGATATAGAATTGCTATTTTCCAACCTGGAGGCCTCAGACACACGTATGTGGAATCTGCCAGGTACCAGAATAAGGAAGGGTGGTGAAGACTAGTCAAAAAATTGTCTGCACTTACAGCCAAACTTGACCTTAAAAAAATTCCAACTTGATTCTGAATGACCACCAGTCTGTGCTACACTCATAGCAACAGCAGAAAATAAAATTTAAAAAATAAAATAAAGTATCCTGCTGTTGGTGAGACAAGCTTATATTATTGACTGTTCTGCAAATGGAATACAGGTAATTCTCGACGTTACAATGGCACTGAAAAAAAGTGACATATGACCATTTTTTACACTTATGATCATTGTGACAGCCCCATGGTCACATGATACATTTGGATGCTTGACAATTGACTCACATTTTATGATGGTTGCAGTGTCCCGGGGTCATGTAATCACCTTTTGGAAACTTCTGACAAGCAAAGTTAATGGGGAACCTTCTACCGCATAGCTCCCAGCGACCAGTAAGATCCCACAGAGTTGTTCTCCTCCGGGTTCCGTCAGCTAAACAATGCCGGCTGGCGGGCACACGGAGGAGGGCCTTCTCTATGGCTGCCCCAGCTCTCTAGAATCAGTTATCTCCTGAGGTCCGGACCATCCCCACCCTATTGGCCTTCCGAAAAGCGGTGAAGACCTGGCTTTTCTGGCATGCCTGGGGGTGTTGATCTCACTTTGCAATCTGACGAGATCCAGACATGAATGGTGTGAATGGGTTTTAATGTCTTAATTTTTAAGTGTTTTTATAGTGATTTTTTGAGTATATTGTGAGCTGCCCTGGGTCTTCAGAGAGAGGCGGCATATAAATTGAATGAATGAATGAATGAATGAATGAATGAATAAATAAATAAGGAAACCAGATTCACTTAACAACTCTGTTACTAATTTAATATCTGCAGTGATTCATTTAACAGTGGGAAGAAAAATGGGGCAAATCTCACTTAACAAATTTGTCACTTAGCAAAATAAATTTGGGGCTCAATTGTGGTCACAAGTTGAGGACTTCCTATATCAAAAATAATGCGATATGCAATACCATATCAGATTTTTCTGTCTTGCTTCTCGTAAGTAGATGAGGACAATTTGTTCTCTAAATTAAATATTAGTATGGGCCTTAAGCAAGCTATTTTTATTGTCATACATGTCATTACTAGAGCTAAGGTAGAAATATCTCCTCTCCTGAAATGAACTTTTTATTGTACGTAAGTATATTTCTGTCATAGATCAACAATCCATGGGTATTTTTCTATAAAAAGGACATGTGGGAAATAATTTGAATCCCTTTAGTACTTGTTAATTAGGTAATATGTACTTTAAAACATTTAAGAAACGATACATGTATTATGCAATTGCAATAATAAAACAAGTAATAAACTGTGAGACAAGCATGTATCTGAATTCCAAGGTGGTCCTTGCGAAATTACCTATATATAATTGTTAATTGCTTTTTTATATGCTAAAAGTAGCATATGAAACTATTCCTTCAAGTTGAGCATATAATTAATTTTTGTTTTGTATAATGCAACATTTCTCCGCCCCCCCTGATATTAGTCTGTGGGAAGAAACCGACTGATGTTCTTCTGACAAGGTCTAAAATATGTCTTTGATCAAAGAATGGATAGCAAAGTATTGCTGCTGTGTATATGCTTTCAATAGTTTAAATTATTTTTTCCTTTTATTAAAAATTCTGTAGTTTTAATTCATCCGCATATATCCTTCCTCTCACTAAAATTAAACTTTTTTTTATTAACTAAGAACTCTGATATACTGCTACCGCAATACTTATCACTGGGTTATTATCAGTGCAAATTAAAAACAAAAATAGAAACAATTTAAGCAAACAAATTAAAACATAAATTAAACAAGAGTATAAAGTTCATTTCAACTTTTAAGCACATTTCTTAAAAACAAAGTAATGCTGCACCTCTGGGGTTTCTATGTTTTTTAAAAAATATCTAATCTGATATCTAAATCATAATATTTTAGAATATTTCTAAATGTTTCAAGGACAGGATGTGAATATGGGAACACATCTGTGTGCCAATACTTACCTTAATTGACTAGTAATCATTAATTATTTGTGCAACTGTTGGGAGCTGGAGATCTTGAGGGGCAGATGGGGCCAAAATTTTGCGTTAAATCTCAGCGCTGTCAATCACTTAAATTTGACATAAGAAGGATAAGAATAAGGAACATATGAAAACATATGTGTGCAACAGAGGTGGGTTTCATCAGGTTCTGACCAGTTCTGGAGAACTGGTAGTGGAAATTTTGAGTAGTTCGGAGAACCGGTAGTAAAAATTCTGACTGGCCCCGCCCCCATCTATTCTTTGCCTCCCAAGTCCCAGCTGATCGGGATGAAATGGGGATTTTGCAGTAACCTTCCCCTGGAGTGGGATGGGAATGGAGATTTTACAGTATCTTTCCCCTGCCATGCCCACCATGCCACACCCACCAAGCTACACCCACAGAACTGGTAGTAAAATTCTTTGAAACCCACCACTGGTGTGCAAGCTTGAAATGAGAGCCATAATGGTATAATGGGTTAAAGGCATTGAATCAGCCACTTAGAAAATCTTGCCAAGAAAACTAGAGGGAAATTATCCAGGCCATCACCAGGTGTCAACACAAAGGCATAAAAATAAATAATAGCATACCTATTTACATTCCTAAAATATATAATCAATGCTGCCTTGTAAAAAAGAGGGGAAAAAGTCTATATTAGAATAACCACCTATGCAAAGAGAACACCTATAACTTGTGTATGGTAACGGTTATGTAAACAAAACATGTATATATATTTTCAGTGGTTTTTTTTTAAGGCAAACTGACAAACTTGGTGAAAACAACTGAAGAATGGGAAATGAGATGCTGAAACCAGCCATGGCAAATTCTACATGAGTTTAATGCCTAAATGTGCTGGATTGCTAACAGGAAGTATTCTCTTGATGTTTTGTAAATCATCTTTGTAGAGTACGATGGTGTAGAACAGGGTTTTCAAGCTCGCATCATTATGTTGTTGTCACGTGATGTATCACAACTTTTCCCCCCATCGCTAAACCAGGCATGGATGTGGCCAGGGCATGACACATCCAGCCCATGGGCTGCGAGTTTGACCCCCTAGTGTAGAATATCTCCACACTTGTGATATCTAGCATTTTATGTTCTGCAAGTCTAGCAAAAGATAAATTTGGGACAAATTTCTGACTTCTCCAAAGACCCTCTCTAATGATCCAGAGATAATCCAGCTAGTCCCAGGTCACCTTGAAGACAAACTGTTCCATATCATTTTTTTTTTTTGGTTCAAAAAAATATCACTGGTATATTCTCATTACAATATTAAGAAAAGCCAAGCCATTTCAGAAGTGCATGTTGTGATCCAGCCGCTGCTTATAAATTTTTTTATCCATAATTATGTGAAAGAATGGTGATGCACCGGATTTCTTCACATTTTTCCTTGGGGTGGACAAAAATGTTCTTGCAAAGGCTGAGACTATATGCATGCCTGCATCTTCCTTTATCCAAGAATTAAACCCATTTGCCCCATCTTTCTAAACAGTGGAACTAATTGGTTCTCTGCACATGGAACAGCAAAGAGTGTGACAACATTCTTTACCCAAAATGACCTTTCAGTGCCCTGGATGAAAAAAGATCTTCCAATTTTCTTTGCAACAGTGACAAACAGTAATTACCATCTCCAGCCATATTGCACACAATATTTCCCTTCTTCACATAAACAACTATAATTATCTTAATGTAGTAAAGTAATCACAGGCATTCATACCATACTTCTGGTTTCTATTTCCAAACCATAGAAAGTACTTACAGGGGGAATTTTCATTGTCATATTCCAAAATGTTCCATCAGTCTTTGGCACTTGCAATTTGACCCAGAGTTCACTTCCCCAGTCTCATCTGGCTCCCTCTGTAATTAGAATGATTGCTTACTGAATCTAATATTTCTCTTCCTTCCTTTCTCCATTATACCCAAGGGTCAAAATATCCTTCCTTCCTTCCTTCCTTCCTTCCTTCCTTCCTTCCTTCCTTTCCCTCTCTTCCTCCTTCCCTCTTTCTTTTTTCTTTTCTTTTTGTTTTTTCTTTTCTTTTTTTTAGTTGCCATCATTTACAGCATACCACAACTCTGAAATTTAGACTGGAGCTACACAGAGAATTAAATAACCAGGCTCATATTGTGTATGAGACAGCATTATCCAAAGTACCCTGTTGCCTCAGAATTTGCTTTTTGACCAAACCCAGTAATCCTAACAATGAAATGTAGCTTTCTCTGGAAGTTACAGTCTCTCCACATTTTTTTAATCTTTTGTTTTTATTATGCTGCAAACTGCCCAAGATGGGCGGCATATAAATTTAAATCAATCAATATAGTATTGGTGACCTATTGTCTGAAAAAAGGAAGTCCTTTGATCTCCTGTTCTCTTTATTTTTGGTAGCAGGAGAAAAATGCCTTGCTGAGACTCTTGAGACATATCACTATAGATATAATTGTATTCCTTTGTGGGAAATTCCATCAGGAAGCTTAACTTCTTCTCAAATTCCTCAGTAAAAGGTATGTAAATTTTAGTGCTGCAGAGAGATGACACTCAGATTGTCCCTCCATTGCTAACATCTTTCATTACACAAGTGTAACATATCTTCAGACAGAAGTGCTCTTTGTTGATTACCAAAACAGACAAAGTAGTGGGACTTATCCAGTGTTTTAGTCATCTGGAGGAATCCATAGAATTCTTCTCCTTATAGTGTTGAAAAAGCAATAGCATACTGATACACCATTGTTTTGGCATGGAAATATTTACAAAATGGATATGCTCCTTTCTGTTAAATTGCTACCATTCAAAATATGCTCTAGGAACACTTCCAAAGGTTTCAGGTTATATTCCCAAAGTCATATTTCTCTCACTCCTTCAGCAAGACCTTTGCTTAAAAATAAAACAAACCAAACACATCAAGAAAACTGCCCTGAAGAATCTAATAGATTTGTAGTCTAAGAACAGCTGTTTTTGTTGTTGTTGTTGTTGTTGTTGTTGTTTTTCATTTTTATCATTTTTTTATTTTTTTGGTCTAAAAGCCATATCTGACTTAGGGGAATTCATTTTGCTCTGGCAATGTATTTCAGTCTGGTGTTGAAAGAATTCTAGTCAGACCTGGATGTAAAAAAAATGTGTTTGTTTAAAAATGTGAAATAATTGATTTCAGAGGGGTCATTAGATATATTCATGCACTGTAGGTCTCGGTGAGGCACTGGGTTCATCAGGTAGCGAATAATTATTGTCATTATTTTTAGGAGTAATTTTATTTTAAAAAAAGATTTTACAAAAATTTTAAGAAATACAGAAACACAGAATAAGAAATTGAAAAAGATTATTAAAAGGGAAAAAGTAAACAACAAAAAAAGCAAGAAAGAAATATCTAAAGAAGTAACTTCCAATCTTGTTTGAAACAGTAACAAACAATAATTACCATCTTCAACTTCCCATGTTGCATATATTTGCCTTCTCCTCATGAATAAGCCTTTTCATCAATAAATTTGAAATCAGTAATACATTTTTATTTATTTTCAGCAAAAATTATTTAAAAGATTCTCAGTCTTTTAGATAGATATACAAGGTAGTTATAGTTCTCTCCTTAATCAAACAAGTCAATGTAGTCATTTCTGCAAACTCAGCCATCTTCACAATCCATTCATTTTTATTGGTAGGCTTCTCTTACCTTGCATACACTTACGAAGTGACCATTACTACCTGCTTCTTATGTATTACCCAAATAGATTGTATTTGAGGGAAATATATTATTGGAGACTAACATCCTTTCTGAAAGTTGTTTGAGTTCAATTATGCAAGCTAGGTACATATGCATCACCCAACTAAATAAATAATCATTACAATATTTTTTTTGAAAGAACTTATTGCACAATTTGGGGAAACATCTTTCCAGTCTTTTCTATTCTAGACTAGGAACCAGCAATTTTGGTTACAGGAGTGGGAATAGAAAGTAGATGAATGTAGACATATAGAAGCCCATCTTAATTTAATGTACAAGTTATTCATTTTGAGGGCACTCAACACTGTGCTGAAGAATTGTATTTGATTGTGCCTTCAATAATGCCTTCTATAGCATTGTGATTTATATACATTTAGACCATTATTACCTAAAACTTTTTCTCTGACACTATATAGAGCTTTGTGCTCTCTGTGCAACCTTGAGGAAAGATACAGACTTTGTAAAGATGTGCAAACAAAACATTATGTTTGTATCCATACTTGTTCTGAAGCAATCTTAGAGAATCAAATCTGAAGCTCTTAACAGTCCCATTTGCTATCCATGTTGTGATTGTACAGTACTCTCTTTTTCTCATATTCTATAACAGAAGAAGGAAGAGGATAAAGTTGCCTTAAGGAGCACAAGGCCACTCATAAACAAAGATGCCTAAAGCGGCAACAGCTATGATTTTGCACAAATCTTTATTCCAGGCATTCATGTAACTTGACTTATTAATCATGCCTCATTTACCATGATCATGCAGGATAATTACTTCTTTTGATTGTGTAATAGGTGAAATCTAAGCTATTTGAAAGTATTTAAGCTCCCAGTCCATTAATGTGTAGTGCACAAGCAAGAAGAGAATGTTCCAGAATGTTTGATTTTCCCCTTCCATTTGTCAAAGCCATCCTAGCTATCATTTCTCAGTTGTTGAACATAATAGCAAGACAAGAGTACAAGTATTTCAGACCTGGAAAAACTTAGGTATTAAAGTGAAATCAAATAAGAGATAAAACCAGAAATCAGTTAGCAGAGAAGTTGAAGCAATTTGTGCATCTCTATTTTCTCCATTCCCATTGTGAGTTGTGTGATAACTTTAATCTAGTACATTAAGTATTAAACTGATTATGCACCAATAAAGAAGAATATTTGTAGCTCAGGGTTCAAATGTGGGGTCTTTGGTGATCTCTGAGCTTGCTTGTTTTCTTGTAGGTGTTTCATTACCCAAACTAGGTAACACCATTAGTGTTACTGTTGCCCTGATGATGTTATCTAGTTTGGATAATGAAACACCTACAAGAAGACAAGCAAGCTGAGAGAGCACCAAAGACTCCCCCTTTGTTGTGGCTCCATTGCCTGAGCCTGGGCTATCGACAGATGCAGACTCTGAGAGTGAGGGAGAGGAGTTGGCAAGGCCTCCCTCTCCAGGACCCTCCTCTCTGGCAATGCCTCCGGAGGACACCGAAGGCCAAGAGATAGGCCCAGAGCCTATCAAGCACCCTGCTGGCTGCTGGAAAAAAAGCCTAGAAACTAGTGAATTGGATTTCACTGAACTAGGGCTGCATAAAAATCTTGGTTTACGTAGGAAGAACCTGGGTAAAGAGAAATACACATAAAGGCCTAAAAATAAAATAAAACAAATATATATATATATATATATATATATATATATATATATATATATATATATATATATACACACACACACACACACACACACACACACACACACACACACACACATATATATATATATATATATATATATATATATATATATATATATATATATATAATTTTCTGAAGTTTTCGCGGGTGTTTGTATGTAGCTCTTTGGTTATTCAGGTTTTCTCCTGTGTAAAATTGGAAGTGTCTTGGCGACGTTTCAACGAAGTCTCATTCGTCATCTTCAGGCCGGTGTTTTCGGCTTCGTGCTTCTAGGTTAAAAGGAAGAAACAGCTGTGATCATACATTGCTCCGAGAAGCACGAAGCCGAAAACACCAGCCTGAAGATGATGAATGAGACTTCGTCGAAACGTCGCCAAGACACTTCCAATTTTATGTGGGAGAAAACCCGAATAACCAAAGATAGATAGATAGATAGATAGATAGATAGATAGATAGATAGACATACATACATACATACACACACACACACACACGTGTGTGTGTCTGTGTGTGTGTGTGTGTGTGTGTGTGTGTGTGTGTTTTTCCTCTAGCCAGGTTTTTCCTACAGCCCTAGCTCAGCAGAATCACATTCACTTGATTCTGGGCTTTTTTCTTTTCTGGCAGCCAGCAAGTTCCTGCTGCCAGGTGAGAGATTTTATTTCCAATTTATATACAGCCCTTCTCCTTGAGGACTCAGGGCAGTGTACAGCCAGAATTAAGAACATGAAATACAAATATTAAAAAACAATTAAAATATATATAAATTTGGCCCAAAAATTAAAAATCACAAACCAATTAAAACATTTAAAAATTCTTCTTAAGCCAGCCCGGCTTGCTGGAAGAAGTGGGTTTTGACGGCACGACGGAAGGCACTGAGGTCTTGGATTCTCCTTATCTCTGGGGGCAACTGATTCCAGAGGGTAGGTGCCCCCACAGAGAAGGCCCTCCCCCTGGGGGTCACCAGCCTACATTGTTTGGCTGATGGCACCCTGAGGAGGCCCTCTCTGTGGGAGTGCACGGGTCGATGGGAGGTCATTGGTAGCAGCAGGCGGTCTCGAAGATAGCTAGGCCCTATGCCATGGAGCGCTTTAAAGGTGATAACCAACACCTTGAAGAGCACCCAGAAGACCACCAGAAGCCAGTGCAGCTTGCGCAGGAGTGGTGTTACATGGGAGCGCCATGCTGCTCCCATCACTACCCGCGCTGCTGCGTTCTGGACCAGTTGGAGCCTCCGGGTGTTCTTCAATGTAGAGAGTGTTGTAGTAGTCAAGCAAGAGGTGACGAGGGTGTGAGTGACTGTGCACAGGGAATCCCGATCAAGAAATGGCTACAACTGGCAAATCAGGCGAACCTGACAAAAGGTCCCCCTGATTACAGCCATCAGATGTTTCACCAAGGACAGCTGCATATCCAGGAGGACTCCCAGATTGCGGGCCCTCTCTGTGGGGGCCAATGACTCGCCCCCGATAGTCAGCGATGGAGTCAGCTGACTATATCGGGATGCCGGGAACCACAGCCACTCGGTCTTGGAAAGGTTGAGCTTGAGCCTGTTCCTCCCCATCCAGATCCGCACAGCCTCCACGCACTGGGACATCACTTCAAGGGCATCGCTGGGGTGGCCTGGGGTGGAGATGTACAGCTGGGTGTCATCAGCGTACTGGTGGTATCTCATCCTGAAGCCACGGATGATCTCGCCCAGCGGCTTCACATAAATGTTGAACAGAAGGGGTGAGAGGACCGATCCCTGTGGCAGCCCACAGATGAGAGGCCTCGAGGTCGACCTCTGCCCCTCTGCCAACACAAACTGCGACCAGTCGGAGAGAAAGGAGGAGAACCACCGCAACACGGTGCCTCCCACCCCCAACTATTCCAGCTGGTGCAGCATGATACCATGGTTGATGGTATCAAAAGCTGCTGAGAGATCTAACAGGACCAGAACAGAGGAGTAACACCTGTCCCAAGCCCTCCAGAGATCATCAACCAACGCGACCAATGCCGTTTCCGTGCTATGCCCAGACTTGAAACCCGATTGGAACGGATCTAGATAAGATGTTTCCTCCAGGAATTGTGGAAACTGTCGCGCGACCACACTCTCAACAACCTTCACCATGAAGCGAAGGTTGGAGACAGGACGGTAGTTGGCCAATATTGCCGGATCCAGGGACGGCTTCTTGAGGAGAGGCCTCACCACTGCCTCTTTCAAGGCAGAGGGGAAGTAACCCTCACTCAACAAAGCATTGATAACACCCTGGAGCCAGCCTCGTGTAACCTCCCGGGAGGCCAGTACCAACCAGGAGGGACACGGGTCCAGTAAACATGTGGCCACACTAAGTCTCCCCAAAATCCTGTCCACATCATCGGGAGTCACAGCATCAAACTCCTCCCAGGTAACATTCTCAAGACTATTCCTCATCACCCTGCCCTGATCTACCCAGTCAGAGTCCAAATCCCCCCGGATCTGAGCGATTTTGTCATACAGGTATTGTCCGAAATCCTCCGCCCTGCCTTCCAAGGGATCCTCCCACACTCCTGGATGGAGCAGGGAGCGGGTCACCCTGAACAGGGTGGCCGGACAATTCCTTGATGACGCAATAGTAATTAAACTTTGCTGTCTTTATCGCCACTAGGTAGGCCTTAATATGCGATCTATAGATAGAAATAGATCTATTTCTAGCTCATTAGCCTTCATCAGTAAGCCACACCCACTTCTCATGTATCCTCCCTGTAAAGGTATAGTATCTATTTTCTTACTTCTTAGTAGGATTGATTTATTTATTTATTTATTTATTTATTTATTTATTTATTTATTTATTTTATTCAGCTTATATACCGCCCTATCTCACAATGGACTCTGGGCGGCTCACAACAATAAAACACAAGCCACAATAAAAATAAAGACTAAAATCTAAAGAAATTTAAAATTAACCCATTAAAACCCTTAAAACCCCATCATCAGACCAGGTCAAGGGATTTGAAAGCCAAGTTTTTAATTTCCAGCGGAAGGTGCAAAGGTCAGTGTTTTTCCTCTAGCCAGGTTTTTCCTACTTAACCAAGGTTTTTCTGCAGTCCTAGCTCAGTAGAATCACATCCACTTGATTCTGGGCTTTTTTCTTTTCTGGCAGCCAGCAAGTTCCTGCTGCCAGGTGAGAGACTTATATAGATCTATTTCTAGCTCGTTAGCCTTCATCAGTAAGCCACACCCACATCTCATGTATCCTCCCTGTAATAGATACTATAATTTTTACATCAAATGAAATTTAAGAAAGGGACACCAGATATCAATAAAATAATATCATTATATAAGGTGAGAGAAATAATGTATATTGAAGAAGATAGGATATTGATATTGTAACAATTCAGATATTATAGGTAGATGTCATTAAGATGATGCTTGTTGTAAATTGTTTTACTTGCATTTATAAATGTATTATGTGGTTTCTTAAATTAATAAAAGTTTAAAATTTTTTTAAAAAATGACGCTGGAAAACACCCGAGATTTTAATTTTTTGCATATACACACCAGCGAAAACTTAAGAAGACACACACACACACACACACACACACACACACACACACACACACACACACACATATACATACATACATACATACATACACATACATAATTTCCATTTTCTGGACCACATGAAAGCTGAGCTCCTACTGAGGTATGTCTTCAGGTTGACCCTAGCCTCTGTTTATCTGAGCTTCTTCTTGGGTAAGTAAAGCTTAGATGAAAGGACAACAGGGAAAAAAACAGTTTCTTTTTTAAATAGTGGAGGCAGGCAATACTGTGAGAAAACCCAAATGAGTGTATTTGCAGATTATATTGGCATATTTGGACACTGGAAACAAAAAAGTAAGCAAGTCCCAATGGATTGTATGGAATAGCCACATACAGTATATAATGTGAGTGTTAAGTGTGATAGAAAAATATCACATGTAGACTATCAGCATTGAAAAATGGCAGTCCTTCATAATTTCTTATTTCTTTCAAACCTATTGAATATTTACTATCCCAGATATTTTCTTCACATGTCTCAAATTAATGATTGCATATCATATATTCTCTATCAAGGAGAACAAAATACACATTGTACTAGTCAGTACATTCTCACAACACATTAAATTGGGGAACTATTAAAATTTAATTTTCTTTGGAAAGAGATCACTGAAATTAAGGAATTTAGAAACCTTAACTTTATTTACAAATAACTCTAAAGGTTTCCAGGGAGGAGAAGAATCCTGAATATCCCATTGCTGGTAACATTTATGTTTATTTGCTTATTTGTTTGATGGTGAAATGAGTTCACAACATTGTTGACTCCTTGTAACTGCCTGGGTAATTTTTTGCAGTTTAAAGTTTTTCCAGAAGTGTTTTGCTACTACCTGCTTCCTGGGGCTGAGAGAGACTGATTGCCCCCCCCCCCCCCCCCAGATAGGTTGTTGTTGTTGTTTTTGTCTAAGGCAGGACTAGAATTCATGGTATTCTGGTTTCAGTCATGTTGGATTTTTGTTAAAAGCAATGAAATAGAAAACAAGGTGATGAGACACAGACATAAACAGAGATGCCAAAAGAACTGTTAATGACCTTAATGGATGGTGGTTGGTGTTTCAGATTTCTGATCTGAGGAGCCAAACTCTCTTCTAACCCTATATTTGTTGTCTTTTAGTTCACAGTGCTCATGACATTTCTGCAATGGTATGAGCTGCAAAGTGTAAAACTTGGCTATGTTGACTCCAAGTTCTGCCAGTAGAATATATAATAAAAATTGACATCATCTGTAGCCTTGAGAAAGTGGTGATATTTACACTGAGCCAAAAAGTTGAAAAAAAGTGATGCTGTTTGATCAGAGCACAGGATTTTGATTGACAGTGCTAAATTAAGTCTTATTTCCCTTCTACTATGTTTAGTCTGGAGAAAGAAGCAAATTAGAAGAGAACCTGCTGTAGGCAAAGGTAAGCTTGCAAATGTTCAATAATGTGTGTCTGAAAATGTAACCAATAACCAATGGAGGAAGGACAAAGCTTGCTTTTCTGTAATGAAAAAAAGAAAACACGTTTTCTTAGAAATAGCACCGTTAAAATTTTTAAATATAGATTTAAAATATATATAGATTTATATATTTAAATTTTTAAAATATAAATCAAGATTGGTTAATAAGAGGACTCGTCATTGTCATAAAATTGTCCAAGTTGTAGTTTTGCCTTAGTCCTCAGGGACAATTCCATCTGTAGTTAGCCTCTTCTTTTTTGGGAAAGTCTGTAAATAGAGGTACTTGGTTGCTCAGTTAAGGATCCACAGTTTTGCACCTGATACCACCAATTTTATTTGCAACTGATGATATTACTACTAAAATAGATAAAGATAGGAAGGTGCCAGAGAAGCTAGGACCTGATCTAGTAGTACAAATAAATTAGTGAAAATATGGTTATATTGACTGTGATTGTTGGTTCAAAACAAGCTTTGTATGTTATCTAATCTTTTTTTTTTTTTGGTAATCTTTTTAGACAATCTTAATTTTTTTCACTGCATATGCCATTAAACAAAGGGAGTACTAAGTGGGAAATCCCATGGTCTCAACTGTGTTTTCCTTTTCTCCACTCTCCCTCCTTTGAAATGTTGGTCCTGATTCTGGGCTCGGAATTGACAAAAGTTATTAGTTTTTGCCAGTGGAAAATAAAAATTGACATTATCTGTAGTCCTGAAAAAGTGGTGACATTTACAATGAACCTATTTGCCACCTATCTCTCCTAGAGGTGACCCTGAGCACCTTTCAAAAATTAAAAATCAATAAAACATTGAATTTGAAAAAAGAGACTTTCAGCTTTTTTTGGTCTCCCTACCAGTGGTGGGTTGCTACCGGTTCTCCCCAGTTTTGAGTAGTTTGGAGAACCGGTAAATACCACCTCTGCCTGGCACCGCCCCCAATCTAGTTGCTGCCTCCCGACTGCCAGCTGATCAGCTAGAAGGAAAAAATCAGGGCTCAGTTGACAAAGAAGAGGGGGAAAAAAGTCCTAACCACTCCCACACCCTTTGAAATGTTCAACCCAGTGTTGGAATAATCAGCAAGCGATGAATTAACATTTATATTAACATTCATTGGAGACAAAAGGCACATAATAGGAAAGCAATGTGCAGGTACTAACTTGTGTTCTGCAAGTGGGGGAAAGCATGTGGGTTTTCTATAGGCAATTTTTCCTATGCTTGACCCATTTCCATTCCTTTGTATAATGGAAAGATGGGAGAGAAAAGGATCAGCAGAGACTAAGCAGGCACACAAAAGGGAATACACCAGACTGTTTTCATAGCATACTTACAGCTCCTAACCCCCAGCATGCTCAGGGCTGCTGGTGCCAGCACATTGCTTTTGATATCTATTCCCCATTTTGTATCTGTTTATTGTCTACTAATCTCTTCATCCTCCATCTCTCTGATCTGCAAGGAGGGCTGGGGGAGAGGAATAAAAACAACAGGTCAGGCACAGGACAATGCATATTGACTTTAATGGTGATCACATGATTGAGGATGTTGTGAAGGTCATAAAAATGCCATTGGTTATAAAATTAATTTTTCAGCATTGATGAAAATTTGAATGGTCACTAAGCAAGGCAGTTGCTATGTGAGGTCTACCTGTATTGAGTTTTTAATTCTGTGTTGCTGTCCAAAGTCATGACTGAGAAGTAGGAATTCCTATAAATTGAGAAGAAGGAAGAAGAAAAAAATGTTCCTTTTTTTTGGAAAGGCATTTTATCTCTGCATTAGAATGTTTGCTTGTTTTTGATATTTCTCTGTGTTAAATCTATTCTGAATAATATATTGTAAAAATGGAGATTTTTTTTAAAAAAATCAAAAATAAATCAAAAGGTGTTATAATTAATCAACCAGGAAATAGGCATAATAAAATAAAACATAATATCCTCTGGGTTTTTACCTCTTTTCAGAAACTCTTAAAGGAGAAAGCTATCCTTATATGTAGATGCAATTGTTCAAAGAAGGGATACCATACCGAGAAGGGCCCACTTGTAGGTGAAGTGGATCCAAAGCAGAATCTCTTTCCTAAATCTTAAAAAATGGACAGATTCACTTTACAGCAATCAATAGTCAGGCCCTGAGCCTTGTAGGACTTTAAAGACAATTATACTTTTAAAACCAATCAGAAACTGACTGAAAGCTAAAGGAGCCCCCGGAATAGAGGTGCTGTAAAGTTGGGTGAATGAGGACGCAGCAAGCCAGAGTAGTTAGTGACAACAGCTCTTTATTATATAGTGAGACTCCAGTAACTGACCC